>OX420933.1:26004423-26604423 GCA_949091785.1 Polymixis lichenea | reverse complement strand
CTGTTTCGGGAGGTTCCTGTTTCGGATAGGGCGGGAGGAAACGCCCGGGTGTTTCCATTGCGAAGATCGCCCAGAGGACACGGTGGAGCATACGGTGGAGGTCTGCCACTAGCTGCTAGGGCGGAGCACCGCCGTGTCCTCGTGGAGGTGATCGGCGGCGGCGATCTCTCGCGTCCGACCCTGGTCCAGGCCATGGTACGGAGCGAGAGGGCATGGCTAGCAGTCGCCTCCTTCAGCGAAGCAGTTATGCTCGCAAAGAGGGAGGCGGCGCACGTGAGGGAGATGCAATACATGCGCCCTCACAGCCGTGGCCTTCGCAGGAGACGCCCTGGGCGTCGGGAATCCCAGGCTGATTCCCGGCCACCGTAGGCGCGGGCTTGCGGACGGCGAGTAATGGGTAGCTCGCTGTCCGGTAAGGACCAAGCCCGGGTCGACGGCGCGTTGTGTTCCACGCGCGCCTCAAAGAGATGTCATCAGCAACTGATGGGGCCCGCAATGGCCGATGCCTGCCAGGGGTGCGGGTTGTTCGAAAGAGATACCGCGGCCCCTGGCACACAGGCAAGTGAGGGAACACGGGTGGGTTTTAGTCAGTAAAAGTCTGACACGCCCTCCCGCTCCACCCAGAGCGGGAGAAGTTATTTGATGATTTCCCACCCAGAAAAAAAAAAATACGGGTTCGATTCCAACCACATTCCAACTATCATATTCTCTTTTTGGCTATCATTACATTTGCAAAAACATTTTCTTGGATTCGATTAGGCACAAGTTCGATTCTGACATACCTGTAATTTGATTTTCATACTATTTTATTATTAAAAGAGTACATGTCTTGAAAAGTTTAAAAGAAAAACTTGTAAAATTCACCATGAATGACTTTTGTGTAACTCTTTTAGGTAATGAGGACTTCAAAAATACTAATAATTATTTAGAAATTACATTCCGTAAAAGAGAAGTTATTCAAAACATAAATCATACGAATGTGATCATCTGTTTACCGACTTTTAAAAATAGATACTATGCTAATTTATTTAATAGTACAATAGAAGCTTTCAACAACCTCTTGCATCTAGATGTACTGACATATGAACATTTATATTTGTTAGATAGTAATTTAAACTTATAATAAACGAACTGGCTTAATAAGTAACCACGGAATGTATATAATATTTAAGAACCAAGATAGTTTACTAATTGACACACAGTATAATAATAGTATAAGTGATACAATTGATAAAACCATTGATGATAATTTGACAAATAAGGACACTTTTTTTCTTGACTAAATATTTGTGTATATATTACATCAGAACATTGTCGGTCTCACTAATCAATCTGACGCTCTCTCAGTCTGTTTATGTGAACTTTCAGAACGTGATGTTGATGTAGATGTAATATGCATTTCAGAGCATTTTATGATGGCTGACGGTGAGAATCAGCTACACCTACCCAATTATAATTTAGCTGCTTGTTATAGTAGACAGACAAGTAAGCGAGGCGGTGCATGTGTACTTGTTAGGCATGGTATTCAATGGAAGGAATTGACCAATGTAGCAAACATGTTCTCGCAAAGTATATTCGAGTGTTGTGCAATTAAATTGACAGACTATAAAATTGTAATTGTGTGTATTTATAGAGTACCTAACTCAAAAAATATCAATGAGTTTTTTGATAAACTGGAAACTCTTTTAAAATATTTATGCAAACAACGATGTAAGAATATAGTTTTAGCTGGTGATTACAACATTGACATTTTGAAGAGAAGTAAACTGTCAACGGAATTCGAATGTATTCTTTTAAATTTTAATTTACAACTTGCTTTGAGACAATCTACTCGGGCTGCGAGCCAAACATGCATAGATAATTTTGCGCATGATTTTAACAAGCGACGTTGTAGATCAGAAGTATTGGAGTTCGCGCTATCCGATCACACAGCACAACTATTAAAGTGCCCCGTTAAAAAAAGGATGTTCTTAAGCATTATCACAAAAGTACACGAGACTGCAGTCAGGAAAATATAGAAAAATTCAAGACTTATCTAAGTAGTCTATCCTTCTCAGATGTGTACGAGATGGATGATCCTAATGCAGCCTACAACTGTTTTATTGAAACGTTTCAATTATTGTACGACCTATGTTTCCCCAGAAAAATTATTACCATTAATACTACTAAAAAACCTACTTGGGTATCACGTGGGATAAAGTTGTGTAGTAAAAACAAACGGAAGCTTCTGTGGCAACATAGATTAAAACCAATTCAAGCTAATAGAGATAAATTCAAAATATATTCAAAATTACTCAAAAGAATTATGAATCTAACTCAGAAAACATAAAACAATTACAATATTAAAACCCTAATAACAAGTCTAAGACTACGTGGCAAATTATTAATAATAGTAAATATAATGCCCCGAAAGACTCAATTTCTTGCATCAAATTTGAAAGTAAAGACATCACACACCCAAAGGAATGCAATGCCAATGCATTTAATAATTATTTTATAGATAAAATACAACCAACAATTAACGCGGGAACAAACTCAACGTCATTAATTCTTGGCAGAGCTCAGTTTATGTTTATGACTCCGTCTACGCCGTATGACATACTCAATATTATCATGAAGCTAAAAAACACGAACAGCGTTGGTTACGATGGTATTGCCACAAAAATATTGAAAGCAGTTGCATTTGAAATATGTACCCATTTGTGTTTCATTATTAAACTTTGCATAAGTACAGGGCCTCAAGTCTGCTATTACAATAGTGTCAGAATGGTCTATCATTGATTTCAAAAATGGTTGATTTTGACAACTTTGGTTATCTACTAATACAATGGCGTCATTATAACTTTCCAATGGTCAGCCACTGACACTCCATTGAAAGAAATGGCATTTATTGGTAATATCGTACATAATGACAAATGAATGACTGATTTAGGGGGAAATCTGCTAAAATTTAACACTAACAAACTAATAAATCATATGTAAAATATGAATAAATAAAATCGGGCATGAATTAATGTTCAAATTTAATAGTAGTTTTTGGAAAATCATTTCTACTAACGGGTTTTATAATAATGGCAATACGACAATGCCATTATAACACAATTCTATTACGAGACCATTGACCGACCAATGATCGACCATTATCAATTTAGTAGATTACAAACTTTTAGCAGAATGACAATGGGATCGTGTTGGAATGACGAATTTATAAAAATAGCAGACTTGGGCCCCTGGTATATTTCGTGATGCATTATAGAAGTATTTAATGAAACCGCTATATATGAAAGATAATCACGAATTAATGATAAATCACAGACCGATCGCGCTTATACCAGTTATGTCTAAGGTGTTCGAAAAATATATACGGTGCAATGAATTCGAATCGAATTCATTCAGAAAAATGTAATATATTTAGTGACGAACAAAAGGGATTTTGAAAAAATTAAAGTATAAATTTGGCTATTTATGAGTGTTTACATAATGTCATGCTAAATGTAGATAACAGAATACCGGTCTGTGCCGTATTCTGCGACATGACACAGGCCTTTGACTGCGTCCATTATAATTCTCTAGCAGAGAAACTTGAAGCCTATGGTGTTAGAGGCAACGTTTTAAAATTATTTTAATCGTATCTTCATAACCGTAAATAAGTTACAGAAATCAGTAAAATAAATTAAAAAAGTGAACGTGAAGAAACTTCAAGATCAGAGGAACGCGAAGTTGTATACGGAGTACCTCAAGGCAGTGTATTGGGGCCTCCGTTGTTCACTTTGTATTTAAATGACTTGGCTAAAGTAACTGAACGTCCGATGACACTTTTTGCTGACGATTGCACTGTGACAATAGCTTGTAATGACATAAACACATATGAACATGACATTAATAATTCACTAATATCTATTATAAATTCGTTAAGTGATCATAATTTAATAATTAATTTAAATAAAACTAACGTAATGCACTTTAGACAACGTACACAAGCAATCAACAATCTCAATATTCAATTTAATCATATAAATATCAAAGAAGCTGACACAACACAATTTCTGGGACTAATAATAGATTCTAAATTGAATTGGAAATAGAGGCACTTAATAAAAAAATAAGTAGTGCAGCCTACGCTCTGAAGCAGCTCGCTGTGGTTGTCAACACAGATGCTTTAATTACTGCTTATTATGGATTAGTCGAATCAGTTCTTAGATATGGAGTCATCTTTTGGGGGAATAGCACGGACAATGAAATAGCGTTTCGGGCACAAAAAAGGTGCATTAGATCGATGTTTAGACTGCCAACAACGGACAGCTGTAAATCTTATTTTATAGAACATAAGATTTTGACATTGCCCTCATTATATATCTTGAAAACAGTAATGTTCATTAAATCCCGTACTCATTTATTTCAGCGTTTGTCTGATGCCGTCCCTAGGAATAAACGTGATAATTTCAAACTCTGTGTTCACGGTGCTAAAACAACTCTTATGCGTAAGAGCATCTTTTGCATGGCTCCGACCATTTTTAATAAATTGCCCAAATCATGGAAAATATTAAATATATCTGCTCTTAAAAGTAAATTGAAGAGTTTATTAACTGAAAGAGCATATTACAGCATAGCAGAGTTTATGAAAGAGGATAATTTTCTTCATTTTTGAGATGGCAATGTTGTATTTTTGACATGTTATTGTAATGTATTGTTTTTTTTTTTTCAAATTGTTTTTGGAATAGTTTTTGTTAGGAAAGGACATTTTAATTACATTAATTCAGACTTTCATTGACTAATTTATTTAATGACTACTTCGACATTGTATTGTATCTAAAAATATGCTTTTTGAATTGTAATGATACCTAATGATTTAATAAGTACCTACACAATGTCTTCAATGTAATTTTTATTAATATCATCACGGTTTATGCACCATCTCCTCCTGCCAATTTGTACGCCACTATATGCGGCTGAACATCTTAGAACTTAATCTCATAGTTATCTTGCATGTAACGTATCATGTACACCATGTACAAATAAAAAAAAATCTTATTTAATCTTATCTTATCTTATCTTAAAACATGTGTAAAATCTGAAAAACCAAGTCGGTACCGACAAAGCTCAAATATCGAAATGTACAATAAACTTTATTGGTCATTGATTTATGCAGTGGTTTTTTTCAAAAAACCCGACCTTCCGAGGGACTGTTCTTAATTTTTTTACGCGCCTGTTGTTCTAATGATCCTGCATCTCACTCAATAATGTTGTACGTGTAGACTGCCTTCTAACTACTCATCACTGATACTACCTTTGTCTGCGGTGAGTCAGCGTGCTTTTTAGCCAGGCCCATCATTGAGTTCGACTAGGTTCCCCTTAAGTATTCATTTTCATTACGAAAAGAAGATTGAAACTAAACCTCAAAATAATCCATAAAATTACGGATATGACACAATATTATTTTAATATTACTAAAATCAATAAATATTTGTACTTTATAATTTAATGTCAATGTTTTCCCATTAAATATGGTTTTGGAGCTGGTTTTCGATGATGCAAACCTTCTGCGTGGAGCGCACGGCGCACGGTTCGTAAAGACGTCTTAAATAATTTTAGGCTACTAAGCAAAATACATACTAATATGTATTAATATTTAGAAACAAAATGATTTAAAATAGAAATTTCACATAAATATTAAGTAAGTAAGTATAATAATATTTTCATCGTTCAATAATCTAGTAAATAAATTTACTTTGAAATTTTATATTTTTCTTCTATTTATACCCTATGAAACGTTTCAAAAAATAACTACAAGGATACGATACGAACCCAAGTACGGTAACCGTTAAGCTATCATGCCACTTACATTTATCTTAATGGTTGAATTTATGAAATACAGTCAATTGTAAACGTATGGGAGTGTGTGTGTCTATAGTATAGAAATTACTTATTATGAGAAGGTCGTAAGTTAAACCGAAGTGTCAATCTATTGCTTTTTGATATTATAGTCCACTTCTGACCGCTACGCTACACTACTGCGCATACTACTTATTTATACTATTACGGTTTAATCTTATACAATGTATTCACTTCTGTTTGCTATCCTGTTTAAAGTTTTTCAATTTTGTTTGTGATCCCTTACTAATTTTAACTTTTATTTTAATAAATCTATTTTGTTAAACATTTTAGGTACCAAATACTTCGATGTTGTTTTTAACATTATCTTTATATTTATCATTATAATAATATTCCAGACTTACCAAATAATCCACTTTTTTATCTATAGGTATAATTTTACAGATGGGAAGAAACTTATCATACTCTTTGTTACACTTATCTTCAACATTTTTACTAACTAGAAACTTTATCAATCTTACTTGTATATCTTTAATATATCTTAAATATGTTATAAAGTTTCGCCCGTACACAAGGAGTGCATAGCTTATTAGCGGATCGGCAAGTGCGAAATACACAATTCTTAAAGTCTGTTCAATACATTTTTTAAATGGTAAAACTTACTTAGCACCAATCTTAGCCTATTACAAATGCAATTTACATATAATCTCCAGTCAAAGTTATTATCTATTGGTAGACCGAAATATTTAAATTTATCTACAAAATTTGGCTTTGGCATAATAAATGTGGAGGAGAAGCGCTTAGTACGACTGGTCGGGATATCAACCGAGTGCTGATGTTACCCTGCAGTGCGTTTGGTGTTCCGGTAGTAAAAGGGCGATGGTGGGATTAGTTCGTGGAGCGTGGTAGGGTGGTTCCTGCGTACACTCTCCGAAGTACAGTCTGTAGAAGTCCGACAGGCAAGCAATATTGTGCCGATGTGCTAGACTGTGAAGCTTAGCCACCAAAGTTTCATCGCCTAAGAGCCTTTTGCTCTGCGTTCCACCGAGTCAAGGGCAGTAAGCTGATATTTTGCTGAGCCATCCCATAAGTGGCTGCAATACTCCATGCAAGAACGGACTTGAAGCTTTATACAGGCTCAAAAGCTGTCCTGGCGTGTGAAGTATCGCCTCACCTTGGCTGCAGTCTGTGCTTCTGATTCAATTATATACCAAGGCATAAAGCATTCTCTAGCTGATACAGGTGAGCTCCTACTAAGTTATGACAACCTGGTACTTCGAAGGAATAAAGCGTTCTTCTAGCTTTCACATATTCCATGTCAGTTGCGTTTGTTGTACCACGCTTTATGTCACGTTTCACGGGATCGGGATAAAAAGTATTCTTTGTCCGTTTCCTGGTTCTAAGCTACCTCCTCACTCAAACCTCCTCAGCCAAATCGGTTCAGCCGTTCTTGAGTTATAAATAGTGTAACTAACACGACTTTCTTTTATATGTATATATATAGATATGGACTATGTATCAATAATACATACTCCGGTAAAACAGACATATTTACAAAATTTCATCACGATCGTTTTCACATTGACGCACTGAAGCAAAAAGGTAAATCCTGTTTATCTTTCTGTTTTTGCGTTGGGTGGGCTAAGTACTGGAGGTAATGAAATGGAGCTGTTGTCACCGGCTCGCCGCGCGCCTTATAAGTATTGCTTACTGATTCCTTTTGTCCAGGAGAGCGGGCCTGAGGGAGCGACGTGTTACTTATTCGTGATAGATGCGACAATGTGTCGACGTCATCTCTACTGGTTACTGTAACGCAAGCAGCTGTCGCCGACGAAGTGGGGCATTCATAAGTTACCCTTTTCAAATTTTGATTTCAATAAATTCCGTAGCATGTATCGTAGCAAACTGGCGTAGCCGGCTGCTACAACCAACAGTCATATTATTCGCGGGAAGTATTGAACTTATTATTTTTCAATAATAATTTCAATACTTCCGCGCATTATATACGGACTACGGACACTAATATCCCGAAATAAAACCCAGCTGTCCCCGACATTGTGTGTCGATTTAGTAGGTATACGAAATAAATGTTTAGTGCTATTGTAAAAGTACTACATAATGTAACGTCAAATAGTTGTAATGGTTGATACGAATAAATACTACTAATACTAATGAAGAGTACAATAACCCCTTATCAAGTTTTGTTTTATAATTCCACCTTTTATAAGTACTAAGTAAAAGATTAAAATGCCTGTCACATACAGACGGACGGGACAAAATTATAAAGGTTCCGTTTTTATAATTTCTCTTCTTTACATGTTAAAAAATAAAAACAAAGTCCGTTTTCGTGTATATCCGTGTGTGCGCTTAGTTCATCTAAACAATAGATACGAACGGTTTTGATGCGGTATCCATTTAGAGAATATAATATATTACCCCGGAAGGTAAGCTGTGTATATTTATTACACGATCATTTAAGATAATAAGGTTTTGAAGTTTCGGCACATAGATTGCAATAGTGAGCAACATGGCGTGGTGGCCTCACTAGCGTGCACGCAACTTGCACGCAACATGCACGCAACAGTAGTGGCGCAATGAATGGTGGACGTGGGGCGGTTGCTCTAGCAGCGCTTGAGCTCGCGTGTACTCGGGTGTGCTGGTGCTGCCGCTTGATCCTCGTAACTCCTTTTGTGTGAACGTTCTTGAGTAGAGCCTGCGCTAGCGTAGGCCGAGCGCGGCTCGCATCGTGGACCGTTTTACCTTTCCATTGTTATTGTAAACCTTTCATTGAACGCTACAACTACAAGGGAACCACAAGTATCCAAACATTGTAGCGGCGCGAGAACATTCGTAACCGTTATTAGAAGGCTTGATGTGTGACGCTGTAAGAACTGTCGGTTACAATAATAAACACACGCGACGCGAATGTTACCAGCTGTGAGTATATTCAATTATGCTCTGTTATTTTATCATTTGGTGTCGTCTCCACAGACGCACGCCTGATCAACGTGAACCCGCTCTATTGCCGTTCAATTTAACAGCTCGAGTACTTTTCATGTGAGTTACTGTATTCAAAACTTCTCACAAGATGATTACTTTATTTCGTCGAATAAATTTCCAGTTGCGAAGCATTAAACTAGTAAATTGTTCAGTGCAGTAGTCTGCGTTCGCTACTGAGTCCACGCGTCCGGCTTCTACACAAGTCGGGAACGTCGTGCCAATCGCCACATCACCAATGAGGCACACAAATTGAGAAGAACACGTGTCATTCAGTTGCAGTGATTTAAACACAAGTTACGGTAAATGCGATGTGTGTGTTGAAACTTGAAACATTGATTACTTCCACGTCGCTCGCACGTGCTGCGCTGTGCAGCTTTGTGCAGCGGCTGCATATTGATGAACACCGACTAGCACAGAGGTCGATGCCGATTTGTGTACCTAGCTTGTGTTTCCGCAACTCAGAGCACGATGCGTGCGGTCCTTCTCAGTAGAAATTAGTGAGACAGAGAAGCCAGCCGAGCAGAACCGACTTCTTCCTGAGATTAACGACAGGAAGACAGGAAAAGAGCCACAGAATTACGGAATTTATTCATTAAACCCGTAGCCAGTGAGAACAGAAGTCAAGTTGGGGCGGCAGCGGACGACGACGGCGGATGTCGAAGCTCGTCGTATTTAGATAACAAGATAATAATCACCATCTTTTCAGCCGAAATTTGTTCACTACTGGACATAATAATATGCTTTACCCCACAGGATTGACTCAAAGACCACGACCGGTTCAATGAGGAACCTACCAAGCTCAGTGCTTCCGGTAGGTACGCAAGAAATATTTGATTAACGAAACGCTATATAATTCCATAATCTATTCACAAAAGACTGCAATTGACACAAGACACAGCTACTCACACTATATAATATCGATGTATTCCCGAGCGTTGGAAGTTGACGAGCGCCTGGACGCGACAACTTCCTAATGAATTCGTTAATGAATTACTGTAACTTGTAGGCTAGCTGGGATCTTCTGACATTTACTGAGGACGCTGTTACCTGGACAAATGTGATTTCACTATCACTAATAAAGAGATTAAAATTTGTCAAATGTCAAATAATTAGTAGAATATGTCAAAGAACGTAAAAAAAAAGTTATGCTGTTAATGAAGTACCAGGGTGCGAAAGGAATCAATGCCAAACTTCCTTGTCTTCAACGTAGTATATTATCTTATAACTAGCTTTTTTGATAAGGACACGTTTGATGTGGGTTTTGAACTTTCCATCGCTAAGTTCTGTAACCAACTTTAGCAACTTGTTACAAAAGCAGATATACTGCTTATGAGAAATTACATGATAGTTCTAGTTAATCTTCGACATTTGCTACTACTATTTAATTTTTACTAGGTGTGTTTATATCATGGATATCGCTTCTAAATGCTATCTTTGTAGAGAAACGTCATCGAGGCAGAAATTCTAACAGGTTGGGGTGTTGGTGAGACAATATTTATACGCGTATATAATAATATTTTTTTTTTATTTTTTTTTTAATCTTTATTTATTAACGAGGGTTTGATCACATAGTGAACATGCCACCCTCATAGGAAACCTTTGTTACATGCAAACCTTAACATCTACGCTTAATCCCTAAATTAACTAATTTATATAATATTCTAGCGGCTTTGGATGCTGGAAAAGCTAAAATAATATTACATTCTCCTAATTGACAAATATTCATATTAAACTGGTCTTGAATCAAATATCTTTCCGCTCCGTTCCGGGCACACTCCACCATAATATGAAAAACGTCTTCAACCACATTGCATTCCGTGCAGTTTGGAGATGTAACTTTGCCCATCAATGCAGCAAAACTATTCAATGGGATGTGTCCGGAACGAAGTCTCATACACGTCACGATTTCTTGTCTACTCATATCGGCATCATGAAACCAAGGATAGTTCTGAATAGTTGGCTGCATCGTCCGGTACCAAATACCTTTTGTCAATGATTTTTCGTCGAAGTATTCTTTCCAAAGTTCGTAACATTTTAATCTAACTTCACTTAAAATATCTGCCCAATAAGGTTTATACGTCACCGGAACACCCTCTAAGCACGCATCTTTGGCTAAATGATCAACTTCTTCGTTTTCTGCAATGCCGATATGGGAAGGCACCCATTGTAAAACAACATTTTTATTTTTATCGCTTAATCTACTTATACAATCTATTATTTTGTATGCTACCGGATAACCACGAAAATTTCCTACACACCTCGTCAAATGTTGAAGTGCACTTTTACAATCAGAGTAAATTACAGAATCTTGAAAATCCACCGATTCTAGGTATGAAATGGCTTCGAAGATAGCGATTAACTCGGAATACATGACAGAAATGTTTGAATTTAGCTTGAACTTAAAGTAGGCATTACTTTGAGGGTAAAAAAACGCTGCTCCCACATTATCTCGAACTTTAGATCCATCCGTATAAATCCTGTAATATCCAGGATAGCTCCTGCTAAAATTCCTATTACATATATTTCGAAGTTCATCGTGATCGTACGACTTCTTAGCCTCGGTAACCTCTTTAATTTGTGGTTTAATCATACAAGACAAGTTCACACCGCTTATCCACGTATTAAGCGAAAATAACCCCAATTCATCACTCGAGTAGACGCATACGTTATTCAATGTTTCGGAAATATGGGCTATAAGTGGTTTCTTTTTACGTCTGTAATAACTACTTTTGCAACAAATATTAAGGTTGGTAACAATATCCCACGTGTCCCCATTTATAAAAGATTTGAGTTTTATGAAGAATTTACCAGCCAAGTAATGTCTGCGAATATGTAGCGGCTGCAGATGGAGTTCGCATTCCATCACATGAATGGGTGTACTTTTAATAAAACCACCTATAACCCTCAAACATTGGTTTTGAATTTTTGTTAATTTATTTAAATGAGTTTGACAGCTAGTATCAAATAAAAACTCGCATAATCTAATCTGCTGCGTATGATAGCAATGTATAAACGTCGTAAATGATTGGGGTGCATGCCCCAGCCTGGACCAGTTAGTATTTTAAACACATTCAGAAATTTGGAAGATTTGTCTCATAACTCATTTATATGTTTAGACCATCTTAGAGATTGGTCTAACCACAATCCTAAATATTTATAGTTGTCAACTACTTGGAGGGGTCTTTTATCTATTATAATATCAATGGTATCTTTCCTAAACCCATTTTTGAATATACAAATTTTACTTTTACTACTTGAAACATATAAACCAATGTCTTCAACTAACTTCATAAAGAGATCTACAGCACTTTGCAATATATGTGTCGCCTCCAAAATTTTGTTGGTAATAAAATATAATACAAAGTCATCTGCAAACTGCGAAATATATACATTATTTATCTTTCTACAGATATTGATAGTAGCCACATTAAACAACAATGGCGATAATGGATCACCCTGTGCCAAGCCCCGACAAGTAGTTCTACTTATCGAATCATTATCCAGTTGTATTTTTAAATTTCTTGCTTGTAAGAAGTTCCACAAATAGGTGCAAAGTTTTTGCCCCACACCTAAGCCATCCATTATACGTAATAAGCTATGTACATCCACATTGTTATAAGCATTATCCAGATCAATAAAACAGCATATGGTCATTCGTTTTTCAGAAAATCCTGTTTGAATTCTAGAAACTAAACTAGTTAGATTATTTAATGTAGACCGACATTTTCTAAATCCTGTGGTATTGTGGTCTAACATACAGTTCTTTTCTATAAACCACTCTAGTCTATTGAGTAGAATGTTATGGAAAGTTTTGCATATACAGGAGATCATAGAAATGGGCCGAAGGGAAGAGGCTAAACAAGGATCACGTCCTGGTTTGGGAATCGGAACCACCGCTATATCACGCCATTGTTTAGGTACAAACGAATAATTGAAAAAAGCATTAAATAAATTGAGTAGGACTTGTATTCCGTTCTCAGGTAAGTATTTTATTATAGAATACGTAATCTTATCACTACCAGGCGCAGTATCTTTATTTTTTAAGCAATTAGTCAGCTCTTGGATTGTAATAGGTACTTCCAGTTTTGGGTTTTTAGATGTAAGTATAGGGTGGTCGCAAGATACGAAATCGGGGGCTACTAAATTTTTACTATTAAATTTTTACTAGGTGTGTTTATATCATGGATATCGCTTCTAAATGCTATCTTTGTAGAGAAACGTCATCGAGGCAGAAATTCTAACAGGTTGGGGTGTTGGTGAGACAATATTTATACGCGTATATAATAATATAATTTCCCACAGTTACCCCTTCCAGTGTAAGCGCGTACAGTTTCCTGTGAACGCATGCTTCGCGATGGGAAGTTACAGGGACAGATACCGAAGGCTGCAGAATTCGACCTCAGGACAAGCTGCTTCTCACACGGATAACTGTACAGAGAACTGTATGTGTAGATCGTTTAAGTGTTTCTAAGATATTTAGCGGACTTCAATATTTGCTTTGCGGGGTTTCGTTGGAGAAGAATTTTGTTATTACTTTTGCAAAGGCGTAACTGGGGAAAATCGTATTATCGTTAGAAGTAAATAAGCGTGTGTTGTACATTTTGTTATAAGAATACTAGCTTTTGCTAGCGGCTTCGCCCGCGTGGAGGTCGGTGTATTATACATATAAACCTTCCTTTTGAATTACTCTATCTACATATTAAAAAAACCCGCATCAAAATCCATTGTGAAGTTTTAAAGATTTAAGCATACATAGGGATATAGGGACAGAGAAAGCGACTTTGTTTTATACTATGTAGTGATAATGTTGCGTGTAGGTGGGTATGAGTTGAGTGTTAGTAGTGGGTAATAACATTAATATTATATTAAATTGATACAAGATTTTAGGATAACTGGAGAAAAACATAAAGTACGGTAAACTAGTCATTTTTGCTTGCGTAGTTTTGTTAGATCATCTTCTGAATCTATAAGACGGCTCGGCATAACTTGTTTTTCTCGCACGTATACTTTGCCATTGGCGGTCCAACATTGCTTGTGTGATATATTTGTAATAGTGGGTATTTATGTTCAAGTCTTTGCTCGTTATGAGCCGAGCGCCAGTCTCCGAATATACGTCTATAAGTGAAGTCTATGTTTCATTGTGCTCCGATAGTTCCAGTCATTCCCATATCTTTCAGTGGCGACGAGAACAGACGATCCTATACGTGATTCGTGCAAAGTAATAATTAAAATAGCAACGGTGTCACCAAATTCAGCAGACATGTCGATCGGTAAAATTTCTGAGTTCAAAGTCCACAGTGACGATTGGCGGCTGTACGTAGAACGTTTAGAACAATATTTTATAGTCAACAAGATCCCTAACGAATTACAAGTACCTACATTAATAACGGTGATGGGAGCGGAGTGTTATGAACTTCTGGTTAATTTGTGCACGCCGGTGAAACCAAAAAGCAAAACGTTAACACAAATCGTTGACGTCATGGAAAAACACTTGCAACCTAAGCCAAGTGAGTTGGCGGAACGATACAAGTTTCGACATAGGAAACAAAAAGAAGGTGAAACAATATCGGAATACGCGGCTATCTTGAAGAAAATGTCCAAAACTTGTGAATTTGGGTCCGGCCTGGAAGAAGGCTTGAGAGATCAGCTAGTGTGTGGCATAGCAAATGAAACCATACGGCAACGATTGTTCGCCGAAAGCAATTTGGATTTCGGGAAGGCGTATAAGTTGGCGGTTAGCATGGAGGCAGCGGAAAAAGATGCAGCGGCCGTTGAGCGGGTCGAGAAGCGAGGGCGCATCCACGACGTCGGTGACGTGTCAAGCGATGTCAGCGGCTTCGCGTAGGAAGGGTACGGCGGCGGCGGCAGTGGCCACTCGTGACGGCCGTGGAGCGACAACACCGTTCGATACTACAACGAATAGCGGTCGGGGCCGCGGCGTGCGCGCATCGGCAGCGGCTGCACCCATGAAGCTGGGTGAGCGCGCGCAGCAACAGCAGTGTCGAGTGTGTGGCGCGCGTCATGACACAAGCAAGTGCAAGTTCGGGCGTTATGTTTGCCGAGTTTGTAACCGAGTAGGACATTTGCGACGTATGTGTCCGAATTTATCGGAACACCACAACGTGGATATGGACGCACTTCAAATAAGAAATCCATATGAAAGTGATGGCGCGGAGAGCGATGAGGTAATATTTGTAGATGTTTGTAGATTATCAGCGACGCAGTGTAGTCCGATTTATGTCGAACTGAATGTTAATGGAATTGACATTAAAATGGAGTGTGACACCGGCAGTGCGGTATCATGCATAAGCTGGAAGTGTTACAGTAGATTGTTTAATAATGTAAAACTTAAGCCTAGTAATTTAACACTAAGGTATTATACCGGCGAGTTAGTAAAACCCCTTGGAGTAATACAACCATTTGTGAAATATAAAAACAGGCATAAGCAATTAGATTTATATGTTGTTGAAAATGGCAAAACACTTCTATTAGGCCGTCAGTGGATGGCAGAACTAAAAATACAATTACCTACAGTAACCTATAATTGTAATAATAATGATGTTGTGATGTACAAAAACAATGTATTTGATGTGGCTGCTTTCAGTTCCAAATACTGTGAAGTGTTCGCGGAGGGGCTGGGTCGGTTCACCGGCGGCACGGTGAGCGTGTGCGTGCGCGAGGGGGCGCGGCCGGTGTTCATGCGCGCGCGCCCGCTGGCGTACGCGCTGCGCGAGCCGGTTGAGCGCGCCCTAGACCAGCTGCAGCGGGACGGCATTCTCTCGCCTGTGGAGCGTTCTGACTGGGCAACACCCATCGTGCCGGTCGTCAAGAAGGACGGTAACATTAGAATTTGCGCAGATTACAAATTAACCTTAAACAAAGTTATAGAAGTTGACCGTTATCCGTTACCCAGAGTAGAGGAAGTACTATTTCATTTGAAGGGTGGCCAGCATTTCAGTAAAATTGACCTTTCACAGGCATACGCTCAATTCGAGCTAGATGAAACAAAAAAATACACAGTGATTAACACTCATAAAGGATTATTTATGTATAATAGGCTAGTATACGGGTTAGCATCAAGTCCGGGAATTTTTCAAAGACATTTGGAGCAGTTGTTTGCAGATTTATCACATGTGGGGGTATTTTTGGATGACATTATAATAACGGGACCCACCAACGAAACCCACTTGCGTAACTTACGCAAAGTGTTTGATCGCTTAAAAAAATACGGGCTCAGAGTAAAAAAAGAAAAATGTGTATTTTTCGCTGAATCGGTAAACTATCTAGGCCACACGATTAGTAAAGAAGGGGTTCACACGTGCCCAGACAAAGTAGAAGCTATAGTTAAAACTCCAGCTCCCACGAATATTTCAGAACTAAGAGCTTTTATTGGTATGGTAATGTACTATGGAAATTTTTTAAGGAATGTAAGTACAATTCTAGCGCCGATGTATAAGTTGCTTAAAGCAGGAACCCCGTATAGCTGGGATACAGAATGTGAAGATGCGTTCAGTCAAGTGAAGCATTTATTAACATGTAGTGAAGTGCTAATGCATTACACACCGGAGTTACCTGTAATTTTAACAACAGACGCGAGTAGTGTAGGTATAGGAGCTGTGATATCGCACACAACAGCAAGGGGCGAGCGTCCCGTGGCGTACGCATCACGCGCGCTCACGCAAGCCGAGCGGTCCTACTCACAAATAGATCGAGAGGCACTCCCTATAGTGTTCGGAGTTCGAAAATTTCATCAATATCTATATGGACGTAAATTTATATTAAGAACCGATCACAAGCCTCTCACTTATATTTTTGGTGATAAAGTCGGTATTCCGGTGATGGCCGCGTCTAGGTTACAGCGTTGGGCGGTGTTATTGGCTGGGTATACCTATGACATTGAATATGTTTCTTCAAGTAAGAATTGTGCCGACGCATTATCACGACTGCCGTACAAAGATTGTAAAGAAAATGTAATATTACAAAAAGAAAATACTTATGTTAATTTCGTTGAAAATTTTCTACCAATTACAAGCCAAGATGTAAACAAAGAGACGGCTGTAGATAAAGTCTTAAGTAGGGTTTTCGGTTACATACAATCCGGGTGGCCTACAACCTGTGTAGATGTAGAAAGTATTAAACCATACTTAATGAGGCGGAATGAGTTATATACAGAGAGTGGTTGTATTATGTGGGGTTATCGTATGGTTATACCACTTTCGTTGCAGAATCATGTTTTAAAACAACTACATAGCAGTCACATGGGGATCGTAAAGACAAAAAGCTTGGCACGTAGCTATGTATGGTGGCCTAATATTGACGCAGCCGTGGAAGCACTATGTAAGCAATGTGAGACTTGTGCAGCGGAAGCGGACGCGCCGCCGCGGGCCCCGATACAGCCGTGGCAGTATCACGCGCGCCCATGGACAAGGATTCACATCGATTTCCTTGGGCCATATAAAGGTCTTACCTTCTTAGTTATAATTGATTCTTCTTCAAAATGGCTAGAAGTGTTTGAGATGACACGAACGAATGCATCAACTGTTATAAAAGTTTTAAGAGGAACATTTGCAAGGTTTGGGTTGCCGGAAGAATTAGTATCTGATCAGGGTCCACCATTCACTAGTATAGAGTTTAAAACTTTCTTAAAAAACAATGGCATCAAACAGTTTTTGTCACCAGCCTACCACCCATCATCAAACGGGGCTGCGGAGAATGCAGTCAAGCTTTGCAAACGAGCTATTAAGAAAGCGTATAGGGATTGTGTAGATGTCGACACTGCATTACAAACGTTTCTGTTAGCATACCGGAACACCGTGCACAGTACTACCGGGGAAACCCCGGCTATGCTGTTGCAGAAACGTCCATTACGCTCCAGACTAGACTTACTGCGTAGCAACCAGGATACCAAAGACAGAGTCCATCAAGCCCAGAGACGGCAAATGGAATCCGCGGGGGGTACAGACCGCAGTTTCAGGGAGGGCGACTCAGTTTGGGCTCGTGAATATGGTGTTAGTGATAGATGGGTGAAAGGTACTGTGGAACGGGTAGATAGTGCCCGTAGATACTCAGTGGTAAAGGATAATGGTCAATCACTAAAAAGACATGTAGATCAAATGCGCCGCAGGTCACGTTTATCTGATGTTACCTGTCCAGAGACTGAGGACAACACAGATCATGGGGGAGAGAGTGTGGTCGAGCCATTTAGCGAGGGGTTAGAACGGGTAGCAGAGGTAGTCTTAACAGAGGCGCCTACCAGAAATAAGGGAGACAGTGCAAATCCGGGCATTAATACTCCTGAAGATTCTCTGGTTAATTTACAGCCAATACCTCCGCCGCCGGAGAATCGTTACTCTAAGCGAACACGTAAACCAGTAGACAGATTTAAAATTGTTTAACGAGTTAAGGATTATTATTAGTTGATAGGTACTTATGTTATTGTTGAGGTATTAGTTGTGTTTCATATTTTGTTATTATATAGATGTACTGTTGTATTGTGGTGGTGTGATATATTTGTAATAGTGGGTATTTATGTTCAAGTCTTTGCTCGTTATGAGCCGAGCGCCAGTCTCCGAATATACGTCTATAAGTGAAGTCTATGTTTCATTGTGCTCCGATAGTGCCAGTCATTCCCATATCTTTCAGCTTGTAGTTGCTACTTCTTATAAAATCTCTTGCGAGGTAGTGGAGACGTTTACCCATAGTGGTTAGGACTTGGGATACGTATAACGGATGCTTAGGACCTTTTTCTTGAAATTTAATAATTCTTTGGCCAGTACATTATGTGTTCAGAGTTTTAATAATGTATGTGACCCAACTGAGTTCTACGCCGAGTTCTTCTCACTATTAAAAACGAAATTTAATAACACTTTCCCACTAAAGACTAAAACTATTTGCACAACGTTCTTATTTAGTGATTGGGCTACTCCAGGTATTCGTAAAATCAGGGAAAAACTTTTGAACTTATAGCCTATAGCAACAAATGATTAATACAAGCTTTGATCAGTATGTTTCAAAATAATCAAAAACTTTTAAAGTTGTGTGCAAATTAGCTAAAGCGCTTTATGTTAGCAATAAAATAAAAACAGCTGATAATAAAATTAACACGACCTGGCAAATAATTAATAATGAAACAGGTAGAATTAAACAGCGTAATACTGAATTTAACTTAGAGACTGCAAATGGCTCCATCAACTCAGATGTAGAAATAGCTCAGGAATTTGAAAACTTTTTCGCTAATATTCCTGTTAAAACTACTGAAGCTTTAAATTCCTCACCCGCGCGTTCTGCTGCCTTACTCGGAAAGAATGTAAGGGAGAATCTTTGGAGTTTAGGTTTCAGCATACCAACACCCAAGCTGTTATAAAAGCTATTAAAGATCTTAAAATTAAATCAACAGAAGATCTTTGGGGAATGTCTGTAAAAGTCTGTAGTGCTATTATCAAAACCATTGCGCCCTATTTAGCTTTCATTTTTAACACCAGTGTAGACCAAGGAGTCTTCCCGGATCTTACGAAACACAGTAAAGTAGTTCCTTTGTTCAAATCGGGTGATAGTAAAGAACCTAATAATTATAGGCCTGTGTCAATTCTACCAGTTCTCAGTAAAGTGTTTGAAAAGTTGATTCTCAATCAAATGTTACGTCACTGTAATAAAAATGCCATCTTTCATGAACAACAGTATGGTTTCACCAAAGGGCGTTGTACCACTGACGCTGGTGTCACCCTAATAAAGAACATTTTTAACGCCCGGGAAGAAACAAAAGATGCCATTGGAATCTTTTGCGACCTCTCCAAAGCGTTCGATTGCGTAAACCATGAGACACTTCTGCTGAAACTGGAGCACTATGGGATTAGAAATACAGCTCTTGATTCATACCTGAAAGACAGAAAAATTAAAGTTCAAATAAACGGCATAAACTTATTAGGGTCTGAAATGGCAATGGGTCGAGGTTCAAGGAACCTCGAGGTTCAAGGAACCTCAAGGTTCAATATTGGGTCCATTCCTCTTTTTAGTTTACATTAATGATTTACCCTATTGACTCTTAAATCAACCGAAGATGGTGTTATTTGCAGATGACACATCAATGATATTTAAAATAGACCGACGGTCACAAAATCTTGACGACGATAACTGTATTCTTCAGGTCCAAGATTGGTTTATGGTAAATAATTTGGTACTAAATGGCACAAAAACCAAATGCATTAGATTTAAATGACCAAATGTTAGAAGTAGCGAATGTGACATCATATTGAATGGAGAAAAACTAGAATTTGAAGAGATGTCAGTAACAACTGATGGGGCCCTTACGGGCCCTATCAGGTTTGGGGCGCCATCAGTTGGCCCTTGCGGACCAATGCCTGTCAGAGGTGCGGGTTGTTCGAAAGAGATACCGCGGCACCTGGCACACAGGCAATTGAGGGAACACGGGTGGGTTTTAGTCAGTAAAATTCTGACACGCCCTCCTGCTCCACCCAGAGCGGGAGAAGTCATTTGATGATTTCCCACCCAAAAAAGAAACCGACATAGCCCGAAGAATTGCCAAACTTAAGTGGCAGTGGGCAGGGTACATTGCTCGCAGAACAGATGGCCGATGGGGCTGAAAAGTTCTGGAGTGGCGACCGCGTACCGGAAGACGTAAAGTTGGAAGGCCTCCCACAAGGTGGACCGATGACCTTGTGAGAGCCGCAGGAGTCCGCTGGATGCGGGAAGCACAGAACTAGTCGAAATGGTGGAGTTTGGGGGAGGTCTGTGTCCAGCAGTGGACGTCTTTCGTCTGAAATGATGATAAATGATGATGAGTCATGATCTGGCAGTTTGAGTAATTTATGCGGTCTACCCAAATGCCAAATGCCTTTCCTTGGTATTGTTCGTCAAATCGTTAAGCTCAAGTTCTGAGTTGAACTGCATGATTACTGATAAATGCGTGTACTAATTGGACAGGTCCATTTAATCTGTGTGTTTCTTTTCTCAAAACACCATTTCAGACACCAATCCACATGGTCTTGACATGATCTGACCAACATTATAATATCTGGACTCTAAAAGAGACTGTGACCTCTGAGTTTGTTTCAGAATTTCTTCTCAAACTCAAATTCAAAGCATTTATTTCAATTAAACCGTTTTGAATTGTCAAAAAGTCGATCAGTTGGAAATTGAAGCTAGTCACCCGTTTCGAAATGTGGGTCTCAATATAGAACGGGCAAGAAACTCCAAGGACACTCTTTTAAATGAAGTTAGGTATTACGAAATCTTGGTAACATTATTCTTGTTGCTTCTTTAAGTGAGAACAATGTAAAAATTTAGTAAAAATTCTAAATATAAGATTAAAAACAAGCCCTGCAAGTTAGGAGATGACCAGTCTCAACCGACGGCGCCAGTTCACATCAGTCCAGAATGGTTAATTACAGAAGACCTTAACATCAAAATCTTGTGCTCCATCGGACGGCATTAAGTCAGAGGGAAGGAAAAGGTTTTTTTTTGCAGCAGCGCAGGAGGGCGTGTCAGACTTTTACTGACTAAAACCCACCCATGTTCCCTCAGCTTGCCCGAATGCCAGGGGCCACGGTATCTCTTTCGAACAACCTGCACCCCTGGCAGGCATCGGCCCTTGCGGGCCCCACCAGTTGTTGCTGACATCTCTGACGGCGCGCGTGGAACACTACGCGCCGTCGACCCGGGCTTTTTTTTTTGTTTAACGCGGAGAAATGCTTACTGCGCTACCACGGGGAGATAGCGCAGTTATATGGGACTGTAACCCACTAAAACTCCACGGTGTCCTCCAGTACCGCTTCAGGCGGGCTTGAGCGTTTCCGTGTTGGAAACGCTCAAGCCATCCGCGAACCCGCCGTGGCTGTCCGTCACCGGAACCTCCTCGGAGGGGAATAACCCCTATCACCGGCGCACCAAGACACATGGCACGCCGTGATCACCTCAGGAACCAAATAGCATAAGGGCCCCAGACGACCCCGTGTCTGGCACCCTTGGTCCAACTGCGACGGGTCAGCACAGTGGCCCCGCCGCCTACCACTTTTCGGCAGCAGGGGATAGGGAGAGCGGCCAACGCTATACCGACACTCCTCTTCCCCTGCGGCCCCACCGCGTCCGCTATCAAACGGTCGCGGCCCCGTCCAGGCCACGGAAGGGAAGAGCGCTACTCAGAAGTACCGGCACTCCTCCTCCACCGCAGCCTGTAACCCTCAGCCGCGATGCCTCCCATTCGACA
Source organism: Polymixis lichenea (assembly GCA_949091785.1). Lineage (NCBI taxonomy): Eukaryota > Metazoa > Arthropoda > Insecta > Lepidoptera > Noctuidae > Polymixis > Polymixis lichenea. Next base: position 26,582,369 of record OX420933.1, on the reverse strand, counting down.
TCGCGGCCCGCCTCAGTTGCGATGCACCTCACCGCAACCTACTTTTTGGCCGCTACGTCGTCGGCTTGGAGGCAAAAGCCCTGACGAGCGGCCCCACCTTGGGGTTCCTCTTCGCTTCACCGTGGGAGGGTGACCACGGTTACTGAGCCCCCCCGCAACGACAATGCGGGAACCCCACTGGGGGGGGGGAAGGAAAAAGTTAAGAGGCTAAACCGCCAAAGTTCAGTGAAACAATTTCAATTATGTTCATACTCCAGAGGTAAATTCTAAAAATATACCTCCTCCTCTCTAGTTCCTTTCCATTTAATATCAGTCACAGCTGACGAAAGCCTGTGGGTCCTCATTTATAAACTTAACCAGTAGTGTCAATTCAACACTCTTTGCGAAGCCTAAACTCCTTTGGCAAAGTTGGTCGTGGCTTAGATTGAGTGAAGGTAAAGAGTCCTCATCTACATATAAGCTGAACCAATAGTATCCACTCAACCCTCTTTGCGAAGACTATGCTCCTTTAGCAAAGTTGGCTGAGAGTGAGAGTTCTCCCCCTCTAGGCGAAACCACAGTTTTCAGGACTACTTAATTCGCGTAGCTACTTAACACGTGTAACTATTTTCTGGAGTATGCCCATGCTAGTCCACCCTTGTAAACCCTAGCTAATCAAGACGATGTTGTGGTGTCCTTCCCTCAGACTCTACATGGCTGTGAGGAGTGTCACCCAGTGACCAGGTGTCACCTCCCACGCTCATAATAGCGTTCGTTTTTTTTCTTAGTACCACATGCAATAAAACAAAGGAAACTGTATTAATAAAATGTAAAATTAACCCAATTAACCAAACTAAAATTATGCCCTAATGTTTACATCTAGCTGACATTAACATGACAATAAAAGACAATAAAAGAATTAATCAATTTGACAAAAAGGGGCGATGAAAAAAACTATACATTAGAAAAGGTTTTAATCTAACATGGAAAATCTCCTTGATCCTTCTATTATTTAATCTTTTAACACTTTAATATGAAAATGTTTCTAAAACTTGCCTTTTATCGGCGCACCACATATGCGTGTAATCAATGGCGGAAAGGCGCGCGGTGTCGGGGTACCGAAGACGGACAAAATGACCGCTGCGCGCGCCTCACACCACTCAGCTCACAGACGCGCTCCACTACGGGCATTCCTTTGTAACATCTTCTAAACGTTATACATGTAAATTATGGTATTACACCTATTTTAATACAGTCCACTTCTCTTTTATTACTAAGCCCAGTTGAGCCCATTCACCTTTTATAAAATGTCTATATAAAATATTTATGAATTTTCCTAGAAAGTTAATTAATACTAATGTTATTTAATTAATTTAAACTAATGTTGTTTTTATACTAATGTTATTTTTTAATGTTTATTTAATTTTTACTGGACAATTGTCCAGTACAAATTAAATATAGCGACTTACAGATTTGATAATTTTACGATTCTTTATGTTTTTGAACTTGTCAACCACGCCTTTTATATAATTTTCTTTGCCTCCTTCTACACTTGTCTCTAGAATGACCTCAACTTCATTAATATCATTTAATGACATAGATGACTACTCAGGTAAATCTATGACGACCTTAACTACCTCCTCGTCATCTTCATTTCCCTTGGACTAGAGTCCAAAGGACGTAGGAGGACGGAGGAGGTTTAGAAACCAACCTTAAAATCATCGTCCTTTGGAGTGACAGATAACTGCTCGTCGTCATTAATTTCTGTCGACAATGAGAGCTGATTAGTTTCTTCCCACATGGACATTTGTTCATTCTCCATACTATGCTCGACGATGATGTTATTTTGATAAGTTTTGTCATCGTGATCATCATTTTCCTTTGACAAGGATTCATTCTTAGGTTCTGAAACATAGCTAATAGGATTAATAAATGGATTTGTCTGACCTAATTCGTCAATATCTTCCTCGTGTTCGATCTCGAACACTGCGCTCGATTCTTCCTCAGAACTCGCAGGTCTGCTCTGCATTCTTGGTAGCTGGACTCGTCTTCATCAATGTCATCATGGCTGTCATTATGGCAGCTTTGCTAATCATTTTGTTTTTCGCTAGAAAATAAATCAGCATCATTATCTATATCAACGACGCTGTCCTGTCCGCTTCCCTTAGACATTGCTTGTGCAATAACTTCCTCTTGCAGCGTAACTTGAGCCATAGATGCCGTCTGCACTCGAACTCTTCTCTCAATTTTTTGCACATTGTTTCGAAGCTCATACTTCCATGGTATGTATACCTATGATAAATTCGGGTAGCGTCCGCCATATTTATTTATTTATTTGTTTATTGATAAGGCACTTCAACGACTTATTCACTAAGACAAACACAAACAAAAATCACAAACAGTTTTAGGAATTGTGAATTAGTCACTTACAGAAGTGCACAGCACTAGCAGAGTAATAATTAAAAGAATGTACAAGATACCGTTAGTTGGATTACATAACAGTTATAAAATAAAATAGAGGTTAAAAAAATGAGCAATGTTCACAGCTACGATCGGAATACAAAAGTACTTAAAAATAAAATAAAATGAAAATAAAACAAGAAATATTCTGACAAACAAAGGAATGGAAGTTAATGCAATTATTAGTAGTAGGCGGCTCCTGTTGTACAGACGACTCGAGTCTCTGAGCTGGTTAGAACTTTCGTTCGGAATTGTTGCAAAGGGTTAGAGAAGATGTCGATGCTATTGGCACGTGTGGCAATTTTATTATATATGCGCTTATTATGAGCCCCCAATCGCTCTTACGCCATACATTAAAGCTGGCTTTTTTAATGAATTCGCTAATGAATTCTTCGACACAATCGTATCTGTTCGTGCTCGTAAAGAATTCATGGGCCATTTTCCTTTTAACACCAAAATACCACTTAGCTTTATATGTCCACACTTTTGTGCGATAGGCCTCGCCGTAACATAAATATATTTCATGAGCGCCCTAGCTCAATTTTTTTACTTATTTAGGCCCTGCACACGCCTTCTTCTTTGCACAATATTTGCTTCGTGCACGCAGCGTTTTTATAATGAAAACGTCTTAAGGGGATGGCTACAGCGGGGGCGCCTCCACCATTTGTGAGGGCTCTGACGAGCCCCTTGTGTTAGAGGGTTGAAGATAGCTACAATAAAACGCTAATGAGGGTTAGAATGTGACACCTCACACGTTTAGTTCAAGAATTAACAGTTAACCGCGCCTGTCAGTAGCATGAATTCTCCCGGAACAAAAGGTTTTGATCCGGGCATCGGGATCACATTTACAAAATTTTAACAAAATGCTTTTAAATTATACAAAACTATAGTTTCAAAAAGAAAGAAAAACATTTAATATCCATTAAAGTTTTAATAAATAGCACTTGGTTCAGTAAAAATAAACATACCTAACATAAAATTAAGATGTCATAAAAAATAAAAAAGGGAAGTATATCTTCCAAATATTAAAATTTTAACTAGTAAGCTCAGGTGGCTGTGGAGCAGGACCAGCATTAAGCCAAGCATTTTGATCTACGCTATAATCATCTAACTTATAATATGCTTGTCTGCATAATGTGCGTTTAATGGATGATTTAAATTTCTTTTCATTTAGTTCAAGAATATCGACTGGTATTTTATTATAAAATTTTACACAGTACCCTATATAAGAAGTGTGTACTTTAGACAATCTGAAAAATGGTTGATCTAATTTGTTTCTATTTCTAGTGTCAAAATTGTGCCTGTCTCATCATACTAAAAAGTTGTCGATTTTTCCGAATATACATAATGTTTTCATAGATATATTGACAAGGTACCGTCATGGTGTTAATTGTTTTGAATAGTTCCCTTAGAGAGTCGCGTCTGCGGAGGTTGTAGATGGCTCTGAGAGCACTTTTTTGCAGAAAAAAGATCGACTCAATATCCACAGCCCGTTCCCATAGCAAAATACCGTAACGCGTGATGCTATGAAAGTAACTAAAGAGAGTAGTCAGATACTAAACGCCGACCTCATCTAGTTAATCACGCACGTTTTTGTACACACGTATGCCTTTTCTGCGTATTACCGTGAATTCGCTGGAAAATCTGTAACAGTTTCATTTGCAAACGTACTTAGATAATTGTTTTATTTATCAATATAGACTCCACAGTACCTATGTTTATAGAAATTGCACATAAAATAACTTAGGGCCGCTCACACCCGATACACTGCTAGCTACTAGCTACAAGTTTATTTACATACGTTCCTATTCATTTCAGAACAAAGGAAACTACTTACAAGTAAAAGAAAAAGGAAAAACGATAAAATGACTCCCTCAACACTTTTAAAGATTAAGTTACAAATAGAAATGTCGGGTACGTTGCCCTCTGGCATTGATTGAAATTAAATAGCAATACCTAGTGTGATCTCGGCGTGCAATCATACTAATAAATAAGTGAGTTATGATAATTGGGTATGTCGAACGAAAGTGGTCCAACCAACAACCAATGAGCCAAGGCGTCGCACCACGACTTAGGTATTAGCTCCGCCCAAGTACTTCTTCTAGCTAAAGAAGTCTACAGCAATGACATTCTTATCTGTATATAATTAATTAGGTAGGTACGTAGAACGACAGTGGTTCAACCAACAGCCAATGAGCAAAGGCATCGCACCAATATGTAGGTATTGGCCTAGCACAAGCACTTCTTCTAGCTAAAGAAGTGTACAGCAATGAGAGATGATACTCATATCAAGTTCTGGCAACACTTAGATGAATCCCGCGTTTGACGCGGGATGCTACTGCATGCGTTGATTGTTTTAGCCGACTGCGGCAAAGCCGAAGAATTGTATAATTAAGGATTCGGATGTACGCAAACATCAAACAGAATACTGCGGGACCGCCGTTTAATATACAAAAGAGTGTTAAGCAGGGTCACCCACTCTCTCAAATCCCAAATTATTTACAAACACTGTCAAAGAGATATTTAGAGCACTGGCAGACTAGCCTCATGGACGACCAAAGGAAATGAAGTCAGCAGCAGGAGGTTGACAAACCTCCAATGCCCCTTGTGCCCCTTGATCCACTGGAGGGTAATACGATTGGACGTCGATAAACTCTCCAGAGCTTGATGGTACTCAAAGATTAGTTTGTTATTGGTTTGTTTGTTTGCTAGAGCTTTGAGCACAGATAGGCTGTCAGATACGAATTTAATGCGCTAGTTCCGGATGCCTAAGCACTTCACTGCTGCTGCGGCTTGTGTTAAGGCAACACATTCGCATTGAAAGATTGAGCTGTGTGTGCCTAGCGGTATGTGAAAGTTAATGTTGAGGTCAAGGGAGTGTGCGCCAGCACCTGAACCAGTTTGTGTTTTTGAGCCGTCTGTGTAGATGCGCACTTCCTTGGCTCCTGACTGATCCCTCTCCTCCTGTATTATTTGTATGGTATAGTTTTTGTTGAACATAGATTGGTTTGGTGTTCTGTCACACGGGGCAACGATAAGCGGCTGGTACTCAATCGCCCGATCCAGGATGTTAGCGTGTGGACTGGTTAAATTCTTGCCCCATATGTCCAGATGCATTAGCCTGATGGCAGCCAGAGCCACCTCCTGCTCTATGTACAGGTCAAGGGGAGTTAATTGAAGGGCTACCTCCATGGCTGCTGTTGGGGTAGTTCTCATGCAGCCAGTGGTAGCTGAGCAGGCCAGTCGTTGGAAGCGTTGCAGTCTAGCAATGGTGGTCGAGAGCTCGGTCCTCGTCCACCAAACCAGAGCGCCATAAGCCAACATTGGCCTGATCACCGTTTGTATAGCCACAGAGTAATCTTCGGAGAGAGCCCCCAAGTTTTTCCTAACATTTTTTACATTGGTATAGTGCAATTGTGCTTTTATTCAGTTTGTAGTCAAGATGCTTATTCCAGAGCAGTTTGCTGTCAAGGATCACCCCCAAGTACTTGACTTCGTCTGTAAGTGTTAATTCTGTGTTGAAAAGTTTTGGAAGCCTATGGGGTCCATGGTTCTTTTGTTGGTGAACATTATTAGTTCTGTTTTCGACGGGTTAACCGATAGTTCGTGTTTCGTGCACCAACTCTCGTTTATTTTGAAGGCTCTTCTCATGAGATCGCACAAGATGCCCTCAAATTTCCCCGAGATTAAAATTGCTAAGTCATCCGCGTATCCCACCGAGTACAGACTGCTAGCGTTGAGCTCTGCGATGAGCTCATTTACGACTAAATTCCACAGTAGTGGTGACAGCACCCCACCCTGTGAGCAGCCTCTACTCACGATACCTCGTGTGGTGGTGTTCACGGTAAATTGAATAGCACGGTATTTTAACATGTTGTTGATCCATTCTATGAGTGTTCTCGCAACATCGTGCGTGGCAAGTGCCTGTTCGATGCTGACGAAGTTAGTTTTGTCAAAAGCACCTTCTATATCAATGAAGGCGCCTAGGGTTGGGGTTTTAGCTTTAAGAGCATTTCCTATGCGTGATACTACGCTATGGAGTGCTGATTCAGTTGATTTGCCTGCACAGTAGGCATGTTGATTGGGATGTAAGGGTCTTTGTACCGAAATTTGGGACCTAATCTTCTTATCCCCCAGCCTCTCCAGTGTCTTCAGGAAGAACGAGGAGAGGCTAAAAGACTTGGGTTGGGTGTAGTCACCCATACCCGGTTTCGGTATGAAGATTATTTTCACTTCCTGCCGTTTAGATGTTGAAAATTCACCGTTGGAGCTCTCCACCGGCCACGGAGCCCACAGTCGGGGACGTCGCTCGTTCAACGAGAACGCCAGAGCTACTCCTTCGGTATTCAACCTAGTAGGAAATTGACGAGCCCGCACGCAACGGAAGATCACGAGATTGTATACGACACGAGACTATGCCGCAACCCATCCCGAGACCCCACGCCGCGCCAGCTGCCCTCCCCCACTAAGCCGACCCTCGCTTGACATCCCGCTTATGGGATGCCTCAGCTGGTTGACCGTAGGTAGCTACCCCACGACCTCCAGTGTAGGAGGAAATCCGGGCCAAAGTAGTGTGTTGTGTGCAATCTTCTCCACTCAACCACCAGGAGTCCTTCATGCCTCCGTACGGGTCCCCGCGCACGGCACAAACACGCGGGAGGTCATTGCTATCCATCATCTGCTTTTGTTTGACGGTAGACACCCAGGGGCATGACCTCGCCACCCCTGAGGTAAATCGCCCGGTGATTTCTGTTACGTTTAGTTCATATGGAATTAGACCAAAAACGGGGCGGCAACCTCGAGAAGGAACATCACCAGACTTGCCTTGAGGATCTGCACGACCGTTGCGCTCTCCCTCAAGACCACGCCACCTTACCGCCTCTGAGGGAGGAGGCAAGGTAGGTCTGCGTCTACAAAACCAAGCCAAGCAGGTAAGCAAGCGAAGCATGTTGTTGAAAGCCTTCCCTGGTAACTCATTAGCACCATAACTATGTGAGCGTCTATTAACTTCTTCCAAATTACAATGTTAATTTTATTTTTTACACTTTCTGACATATTCTCGTCATTATTTGACATTATACAACACTTGTAATATCGAGTATTTATTAGTGATTCTCATGGAAATCATATCACTTGGTTTAAATAGGTTGATTTTACTTATGTAGATTCTTTTACATATTGTGAATGAGAGAACGTTGTAGGCCTACAGTTTCTATTCTTTATTTTCATTCCTCTAAAGTACCTGGTACTTATTGACAGGCCTGCACTGTCCTCCCATACCTATTATCACTGTAATTTGAAAACGTTATAAAATCCAATTATTTTTAAAAGAGTAACCGTGGAGTTTCTTGCCGGCTCTTCTCCATAGGAAGCGACAAATTGGAACCGTGCACCTAGCTTCTGACGTTTCATAAGTGCCCTTGCAGGTTTATGTGAAATAAAATATTTTGATTTGATTTGATTTGATTTGAGCCAAAACATAAATTTGTAAACGCACAACCCTCCCCAAAAGGGGTGCGGGTTATTCGAAAGCATTAATATCTTTATCACTTTCCTCGGACGTTGCTTGTGCAATTACTTCCTCTTGCACTATATACTTATGCCACGGATGGCATCTGCACTCTAACTCTTCTCTCAATTTGTTGCAAATTGTTTCGAAGGTCATACCTTCATGGTAGGTATACCTATGGTAAATTCGGGCAGCGCCATCCATGTATGCGTTTATTATGAGCGCCCAATCGCTCTTACGCCATCCATAATGGTTGGCTTCTTCAATGAATTCACTAGTGAATTCTTCGACACAATAGTGTCCGTTCGTGCCCGTAAAGAAATTGTCGATCACAGGCCAAAAATATTCGTAGGCCATTTTCCTTGTTTTCTTTATCACCAAAATAATAAAAACCACTTAGCTTTATTTGTCCTCTTCTTCGTGGGATAGGTCTCGCCTTATCATATATTTCCTGAGCACCCTAGCTCAATTTTTAAACTTGTGCAGTATTCCGGGCTCTGCACACGCCTTATAATTTAAAAACGTCGTTAAGAACCGCCTTAAGTCATTTCTGATAGAAAAATGCTACTATACGCTTGATGAGTTTCTAGGTGACGTACATAACTAGACATTTATAATTATTAACCCTTTGTGTATTTATATTTGACATGGAACTTATATTTGACATTTATTTTTATTGTATTAATCTTTCTCTTGACATTTGTATCGGGATGTACCTTAGATTGATTTGTTTTTTTTTTTACTATACTTCAGTGGTCTTGCAAATTATTTAGAATATTGTTGAACTAGGAAGACTGTTTTAAAACCAGATACTTAATCATTATATTAGTTAATTTGTTTTTCTTTTATCTTTAAGTTATATGTCTTCATGTAGTTTTAGTTTTTACTGTAAAATATTTCGACACAATTTAAAAATTGTTAATGAAATAAATAATAATAAATAATAATAAAAATCAGATGCTTACAAAGACGCGCCTGTCATTAGACTGAAAGCTCACGGAACTAAAACCATCTAAAATTATTTTACGTTCTTATTTTAGAATATCATAAATACTCGAACATAGACACAGCCTAATCATCGGCAGCCAGTATGTGTGTGAGGTTTTTCACTAAGTAAATAGCCTCTACAATACCTACCTTTTTAGTTGGCGTTGTTGACAATGTTGGGTTTTGAATGTTTAAAAGAAGTCACACGAGCGTACGCTTCAGTTTGAAAACCTCGTTCCTTAGTTTGTTATCTAATTGAGTTAGGAAGGAACCTACTACCTCTAATATTTATCAGTTTCTTTGGAAGATATAATTTTACAGTCTTAATTAAGTACATAATTCAGTTAATAGTGCGAGATCCCAGAGCTTTATGACATAACTTATTTTCACAAAGATGAAGCCTTAGGTTCTGAGTCGTGGCCTCATGTACTTTTAATACCTGCATGTTTGTGGAGTTCGCTCAGTGACACCTGGGCAGGTACCAGGTGAGAAAAGTAACTAAAAATAAGTGTAACTTTACTTATTTTTACATGGTTGATTTTTATATATAATATATTGTAGAATATTACTCTGAACAAATATCAAAAGTACCAGATGCTTGCCATGGACCGGAACTTTTGTCAGACACTTTAAAGCTGTACAAAAAATAAATGAACTTTACTTATTTTTACATGTCTGATCTTCAAATATGTTACTGAGACAACTACCTATTACAAAGTTATATTTAATCAATCAGACAAATTTTAATGATCAAACATCCCCTAAACACAAAAATGATTAAATTATGAGTATGAGCGCGAGAGCCTGATGCATGCGTTTCAGAGCGAGTGAGACATCCATGGTAACTCGGTTCCCCTTCTTAAACTCACAATCTGTTTCAATCTATTGTGTATGTGTATGCGCCATGTATAAATATTCATTTATAAGTAGTTATTACATAGTTTTAGACAATATTTGCGACAAATAGCATTATAAAAACTTTTTTTACTAGTTTTTGACGTCATAGTCATAGTCATAGTCATAGTCATTTATTCATTAACAATAATTTGTATCTGAATCTACATTTTAACATTACATTTAAATTAAATTACACACAATACAGAAACACAAAAATCAAATCAAATCAAGTCAAATCTCATTCGTCCGTCACTTGTAGAAAGCTTATGGTTCTCAATTGTCGAGTTTGTGTCTGTGACAGCACATATTTTTGTCAGTTATTAGTGTGATTTGTGAGTGACATTAAGTTATTTTCAATAGTGAATTGTAAAAAACCTCCTGATAAATTAATATTAATTTCAGAAGAGACATTAAAAAAGTGCCAAAATATTTTAAAACAAAGAATAATTTATAACCTAAAAAGTTGCATTTAAAATTTAAAAAACCCCGACCCAAAAAAAACTCTAAAAATTAAAAAAAAAAATTATTGGTCTTTTAAATTGTAGGTAATAATTTTAACAACGTATACTCAAGTCGGGAGACGGCTAATGAAAATGCTAGGCCACCTCTGTTTGGGGTTATTACCGGATGATTTGTACGACATTGGTTACCATCGAGAATGTTACAAATGTTTTACTGCTTTGCCAAAAAAGTATTATTCTGCAATTCCAGAAAAACAAAACAAAGCTAAAAGAAAATATCATTGAGTACTGTTGAAAATACATCAATAGCATCGTTATCAAGCCTGGTAGGCTTGATAACGATGCTATTGATGTATTTTCTATCACTAATAATAAATCAATGTACAGCGTCTACCTCAAATCATCTGTCGTACAAATCATCCGGTAAAACTACATCTTTGTATTTTAGGTTATGAATTATTCTTTGTTTTTCAATATTTTGGCACTTTTTAAATGTCTCTTCTGAAAATAATATTAATTTTTCATGAAGTTTTTTATCATTTATTAATACAAAAATCTTTTTTCAAAAAAATAAACAACCGACTTCCAAAAAAACACTAAAAAGTGAAAAATAACTTTAATTTCGGAAGTCGGTGACTTTGGATATGTATTTAATTTTTTTGTCACCGCCTTCCGAAATTAAAGTTATTTTTCACTTTTTAGTGTTTTTTTGGAAGTCGGTTGTTTATTTTTTTGAAAAAAGATTTTTATTTTTCACTCTTTAGTGGTTCACATGTGCTTACCCCTTGACAGCGTACCGGCGTGATGTTATGTTATTAACTGGTGTAAACAATTGACAGACATGAGATTTCAGCAATCCCTGTCCATTTCCTATCATTTATTGAGGAGTTCCGTTGCCTATCTCCGAAGTCTTCATCAGATCTTCACCAAATTGAAATGGAACCACTCCGAAAAAGTACTCTTCCAAAAACTACACAAATTGCTTTAAGTGTGCCTATAAAATTTGAAGAGTTCTCTCTATTTCTCCAGGATCCCATCATCAGATCCTGACTTGATGATCATGGGACCACCTGGGAAGTATACCCTTTGAAACAAAAAAAAAATTAGCCAAATCGGTCCAACCATCTTCGAGTAATCGGGGAACATAGGTTCCGACGAATTGAGAACCTCCTCCTTTTGGAAGTTGGTTAAAAATGTACATTTAAATGATTTTTCCGAAGATTCTTCCATGATATTCATTACTGAAAATAACTAAATATTACTCACAAAACACACTATTAACTGACCAAAACATGCTCTCATAGACCCCAACTCGACGATTGAGACCCTTATGCATGCGTTTCAGCGCGAGTGAGACATCCATGGTAACTCCTTTCCCCTTCTTAAACTCACAGTGTGTTTCAGTCTTTTGTGTATGTTTAAGCGCCATGTATAAATATTTATTTATAAGTAGTTATTACATTAGTTACATCGTTTTAGATAATATTATTTGCATCAAATAGCATCATAAAAACTTTTTTTTCGATAAAACATGTTACGTAAACAAAGACGTCATTGTTATGATGATTTTGGATTGTTTTGAGTGTTTCACAGTGAAAAACCTATTTACTAGTTTTTGACGTCAAATGTCATTAGTCCGTCACGTGTAGAAAGCTTGCGAAACTCATGATTGATTTTTTTTGTGTTTAGGGGATGTTTGGTCATTACAATTTGTTTGATTGTTTAAATATAACTTTTTAATACTTGTCTTAGTAACATATTTAAAGATACATGTAAAAAATAAGTAAAGTTCATTTATTTTTTGTACAGCTTTAAAGCGTCTGACAAAAGTTCCAGTCCATGGAAAGCATCTGATACTTCTGATATTTCTTCAGAGCAATGTTCTACAGTATATTTATAAAAATCAACCATGTAAAAATAACTAAAGTTACACTTATTTTTAGTTACCTTTCTCACCTGGTACCTGCCCAGGTGTCACTGAGCGAACTCCACAAACATGCAGGTATTAAAAGTACATGAGGCCACTACTCAGAACCTAAGGCGTCATCTTTGTGAAAATAAGTTATGTTATAAAGCTCTGGGATCTTGAACTATAAGAACTTGTATACAGTAACCTGTACATAGGACCTATGCATTTCTTACTTTTTGAGTACGCCTCTTATCTATGGCAAAACATTTAGGCCATTCGATAGAACTTAACACCTTACCTTACAAACTCCATTTTTTACCGTTAACTCATGTTTTACAAATAAATGTATGTGTACCATACCATAAGGATTATATCTATTTATATACATAGATGTGAATACTCACACGTCAGGTAGGTACCTACTTAGCTCGATTACAGGTAGACGTGATGTCGTGTATCTATCAGCTGTGTTCTGAAACTGATTGGCTAATGTAATGACTGAGCTACGATTGAGTGACGCAATATTAGCAATTAACATCAGCGTTAAACCACCGATTGGTTTGCCTAGGTAACTGTAGCTCACAAGTCATAAGTACTTCGCTGAGCAAATCAACCAGATCACTCGATTCCACTAAAATTACAGTCTATCTATTCAAGTAGTTACCTAATTAATTCTAGCACTGAAACTTCACGTCTCACAAAGTCATAAAAATGGTACAGAAATGTTAAATAGCCACGATCTGCAACGAAAAGTGCCGGGGCTCGTGGCTCGCCACAGTGCCGCTATTGTTCCTCAATGTTTATGTAAATACCGCCGCCTCTGAACCCCGATGAAACGAGACCATTTGAAACACGCCTAAAGTTTGTTTGTATTTATAACAACCGCGGCCAACTTTATAAAAATCAATCCCGTCTGGTTTCGGTGGCCAGATGACTCGCCGAAACAATCTAACACTTTTACTAAACTGTAAGTCAGTGTGAATCCAAAGTGAGAAGTTGTCAGTCTGTCATTCGTAAAAATTGCATTCAGATGGCTAGGGACAGGCGGAAGTTGTCACAGCGATCACGTGGCACAGCACGCGAACGAGTGAGCAATGACTTATAAAATGCAGTCACTTTGAAAACTATCAGCAATTATCATGAGTGCATGTGAAAGAGCAATTAGTGCCGTGTTCCGGCAAGCGTCGTCGCCTTGTTGTTCACTGTCGTGTACATTACCCGCACCACTCTGTACCACATTTTAAAATAAATTTCATATTAAAAATGAACCCTCAGCTCCGCAATATAGTTCAGCTACTTTAAGTAAGTATGGCAATATATATTCCAGTTATTTAGGTTGAGATTCAGGAATTCGCTGGATGCGCGAAGCACAGAACCGGTCGAAGTGGCGGAGCTTGGGGAAGGCCTATGTTCGGCAGTGGACGTCTTTCGGGTGAAATGATATTTATATTGACAACCACAACCTTTTAAAGAGACTGACCTCTGAGTATACAAAATAATAATTTGGTTATAAATCTTGATAAAACAGTATTAATGAAATTTCAACAAAGAGTAAATTACAATCTGGAATTAAATATTAAATACAAGGACAAAATTATTAATGAAACAAATGTGACTAAATTTCTTGGACTAAACATAGAAAACACTTTAAAATGGAATTCACATATTGACAAAGTATGCAGTAAGCTAAACCAACGTTCCTATACTTTGCACATGTTAAATAAAACGGCCAATCGAGCAACAGTCTTAACAGCGTATCATGGTTTTTTTTTTTTTGGGGGTGGGAAATCATCAAATAACTTCTCCCGCTTTGGGCGGAGTGGGAGGGCGTGTCAGACTTTTACTGACTAAAACCTGATACTACTGATAAAATGTCCATCCATCGAAGAAGTTTTAAACGATAAAATATGACATTATATAATGTAATTTATCATTGACAAATTGACATGCATGTAAAAAAATAAATTATATTTGATTAATTATTTATTCATACATTTAATTGAAATTACCTTCAATATTATGAAATATGACATAACTAACCCTTTAATATATTTTACCATTGACATGTATGTAACAATAAATTATAATTGATTAATAAAATAAATAAATAAAATAAAATACCTTTTATCTACCATATAAAATGTTCACTTCACATATTATGTAATTACCATTAACATTGTTGTATATAAATAATAGTTAGTTAAAATTTATATTCGTATTATTTTCTAAATATTACATGTTTAATTTTGTATTGAAATATGGAAGGATTAAAATATTAATTAGTGTAAGTATGCACTTAAAATTATTTATTCATCTGGCTTGTCGCCACCAGTCTGGTCCACATCTTTCCTTAAATATATCTTCCCAGCGTTTCCGCGGCCTTCCTCGTTTCCTTTTTCCATCTTTAGGTATCCATTCTATGATTTTCTTTGTCCACCTTTCGTTTTCCATTCTACAGATGTGCCCTGCCCATTTCCATTTCAAACTTCTTATTCTCTCCACTATGTCAGTTATTTTAATTTTTCTCCTAATTTCCTCATTTGTAATTTTGTCGCATAATTTAATACCCAACATGCTTCTCTCCATTTTTCTCTGCATTACTCCGAGTTTGTGTTCTTCTTTTACCCGTAGAGACCATGTTTGGCATCCATATGTAAGGCCTGGAAGAATCGCTATCTCATAAAGCTTTCTTTTCAAATACATATTGACCTTGGTGTTTTTCATAATTTCTTTGAAACTCCAGTATTTTTTCCATGAAATTGCTATTCTCCTAATTATTTCTTTTTCCGTTTGGTCTTCAAATGAAATCGATTGTCCCAAATAGATGTATTAGTTTACATATTCTATTTGCTGTCCATCTATTATTATTTCTTCTTCAGGTCCATTGGTAATAATTTTGGTTTTTGCAGCATTCATAGTCAATCCTACCTTCTTACTTTCTTTCGAAAGCTCTTGCAACATGTTCTCTAATTGTATGGATTCTTCTGTAAATCCTACGATGTCGTCTGCGAAACGTAAATGGCTTAAGTATTCACCGTCGATTTTCACGCCTTTGTTATCCCAGTTCATGTTTCTAAATATTGTCTCTAGAACAGACGAAAATATTTTAGGTGAAAGCGGATCGCCTTGCCTGACGCCTTTTCTTATGGGAAAGGTTGGTCCTTCTGATTCTAGCTTTATTTTGCAGAATTTTTGAAATAAATGCTATGAAGTAACTCGATATATTTTATGTCTATTCCTTGTTCTACTAGTGTCTTCCAAATTGCACTGTGTTCCAAAGAATCGAATGCCTTAGTGTAATCGATGGAGCATAGGTATAGAGTCTTCCCATATTCTTTCGCCTTCTCTACTATTTGTGTCATCACTTGGATGTGGTCAGTTGTTGA
Source organism: Polymixis lichenea (assembly GCA_949091785.1). NCBI lineage: Eukaryota > Metazoa > Arthropoda > Insecta > Lepidoptera > Noctuidae > Polymixis > Polymixis lichenea. The sequence continues at coordinate 26,566,781 of OX420933.1, read as the reverse complement.
GAAGTGTTTTCTAAACCCAGCTTGTTCCCGCGGTTGATTTTCGTCTAGAGTGGTAGTAAGTCTATTTAACAGTATTTTTGAGAATACTTTATACAGGTTAGACATAAGGCTAATTGGTCTGTAGTTACTGAGATCGCATCATCTCCTTTTTTATGAAGAAGAGTTATTGACGATTGGGACCATTGTTTTGGAGTTTCCCTTTTTTGTAGAATGTTATTGAATATTATTTATGGAGACTTCATTATTTCATTTTTTACCTTGTCTTCTCCCGGTGCTTTGTCTTTTTTTTTACTTTCTATAGAAAAACCAATCTCTGATCTTAGTATTTCAGGCAGGGGTTCATCGACATAAGTTTTGTCTGATACGTACTGCGTTAAGCTGGATGTTCCTTGTGACGAGTAAAGATTCAGGTAAAAGTCAGTAGCTGCTGTTAGTATATCTGACCTTTCTTGTCCACCATGTTTGTAGCCAATTTTGTTGCAGTGAGTGCACTGATTAATCATTTATTAATAATACATTTAATTGACATGGCTTTGTTTTGTATAGATTCAGACTTATAATCTACTAAAAAAACTACTTACATTGTACACCAATTTTATTGGTTAGGACATAGAGCTCAACTAAAATGTAAACATAAGACCTATAATGTAATATATGTGTTCACAAATAAAGATTGATTGATTGACCGATTGATTGATTGATTGATTGATTGATTGAGTATTTTACGGTGTTTCTTCTCAGAGTAGTCGGCTAGGAAACAGCGACCTCATCTAGTTTTAATTTTTGTGAAGTGGACATGTAAAAGCATTATTTTTAACCAATTTACAAAATAAATACAGTTTTTATCAGCGGTAGAGCGCACGACACATGTACTGCGGTTAGTTCGTAGACTTCGGAGGAAGTCCCCGCCAAATGAAAAAAGTTGTTGTAACGATATCGGTACAACGTACAAGATCGTATTAAATGCGCTTCCTTCGTCTTCCGAACTGTTTTCATTTCGGTCGCGTACTTGCAAACAAATTGCTTATTATAAACTTTAATTTGTTTGGGATTGTTGCTCGTATGTCGTGCCGAGGTACCTCCGACACGCAGAACGCACGCATCGCACTCGTCGCACGTACCGGCGTGTCGCATTGCCTGCGGACTCATACACATCTGTTGTCTAATTGAATTTATTAGGTCGGTAGGTACACAAAATTAAGGTTGAAAAAAAAAAGTTCTGCGCCGGGAGGGTTGTGGAAGTAAAGGCTGAGCCGGTTTCCCGTGGCCCTCCCATCACGGCGATGCGGGAACACCGCTGAGTTTTTAGTGTCATTCTGACAGGAGTCCCACATACCCCGTCTCGTACCCCGCGAGCGGGTATGCGTAAAGCATTTTCTCAGCCTAATAAAAAAAAAAAAAGGTTACGTTAGGGAGGGTGAGGTGGGTCCCTTCTCTGAGGAGGGTCTCCCCTCTGAGGAGGGTTTCCCTCTGAGGAGGGTGCCTCTCTCAGGAGGGTCTCCCCTCTGAGGAGGGTGCCTCTCTCAGGAGGGTCTCCCCTCTGAGGAGGGTGCCTCTCTCAGGAGGGTCTCCCCTCTGAGGAGGGTGTCTCTCTCAGGAGAGTCTCCCCTCTGAGGAGGGACCATCTTGGAGGAGGTTCTCCCCTCTGAGGTGGGTCCCTCTCCGAGGAGTCTTTTTCATCTAGCGGAAAATCCATGCCACAGTATAACATATTGCAGTTTATCAACTTAATTAGTTTTGCTTAGGTTCGATATTTTATCATTAGGTTTAGGTAAATTTTATGGTAGAACTAAAATTATTACTTAAAATGCCCTGTGCCATGTGCCCTATAAGTTACCTATTGAGCGTTTTCGTATTATCAGATATCGACACCACCCGATATCGATACGTCGCCAGCTATACACATACCGATTCGAAACCGATATAATTACTATCCGCCTGAAGATATTGATGAATATCGATGACCATCGCGACTTACCAAATGACCAGTGCAGCATAGTAAGTTTTGAGGTTTCGACGACGGCAGTGCGAATAAGCGTGTTCAAGTGAAAGAATGGCCAGTTCTCTCATCTCTATTGTGCTGATATCAGTGTCAGTCACTGTCTGCGACGACATAGATGACAATAACAACTCTATGTAAAAGCGTTTAGTAGGTACTAAACGTATGCGAAAATCTGACCGCCCCGGTATTGTGGTGGTTTCGGAATCGGCTAATGTGCTATGTTGTAATTTAATGTATTTGTTAATGGGATGTTATCAACAAATTTTATAAATGAAACAAAACCAGAAATGGTTTTTCATTCCAAACTACCTTTTACCTTTTTAGTTCCAGAGATAGCGCGTTCAAACATAAATTAAAAAAAACAACTCTTCAGCAGCTTTATTATTATTATGATTGCTACAGGTTTCAACCTCAGGACTAGCTGCTTCTCACACGGACAACTGTACGTCAATTGCTCCCGCGTCATCAGTCCTGTTATCTTAATTTATTTAGGCTTTTGAGAGCAAAACTACGAGTACATTGTTGTGTACAGGGAGGTTTTATATAATGTGGCTGTCGTACAATATACTTTAGCATATTGTGGTGTCTTACTCCACGCAAACGAACTCGCAAGCAGAAGCTAGATACAGATACACATGGTTTTGCGGTTGTTAGGTAAAAATTATAAATTGCTACGGTTTTAACATTGCAATAGGAACCCTTGTGCAATTTGTTCTTTGAGAAAATTAATGTCTTTAAACCGAACTGATGCTTGCAGACCCAGAGGTTAGGGCTAAGCGTTAGTTGTCATTGAATTTAAGAAATTTATCAAGTAGACCAGCCATGGGCCCGACGGTATTTCTCTTCGACAAAGATGGTAGATTTCCATACAAATTTTCATCCACTATTTTCTCTTCTTTAGTGGTAGAATTTTCAAAGGTTCTGAATTTCAGACTTTTATTTAGTAGAATGAAGATCAGTGATGGCGCAGTGGTAATGGACGTGTCTTACGAGTTGTAGGTCGGGAGTTCGAACCCAAGCAGGCACTTTACTTTGTGTAAATTATTTCATCACCACTGCTCTCAAAACGGGGAAAGAAAACATCGTGAGGAAACTGGCATGTCCTAGAACCATATATTTGAAAACATGTGACATTTACCAACCCACACTGGGCCCGCGTGGTGGATTATGGCCCACTCCCTCTCACAGAGAAGAGAACTGTATCCCAGCAATGGGAACGGCTGATTATTTATTAAGTAGAATAGGCTAAAAATGGTCGTACTGTTTCGCTTACACTGTTACCATATTCTTTTGTTTATGATGTCTGCCACCGCTCAGAAAGAACCGTAAATATTGTGACAACATATCACATAAAATATGAAGGAATAATTGCCGTACTTTATTTGTCTAGTGACGAACCTACTGCTCCAGTTATAATTTATCGAATCTATTATTTTAGGACATCAAAATTAATTTAGTACATATTTTTCATCAATCTCCGGTCTTGTCGGATTACGGACGCATTGGACTATTTACCAAAACAAAGTTGACATAGATGCGAGTATATGACATAGATACGAACTTGATTGGGAATATGAGCACCGAGTTATAATGTCAGCGCATAACTTAACTGCGTTCGCACGGCGCTATTTTTCAAGCCCGTTTTAATATTTTATCGTATATAATAGTGATAGTGACTGTTTGTGCGTGTCAGTGTGTGCGTGTGTTTGTGTTTGTATTCAAAATTGAAAGCTAATATGTTAAAATCATGGAGTTGAAAAAAAAACTCTTGTGTTGCTATCTCCATTATTCGAGAAATATTATTCCTACAGTTTTTATCGTGTTCTGTACCTTTGGTCGTGATAGTATCTCAAACGATAACCGGCCACATTGTATATTATGTAATATTAATGTAACGTATGATAGTAGCGAAAACAGTTCGGTGGAGAGGAAATATCATAGTGGATATGGATAAATCTGATTAAAAATGTCTTAGAAAACTGGTTTTGTATAAACTTCTTCATAAACAACGATAAAAATTAAATACGACTCTCACTTGGCTATTATTTTATCGATAATAATTTGTAACGTGTCAACACTATTTTAAGATGACAATTAAACGTCATCGTGTTGCCTAGAAATAATGTCATTTCCGAAAACAATTTTATTTATGAAAACTATAATATAATTACAAGATATTTTTTGAGTTGGGGACGCTCGTCAGGGCTTCTGCAGCGGAGGAGGAGTGCCGGTGTTTCTCAGCAGCGCTTTTCCCTTCCGTGGACTGGACGGGGCCTGCACCGTTTAATGGTGGAGGCGGTGGGGCCGTAGGGAAAGAAGAGTGTCGGTATAGCGTTGGCCACTCTCCCTATCCCCTGCGGCCGAAAAGTAGTAGGCGGCGAGGCCCGTGTGCTGACCCGTCGCATGGGGACTAAGGGTGCCATGCACGGGGTCTTTGTCGCCCTTGTGCTTGTGTCACTGGGGTGGTTACGGCGTGCCATGCGTTCTAGTCGGACGGCACGGCACGTTGCCGTGTTCCCGCCACAAGCGGCACTGGAGGTTACCGTGGAGTTTTAGTGAAAAAGAAAAAAGAAGTGCCACTTGTAGCGGAAACACGGCAACATTCGCGACCCTGCTGCGGCCGTCCGTCACCGGACCCTCCTCGGAGGCTCCCCTCCTCGGAGGCTCCCCTCCTCATAGGACAGTTCCTCCTCGGAGAGGGGACCCTCTTTAGAAGGGAGTCCCTTCTCAGAGAGGGTACCCTCCTCAGAAGGGAGTCCCTCCGCGGAGAAGGGACCCTCCTCAGATTGGCAACCCTCCTCAGAGGGGCTACCCTCCTCGGAGAGGGGACCCTCGAAAGGGTATTATAATTTAGGTATTTCAAAGAATTCGCAGACCAAACTCTAAATCCCTAGTAATATTATAAATCTGCCTCCGCCATCACTTCCACGCCTAAACCGATGATCTGGAGGCCTAAAAACGCCACACTAAGCAATTCCTCTAAAAGCAATTCACTTCCTGAATTCCCCTATGATTCTGCTATTTGGCATTTCACTTTAACTTAGCAATTCACAATTTGGTGACCGTGAAATATAAAAAGATATATTCAGTGATAACTCAATGAGTGATCCAATTATAGTATCAAGTTATAGTAACTACTAACAAACTACCTCGTTGGTCTAGTGGCCACCAGTGCAAATGCGCGTGAGGTTCTGAGACGTAATGTAACAGCCGGTCGCACGTAAACTCTCCAGCAGCACAGCTGGCTGTTAAGTTAGAAGACCTTGATTTTATACAATAGAAGTTATTAACATTAATACAACGGTCGCCGGTCGGTACGTACGGTCGGTAGGTCTGATGCGGCCTGCAGCTGAGAGGGGCCGGCGACACGGCAACGGCGCGCCGCCAGCAGTGCCCTCGGGCTAGCTTGGCCGCAGGCCGCTTCATACCTACCGACCGAAAATTACCGAACCGCGAGGACGATCGGACTGTTCGTTGCCCTGGCCGCGTGTCCCACGCACGAATATCAGTAATAATAATACCTAATTACCTGTAAATGGGCGGGCGCACCTCAAGTTTAAGTGGTCTTGCGTTCTACGGCGCGCGACAGAGCGTGCACCCGGTGCCGACGTAAGAGCGCTAGAGCCCCGCTAGCAGTCAAGTATGTGATATCAGCTGCGAGAGTTAGTTGTAATGAATCCTCACGCGCAATTGCGCGGTTGTACTTGCCAAAAGAGGGCTACTTCGACAGCACGGTTGGCGCAGTGGTTAAGCGATTGACTGCTGTGCTGCTTGTAGCGGGTTCGATTCCCGCACGGAACAAATATTTGTGTGACCTACAAGTAGTTGTTCCGGGTCTGGCTGTTTGTGTATGTGAGTTTAAATGTTTGTAAATGCACCCACAATACAGGAGTAATTCCTAGTGTGGGGCAACGTAGCGCTCAAAAAAAAAAAATCGGAATCTGAGAACGGGCCACCTCAGAGGGATGACCCTACTCGGAGAAAGCCCCTCAGAGGGCAGACCCTCCTTGGAGAGGGACACTCCTCAGAGGACAGGCCCTCCTCGGAGAGGGACCCTCCTCACCCTCCCTAACCTAACCTAACCTAACCCCACGCTGCAAACGAGCACAGACCTTTGTCCTCTGACGAAAATTCGTCTACTACTGAGCTCAGCTTTTTTTTTTTTTTTGGGTATGGCATCTCGCAGTTGACCTTGAGAGGCCGTGACTGCTTAACCGGGCTTTCCTGCGGTGACTTTTAGTTTTTAGGCTAAGAGCCTCCACCCAGGGCATACAAAACTATACTTATACCTATAGCAACTGCGCACTGAGGGCACCCCCTGCAGGGTACGAGCCTCGGCTCAGGGAGTCACTGTTAGGGGGGGCAGCAAGAGGGGACAGGCTGGATCAAACAATTTTCTTTTTATTAAATCATGGGGATTTTAACTCTACTTGCACAGCTTCGGCGCGGGCTGGCACTTCTGCGGGCAAGGGACGGTTGGGGGGGATTTCATTTACTCGGGGTCTTCGCGGGGCGCGAGGACCTCGGCGGCGAGGTCGGAAGGACTGAGCTCAGCTTGGATTGCACCGCCTTTTATACCCTCTCGTATGGCGTCGCGGCCGCGATTCGCGACTACGCGGGTCTGGTCGCGCATTTTTACACCATACTAAATGTAACATTGTTGTCGCGCTGCGCGCCGCGGCCGCTACGAGCTCGTCGCGGCGCGACGAGTCGTAGCGGCGTGACGTGTCGTCGCGCCTGTGTGAAAGGGTTTGCGTCGCGATTATCGCAGAATCGCCACCGCGACATTTCGCGCTGCCGCGTCGCGCCTGTTTGAAGAAGCCTTTAATCATTAGTAGATTTTTTTTTATTTTATTAATCCTGGTAATATTTAATAACCATTTCGTGCCACGGTTATTGAAAATAATGGTCGGATTGATTATTTAGGCAATGCTTCTAGACATAAAGTTTAAATTTTTAATACAAAATGAATTTCGAAAATACATAATTTTTGTCCATTTAAAAAAAAAAACCTCGCACCTTTGGCCGTCTCATGGTGTATGTCAAAAAATTCAAAATAATATAAGGATTAATCACCTGAAAAAGAATAACGGCCAATTGTGCGAGAGCGGAGATATGATGAGTTTTCTTACCAACTCCAGACAATTTTTTTAAGAAATAATTATATTTGTGCTGTTTCCAATGTTATTCCAGAATTATGATATATTTAGGCACTTAGTTGGTGTTTTAAATCATATTCAAGCATAAAAGTCGACACTTGAAACATTAAGATTATAAGTCTATGAAAGACGAAATCCAGCCCACAGTGAGCCGGGTTGATGTACATTCGCCACAAAGTAAATTCACCACGAAAAAAAGTATGTGTTGATACGGTTTATTTTTTTATGATTATACGGTTAATTGCTTTATTGAGACGGCCGCATGATAGACCCGCGCCAAAAATATTAACAACGAAAAGAATTCTTTGAAAGGAGTCACAGCAAAACACCTGTTTTCAACAACGCAAGGATACTTTCACGATCCAAACACATTTAACAATTTAACTAACCATGCACTTCATTGCACAATACGCTGCATACAGCCGAACGCGATGGACTATTCATGGACAGTTTTCAACTTTATTGTGTTTTTAACTTGTCTAAGCTATGGTTTGCATTTAGATTGACCCAATGTGCCTATGGTTATATTATATAAGTCAGCCAAAAATTTTTGGTGAAAGTGGAAATGAAAAAAAAATATGCTACATAAACTAAGAAGACAACGATGAAAGGTAAGCACTAGTCAATGATTAATAATATTACCCATTTGCAGAAAAAAGTCGTAACGGATTGTTCATAATGTGGAAGCACGTACCCTCTTTTAATTTTCCTTTTCCTGTCTACAGTCTTATGCTTCTCTATGGGGATGACAAATTCCACGAGGGTCGCCACTGCCATAGATCTTGGTGTAGGATAAAAGGTGGAAATGGCGCCATTACGGCATCGTACGTCTCAGTCGTGTGCCAGTAGGCTAGGCACATTAGATACGTTAAAAAGCAAACGTGACAATGCATAAGTAGGAGATAAACGTATATTTTAATGTGTTGTCTTGTATTCTACAGGCCTCACCTCTGCGACTGGGTTCAGCAATGCCACTGGTATCGCAATAACATCCTCCGGCGCGAGGATACACGGGATATAAGACAGGAAGCCGAACTGAGCGTGAGAAAGAGCAAGAGCAATTTCCCAGCAAAAACAACTGTATACATAGTATTACAACAGCCATTCACAACTTCGTCCAATATTTACTGACAAAAAACACTGACACATACTCAAGTGGGCAAAAATAGGTAAGTAGGCACATAAATCATATGATTGAGACATTTAGTGTGACCATATCCAACTTCCGTTGCGCTTCTATATAGACACTTTTAGACGACGCTTACGGCAGTATCTCTACTGCCGTAAGCGTCGTCTAAAAGTGTCTATTGCCTAATACGTCAGCGGCATTGTAAAAATTACGGCACGTCATTCGCAGAGAGTTAAAACACATCTTTACCGCATAAAAAGAGGCGCAAGATGCAATAGGTATCTTTTGCAACCTATCCAAGGCGTTTGATTGCGTGAATCACGAAACACTTCTCATGAAACTTGGGCATTACGGACTGGGTGAACTTGCGCTTAGCTTAGTAAAATCGTACTTGAATGACAGACTGCAGCAAGTTCAAATAAACGGTGTGAATTTCTTGGGCTTAAAAGTCAAAATGGATCTACCGCAGGGCTCAATATTGGGTCCGTTCCTCTTTTTAGTATGTATAAATGATTTACCTTATTTACTAAAAAACCGACCGCAAATAGTATTATTTGCTGATGACATATCATTGATTTTTAAGTTAAGAGACGTGCACCGGAGCTTGACGACGTAAATAATGCTATAGTTAAGGTCCATAATTGGTTTACTTTAAATAATTTGGTATTAAATGGAAAGAAAACTAAATGCATAAGATTCGCGTTACCGAATGTTAGAAGTAGTGAATATCACGTTGTATTAAATAGGAGAAAGGGAGATACTAGATTTCGTCGAGCAGACGGTTTTCCTGGGGATCACGCTTGACTCAAAGCGGGGGTCTACAGTGGGGTCCTCACTTATCATCACTTGCAGGGTGGCTAAGTTCTGCCGCTTACGCTGTTTGGAAGATCCGCCAATTAACAGACGTGGATACCGCGAGACTGGTCTATTTTAGTTACTTTCATAGCATCATGTGTCACGGTATTTTGCTATGGGGACGGGCTGCGGATATGGAGTCGATCTTTATTCTGCGAAAGAGTGCTGTCAGAGCCATCTATAGTCCTCCGCAGACGCGAATCTCTAAGGGAACTGTTCAAATCAATTAACATCATGACGGTACCTTGTCAATATCTATGAAACATTATGTATGTTCGGAAAAATCTACAACTTTTTAGTAAGATAAGTGACAGGCACAAGTTTAACACTAGAAATAGGAACAAATTAGATCCACCATGTTTCAAATTGCCTAAAGTACACACTTCTTTTATGGAGTACTTTGTAAAATATTATAATAAAATACCAGTTGATATTCTTGAACTATAAATGAAAAGAAATTAAAATTATGCATTAGACGCACACTATGTAGACAAGCATTTATTATAAGTTAGATCATTATATCGCAGATAAAAATGCTTGGCTTAATGCTGGTCCTGCTTCACAGCCACCTGGGCATACTAATTAAAATTTTAATATTTGGAAGAGAAGCTTCCCTTTTTAATTTTTTCTGACATTACGAACATTTTTGTTCCTATTATTATAATTTTTGTGACATTACGAATATGTTTTATTTTTGCTAAAACAAGTGTTAGTCATTGAATACTTCAATATATATTCAATGTTTTTATTTCTTTTAGGAAATCATTTTTTATTAATATCTCAAATAGATTGCAAACTATTTTTGTATAAATAGTAATAGTTGATTTTAGTTTTGTATAATTTAGAAGCATTTTGTTTAAATTTTGTAAATGTGAGTACCATGCATCCGTTTTTTGTGTTGTTTTGATGTACGTTGACTTGAAAACGCATGGCAGTTAAGAGTATGTCGTGCTCACTTAAAAAATAAAACAATGACAGGTAAATTCATTAAGTGATAGAAACATGCTCACATATTTACAAATATTGTAATTTACAGTTAATATTGTTAATACATAAATTCAGCCAGATACACAGATGTACATAGGACAGACACACAGATATACACAGATACACACTTATGTACACAGACAGACACACAGATGTACACAGATATACACTGATGTACACAGACAGACACAGAGATGTACACAGATACACACTGATATACACAGACAGACACAGATGTATACAGATACACACTGAAGTACACAGGCAGACACATAGATGTACACAGACAGACACATAGATGTACACAGATACACACAGATGCACACGTTATAATTATAACTCCCATCTTATTCCGTTGAAGTAGGAATTGTTTGTGGCATTATTTATGTATACAAAACTTATGCCAACCCTCTGTTTTCGTCGGGGTTAAAAAACCTAGCTATTGAACGTCCATTGAATATCCACTGTGGTTAATTTTAAACACTTACTGGAAAATTGTCTACTCTTTATGGATCTACGCTTTAAGTCCGTCAATGAAGATACGGGCCCGCCCGAAAGTAGTTAATCCGTCGCCGAAATTTTTCGAACGGGCAAAAATATATCGCCAGTAGAGACTTATTTTCTTTTATCCATTCTTAGGTCAGGCTCCAAACTCATCTTATGTCCGTAGGTGATACGGAGTAGGAAACGCCCGCAACTTCAGCCGACATTACAGATTGTGTGCCTAGGGAGTACACCTCAAGAAGAGTGTATCTCATGCGATATACACGACACTGCTTGCCTCACGGCGCTGTCGCCGTGACGTTCATTTATTACGCTGACGTCCGCGCTGCGCCATTAGATATTGGTGTAATCGACGAACATCGGACAATTGGACAGCGCACGCGATGTGTAAACGCCATTTGAACGCAAACACTTGGCTTTCCAAATTGTTCACATAAATAAATAATATTTTCGCTTGATTTGACAGCCGGCAACGTTAAGCCCGTTCCGAGAGGAAGCTCCGAGGTTTCGCAATCTAGACGAGTAAGATGGAGTGACACGTGGCGTGCAGAGAGATGCCTCGTTTATCGTACGAGTGGCGCGGGACGCGTGTGGCTAGCCATAAATCATGCAAGCCATCAGGTGGCTAGTCGGCGCCCACTGCCCGAATGAGGAACATTTAAATGCGACAATGATGAAAACACTTTCAATGCTAGTAATTTTTTTTTTTACCACAAAGTATGGTTTATAATTTTTCAATTATTATTTAGTACTAGCTTTTGCCCGCGACTTCGTCCGCGTAGAAGTCGAAAATAGTTCTAATAGGATTTTTAATAGGTTTCTTACGTTATTAATTTTGTTATAACATATAAATTATTATGTTAAAATGTAAGCGCTTTCTAGCTGACACAACTATGTTAGGTGTGTTCCTTCGTGTACTTCGAAGGCATAAAGCGTTTTCTAGCTGACACAGCTACCTAGTATGTTAGGTGTGCTCCTACCGAGTTATGACAGTCTAATACTTCTACTGTGTAAAGCGTTTTCTAGCTGATATAATTACCTATATTAGGTGTGTTCCTACCGAGTTATGACAACCTGGTACTTCGAAGGCATAAAGCGTTTTCTAGCTAAGACAGCTACCTAGTATGTTCGGTGTGCTCCTGCCGAGTTATGACAGCTTAGTAGTACATCGACTGTGTAAAGCATTCTTTAGCTCGCACAATTACTACCTATATTAGGTACTAGCTTTTGCTCGCGACTTCGTCCGCGTAGAAGTCGAAAATAGTTCTAAAAGGATTTTTTATTGGTTTTTTACGTTACTAATTTTGTTATAATAACATATAAAGTATTATGTTAAATGTAAGCGCTTTCTAGCTGACACAACTATGTTAGGTGTGCTCCTACCGAGTTATGCATCTACAATGCCAAATGCGAACTACGAATCAAAGCTTGACGTTACACAAATCCAACATCGCGCAATCAGAGTTTACCGCGCGACTCGTATAAATACACATCAACATCTCGACATCAACGCACACATAAACAGACAAAAATTCTAACAATCATTGTTTTGGGTGCTATTTGCGTTGATAGAGGTCCCAATAACATTTTTTTCTCATATATCTTCCATGTACAGACAGCGATCCGTTAGATTTTTATTGTATGTATTGATTTTCGATGATTTGGGCAATTTATTAAAAATGGTCAGAGCAAAAAATGCTCTTACGCATTAGAGTTGTTTTAGCGCCGTGAACACAGTGTTTGAAATTATTACATCTATTCCTAGGAACAGCATCAGACAAACGCTGAAATAAATGAGAATGGGAGTTAATGAACATTACTGTTTCCAGGATATATAATGAGGGCAATGTCAGTATCTAATGTTGTATAAAATGAGATTTACGGCTGTCAGTTGTTTGCAGTCTAAACATCGATCTAATGCACGTTTTTTGTGACCAAAATGCTATTTCATTGTCCGTGCTATTCCCCCAAAAGATGACTCCATAACTAAGTATTATGTTCTAATACTGTGATTCGACTAATCCATAGTAAGCAGTAATTACCGCATCTGTAATGACAACCACAGCAAGCTGTTTCAGAGCATAGGCTACTTAATTTTTTACTAAGTGCATCTATTTGAGGTTTCCGATTCAATTCAGAATCTATTATTAGTACCAGAAATTTTGTTGTGTCAGCTCCTTTGATATTTATATGATTAAATTGAATATTAAAATTGTTGATTGTTTATGTACGTTGTCTAAAGTGTATTACGTTAGTTTTATTTATATGAATAATTAAATTATTATCACTTAGAAAGAAAGAAAAAGTATTTATTGTGACTCGCACAGGAAGATTACATACTAAGTTTAAACACACAATGGTACAGTAATGATTTAAAAAAAAATCTCCAAAGTAAAAAATAATTAAAAATAGAAATAAAAACAGAAAGTCCTGCACGAGGCCAAAAGGCTCCTACCTCAGCATGTTGCTGTGACATTTAAAAAGTGTCGCAGTGCTGGTATAAGAAATAAAAACATTGAATATACATATATTGAAGTATTCAATGACTAACACTTGGTTTAGCAAAAATAAAACATATTCGTAATGTCACAAAAATTATAATAATAGGAACAAAAATGTTCGTAATATCAGAAAAAATTAAAAAGGGAAGCTTCTCTTCCAAATATTAAAATTTTAATTAGTATGCCCAGGTGGCTGTGAAGCAGGACCAGCATTAAGCCAAGCATTTTTATCTGCGATATAATTATCTAACTTATAATAAATGCTTGTCTACATAGTGTGCGTCTAATGCATAATTTTAATTTCTTTTCATTTATAGTTCAAGAATATCAACTGGTATTTTATTATAATATTTTACAAAGTACTCCATAAAAGAAGTGTGTACTTTAGACAATTTGAAACATGGTGGATCTAAATTTTGTTCCTATTTCTAGTGTTAAACTTGTGCCTGTCACTTATCTTACTAAAAAGTTGTAGATTTTTCCGAACATACATAATGTTTCATAGATATTGACAAGGTACCGTCATGATGTTAATTGATTTGAACAGTTCCCTTAGAGATTCGCGTCTGCGGAGGACTATAGATGGCTCTGACAGCACTCTTTCGCAGAATAAAGATCGACTCAATATCCGCAGCCCGTCCCCATAGCAAAATACCGTAACACATGATGCTATGAAAGTAACTAAAATAGACCAGTCTCGCGGTATCCACGTCTGTTAATTGGCGGATCTTCCAAACAGCGTAAGCGGCAGAACTTAGCCACCCTGCAAGTGATGATAAGTGAGACTGTAGACCCCCGCTTTGAGTCAAGCGTGATCCCCAGGAAAACCGTCTGTTCGACGAATTCTAGTATCTCCCTTTCTCCTATTTAATACAACGTGATATTCACTATTTCTAACATTCGGTAACGCGAATCTTATGCATTTAGTTTTCTTTCCATTTAATACCAAATTATTTAAAGTAAACCAATTATGGACCTTAACTATAGCATTATTTACGTCGTCAAGCTCCGGTGCACGTCTCTTAACTTAAAAATCAATAATATGTCATCAGCAAATAACACTATTTGCGGTCGGTTTTTTAGTAAATAAGGTAAATCATTTATACATACTAAAAAGAGGAACGGACCCAATATTGAGCCCTGCGGTAGACCCATTTTGACCCAGTCTTCGATTTTATACAATTTTTAATTAAGATTAGTGAACCTTCACGAAGCATGGATCTCCGGTTAAAACAACTGCCCGCACTATAGTTCTCATAATTAATTAACAGTTCATAATATTTCAACCAGTGTTCAGTTATACAAATAATGGTGCCGATTCTCTTTTACACCGAACTAATTTATCACTAAAATTCCTTACTTTTGGCTATGAGAATCTTAAAGCTATTCTGCAAAAAAAGGTCTCTAAATTTAAAAATAATTTTGACACAACTAAAATCGAATTTGACAAACGCGACTCCACGTTTGCCCTACCCCGTGATTTTTTTTAGAGCCGGAATCGCGCAGGGGGAGCAGCCTCGACGTGTTTTAAATGGATTTTTTTACTTTTTAACCGACTTCCAAAAGGAGGAGGTTCTCAATTCGTCGGAACCTTTTTTTTTTTTTTTTATGTATGTTCCCCGATTACTCGAAGATGGCTGGACCGATTTGGATATTTTTTTTTGTTTGAAAGGGTATACTTCCCAGGTGGTCCCATGATCATCAAGTCAGGATCTGATGATGGGATCCTGGAGAAATAGAGAGAACTCTTCAAATTTTATAGGCACACTTGAAGCAATTTGTGTAGTTTTTGGAAGAGTACTTTCTCGGAGTGGTTCCATTTCAATTTGGTGAAGACCTGATGAAGAACTTCGGAGATAGGCAACGGAACTCCTCAATAAATGATAGCAAATGGACGGGGATTGCTGAAATCTCATGTCTGTCAATTGTTTACGCCAGTTAATAACATAACATCACGCCGGTACGCTGTGAAGGGGTAAGCACATGTGAACCACTAAAAAGTGAAAAATAAAAAACTTTTTTCAAAAAAGTAAACAACCGACTTCCAAAAAAACACTAAAAAGTGAAAAATAACTTTAATTTCGGAAGGCGGTGACAAAAAATTAAAATACATATCCAAAGTCACCGACTTCCGAAATTAAAGTTATTTTTCACTTTTTAGTGTTTTTTTGGAAGTCGGTTGTTTACTTTTTTTGTATCGAAAATATGAAAAATTGTTACCTACATGTTGAGTTTTAGAGGTGCATGTGGTTTTATAAAGGGGGTCGAAATTTTCATTATTTTTACGATAGGACACACCAATTTCGAGATATATGCAAAAGAAAAGAAAAAAAAGATACAATACTGTATTTGCTCCCGAAGTCGAGGTGTCAGTGTGAATTTTAGTTCTTGACAACTAATATTATTCCACACCTTTTTAATCTCGATTAAAAATAGTCAGATTTAGTTAGACAATCAAAATTTTATATTGAATAGAATAATGAAATTGACAACAACAGAATAGCAAAATTACCATTTTCACTAAATTAAAAACTCAGTACAATCTTAGTGCTGTCAAACTAAAATATAGTTACGAGTATGTTGTGTCACTTTAGTCAATTTCAGAATGGGAAATCGTCGTTTGACAGGAACAAACTAAATTTTAGTGATTTTTAGTTTAGTTTAGAGAATTTTGTGACAAGAGAATCGGCACCAATATCAAACATTGTTTTTCTAAAAACAATTCAATTTCCAATTGTTTGGAAGAAAACCCTTGAATGTTTTAATGAAACAATTTCAAGGAATTCTGCTTAGCCCCTTTTTTTACAATTAAATAAATGAAAGCTAGAAGATACCTTGTTGACGATGAGATTAAAAACGTTATTACTGGTACCTTCTGTTGTCTTACTGACTGGTTTAAATTAGTATCATTAACCACCTTAATTTATTATTATTACTAGTGTTTGTGGTGATAATTACAGTAGACTTCGACATAGTACTTGTGTCAGAGTTTATATTGAAAGCTAATAGCGATGCTATTTGACGTCTAAAAATAATAGGGAGATACGCAGTATCCCTAGTCGATTTTGATTTCTCAAAAAAAGTGTTGGTGTCAAAAAATATAAGTTTGTCACTATAGCAATTAGCTAATAAATGTATATGGTTATTTAAATACGTATATTATGATTTTGCCTACTTGACAAGTGCTCAAAGTAAGGAAAAGCACACAATATTATTTTCTGACAATTAATCTTCACGATTTCAGTGACACTACCAGTGATGTCATCTTGTTTTCATTAGTACTATTACCTACTAATGCAGAAATAATGGCCTTTGGATCATATTTATTCCCAATCCTACAAAGAGATAATTTCATCAATAGATGAATTATCTCTTTGTAGGATTTCCCTGGCATACAATAATTAACAACAGATTGACTAAGGTAGTTACTGAATAATTTACCTAACCTCTCCCTAAACTATCTGAAAACATAATAGAACAATAACAAACTTTACAAGTGAGGCCACAAGTCTCTGTGCTACTTGAGATGAACCTTGTACGACCTGTGGTGTATCTTGAACGGTAAAACAATCTCGAGCCTCCCCAGACCGGGACGGGTCCTCCGTTGCCACAGGTTGGAGAGTCTCAAGGTTGGATTCCCCCTGACAAGAACACAGAGTAGAGCCCAGAGTCATCAGGTCCACTCTAGCTGGGACATCCTTACACATTTGCACTAACTCATTTGCAGCAAGGAGGTGTTCATTTATTTGTTTTTGAGAGCTCACATATTTAATATAAACTGAATGTAGTGACCGAGTATTCAAGTACCTCAATTTCAGACTGTTATCTTTGAGTGTCAAATTGATAAATGTTTTTACTATCTTCTAATTTAATTTCATCGTTTTTCAATTTATTTACTAGAAAAACACGTTCTTTCCTTAGTTTAATATTACTGGAACTGTGTTTTTGTTGTTCCTGAATTTATTGCATCTGTCTATGATTTAAATTAGTTTTGCATATTTTATGATTATATTTTCACTTACTTCATAGCTACTATTATTATGTTTCAAAATAGAATCTTCAGTTAGGTCTATTGTTACTAAGGAAGGACGGTTACAGTTAGTTTTAAATATATAGTAATTTTATTCTAGGTGCATCGTCTTCACATAATTAAAATGTTATAGTTTCTTGATTTCAGGTTTCATTTGTGACAATCAAAAACAAACAAAACAATATTAATTGAGGGAGGTCTGAGAACCTAAGAGAACAAATACATATATTTGTTATTTTGCATACTTATGATGTTAAAAATGTAATTTAAATAATTAAATAATAATTTCACCTTGTATAAATTTTAGCAATTGTTTTTAGTTGATTAATATGGGTACTTATTGCCATTTATGAAGCGGGGACGTTAATATGGACACTGAAATATTAGTTAATGAATGAATGTATGGAGTCGTCGGCGTGCGGTGAAGAGCACGCAGCTCGAGTTGGATTTATATTATTAAAACTTTGCTCGAGTAATTAGCTAATTATTCTATTTATTATACGATTGATGGCAGATTTATGTGAAAACTTAGACCATTATGTGCCGAACAGACTTTACAATAGCACAAAATGAATTGTCATCAACTCTAGAATCTTGAAAACGAATACCTACTTATAATTTACTAGCTTCTGCCCGCGACTTCGTTCGCGACAAATTTCTTGCTCCCCGACCTACCCTGTCGCGACGCTCGCCTCGCACGGCCTTGCGTGTACTTCGTATTTGTGACTTTTTTACCTTTGCTCGGCTCCTAAGGGTCTTAGCGTGATGTTATATAGCCTATAGGCTTCCTCGATAAATGGGCTATCCAATACTAAAAGAATATGCCAATTCAAACTAGTAGGTCGTCGTTAACACTACTTAGTTATCAAGTTCTCAACAACCGTTGCTCGCCGGTGGCACGATGGCGCTCCAATTTACGAGTTTTTTCATTTCCACAAGCAACATCTTGAAAAAAGTTAAAAACAAATCATAACGTTCTTTGGGAGGAGGCTTACAGAGCCGTGTTTAAATTGGACAACACAACACCGCGGGCCGGCGGCCGCCCGGCCGTCTCCGAGCGGATAATGAAAACAAAGTGGACGAAATATTTTAATTAATTGCAGTTTCCTTTTTGTTTGTTGTTGACAATGTTGTAATTAATATAAGTCGGAGCGGGATTAACAAACTACAATAATTAATGTTCAGCGTGGATGGTAGCGCGGGTGGCTGCCGTAAGACACGCCGGCGCTGAGCTTGCTGATGTCACGCTCAGTCTGCCTTGGGTGCTGAGCCCTGGGGCCCGGGGAGCTTTGATTCTCAAATTGCATAGTATCTGTCTACATACAGTGAAAGGATATTAGTTTCTCTTTAATAAATGTGGATTAAAGTATTCCTAAAATTTCATCCAAATCCGTTCATCTGTTTCTGCGTGAGTGAGTAACAAAAAGCCAAGCTTTCACATTTATAATATTGATCACAAGGCCATGTATTATTAACCCCCGACGCAAAAAACGTGTCTGTGTGTGTGTGTGTGTGTGTGTGTGTGTCTGCCTGTGGCATTGTAGCTCCCGAACGGATGTACCGATTTTGATTTAATCGGGAGTGTTCTTAGATATGTTTCAACAAAATCGGTTCAGCCGTTTGAAGATTATCAGCTCTTTTCTGGTTGATGAAGGGATTTGAGCATCTTCCACGGGTCTGATCAAGTCTAAATTTGGTATTCTATTACTTCAATGATATTAGACAAACAAATTAACCTTGAACTGATGCTGGAGTAACACCTGGAATTTCCAGGATACCCAAGTAACTCATTAACAAACAGCAGAAGTATCGTGTTTGGGCTCATTGAAAAGGTCTCAATGAATAGTTTATGGATAAATGGTGATCATGACGAGGAATGAGAATAAATTAATAACAAACTTCACTGTGGGAAACAAACGCAACGCTGCAAAAATTTAAGCGAGACATTAAGTTTAAAAAGTAGGAAATAAAAGTCAAATTAAAAATGTAAAAAACCCCCGACGCAAACAAAAACTGTAAAAAGTAAAAAATTATATTTATTGGCCGTTTAAGTTGTAGGTAGTATTTTTATCAAGGCATTGTCAAGTCGGGGGACGGTCATTGAAAACGCCAAACAGAGGAGGCCTAGCATTTTCATTAGCGGTCAGGACTCAAGAGACAGGAACCTCCTAACAATTGGAGCCGTGTCCAGGAGTACCTCAAGCTCACTGGATCAAGCGCTTGATTCAGCAGCCAAACGAGAGCCTACTTTAGTGTTGGTCGAGGCTCTTGGCTATCAAACCGACCGAAAATGACTATCGGCACAATGATCGCTGACTCCATATCGCACTTGTCGACAACCTCACGAGCCAAGTCAAGATACTTAATTTGTTTTTCTTTCTCGGCTTTCACAATTCCCGTCATGTGGGACCGTTATGTCAACGATAATTGCAGGCCACTCTAGTCGATCCACCATTACTATATCAGGCTTATTGGCAACAATAGTCCTGTAAGTGATGATGGATCGATCCCAGTACAGTGCGATATGTCCATTTTGGAGAACTGGACCGGGCACATTCCTGTAGTACGTCACTTCTGATTTCACAAGGCTGTATTTCAGAGGAAATTGCTGGTGGATAATTCTGGCTATAAGGTTGTGCCTACCCAAGTACTCTTCGTTAGCTAGACGAGAACACCCGGAGATAATGTTAAATGCTACGTGGAAAATGCTACGTTACGTACGAAATGCTAATGTACGCTCTTTTCTGAAGGACAAAAGCTGTTTGGCAGTTATTATACAGGGTGTTTGGTGCATCGTGTGCCAAATTGAAATGGTCGACTGGGGGATCATCTGCTATGCTTTTAGGTCCCTATACAGTTCTCATACCCTGTGGATTTTTTACATCGACTTTTAATTGTTTTATGAAAAAAATACCCAAATTTTACATTCAAGTACAAATTTTTAAAAAAAGTATAAGTCGTAGACTCTGAATTTAAATTTTATTTCGATGTGTATTGTATTACAGTACGTTTAAATTCAAAATCAGTGACACTAAACATCTAGTTTTTCTTAATTTACTCGCAAAGTTTCGGACTTCAATTAAAGCTGTCCATGTTACAGCTATTTACATGGCTATAAAAAAAAAGCAAAAGCAACCGGGATCTTCCAACTCCCTCAAAAATTCTCTAGTCTATCTTCTTGCTAGTGATGTGCCACATACCATAAAAATCTTTTTACAACTTTGTGGATTCGCTAGAATTGTGAATCGAGTCACAAAATACTAAATTCCTAATTATAATGAAAAAAAGTCTTTTTGCGTAATTGTTACTTGAGAAACAGGTAGTTTTCTAACTATCGCGAAGTAAAATTTATCTTCTATCTCTTTCTTGCATAGCGTAAACTAGTTTGAACAAACGACGGAAACATGGAAATCATATCACTTGGTTTAAATAGGTTGATTTTACTTATGTAGATTCTTTTACATATTGTGAATGAGAGAACGTTGTAGGCCTACAGTTTCTATTCTTTATTTTCATTCCTCTAAGTACCTGGTACTTATTGACAGGACTGCACTGTCCTCCCATACCTAATATCACTGTAATTTGAAAACATTATAAAAGCCAATTATTTTTAAAAGAGTAACCGTGGAGTTTCTTGCCGGCTCTTCTCTATAGGAAGCGACAAATTGGAACCGTGCACCTAGCTTCTGACGTTTCATAAGTGCCCTTGCGGGTTTGTGTGAAATAAAATATTATGATTTTGATTTTGACGAACTGCCGCCGACGGCGTCAATCCGTCATTATTTTAGTCCAAAGACTACAATAGTATATGTTTTAGTCGAGACATCACTGCCTCTGCTACCTGACGTGTGTGCTAGTTCACCGTACTCCGCGATTTTTTCATTTTGTTACTTTGCGTTGTTGAGTTTTGTTGGTTTTTATTACGTTTTTACTTTTGGTGTTATTGTTAAACTTTGTTGACTTTTTTGTTGTTGCAATGGCGACGTCCTCTAACGAGGAATATGCTGACATCATGATGGCTTATGGAGCCACCCATGGTGGCGCTCGTGCAGCGCAACGACTTTACCAGGAACGCTATCCTGGTAGACAATTACCTGGCCGCAGAGTCTTCCAAGACACATACCGACGCATACGCGAGACTGACATTGTCACTTTTCATGAACCAAGGGGCCTTCGCGAGTCGCGATGGCCCTATTGCATGGCTGACACGTACCCCAGACCTAACTCCGCTAGACTTTTATGTCTGGGGCCGTGCCAAAGAGCTGGCATACGCCTCGGAGGTTCCGACTAGGAAGGTACTTCAACGCATTGAAACGGCGTTCAATAAAATTAAGGAGGAAATGCGACTTCGTACAACAACTGTGGAAATATGAAATAGATGTCGGGCCTGCATTCGCAATAGAGGCCAACAATTTCAGCAGAATATGTAAAAAAATATTAAATAAATGTTAAAAATGCTATTTCGTTTTCTAGTAAAAGAGAGATACGAGACAGATTTTACCTTATAAGAGGGTATAATTTAACCAAAAATATTTTTTTAAATCATAATTTGGAATTTAGTATTTTGTGACTCGATTCACAATTCTAGCGAATTTACAAAGTTGTAAAAAGATTTTTATGGCATGTGGCACATCACAAGCAAGAGGGTAGACTAGAGAATTTTGAGGGAGTTGGAAGATCCCGGTTGCTTTTGTTTTTTTTTAATAGCTGTTACATGGACAGCTTTAATTGAAGTCCGAAACTTTGCGAGTAAATTAAAAAAAAAGCTAGATGGCTAATACCACTAATTTTAAATTTAAAAGTACTGTAATACAATACACATCTAAATAAAATTAAAATTCAGAGTCTACGACTTATACTTTTTTTATTTGTATTTGAATGTAAAATTTGGGTATTTTTTTAACAAAATAATAAAAAGTCGATGAAAAAACAATCCACAGGGCATGAGAAGTGTTTAGGAGTCTGAAAGGATAGCAGATGACCCCCCAGTCGACCATTTCAGTTTAGCACACGATGCACCAAGCACTCTGTATAGCTGTTCCGCAAAGTTGTATGCTATATTTTAATTTAGACTCCATTATTCCGTAGATTTCATTTTTGAAATAGTTGACACTAATTTCGTCTCGAAGGGTTCAGAACGCATGTCACGTAGATGATATACATGCACCTATGGCGGTTTTTGTTTTTTGGTGGGAAATCTATCAATCAATCAATCTAATTATAATCAATCAATTTAATTGGTTAGTATAAGATAATATAATATAAATTTAGTGGAAATACTCGTAATACTACTTATAAACTAAATACATACTAATAAATATATACATGCACCTATGGCGGTTAGTTCCTTTTTCCAATTGAATGAGTCATATATCGTCGACCGTAGGTTCAATTGGGGTAAGGGACAAAATACGATTTTTCAGGCCGACAAAGTTTTTTTTTGGACTAAATCGCCCATAACTTTTTTTGTTATGATCCTTTTTCGGATCTGATTTCACACATAATCTTGTATTTTGGTGCTCTATCTACCTGTGTAACATTTATTTAAATAAGTTAGCTATTTAAGAAAATAGATGTGCTTTACACCAACGTATTTTGTTAGTAATGTCCCTTACTGACCATGTATCTTGTAGTCCCGTCCCTTACATTAAATTGACCTCTACGTTGGATTGTTGATAAAATGTATGAAAAAAATACAGTGTAAAGTGATTGTTGACAGAAAATGAAGTACACTTTTGACGTAGGGATATCTTAAATTTGGAAATTGTTATAAAAATCATGTAAGAGACATGGTTCTAATACATTTTGTATTAGAACCGTGTGTGTGGTTGTTTGTGTGTTGCTTTCATGCAATGTTTGTACCTACATTGTAATAGCCAATTTCTATTAGTTGGAATAAAACAAATTTTATTTCATTTCAAAATCGTAATAGGACATTACGATTTTGTCCAGTGTAAGCATCGCATAAAGTATGACAATGCAAATTGGGGTAAGGGACAACTATGTCAAAACTCGTGCGATCCATTTAAAGTTTGGATGATATTTATTTTTTGAGAAAACAAAGGCATTCGTGTAAGGCCAGTTTTATTATGGTTTCTTCAAAAATAAACCATGTAATGATAATGCGTTGATTGGGAGGACCCTTACCTTATTTGAAGTGGATTGGCGGCGGTAAATACACCATTTCAAGTTGCTATATTGCATAGTTTTTTAGATACATTGTTATTATGGGGCTGATTCGAAATTTGGATCCAAAAAATCAGTAGGGTAAGGGACATTTTTCGTAAGCTAGAATTTTTTCATATACACCATTCGAAAGAGCGAAAAATTCTGAACAAAACTGTATACTCAACTCATTTTAGGTATTTTGTCCCTTACGTCAATTGAACCTACGGTCGACGATATGGGTACTCCCAAGAATTTATCTTCTCTTACGATTTCAAAGTTGTTCTCATTTAGTATTATTTCAAAGGTGTCTATAATACGAGCAGTTGTTTTGAATAACATTGTCTTGGTTTTTGTACTATTCATTTTTATTTTATTTTATTTATTCGGGAAAACAAACAATTATACATTAAGGACGCGTTTACGAATTGACGCGCTTCAATTTTAGGTATTGAGTCTTACTATTACACGTGCGCGGCTCACACACAGCGATTTGCATGAAGTGGCGAAATTATGAGTAAACTGACACGGCTTGATACTTGAGCCTACTTTTATTAAATTTTTAGCCATGTTTTTTTTTTCAAAAGATTGCAACGTGATGTGTTCATAAAAGTATATACGTAACATTTATTTTACTTTATTGCACACTGATTGGTTGGTAAGCAAGTAGTTGCTAAAGTACCTATGTACCTATTTAGAATTTGCGCAACAAGCTGTTTGAAAACAAATAATTAAGAACATAAGCTTATAGCTGTTGGCTTATTAGTATATTTGTTTTATTTAGTATTTCATAATTATAATAAATTTGTTATGGTATCAAATGCAAGTGGGTTCTCGAAACAAGAGAGCAAAGAAAGAAGAAAGAAAATGCGATTATTTGTCACACACACTGGGACAATATAAAATATGAATTGCTTCATATATGTTTAAAATAATAGTTTGCACGCCAACAAAAATAATGCAATGGATATGTTGGACTATCAAATTGGATTGGATAGCCATTCCAAGTGTGTTACGCATTTAGGAAGCCGGGCTAGGAGCTAGTAAATGATAAAAATTAATAAAACTAACGAAAAATCTTTTTTTTTTATCAGTTTTTTTGTTTTCTTTATATTATTATGACAATGTGAAGAATGTTCCCGTATTTCCATATTTCTTTTGAATCCTGGATCGACCAATTCTGGAAGGAGGCAGTTCTTCTCTTTTGCGTTACTTCTACAGGCACGAAGTTATTTACGAGATTTTTTCCCAAACGTCTTAAACTTTCGCAGCTAAAACAATAATTGCGTTATAAGGGGCCATCCATAAATTACGTCACACGTTAAGGGCCCCCCTTAACGTGTGACGTCATTTATGGATGAGGGGTCAACGAAATGTGACATTGTATGACAAGCGCCAGGGGATCAAAAGCTTTGTGACGTCACATGTCAAAACCTAAAATACTAAATCTCTACTTACCTACTCTTACTTCTATATAACGGGATATCGGGAAGGCCGGGCTGTTGCATCTGATTGCTGATTCGTGACTTCGTCAGTACGGGAATCCATAGTGGATGTTAAACTTCAGGAAACGTTGAAATAAATACGCTGTAGCGTTGACTGTTCACTATTTTAATTTTACAGACACTTAAATGACTTAAACAATCAAGGATTGCAGCAATAATTAACGATTTAGAGCCAATGGGTTTGCGAGTGACCACCACGTGCAACGGCTGTCAACAACCTGACTGAATTGACACGACGTCGCCCGCCATGACAGACGCAACTCCATTCGGTGTTACCCGCTCTTAATTAAAATTACCATTTAGTTGAATTCAAATCGATTAATCGTTAAAAATAACAAAATAACAATTACAACTCTCGAAATTAACTGATTTTCATTATTTAATAATGTCACGCGCCGTTATATATATAAAACTGAAACATGTGACGTCACACAAGAGGGAGGGGGTTTCACAAGTGTGACCACCTGTGACAAGTACGGGGAGGTCAAAAAGCGATAAAATTTGTGTGACGTAATTTATGGATGGTCACTAAGAGCTAAATAAACTATAAACATTATTATCGGGTAGCTCTATTAGTTTATTAGTTCCGGTAGCAGTCTTCAAAGTACACCTTCAGGTCTACCATCGTCCGGACGTAAGATATCAACGTAACTAACAAAACGAGCCCAAACTCGGTACATCTAGCTTTACTCGTCTATTAGTTCCAGTAGCAATCTTCGAAGTATACCTTCAGGTTACTACATCAAGTCCAGAGGTAAGATCTCAAAATAACTAACAAAACGAGCCCAAACTCGGCACATCTAGCACTTCTCGTCTATTAGTACCTTTTATTAATTTTTGTGCAATAAATCAAGACAACGACCAGTAAAATAACCCTTATTTCAATTCAATAAGATCCACGCATGGAAGCTAAATATGTGAAAATAATAGATTCGATATTTATTTTTTTCTGAGACTATATAATACATTTTGATAGTTCTTTTTTCACCTTTTTTGAGTTGAACATGATGTACCGAGTTTGGGCTCGTTTTGTTAGTTATGTTGAGATCTTACCTCCAGACTTGATAGAGATGTTTTGAAAGTGTACTTCGAAGACAGCTACTGGAACTAACAGACGAATAGAGCTAGATGTGGCGAGTTTGGGCTCGTTTTGTTAGTTATGTTGAGATCTTACCTCCGGACTTGACAGAGTGACCCGAAGGTGTACATGACCGCTACTGGAACTAGTGGACGAGCAGAGCTAGGTGTGCCGAGTTTGGGCTCATTTTGTTAGTTACGTTGAGATCATGACTCTGAATTTGATAGAGTGAGCTGAAGGTGTGTAGCGTAGCTACTTTTCCAACGTAGTATGTATTTAGTTTATAAGTAGTATTACGAATATTTCCACTAAATTTATATTATATTATCTTATACTAACCAATTAAATTGATTGATTATAATAGATTGATTGATTTCCCACCAAAAAAAAAAAAACCGCCATAGGTGCATGTATATCATCTACGTGACATGCGTTATGAACCCTTCGAGACGAAATTAGTGTCAAATATTAAAAAATTGAAATCTACGGAATAATTGAGTCTAAATTAAAATATAGCATACAACTTTGGGGAACAGCTATTTTATTTTATTTTTATTTTTTATTTTATTTATTTGGAAGAACAAACAATTACACATTATATTTCACAAATAAATAGTACATAAGGAGTTATATAAATGTGCAACCAACAACGTTCTCCACAGATACACAAAAAGACAAAGACAATGTTGACTAAGTAAAAGTCGGGTAGAGTAGATGAGAACATGAAATAAAATACACATAGATTGCAGCTAGTAACATACAATAAGGAAAATTTATAGAGACTTTAATACAATGTTGTTATTCTTTCGATTTTTTGATTGCGTCAAGCAATATGTTTTTAAATTTTCCAACGGATACAGCGAATAAATCCAAGTTAGAGAAAAACTTATTAAAATTGCCTGTGAGACGACGTAGAGGTGCCCGCAAGCCTGCATTCGTACGACTAGGAGTGACAGCGAAAACAGGTCGTGCGCGCACCCCACGCGCCTGAATGGTTCTAGGAACAACATAGCACAACCTGTTACATATATCCACACAATCATACGAGTTGTTACAGAGATCATATAGAAACATAGTTTCCAGAAAGGTACGTCTAGATTTCAAAGAGAGCAAGTTGTATTTCTTCAGTAAGTCGTTATAGGGGTGGTAAATACGACTTCTAGAACAACGATAATGCATAGTTTTTAAGAACTTACGTTGTACACGCTCGATACAGTCACTATATTTATTATAATAGGGACTCCACACCGGCACTGCATATTCTAGTTGTGACCGGATTAAAGATCTATACAAATGTAAATATGTGGTCGGGCGGACGAATTCCGTGGCTGATCTTATCACGAATCCATACATACGATAAGCCTGAGCCAAGATTTTATCAATATGTGCGTCCAGGTGCAGTTTATCATCGAGCAGTATTCCTAGATCACGAATTGTGTTAACTCTGGCCAAGATTTCATTTTGTAGTGTATATGGTTGTTTAAAAATTTTTTATTTTTAGTAAAGCTGATACAGCAACATTTGGGAATACTAAGTTGGAGTTTTTGTTTAATACAATACTCGACTAAACGATTAAGATCTTCTTGGAGTAAGTGACAGTCTAGTATTGATCTAATGGGTCTAAAAATTTTCAGATCGTCTGCGTAGAGTAGGAACTTAGAGTTAAGAAAACACATGTTGATGTCGTTAATAAAAATGACAAACAACAGAGGTCCGAGAATTGAGCCTTGTGGCACCCCTGACGTTGCGATTATGGTGGTGGAATAGAACCCATTGACGGCTACTTTTTGTGTTCTATTTGACACATATGAGACGAACCAACGCAACAAATGCCCGCGGATACCGTTAAAAGCCAGCTTCTTTAAAAGCAGTTCATGATCAACCTTGTCAAAGGCTTTTCGAAAGTCCGTGTATACAGCGTCCACTTGCACACGAGAGTCCATACTATTAAACAAATAGTCAGTGAAAGCTATCATATTAGTTGTGGTAGACCTTCTTTTTATGAACCCGTGCTGTTGCTGCATTATTTTGTCATGAACAATCGGATACAACTGATTGTGAACGAGCCTCTCGAAAAGCTTTGACAAGGCTGACAATATAGAAATGGGCCGATAATTTTCAACGTCCTGCTTTGGGCCACTCTTATGAACGGGGGTAATATTTGCCCGCTTCAAGATTTCTGGAAAAGTTCCCTGACTTAAACATTTATTATAAATAATACTCAATGGTTCACATAACGCATGAGCCGTCTTATTTAGGAAAACGGGTGGAATACCGTCTGGTCCTGCTCCTTTCGTACAATCTAAAGATTTGAGAGCATTGAGTACTTGGGCAGTACTGAGCACCAAACTATTAACCGGAGAACAATTCTCAGAATATTCAGTTTCCTGGGTTTGATTATTTGCGAGAGTGGAGGGTTCGTACACCGAGTGGAAGAAATTTGCAAAGAGATTACAAATCTCCTCCGGATCGGTTGACGATTGATTCTTATAGTGCATGGTTGATGGAATAGGAACTTTAGATTGCCGATTAGAAACATATGTCCAGAAATATTTGGTGTTAACTTTTATATTATCTTCCACTGAGCTTAGGTATCGACGGTAGCAAATTTTGGAATAAGTTTGGAATCTGGACCTGTATAAGGAAAACTGTTCATAGTCGGATATGTTTTGATAAGTCTTCCATCTATTCCAAGCCTTTAATTTATTTTTAAATATGTGTATTAAAGAAGGGGAAAACCACAATGGGAATTTGGTAGACCTAATTGTCTTTAGAGGCACATGAGCTTTAATTATTTGGTAAACAATTTCATAAAATATATTCAGTGCGTCTTCTGCAGACTGCTCCTGAAGTTCATCATCCCAGTTAACTTTGAGTAGATCGCTATTAATGTGTTCATAATTGGCCTTAAAGTAATTGTGCTTTTGAACCGCCTTACGCATCATTGCATTGCCGTGCAATTTATAGGAGACTAGTATATACAACGGTGGATGATACAGATCTGGTTTTAACAATACGTCCGTAGGAGTCAAAACAGAACAGTCGTTATTACATATCACCAAGTCTAAAATCTTCCCGCTCGAGTTCTTAATATTATTGTACTGATAGGCATTGAGCACGGACATAAAAATATTCAAGTGCTCACAAACAGGAGAGCTACCAACACACATATGCTGCGTGGCAACCGTGTTGTTGCTATCTGCGAGCCAAACAATATCAGGAAGATTATAGTCTCCAAGTAGGTAAAAGTTTTGAACGCTTCCGTCTTCCATTAATGTTTGTAGGGACTCTATGTATGCAACATAAATACATTCGGGTGTTTTGGGTGGGATATATGCTGAACATGTAACATCATATTTTCCTCTTGTTGCGCTAGGCAGGCGTAAGATGATATGCTCAATGTTTTTATTAAAGGGAATACGGGGTTCAATTATACTGGATCTCAGTCCCTTCAAAACTGCAACAAGAGTCCCACCGCCATCCTTTTTTTTAGTGGCCTCGCGATCACGGTCGCATCTGTATACTATGTAACGGTCGTCAATGAATTCGGAATCTAATATTTCGGAGGTGAGCCAGGTCTCGGTGAGTATAATAATGTCATAACAGTTAGATAAAATGTTCATATATAGAATGTGCAGTTTAGTGCGGAGTCCCCTACAATTTTGATAATATATGCTTAATTTGTCATCAGCCATTTTCGTAGGATAGGAATCCATTAAGCATTACAGTAATCTGGCCAATTAGCACAGCATCACGGACGTTGTCATAAGATAAAAGATAGTAAAAAAAAATCTCTTTGAAATCAAAAGATCCTGATAAAACCCAATTAGCTATTATGATATTAAAACTATTAGAGTACAACATGAACAGGTGTAACAAATACAAACATAAAAAACATTTAAAAAAAGACACACATTTATAGTAGCAAACAAAATCTCCAGACAACACAAATACACGCATACTCCGATCGCACCGCACAGCCAGCGTCGCCATGATGAAGTTTATCCACGCAACAGGAACACAGGCTAAACAATACGACCAGGGTACATCCGCTCGACGCAACGAAAAAACAATGACCAAAAACAAACCCTTGACATACGTAATGGCAATAAATCCGCTAATTATCCTTCGCGGCAGCAGCACCAGGTTTGATTTTTGCGATATCCTGGTGTGATCGAATGGCAAACGATTTACATTGTTCTTTTTCTCGAACGAGAATGGTGCCATGTTTGACCCACACAAATGTATAATTGTGCTTTTGTGCTGCTTCCTTGCATTCACGAAACAAATGTTTTCTCCTTAACGTGAGATGCTCATGCACGTAAATGCGTGAAGGTGTGCCAGAAATGCTCAGTTGGTCGGAGGTCAACCCTTTGGCTACTCGAAAGGCGCTGAGGACATTGTCACGAAGTATGCGTGAGGCCAATCTTACGACAATGTTCTTCGGTTTGTCATTCTGTTGGTGTGCATGGGGAACACGGTGTATCGCGACAATATCTCTAGTGCTTATAGCGCAATTAACTTTTGAACCTATGTTTTCCATTAATGTAATCAAATTTTCATTACGTCTTTCAGGCACATTACACAGCTCCAGGTTGCATTGTCTGGCATTTTGATCGAGATTGTCAATTTTCGCTAATATATCATTAATTGAGTTTTTCGTATCCTCCTCCTGCACTTTAAATAGTTTTTTCACATCAATCTGTTCAGCGGAAGCGTGTTCAACCGAGTTTTGAACAGCAATTAGGTCATTTGCTAATTGATCACACCTCTTATCCAGTTCCGACAGGCGTGTAGTTGTTTGAGATTGCACAGAGCGAATAGCGGCAATATCATTTTTAATTTCAATTGTCACCTGGGTAAAGGTAGCAATTTCACCTCTGATATTTAAAACATTATCAGAAATGGTGGTAATACGTGTATCAAGTTCCTTACGCCACTCGTTAAGAGTATTTTTAAATTCCAATGATAATTCATTAAGCGCCTGCGTGAATTCGCATTCTGGTTGTTTGCGCTTACGCGCATCACTTCTTGACTCAGGCGCCTTACGTAGGTCACTGTCAGACTGTGACAAATGAGACATTTTGTTGTGGATTGCTGTGTACGTTGCTCCAAACGTATTATAAATTAAATCGAACAACAAGAAATAATAGTGTTTTTGAATTTTTGTTGGGGTTTGAACCTGTGACCAGTAGTGTCCGTCGCAGTGTAAAAAGCTGTACGAGTCGGGCCGAACTTCCGTTAATTACAAATGCGAAATTGGTAGTCGCTAGGTGCGTTAAAGCTGTGCGCAGGCGATTTTGCGGACAGAGGCGGTATGCGCGGGGGATATCGAGCGCGCCGCGGGTTGTGGTAGGTCAGGGACCAAGTTCTTTCGAGAAATTTTAACACACCTTTATCAACTTATCTCAGGTTCTCCTAAACGTAGCACCGTAAAACTTTCACAAATTTACGAGTCACTTCACTGGCTTTGGATTACTTATAATTATATGTGAAACTATCCACTTTTTCCGACTTTGATGATTAAAAAACTATGGAGCAAAAATATCAACGTACTGTCTTGATTTCGGACAAGGAGGGTATGTGAGCTATACAGGGTGTTTGGTGCATCGTGTGCCAAACTGAAATGGTCGACTGGGAGTCATCTGCTATCCTTTCAGACTCCTAAACACTTCTCATGCCCTGTGGATTTTTTTTCATCGACTTTTTATTTATTGTTTTGTTAAAAAAATACCCAAATTTTACATTCAAATACAAATAAAAAAAGTATAAGTCGTAGACTCTGAATTTTAATTTTATTTAGATGTGTATTGTATTACAGTACTTTTAAATTTAAAATTAGTGGTATTAGCCATCTAGCTTTTTTTTTAATTTACTCGCAAAGTTTCGGACTTCAATTAAAGCTGTCCATGTAACAGCTATTAAAAAAAAACAAAAGCAACCGGGATCTTCCAACTCCCTCAAAATTCTCTAGTCTACCCTCTTGCTTGTGATGTGCCACATGCCATAAAAATCTTTTTACAACTTTGTAAATTCGCTAGAATTGTGAATCGAGTCACAAAATACTAAATTCCAAATTATGATTTAAAAAAATATTTTTGGTTAAATTATACCCTCTTATAAGGTAAAATCTGTCTCGTATCTCTCTTTTACTAGAAAACGAAATAGCATTTTTAACATTTATTTAATATTTTTTTACATATTCTGCTGAAATTGTTGGCCTCTATTGCGAATGCAGGCCCGACATCTATTTCATATTTCCTGCGCTATTGCGCTATATTGACTGCGCTGCGCTGTTCACTACTAGTCGCGTTGTACCCTATACCTAGATAGCCAATCTTTCAGTATTTTTAGCATAGGATTATATTGTGACCTACTGTTTTATAACTGTGTACCTACTGCTTGTTTATGACTGTATTTTATAACTGTGTTGTGTGTGTTCCATATCCTTCTGTTTAATAACGTGTACCTTCTTATTGTTCTAACTGTTCTATAAGTGATTACTGTGTATTAGGTGATCAATATAAGCGACTATTTCAACGTTAGACTGGTTTACTTTCACTCCTTCGTCAAGGGAACACCTTTACAAAACCTGACTCACAGTATAGCTAACACTACAGAGAACTTCTCTATAGAGTAGAATTCACTCACGGATGTTTGATGGTATTGAACACTAGCTGACCCGGCGAACTTCGTACCGCCAACAAAAGTTGTCTGAACTTTTTGTGGGACTAACAAACGTAAATTCATTTTTATATAAATAGATTTTCTTTATATTTTCTCACCTTTAAACCTTCCTTGGGCTCCTACAAATATTTGAAATATTTATAGGAGCCCAAGGAAAGTTAACCAAAATTAGCTAAATTGGTCGTTGACGAGTTTTTGTGAGACTAACGAGCGTCAATTCATTTTTATATACAAGGTGTAATTTTCATCACCGTCATCATCATATATGTTCGCATAACTCTTCAAAATGTAAGGAACAGCTGATTTTATTTTCGCGCATACTAAGAGTTATATCGCTATACACTCGCGGTTCAGGCCGTACCTCTAGCTGTGTGTATTAGAGATGTATCAACACAGAACGCACGCCTCAGAACTCACACTGGAGTCGAATGAAACAAAAAACATACCGTCGCACAGAGTACGTAATCACGTATGACCTTCGTCAGTTCATACCATTGCTAAAATTCACATTCTCATACCGAGTTCCGATAGTTCGTAACGTATCGTCTTGGAAAAAGAAACTCATAGGTCTGGGTTCAAATCTCGCGATGAGACTTTGATTTTTCTTTTCAACAATAATCTTCATCTGTTCTTTTATTATTCAATAAATTAGTAAACGAGAATAACAATGTAATAATATTTTTTTCTTTTATTTATATTTTTGTTTAAATAAAAGATTAAGAATAAAATGTTGCATAAGTGATTACAAAATATTTATTTGTTATAATTTTATGAAGTATAAACATAACTAATAATAACTTCTTGTTAAAAACAATTTATTTTCTCATAAAAAACAATATATTGAAGTAAAGTAGCTAATTGGTGAACTATAATCAGGGTTAAAATATTGTATCTTTTTTTTTTTGGTTGGGTAATCATCATATAACTTCTCCCGCTCTGGGTGGAGCGGGAGGGCGTGTCAGACTTTTACTGACTAAAACCCACCCGTGTTCCCTCAGTTGCCTGTATGCCAGGGGCCGCGGTATCTCTTTCGAACAACCCGCACCCCTGGCAGGCATCGGCCCTTGCAGGCCCCATCAGTTGCTGCTGACATCTCTTTGAGGCGCGCGTGGAACACAACGCGCCGTTGACCCGGGCTTGGTCCTTACCGGACAGCGAGCTACCCATTACTCGCCGTCCGCAAGCCCGCGCCTACGGTGGCCGGGAATCAGCCTGGGATTCCCAACGCCCAGGGCGTCTCCTGCGAAGGCCACGGCTGTGAGGGCGCATGTACTACATCTCCCTCACGTGCGCCGCCTCCTTCTTTGCGAGCATCACTGCTCCGCTGAAGGAGGCGACTGCTAGCAATGCAGTCTCGCTCCGTACCATGGCCTGGACCAAGGTCGGACGCGAGAGATCGCCGCCGCCAATCGCCTCCACGAGGACACGGCGGTGCTCCGCCCAAACCAGGTAGACCTCCACCGTATGCTCCACCGTGTCCTTAGGGCGATTGTCGCAATGGAAACACCCAGGCGTTTCCTCCCGCCCTATCCGAAACAGGAAACTCCCGAAACAGCCGTGTCCGGTGAGGACCTGATATAGTATCTGTTTATTAAGTACTGATACTGTACTTACGCTTCTTATTCATTCATCCACATCATCATTGTTTTATTATCCTTTATGACTTTCACATTATTATATCTCTCTCTTTGTTTTCTGTGTTAGCACTCTGCGAATCGGTCTTAAACGATTCGTCTATATAGAATTACTTGATTTTACATTAGAATTTTCCATATTTTTACATAATTCTTGTTATGACATTTAAGTCAAACATGTCAAACTGATGTCTACTTATTCTTTTAATTATCTATGCAGTCTATTCAAGGAAGGTTTCATTAAGATTGTACTTACTAAAAATAATTTTATATCGTTTTGGATAGCCTAAATTTGGTTTTTCTATGTAACTACGTTGCCTACTAAATATGGAAATTCTAAATGATTATTATAAAATTCTTAAACGCACTCTCGGATTATATGAAGGAGGTTTTAGCGTGCGTTCAGACATGCGGGAATCGTGCGTTTACGAATCGCGCGGTTTCAAACCGCAAAATTGTGATGCTATTCAGACACGCGCGGTTAGGCGAGCGGAATTACAATTATGTAATACTTTGTATGATACTGACACTCAGCACCTTCAGGATGAATTGTTTATTAGGGAATATGCACTAAAGGATATCTTTAGTAAATATGAGGCTACTCGACAAGACCTGAGTGAGCGCATGCAGGAGGCTAGTGAGTTGGCGGACCTGGTCAAGTACAATGCAGAGAGGTATGAGTCTCTGACAAATAACCTCTCTTTTAGCTGTATCTGCTCCCAGGCACCCCAGCCTCCACTTGTAATACCCACACCCTCAGCAGCTCAGCCGGTAGGTAGCTGTATTGATGATAATAATAGAATGAATAATTCAATCAACACATATGTTTTTTCTGACAAACTTGGTCAAGGTTTTGGTGGCATATTAAATCAGTGTTCAGAACAATGTGTTATAAATAATTGTTTACCCGGTGCCAGTATTAGCCAATTATTAAATAGTATTAAATTGTCAAAATTAAACCCCAGTTCAAATGTTATATTATTATATGGGGATAGTTTAGCTGTTAGAAAAAAGGACATAATTAAATGCGTCCATTTGATGTTGCATCTCAATGAGACCAACAATTGTAAATTCATTTTCTGTGCCTTGCCTTACTCACAATACTTGTCTGTTGAACAAAATAGGCACATTTATAATTTAAATATGTTAATTTTTAATAGGACAAGTCGTCACAGTGACGCTATTTTATATTTTGATTGTAATCAATTTATTACTGGTTACAAGCTGACACATTATACTATGTATTTGCCACCTAGTTGTAGGAGACAAATTGCTAATCTTTTAGCATACAATTTACACCGTGACACTGGTACCTGTAGTGTACTATCGAATACTGTTAGTAGTGATACTAACACCACTTTTGACACACCTAGTAGTTTAAACAATTAGGTGCGACAACGGGTACGCCGCATATGTTGAATGTTGTACATCAAAATATGCAGGGTCTGTCCGGCAAAGAGCTAGAGTTAAGTTTATTTATCGAAAACCACGATGTTCAGGTAATATGTTTGACCGAACACTGGTTGAAGGAGCATGAAATAGTGTGTTTCAACGATGATTTTTTTACCGTGCAAAGTGCATTTGTGAGGAAAAGTGCTATTCGCGGTGGTTCTTTAGTTTTTGTTTCCAACAAGTTGAAATGTAAACAACGTTTAGATCTAGTTAATCTTTCCATCGAGCGCACTATTGAGTTGTCTTGTGTTGAACTCGAGCGTTACGTGATAATTTGCGTTTATCGCCCCCCCTCTGGGGATTTTATTCGTTTCGAATCGGTAATGGAGGATTCACTCAATAAATTAAAATCAAATAATAAATGTATAATTGTATGTGGAGATTTTAATGTTAATATTTTAGATGTTACTCCAATAAGTATTAGACTTCTCAATCTGTTTAGATCCTTTAATTTAAAAAACTTGTTTTTTGAACCTACTAGGATCACGGCATCTTCGTCGACTTGTCTTGATAATATATTTAGTGATTATGATGCCAAAAATAAATTAGTGTTAAGTGACTTAACGTCAGACCACTGCGGATTATTAGCTAGCTTCCCTTTGCCCTTACATAAAAAGCCGCATAAAATGGAATGCAGGCCTTATACAGCTAGTCGTTGCAACAAATTTAAAAATAATATAGCTCGTATAGTTACACCATCTATAATAGAACATGAGAATCCTAATGAAATCTATGGAGACCTTTTTGATGTAGTGCATAAAGAATTCCAGTCTACTTTCAAGACCAAAACCATTGACATTAATGGCACCTCCGTTGGCTTCAACCAATGGGCCAGTCCAGGTATTTATAAAAGTAGAGCGAGACTATACGAGTTATATGGTTTGAAAAAATACAGGTTTGATAGTCCTTTCCTAGAGTATGTCAGAAATTATTCAAAATTATTTAAAAAGATCTGTGCTTTTGCTAAATCTAAATTTTTAAGCGATACTATTAAAAAGTCTAATAATAAAGTAAAAACCACGTGGAAAATTATTAACAATGAAACGGGTAAATCGGTTAAACAGGATAAACAATTAGAGATTATGGTTAACAACAAATTAGTTGATAAAGCTGCTGACGTAGCTGAGGCATTTAATGAGTTTTTTGCTAATATACCTATTACTACGACTCGCTCCTTAAATTCGTCCCCGTCTAAAGCTGAAAATCTTTTACACAGTAGTGTGCCTAAATGTAGTCGCTTATTTAGTTTCGAACATGTAACGCCTGTGGATGTAGTTAACATATTTAACACACTTAAGTCTAAAAACACTGGAGATTACTGGGGCATCTCCATTAAGCTTTTAAGTAATATAATCGACATCGTAGCCCCCTATTTAGCTGTTACTTTTAATAAATGTGTTGATTTAGGATCTTTTCCTGACCTCATGAAGAGTAGTAAAGTCATACCATTATTTAAATCAGGTAATAAAAATAACGTTGGTAATTTCAGGCCTATTTCTATCTTACCTGCATTTAGTAAAATATTTGAAAAGTTAATACTCAAGCAGTTGCTAAGACATTTTAATTTAAATAGCCTACTTCATGATGATCAATATGGCTTTACAAAAGGTCGTTCGACTACAGATGCGGGTGTTGCTCTGCTGAAACACATTTTTAACGCGTGGGAAAACTCGCAAAATGCTGTTGGAGTTTTCTGTGATCTCTCCAAAGCTTTTGATTGCGTGCACCATGACACGCTATTGCGTAAACTACGTCATTACGGTGTTCAAAACGAAGCTCTCAATGTAATAAGTTCTTATTTGCAAAATAGGCACCAATGTGTAGATGTTAACGGTGTGAAATCTTCCAGGCTACCAGTTCAGTTAGGTGTACCTCAAGGCTCAATACTAGGACCATTCTTATTCTTAGTGTATATTAATGACTTACCATACTATTTAAAGAGTATCTGTGACGTTGTGCTGTTTGCTGATGATACCTCTCTTATCTTTAAAGTAGACAGGAACAGACAAGATTTTGACGACGTAAACAGTGCACTTTCAATGGTTACGGATTGGTTTACCACAAATAACCTAGTTCTCAATGCCAAGAAAACGAAATGTATCAAGTTCGCCTTACCGAATGTTAAGAATCTAGGACCTAACATCGTCTTAGAAAATGAGGTGCTTGAAACTGTAGACTCGGTAGTTTTTCTGGGCTTAACAGTAGATGCCAAACTTCAGTGGGGATTACATATATCAAGCCTAGCGGGAAGGCTCAGTTCGGCTGCCTACGCCGTCAGAAAAGTAAGCCAATACACTGACGTTGATACAGCTCGGTTAGTTTATTTTAGTTATTTTCATAGTGTTATGTCCTACGGCATTCTGCTGTGGGGCAAAGCAGCTGACATTCAAAATATTTTTGTTCTTCAAAAACGAGCTGTTCGAGCCATTTACCAACTAGGTGCTAGAGTTTCTCTGAGAGATTTTTTTAAGGATATTGGGATTCTCACGGTCGCATCGCAATTCATCTTGGCCAACATCTTATATATCAGGCAAAATATACACTTGTATACTAAAAACAGTGATATTCATAATATTAATACTAGAAATAAGGATAAACTACGTGTTCCCTTTCACCGGCTTCATAAGGTTCATAACTCTTTTGTTGGTCTTGGTATAACTTTTTACAACAAGCTCCCCTCTTCTTTGCTAGATTTGAATTTTAATGCGTTTAAAGTTAAAGTTAAATCCACCCTCTGTTCAAAGGCTTACTATTCTGTCAACGACTACTTAAACGATAATAATTGTTGGTCGCTGTGATTAACTCAAGACAATGTTCATGTTCTTTCACCAGTATTAGCTTGACTACTGACAGGTTATATAATTATATTAGTTCATGTGTTGGTTTATTTTATTTGCCTGTACTATGTTTTCAATGTTTTGTTGGTATATAAGCCTATGCTAGCTGAGATATGGCAAATTTAATGTTTTTGTGTTTCGTAATGTTAATTACCCACTATTGTATAGAATCAAGTTCTTCTAACTTAACAGACAGCTGTGCTGCTGGGGAGTTTGTTGCGCCACTTCTTCTTCCCAGCTAAAGCACTAGGAAGTGGTGAAGGGTGGGCGTTTTGGGGGGACTGTCTTATGTAATTTTGACGTTCAAAAAGTGCTGACTCTCAGCCTAGTTTGAATAAATGACTTTTTGATTTTTGATTTTTGAGTATGCGATTTCGTGCGGGTTAGCGTCAGTTTCAAAATGGAGGTCGACGAAGAAGTGTGTTTACTGTGGTTGCTCCTTAAAAAAAAGAAAAGAAAAAGGCGGTATTGGGTGCATCCAATATTACGTGACCGACTAGTACATGGTCAGTTCGTAACATTATATCCCAAATTAAGAATGTATGATAACAAATTTTTTGACTATTTGAGAATGTCAATAAAATCTTTTGATGAACTAATTGAACTGATCAGGCAAGATATTTCATGCTCTGAAACGCATTTGAGGCCAAGCGTGTCACCGGAAGAGAAACTCGTAATAACTTTAAGGTAAGATTTATTTATTGTTCTTCAAAATCAGCATAAATATTTTCTATAACTGTAGAGGACTGAGAGCCAGAACTAAATTGCGATGGTGACGGTGACGGTGCCGGAACAGGAGGAGATGATCCAGATGTAGTAAAATATCCTTGCGGGCTTGTATACTGTTGTCCTTGCCAATACGTAGGTGTGATCTGCTGAGTATTGTAGCGAAGAGGGGGTGGTAAGCTTTGTCCTTTTTGTATCACTTGAAGTAATTCAATTTTGGTTGCTAAACGCCTATTTTCTGGTACTTTTCTGAGTTCTTTATATAACGACAAACAAAAGAGTTTGTCGTCATCTTGCTTGGTAATACTATTTTCTTGAAGTTCATTCTGAAAATGTTTTCGTGACTCGATACTTTTTTCTATTAAAACCGCTATTTTTTCTTCTGGCACTTGTGTTTTCTTACGTTTAGGGGGACGTATTTCAGTGGCTTCGGTTGCATTCGCGTTTAGTTCACTTGTCTCCTCACTTTGCCTTTCATTCTGTTCTTCAATATTAGTTGTAGTGTCTTTATTACTTACACTATTCTGCAGGAAAGATAATCTTGAAAAATACATATATCGGGCTCCTTTACGAGCACCTGAACCAGAAGGAGTTGTTTTTTCTTTTTTGTATTCTTTATTGTAGCAATCTCGTATGTTTTTCCATTTTTTTTGGAGTTGTGTACCTAAAAATAATAACATTATTAATAATATTCTTGTTTCAGATATCTTGGTACGGGTTGTTCATTTGGAGAACTAAGCTACAATTACCGCCTAGGAAAATCAACGATTACTGGAATTGTCCGCGAAGTATGTAAATCATTGTAGAATAAGTTGGTAAACATAGTCATGCCCGAAGCGACTGAAGATATCTGGAAGACAATAGCACGAGACTTTGAGAGATATGCAAATTTTCCAAATTGCATTGGTGCTATAGACGGCAAGCATATCCGAGTTATAAAGCCTGTTGATTCGGGTTCTTTGTATCATAACTATAAACATTACTTTTCCATAGTGCTCTTAGCACTTTGCGACGCCAACTATTGCTTTACTTATGTTGATATTGGGGCTTATGGCAAAAGCAGTGATTCTGCTATATTTAAAAATTCGGTTTTTTATAAACGCCTGACAGAAAAATCATTAAACATACCAACACCTAAACCAATATCTAATGTAGACCTAACACCAATGCCTTATGTTATAGTTGGAGATGAAGCCTTCGGCTTAGCAGAAAATTTAATGCGCCCATATTCAGGCAAATGTTTACCATATGAAAAAAGGATTTTTAACTATAGGTTATCGAGAGCCCGACGTAATATTGAGTGCACTTTTGGTATTTTGGCGAACAAATGGCGCATCTTTCATAGGCCTATAAATGTAAACATAGATTTTGCCGAAGATATAATAAAAGCTTCTTGTGTTCTACATAACTATGTGCGGACTAGAGATGGTCTAAAATTTAAAGATACTTTATATAATGCACCCATGACTAATCTCAATACCTTGCATGCGGGAAGAGGGACACCGTCATCTTTGAATATCAGAGATAAATTCGCTCATTACTTTGTGAATGATGGGCGTGTTCCATGGCAAGACACAAAGATATAGCTGCAACTAACATACCGTACTTGTAATGTTTAGGTACATAACTAAATGTAAACAAACGAAATATGGTAATACCGTTGTGACCTTCATTTGAAAAATGCTCGAAATGTCTGCATAAAGCAGCCGAAGTTTGTTTATATTTATTTAAGTACCTAAAGTATACGGAGAGTATAATATACGCTTCATAACAATAATTATAACATAATTCTGTCAATTATTTTTTGGTGAATAAACCTACTTACTTAAAATATTCTTTTTTTCCACCGTGTCTTCGCAATTTCCAAATATCTCCACCAACTCTTGCCAAGCTCGGTTCTTGATAATTTTATTTGAGTAATCATCACACTGAATGTCCCATATTGCAGGTCTCTTCTCCACCTCATCAATAAATAGTTCAGTGTCGAAACGATCCATGGCGAACTCACGAACAGTGACGTGCTCACCGCGCGGTATCCGCAACGCAACTGAACGCGAAGTAAAGACTCCATAGTAATAGAAACGCGCGGGAGCAGCGCGATTCTATTTTCTGGCGGTTGGGTTGCGGTAACCGCGCGGCTTGATTAACCGCGCGGTTATGTCTGAACGATTACTAACTAACTCATATAAATAAGACCCGCGCGATTTCCATGCGATTCTATAATCGCGCGGTTCCCGCCGTGTCTGAACGAGCGCTTATACGTCTTGGCCGACTAGACTGGCATATGAGAGAATCTATGGCTGAAAAAGAAAAAGGTGAAGGAATTTGGAAGGAGAAAAAGAAGAACAAGGGGCGGGGAAGTTTTTGGCGGGATCGCGTTGGAACATGTCGCACGACTTTTTAATTTCATGAAACTTAGTGAAATAGCGAATAAAATTGTATAATTTTGGTAGTGAATTATACAATTTAATTACGTGTGAGTGCACAAATGTAGTGAAGGTGAAAATAAGTGATTAACGTGGACTTTTCGTGTTCCCCACAAAAACTCCTAATAGGTTGTTGTAAAGTTACTACCGCTTTACAATAACTTTGACTTAACTGACTAAAGACGATAATGACTGTTTTGTAATTTCGTGCCCCCGATATCGGGGCCCATTTACTTGATCAAAAAGAAAAATTACTTGACACTGGCTAAATGCACAAACCGTGCGAAGCCAAAAAAAAAAAAAACAAGGGGTGGACAGAGCTGAAGGG
Source organism: Polymixis lichenea (assembly GCA_949091785.1). Taxonomy (NCBI): domain Eukaryota; kingdom Metazoa; phylum Arthropoda; class Insecta; order Lepidoptera; family Noctuidae; genus Polymixis; species Polymixis lichenea. Next base: position 26,524,776 of record OX420933.1, on the reverse strand, counting down.
TGATTGAAGCAAGTTTTGGACCTTCCACGCCAACTGACTGACGGTGCGCTTATTCGCTTAGTTGCTTAGCGCTTAGTTACCACTACTTATTGATATAATTGTCTGGAGCCACGGAGCTGTCTTGGAGATCTACACGTCGCAACATCACTGGAAGCCTATTCGTCACCGCATCCCCGAACACAGAAACGCCGCCGCACCCTTGACGCAATACCTTGAAATCTCCATTGACCTCCCCATCTTGATAGAGTGCGTTTCTATTTAAGCAGGTACCTTTTTTATAATCTATCGTTTGTATTCCTTATATCAAAATTAAATGTCTAGTCTATTTCTACCCTTTTATTTGTTAGGGATAGGTAGATACGACACTGTCAGGCGGAAGGTGAGGACGCCATGCCGCCTCTCAAGCCACTCCTCAAAGAGGGGACTTACCGCCGCAATTGTGGCGTGCCCAGCACTGGGTTGCGGCAATCGCACTCTCCACGTCGCCATGAGATCCCGCCGGAGCTCTGTCCGCCGTGCCGCGATTTCACGCGGCAGCGGAGTTGCGCCCCGGCGTTTGGCCTCCTCGCGCCACTCCCAAGTGTGCGCGAGGACCTTTGCCTCCAGATCTCATGGCGGCAATCCGGCAAGGAGGCCCGCCGCCTCACTGGAGACCGTGCGGTATCCCCGGATCATCCAGATGGTCATGATCCTATGGGCCGCCTTCAACTGGCGTGCTGGTTGATGCCTCAAGCGAGTCGTCAGCGTATAAAACTACGCTGACGCCGCTAGGGAGGTCGGCGCGCAGCACCCAATCGTACCCAATATCCCACAGGTGCGGCCCCAGGACCGATCCCTGTGGAACACCGCACGACATCTCTCGCCGGTTCCACTCTCCTTGGTGACCGGGGTAGATGACGGCCCAGTCCGTCAAGTAGGCCTCGACCACACGATAGAGGTAGGTCGGCATCCGGTGATACCGGAGTGCCTCCCTGATGCAACTCCAGGGCAGGGTGTTGAAGGCATTGGCGATATCTAGAGACACCGCCAAGACGACTCCACCCCGGGCCACAGCATCCCCTGTCGTGAGGGCTCGCACGCGCATGATGGCGTCCACCGTGAAGCGCCCCCTGCGGAAACCAAACTGGCTCTCCACCAGATCCGGCTCCACTCGCACCAGCCAACGAGGCGGTCTGCAATTACTCTTTCAAAGAGCTTGCCCACCTCGTCAAGCAGCACGATGGGCCGGTAAGTGGACGGAGAGTCCGCGGGGCGCCCCGGCTTCTTGATGAGGACCAGTTTCCCCGTCTTCCAGTGACGTGGGAACTGGCCCTTCTCCAAGCATGCGCTTAGGAGACCTCTTAGTCGAGGCCCGAGAGCCTCCAAGGCCAGGATCCAGGCTTTTCCAGGCAAGCCGTCGGGTCCTGGGGCGGTATTCTTGGCATTCAGCCTACGTACCGCCACTCTCAATTCTACCTCGGTCACCTCTTCAGCATCGTCGTCGTCATCGGTGTGGTCCGCGTCGGGCACAGCAGAAGGCGGAGCCATGGGCAGGGGAGCAAGTTCCCCTCGCGAGGGAAGCAGAACGCTCACCACGTCCTGCATGAGCTGAGGCCGGAGACTCTGGGTCAGCGGGGGAGCCCACGGGCGGATCTTATCCCGCACCGTTTTGTAGGGGCGTCCCCACGGGTCTCTGTTCAGAGTCTCCTGCGACTCCTTGCGGGCCAGTAACCTGGCCCGCAGCATCTCCGCTCGGAGGGCGGTCTTCGCCGCTCTGTACCCCTCGTACAGCTCCGCCTGAGTGGCTTCCGTATCCTGAGGGCGAATACGGAGCCTGCGGTGCCTGGTGTACCGGTGCCGCGCAGCAACGCACGCCTCGCGCAGAGCTGTGAGCTCCGGCGACCACCAGTACATCTGGCGTGAAGCACGTCCTGGCTGAACCCGGGGCATTGCCACGTCGCATACCTCGGACATGGCCTCCCGGAACCACTCCGCCTCGTCGTTGATGTCAGCAGGCCTGTCCGGTGGTGACACCCAGGCCTGCACGATCGATGCTTCCAGGAGGAGCTCCCGGTCCAGCCGCTTCAGCGCCCACGGCGGACCACACGGGGCGTGTTGGACCGGCGCGCTCGTGTCCTGGGCGGAGACGTCAAACCGGATGTAAAGGTGATCGGAATACGTCTCCACCCCCTCCATGACGGGCCAGTCGACAGCACGCGGCGACAGAGCGGGGCTGGCGAACGAAATGTCCACCACCGACTTACCCCGCATCTAAACACACGTGGCGACAGAACCTCGGTTTAGAACGACCAGGCCCACCTCTAGAGCCCAGTCCTCCACCATCCTACCCCGCACATCCGTCAACCGGGAACCCCAAGCCAAGTTCTTGGCATTGAAGTCCCCGAGAACGAACATGGGGAGGGAACGGAACCCGACGACGACGTCTCTCAACTCCGCAAGGGAGTTGTGGAACTCGGCGAGAGTTTGGCTCGGGGAGAAGTGCACCCCTACCACTGCAATCTCCCCGAACCGTGCTGCTACGCAACCCCTTCCCCTCTGGACACCCTCGAGAGCCGGGGTACCGGCGGCGGCCGACGAAATTAGGATCACTAAATATTGTATCTTAGTATTTCAATAAATAATACTGTGCTGTAATTACTATTGTGTGTGGGTACTCTAAGGAAACCACAATAATCTACGCAAATTTACCCACTTAGATATAACAAATGCAGACGCGTTGTCACAATACAATTAAATGACCCAGTAATACTACTTTTGTTCTACTGCGAGTGAGTTCGATCTATCTCAAACCTCAAAGTTAACAAATTGTATTTAATGGGACTTATTGAGGTTATAGCTTAAGTATTCATTTTCATTACGAAAAGAAGATTGAAACTAAACCTCTAAATAATCCATATTACGGATATGACACAATATTATTTTCATATTAATAAAATCAATAAATATTTGTACTTTATAATTGAATGTTAATGTTTTTTTTCCCATTAAAATGGTTTTTGAGCTGGTTTTCGATGATGCAAACCTTCTGCGTGGAGCGCACGGCGCACTGTTCGTAAAGACATGTTGAATAATTCGGCAAAATGTCTTGTCGTTATGAAACCCCTTGTTTCATAGTCACTGAACATGTGCTGTCACTGCGCCTCTTTCATGACCTGGGGTCTTCCACTTTGCTTTCGACGTGCAAGGTTAACCCTCTTCCTCATAGTATCTTTTCACCCACCAACTCACACAGTATTTCACTAAAACAAAAAAGGGGTACTATTAGGCTACTAAGCAAAAATATGTATTATTAGCTTTTGCCAGCGACTTCGCCCGCGGGGAAGCCGAAAACTATCCCACGAGAACGTAGTACCGGGATAAAAAGTATCCTGTGTGTTATTCTAGGTTACAAACTACCTGTGTGCTAAATTTCATTCAAATCCGTTCAGCCGTTTTTGCGTGAAAGAGTAACAAACATCCATACATCCATACCCATACTATAACTTTCACATTTATAATATTAGTCCTATTTAGAAACGAAATTATTTAAAATAGAAATTTCACATAAATATTATAAGTATGTATAATGTTGAGGGTTCACGGGCTATTTGTATTAAGCGACAACCTGACTCATATTGAGTTATATATACTCGTATATTCGGAATCGCCAGATTTTTCTGCGTCGATTGGAATCCGGTTTCATGGCGATCTGAGCACTTTTTTGTCGCTTGAAACATCAGACAATTTAGGTCTACTTTGAATCTGATTTGATATAAGCGACACAAATTTTGTACAATTTTAATAAAGATGGACTTCATACAGACAAAATATTTTGTGATTTTGACTTAAGCTGTTTGTCCTGACATAAATTTCGTAACATAGGGCGTTTGAATCGTTTTGCTTGCATCTGAAATCCATACTTAATGTCGCCTAAAACATTTAACCTGCACCTTAAATTTATACCTTATTGTCGTTTAAACCATTTATCCTGCATCTAATTTTAATACGTACGGGCGCTTAAAACAATTTGATCTTCAATCCAAATTCTTTTTACTTGGTGATTGAACTTTTTCTTGAACCAATTTAATAAATATCTGGCGCATCAAACATAACTTAACTGTATGTGGTGGAAGTTAAAACATTTTTCCTGTGCCGGAATTAGGAAAATTATGTTCGTTAAGACAGTCAACATTTTGTATGAATCATTTGCCCGATGACGGCTAAGACAAAGCGTTCTGCCTTTGAACCGCGTTAGTATAAATAGCGCGCGAGCCCCCGCGGCGCTTCAACTACACGTCGCCGGCAACGACATGCGCGTGTATGCGGCCTACAGGCCGCCAGGCGACCTGATTGTGGCCGCCTACATAGACGCGCTGCTCGCCACTCCACTACCAACCATCATTGCCGGTGACCAAAACTACAAGCATCCGGCGTGGAACTGCTGCAGCACGAACACTGCAGGCAGACGACTCTTCGCGGACGCAGAGGCCCGCGGGTACGACGTGTCTGCGCCAGAGGCGCTCACGCATTACCCGGACATACAGACGCAGATATCCGATGTCTTGGACATCGTTGTCCACAGCGGCCTCATCTGCCAGATCGCGCAGGACGTACCTACTGGACGACGAGCTGCGGTCTGACTATCAGCCCGTGCTCGTCCGTCTATCGGAGCACACCACCCGAGTTGCCCATCCAGCGCCACGTCGCCACATGGACTGGTCCACCTTCAGGGATAAGATGAAGACCACCACACTGACTCGGCCTGTCACCAGCGTCACAGAAGTAAACGAGCTGGCTGAGAGGCTCACCACGTGCATGCAGGACGCCTTGCAGGCGGCGACATGCACCTCAACCACGCCCTAGGGTCGCTACCAACCGCTTCGCAAAAGGCGGCTACGCAAGTGGTGGCAGCAGACTAGACGCCCCACAGTCAATACCCAGCTCAACCGGATCACGGACAAGGTGAAGGCCGAAGTACAGGCGCACTCCACCGAGGGCTGGGAAAGGCAATTACTCCGCGGACAGCGACTGGACGTCGGTACACAGGATATGCCGACGTCTTAATATGGCAAAACATGTTGAACCAGTAATTTTAAACGACTTTCCAGCTATATGTGCATATATATGTATCATGTTACACATGTTTATACAAATAAATGCATCTTTATTTTTATCTTTTTATCTTTATTTTTAAGAATACCCCAGCCCCGGTGTGCCCGCTGCTAAACAGCGACGGGGCGCTTCGTTACACGGCCATTTGCCAACCACCTGGAGCGTCAATTCAATCCAAACCCCACGGACGCTCACGAACATGTTGCAGCAGTCGAGCAACACCTTTGAGAGTACTTCAAGACGCCGTTAGCTCACGATGAAGATCCCATCTTCTTCTCCCCTGGCCAAGTACGGGCAATAAGAACACTAAAAATTTTAAAAGCACCCGGTGCGGACGGAATAACAAACGCCGCACTCCGACACCTGTCACCGAAAACGGTGGCGGCACTCATTCACCTTTATAACGGCATACTCCGCACCGGCGCGGCGCCCTCCCCTCCTGCTGGAAAATAGGGAAGGTCATCATGTTGCCCAAGCCCGGGAAGAACATCCTGAACCCGGAAAGCTACCGGCCGATCACGCTCCTGCCCACCACCTCCAAGTTCCCACCTCCTGTTCGAAACGCTCCTGTTAGGGCACTTGACACCGAGGGTACTGCATCTCTCACGGCAGCTGTAAACAGGCGGCAATACGCTGCAGTAGTATTCCTCGACATGGAAAAGGCTTTCGACCGGGTCTGGCACGCCGGCCAAGCTCTCACTTACCACGGCGCCGCGTCTATTAAGTTAATTAAAGAATACTAAGATGTAAAATTAAAGACTGTTCTAACTTATGTGAAGACTAGACTTTGAAAGATTTAATAGTTATTAAACTTATTGTTGGAACCAGCTCTGAGCTGAAATATTTTTCAAATAGTGTAATGTTGTTTTTGTTAGGTCATAATTGTAATAAAAAACAACAACTTTTTATTTTATTTAGTTTTTCGTTTTATTTCATTCCAACAGATTCAGCAAAATAATTTTGTTCTAACCACCAATTTTTATTATACATACAAATTTACTGTCATTTCAAACCATTCACTTTTAATGTAAAGATCTACTTAAATCATTTTAATCTACAACTAGTTTATGATACTTCAGCTGCATTAGCTGAATAGCCTGATTCTATTTTACTATCGCGATGGTCGTTAATACATTTAGCATTACACTAAAACACAACACCGAGTGTTGCTTAAATCTTTTTTCCTGAACCTATAATTTACAGTTTATGGCGCTTGAATCATTTAGCCTGTTTCTAAATAAAAGTGATTTGAGGTAATTTTGTATGAAGCGACATTTATTTCAGGTAATAACAGCTTTAAAAAAATGAAAACTAGACTAAACTGTGCGATTTTTGTAAAAGAAAACAACATAGATCACTTTTTTGTAAAAATATTAATACTTTTTTCACAATGTTTTTTTTTTTTTAAACGAATCTTTAAAATGCTCTCCTGTAATGTTCCAAAAATGTCGCTTAATACAAATAGCCCGTGAAACCTCGATGTTATTTTCATCGTTCAATAATCTAGGAAATAAATTTACTTACTTTAAAATTTTATATTTTTCTTCTATTTAGACCTTTTGATATTCATAAAACATTTCAATTTTCCTTTAATTAGAGTAATGTTTAATAATTAATTAATCATAATACTCACACTCAGTCCGGTTTCATCAGTTAGGTAATAGTGATATAATTATTAAGTCCGGTTTTATGCAGTGCAGTAATATTCGCTTTCATTTCTATATTTAAATTCGCTTACATTTTAAAATGAACTAGAACACCGCTAATAGATTAAACACACGTCACTAGCACACAATATCAACCAACACCGTTCTATTTAATCGCGGTGAATGAGTCGTAAGATAAGTGCAGCTTAATATCATTTAAATTTATTTAGGTTTCTGTGGGTATAATCATAAAGTTTTACGAGTTTATTGAACAAGACGAACATAACAAGAAACTATAGTCAAAAGCGATTTTTAAAACAACAAAGACTGCGCGTGGGATTCGAACCCGCGACTCGCTACGCACAAACGCGCTAACCCAAGAACGGTAACCGCTAAGCTATCATGCCATTTACTTTAACGGTTGAATTTATGAAATACAATCACTTGTAAACATATGGAGTGTGTGTGTCTATAGTATAGAAATTACTTATTATGAGAAGGTCGTAAGTTAAACCGAAGTGTCAATCTATTGCTTTTTGAGATTAGTAATCCACTTCTGACCGCTACTGTACAATGACCCCTTATGAGGTTAACGGTGATTAAAATTACATCCTGTATTTAGATAGAATAGCCGAATCAGTCCAGTTGTTCTTGAGGTTTTGTGAGACTAACAAACGTCAATTAATTTTATATATATAAATAGATAATATAGGGGGAAAAACGTATTTGAACATACTCGTACATGCGGGTACTGCGGTTAGCCCTTGGCAAGCGAGTCTTGAAAAATCGATTTTACCCCTGTGGACAGGCCACCCTATAAAACACATAAATCGTTTAATTAATTTTGCAATAACCAGTGTGTACGCAACGTCTTGCGAATATTGTGCTCATAGCTTACAGTTTGCTATGCAAATGGAAGCAGTGGCTCGTCTCGTCGTTTGAGCCCGCTTTATAAAACTTCTTCAAACAAGAGCGACACGACAGCACGACATGTCACGGTGGCGATTCTGCGATAATCGCGACGCAACCCGATTAACACTGGCGCGTCGAGCAGCGCGACAACAATGGTATTTTTTATGGAGTCGCGGTGGAATCGCGTTGGCCGCGACGCCATACGAGAGGGTATAAATAGCGGTGCAATCCAAGCTGAGCTCAGCCTCCGGCCAGTGCTCTCATCCAGCCTCCCGGCGCGCGTCAAATTGGGCATGTACAAGATGTACGTGCGCCCGATATTGACGTGCGTGTTGAGCCGAAAGCTGCTCCGCGCGCAACAGAGCTTTGCGTTGAGGACCATTGTCGACGCTCCTCGCCTCCCGAGGAATAACATCATCTAGAGGGACCTCGGGATTGAGAGCCTGGATGAGTTTGTGCGGCACCTAGCGGTAAGGCTGTACGCGCGTGCCGACGCATCTGCCTGGCCCCACGTCAAGCAGATTGCACCCTGGCACGCGCGCCCTCCCGACCATAAGCCACTACCACGCGACCTGATTGCGGATGGAAGTGCCCCACCCCCCCGGACTGACTCCCGAGTGGGCCGCACTCAGGTTATAAACGGCCCACCGCGCGGCGTGGCGCGTTTTAAGTTAATATAGGCGTGTCGCGCAACGCAAAACAGACATGCATCTCTGCACAAGCGCTAGTACACACACGTGAACTCGCGGGTGGGCCCGCGTTTCTCACGTAGACGCTGGACGGCGTTACACAGTACAGTGCCGTCCACACACACACGACGGCACTTTAGCCCGGACCGCAAGCAGCTAGCTCTGCGAACGGAACGGGCGGGTGCCACACATCTACTCTGTGGGAGCGTCGAATGGCATTTCAGTCACTGGTCGTCATCCGCCGGGCCTGCCCCAAGAAACTGGGGGTCTCAGCTGGCGGTGCTTGACTGCCTGGATGCCGAGAAGCACAACACACACAAATCGTTTGTAACTCACACATATCGTCACCTAGGTGTTCTATCTGTATACACTGTTTCCTATCAGCGAGATACGATTTTAACCAGTCAAGTGCGTCTCCCCTGATGCGAACTCCATTTAATTTCGTTAATAGGATCTAGTGAGATACTTTGTCATAGGTTTTTTTTTGTGTGTGTTAATATTTTGAAGTAATTTAAACGAAGCGCTCCACTCTTTTTGCTTGTTTTCTATTTCTCCGTGATTATTAGTGAAACAGAAACTATTTATTTTTATATATCTGGTAGCTCCCGGCGCATGTTATTAACTTGGCGTGTGTAGTATTTAGGTTAGCTTAATAATACGTATTTAATGCACTTTGCGTATGTTGACGACGTTTTTATAAGCTCCTGTCACTGTTACTTACATAGCAAGTAGGCGTATATGAATTTGTGTGGGGCACAACTAAAAAGTGAAAAGAACTTCTTGTTTGTATAAGAAAACAACCATGTAAAAAAATCCTGGTAAATATATGTATACTTGTCTGCCTTGGCGATGGCGTTTTGTCCATTAGAAACTTCGCAGTAATAGCCTACAGTCTGACTATGAACTTGGTCGCCTTCGATTGCCTACATCTGGTAGAACGTGTGTGCTAGGTGCTACTGTTTGCTCTTAAGGGAATACAGGCGTGATAGTATGTTTCAAGCACACTTACAAGTTAAAAAAAAAAAAACAAGATTCGTAAATTATTAATAAAAGCTACCCGTAAATTGTTAGGTTCTGATGCCGACAACAATGTTATGATGAAAGCTGCTCAATTGCGGACGGAGCATTACGCATGGCGGGTGGCGACAGTGGTGGGCAGCGAGTGACGACTCGACGAGTGGCGAGCGAGTAGCAATCCACTTCCATGAATAAATAATGCCATCGAGGAGCGTAGCAGTGCACTAGGCAGCGGAATTTAATAAGCGTACTGATCGGATCGGCTAGAGTATCGTCGACGTAACGCTACTGGCCGCGATTTATTAGCAGCAGTAAAAAACGTCTGTAACGGACTTTAATTATTCCTTGTACATATTAAATTCGCTCGCGTCCGTGGCGGTTTAGCTTTTTCAATTTAGCCTTTCTTTTTATTATGGAAAATGTACAGGGGGTTCCGGTGTTTCTTTGTTGTTTTGGTGCTAGCCTCGTGCTGGATGGCTTGGGATCGTGGTGAGTACGAGCACGTGGTGACACGCGGGGCACGCTACAACATGCGGCAACCCGTGGCGATACACGGAGACACGCGAGGACCTGCGGCGACATGCGGTGACCCGCGGTGACACGTGGGTAGACACGGCGATATGCAGCAACCCGCGGCGATACACGGGGACACGCGGCTTTCTATGGTGACATGCGGGGACACGCGGTGACCCGCAGCGATAAGCAGCGACATGCGGTGATGCGGCTCTGTCTACCGTAAATCCCAGATGGAGTAAATCAATTTGTAAGTCATAATTAAATTATCTGCCAGGTAAATTAACCCGAACTTATTCTGTACTTGTGAAACAGTCCAGAACTGTCGAACAGAATATTATGTTATCGTTTTACGGCGCAAGAACGTGTTTTTACATGCTTTATATTAGCTTCACTTGTATGTTCATTTGTTTGTATGTTTGTATGTAACCGACTCCTTTGGACGCTATTTTGACCCACTTCAAACGGTCAGATTTCATTGAAACTTTGTAGACTTATCGAGGACCAATGACAATAAAAAAAAAACAAAAAAAAAACTTAAAAATCACGCTTTTCAAGCAAGCAGAACTAAAAAAATGGAAATAAATAATAGTTTTAAAAACTAAAAAACACGCTTTAAAAACCCAACTAAAAAATTAGAAAATAATTTAATTCTATTAAAAAGCGTGGGGTGCTTGATATTAATTGATTATAAAAATACCTCAAAAAGCACCCCACGCTTTTTAATAGAATTAAATTACTTTCTAATTTTTTAGTTTGGTTTTTAAAGCGTGTTTTTTAGTTTTTAAACTATTATTTATTGTTTTTATTATTGAAAATAGGTTAAGACGAACTATCTAATGATGGGAAAAATAAAGAAAAAAAATATGTGAGAAAAATGTATTTATAAAAAAAAGTATGCTAATAACGACATCTAGCGGTAAATGTGGTAAATAATTCGATAGAATGGTTTGCTGCAGATATGCATTGCTGCGTTAAAAGGTATTTTATTCGTTTCTTTGAACGAATTTGTTAGTTCGAATGGTATGATGCAAAACTGTAAAGGGTTAAGTGAAGAACTTCAGGAACTCTTTATTACACAATTTGTTTATTAACTATGAGCAATTACAAGCTATGAGTTTCTAAATAGTAATTAATTGATAAGTATGCGTTACACAATCACTGAATATCAGCAGGTACATGGTACACGGCTCCTGTGGCTACGTGCTCTACTGCTCACTCTGCAGATTGTTCTCATCAGCGCCCGCGGTTGACGTGTGTGCTCAACGCGTGAACCTATGATGTCAGCCCCGCTGTGCATAGCATTCCTTATTTACGCTTCCAGTGAGTACTTAATTTTCTGTTCTTAAAAAATATTACACTAAGTGTCAGTGCAATAAATAAATCTATACTATATATAATATTATCTATACTTAATTAATCTATACTAATAATAAAGCTGAAGAGTTTGTTTGTTTGTTTGCTTGAACGCGCTAATCTCAGGAACTACTGGTTCGAACTGGAATATTCTTTTAATGTTGGATAGCCCATTTATCGAGAAAGGCTATAGGCTATATAACATCACGCTACGACCCTTAGGAGCCGAGCAAAGGGAAAAATGTCACGAATACGAAGTGCTCGCACGGGCAGGCGAGGTGAGCGACGGAGTGAGTCGGGGAGCAAGAAATTTGACGCGAAAGATGGACGATTTTTGGGGCCATATTGTGTCAAATTTTTTTTTTTCAAATCTATTGAGTGGGGTATCAAAATAAAGGGTTACAGAAATAGGTCTCATCAACGTCAAAAATAATTATATTAACTGAAAACTGTGAAATATAATAATAATTTACAAAATCCAAAAACCCGACTGCCTAAAAAGTGAACTTTAATCAAAAAAGATGGAAACGAGAAACTTGTTTTAAAAAGATGACAGTAGCCATCCTTTTAAAACAAGTCTAATAAGACTAAATACTATAAACAACCTCATGTAGTCGGAGGTAGTAAAGGTCTTTATTGTTAAATTTAAAAAGATGCCTCCGACTGCATGAGATTGCATAAAGTAGGTATTCAGTATAATAGTCATCCTTTTAAAACAAGTTTCTAGTTTCCATCTTTTTTAATAAAAGTTCACTTTTTATGCAGTTGGGTTTTTTGATTTTGTATATTATTATTTTTTAAAGAGATTTTCCAACAAAACCATTGTTTACAAAAAAACTTGCAGCGCACTGGCTATTTTGCTAACATGTTTTGATATTAGGAATTGGCGTAAAGGACCGGCTTTAAAGATGCTCTTATACGGGCATTTTTTTGAGCAATTATTTTAATTAAGTGGAGCAATCCGGAGCAACAACAATAAATTGTTGATGTGTTTCGGCAATATTGCTTCTGATTGCTCCATATATTTCAGGAGTTGCCGAATATCTAATCGGTTTGGAAAATTTTAGTAAAAATTCTCCAAACCGATTCAAAACCTCCAAAAAAAAACTCCAAATCTCGTTTGTACGTATAGCTACGTCTCGTTTTTGCAAGAAGAACCGGCCGTCGCACAGTGGTCTGGGTTTTGAATATGGTTGACTTAGAACCCAAGGTTAATATTTCGCGCTGAAAAAAATCATGCGGACAGATAAGTAAACGCTCATCAACGTTTGTTCTAGCTGTTTTTAAGAAATTGTTTACTTTCGCAAAAAAAAAAAATTAAAAAAAAATGTATGGAGCAATGAAACGTTTTGTAAATTATTGTATTACATTTATTTGTTAATTTCACAAACAATTCTTTTGCATGCACTTGCAGCTTTGGCGATAATGCGTAGTTTAACTTAAAATATTTAATTTTTAAAAAATTACATTAAAACATTAGTTTTTTGAAGTATAATACTACAATAAAATTGTTTATACCAACACAGACATCAAATTACAAAATAACGTAATTATTTAAAATTGTTTACTGCATAATTCTTACAGTACAATACAATAATCGAAGGTGGGTTACATTTTTAATTAAATTTAATAAATTTAAAAAAAATAGTACACGAAAACAAGAATAATACAAAAAATATAATAAAATGATACATGTAATTGAACATGCAAAATAATACAAACTAATAAATTAATTTAGGAAAACTTTAAAATCATTCCAAAGGATCTGCTTCATCAACTTCTATTACTTCTTCTGACTACTCTACCATACTTGATGATTCAAAATTGGTGTATGTAGGTTTCAGATGAGATATATAAGGATCTGCAAAAGATATAAAAAAATTGTGCATAATGTCTTCATTATTTTGCAATTTCCCTGTTTTCCTCGTGTGGTGCTCTCTGGTATTTCAGAAGTCCTTATTTCTTGCTTCTGTTGCTTTTTCTGACAAAATTCCTATAGGAAGGCAAGAGAAATGTTTGCATATGTCAACGCCATGTATCAGCATTTTGTGTACGCTGAAAGGCATGTTGTACCAGGGGTAGTGATGTACAAAGAGCTCAGCAGTCTCCTTGCAGTATCCACGGAATCCATCGATATTGACAGCCTGTCCAGAAAAGACACTTGAGATGTTGAAGATAACACTTGCAATATGACTGCGAAGTATTTTATCAAATCAGCATCAATCTTTGTTATTTGAGCTGTCTTTTTGCATTCCCGAAAAAATGTTCTGGCCGTGTTCTGATCATTTGTAGTTCGAATACCCTGCTTCACAACATCAATCAAAAGTCCCATCTGTTGTTTGAACTCCGATTGCACCGTGTCCTTCCGAAACTTCTTAAGGTTCTTGTTTTCACCTCGTGCACTCCACATTTCGAAATCTAAATTATACGGATTGTGTAAAAGATACTCCATGCTTCGAATCTACATATGAAGTGTTGACAATCCATATTGCTATACATCTTCCCGCACAGGTCTTGAGAAACATTTGAGAAACATTATTCATCTCGCTTTGTTTTGCAAGGCAAACATTGCAAGTAGCTGCAGATGGAGTATTTTTAATTATTGTAGTCACTTTCCCATCAATCATTGTCATGTGCAGCTCATGAGTAACTTCCAAGTTTCCCCAACTTGAAATAGTCAAATTTCGTTTTTCTTCCTTCATTGCCGCTTGTTCTTGCTTAACAGTCGTTTCCTTCGCAAACTGAAATTTAATAGATCTGCAATAAAATGTTGAAGACGGCTTTGGTTTATTCCAAATAACAACATTTCGGGCCTCTAGCTTCAGAGGAACGAGGCTCGTTATGAACACAGAAGAGTCATCGAATTCTGCCATTTCAATTATTTGCTTGTAGTTGCTCTGTGCTGATGAACCATCGAATCCCTATTTGCTGGTCAGCTTCAAGTTTCCACTGGAAACATTTAAATCATCACCAACGACTTGCAGAATCCTTCGAGTTGTGACATCTAAAAGTGCTTGTATTTTCACCTTCACTCCATCTTCTGATATTATAATTTCTCTAGCATCTGGATAATACTTTTTCTTACCTTCTAACAACTTGTGGTAAGACGGAAGCTTCAACTGTTGTGACAATGCAGACCTTAAAGTGGTACTGCCACTTTGACAGATCCAATGAAGTAGTAAGGGCCAAAACTTGATCTTTCTGTATAGTCTAAATAAAAATGATTCGACATCTTCAACCTTTTCAGGTTTCTTCATAAGATGATCGATGATGCGAGCAAGAACTTATTTCCCATCAGACTTAAGCTTTGTAACAAAAGCAAAGGTCAATTCTTCTTCCGGATAGTCGAGTAATGTACCCCATCGCCTTTTCTTCTGCTTGTTTCCCAAGTCTTCATATGGCTTCCTTGATACGATGTCTGTAGAAGTCTGAAGCCTATGTCACTAGTCGCCTTCGAAGTAGATGCAAAGGATAGTACAGCTGCTTCTTCTTCTGTGGAACGATGATCCAAATTTTCGGTCTCTTCAAAAATTTCAGAGAAATTCACAGATTCACATTCAGACCACTTAACTCTTGTTTCTAACCAGCTCATATGCTTTTTCATTAATGTTTTTTGCAACCTGTGTGCTTCGGTCCATCGACGATTTAAGTTTACAGTGAGAGATCGATCTTGCAAAACTCAACATTTTTTTCAGAATCTTTTTGCGATTTTTCAAGCAAAATGCAGTCCAAAATTGCTTGATGCAGTCGTTTGTAGTTCTTGAGGTCCCCTCTTCGTAGAAACACGTAAATGTCGAGGTATGTACCGAATCCAGCCATGATTTTTTTGGGTGGGAAATCATCAAATTACTTCTCCCGCTCTGGGTGGAGCAGAGGGCGTGTCAGACTTTTACTGAATAAAACCCACCCGTGTTCCCTCAGCTGCCTATGTGCCAGGGGCCGCGGTATCTCTTTCGAACAGGAATAAGTAGCTAGTTTTCTTCACGTTAAAATTTCCAGATATGTTGACTCTTCAAGGGTTGAATGTCTAATGACACGCTGTTTTATTTGATTCAAAAGCGCGCAACTAGCAAGGGTCTTAACGAGAAAAAGAGAGAGCAATAGAGAATGAATGAGACAGCAATAGTAGAAAATGTAAGAGATAGCAATATTAAGGAATGGAAGGGGAAAATTAGCGGGCAATGCGTCATTCGGTCACTAACTGCGCTTTGAGTAACAGCGTTAACCACTAAAATAAGAAATTAAATTGTATATATTTTTCAAAATCATTTTAAGTCAAGAAATAAAGAATTTTAATGTTTATGATATTGAAAATATACTCGTACATTAAGTGACTATAAATTAATAAAAACCTTTATTTGTCACAAATAGTTGGAATAAAACATTGAAAGTTCCGATGCTTATTTCGGCCAAGGCTGCAAGTGTATGCGAAAAAATTCATGTGGAATTATCCAATAAGTCAAAAAAAAAATATTTCAGTTTTGCTCCAGGCATTTTTCTTTTTTAACCGACTTCCAAAAGGAGGAGGTTCTCAATTCGTCGGAACCTTTTTTTTTTTTAATTTTTTTTATGTATGTTCCCCGATTAGTCGAAGATGGCTGGACCGATTTGGATAAAAAAAATTTTTGTTTGAAAGGGTATACTTCCCAGGTGGTCCCATGATCATCAAGTCAGGATCTGATGATGGGATCCTGGAGAAATAGAGAGAACTCTTCAAATTTTATAGGCACACTTGAAGCGATATTGGTAGTTTTTGAAAGAGTACTTTCTCGGAGTAGTTCCATTTCAATTTGGTGAAGATCTGATGAAGAACTTCGGAGATAGGCAACGGAACTCCTCAATAAATGATAGCAAATGGACTGGAATTGCTGAAATCTCATGTCTGTCTATTGTTTACACCAGTTCATAATATAACATCACGCCAGTACGCTGTGAAGGGGTAGGCACATGTAAACCACTAAAAAGTGAAAAATAAAAATTTTTTTTTTTTTTTAAACAACCGACTTCTAAAAAACACTACAAAGTGAAAAATAACTTTAATTTCGGAAGGCGGTGACAAAAAATTAAAATACATATCCAAAGTCACCGACTTCCAAAATTAAAGTTATTTCTCAGATTGTAGTGTTAGTGGTACTGTTTTTTTGGAAGTCGGTTGTTTTTTTTTAGTTTTTTATATAAACACGATTTCTAGCAGTCATTTCTTACCGCAAGCCGCGTTAACGAATTTCGTTACAATAATGTAAAAGTATGTTATAAATAAAGACTAACATATAAATACATTCATTACTTTGATGTGCCTTTTTACACCTATTAAGTATATTTATGTAGTCTCTTATTAGGCCCTAAATGTTTTGTTAGAATATAATATTTGCTTTTTGTTTCAGTGTTGTGGACTCCTTGCAATCCTTACTATATATATAAGGTACAAGAAAGATACCAAGGTAAGTTGAAGTACTTGTCGCGCGAGTTGATGCTTGACGCCGAGATGAAGGTCAAGAGCGTGCAGCACTTCCGAGACCAGTACTACAAGTCGCTGCAGTACCAGCTGGGGGACATGATGTACCAGTTGCGAGACTTTTACAAAAAAATGATAAGAACTTACCAAGCAACTGACAGAAATATTTCTTATGGACATATAGATTACTACCAGGTAACACATGGTGGAAATACTATTAATTAATGTTTTATTTTTTAACAGTTTTCACTATGTAATAATAGGAATAGTATATTTTATTTCGGATTATTTGGTATGTACCATATACTCAGAAATAAATATACTATTCGTCGGAATAGTATATTTATTTCTGAGTATATACGCACGGGCCGCACGCACGGGTGGTATCTACTTTTTTTTTTCAACAGAACATCATTACCTTAGTGCTAGTACATCGGATGAGCCTGGAAATCGAAACTAAAGTCATTATGATCCAAGAGTGGCAAAGGAGTAGAGAAAGTAAACGAGATCGCCACGACCGCATGCAAGCACCGTTGCGGAGCGGAACCAACCAAGAATACGACGAGCTGAAGGACGTGCCTCTGCGAGAGGTGCAGGTGCGCGAGCGCATGGCGCGGAAGGCGGCCGCCAGCCGCCGCCAGCCACAGCCGCCGCCGCCGCCAGTAGCGCATGGGGCGCGCCGCCGCGCCCCCTCTCTCGCTCCCGCGCTAGATTTCGGCGAAAACACGAAGAACAAGAAGTGGATGCACGTTCGTAACGACCGATTATAGTTCATTATCAACAGGTTTCAACAAATACGTTGTAGAGGCCTTCTTTTAAGTATGGAGATACCTGTAACAGACGACCTCCCAATCGACTTCTAAATCTAAGTGTACAAAATACATTTGTATGACCTACAAGTAGTTGTTCTGGGTCTGGGTGTTTGTGTATGTGAGTTTAAATGTTTGTTAACGCACCCGCAGTACAGGAGAAATTCCTAGTGTGGGGCAACGTTTAAAAAAAAAAAAAAAAAAAAAAAAAAGTGATTCTGACGGCAGAGCTCGGATACCGGTAAAATTTTGAGACAGGTAAGATGTAAATCACGCAATACCCTTTACATTCGGTTTAGTTCGCATAAACCTGTTAATTTAAACCGGTATTTGGAAGAGCTTTTTATAAAGGTTTTGTTCGATTAACCGGTTTAGAGCAATAAAAACCGGTTAATATGGACGCATGATAAACAAACGTCGCACGGTGTTCAGTTCTATTCAGTCAAAAGATTTTATTTTCGAACTGAGAACAATGCTTCATTACTTTCATATGATTATCATATTTTTTCGTTGGTACCTTTTCTTTATTTTTATTACTTTCTTGAAGATTTGGTCCTGCAGCCGTCTGTGTTACGTGTACAAATGTCTCAATAATTTAGCATCATGATTTGACTTCAGATCAAGTCCTTCATAATTATGTAAGAAACTATTCTAAGATGTTCAGAATAGTCTGGGCTCAAGCTAAATCTAAATCAATTAGTAACAAGATTAATATTTCTAACAATAAAATAAAATTGGAACAAACTGGAAACACAAAACAGCGAAATCAGAATAAGTTGTCTCTAAAATTTGATAATGAAACCATTTGAGACTCTAGAACATTTCTTTACCAACATCCCAATAGAGGTTACGAAATATGTCCCCTCACCATCTATATTAGGTGAATCTGACATTCCAAGTTTTGAATTGAAACCCATTTCTAGTGCCACAATTAAAACAGCATTAATATGTCTCAACACAAAAAACACTGAAGACTTATGGAGTATTTCCGCTAAGGTTCTTGAAGATATCATTAACACAATCGCCCCTGTCCTAACAAGCATATTTAATCAATGTTTAGACAGCGGTACGTTTCCTGACTTAACGAAACACAGTAAAGTAGTAACAATTTTCAAATCGGTTAGTAAGAGTGATCCCTCTAATTATAGACCTATATATGTGCTTTCAGTATTGAGCAAAATTTATGAAATAATCATGCTAGACCCTGAGTGGTCGCATTTAAATACAAATGGGATTTTACATAGTCGACAGTTTGGTTTCACGAAAGGTAGGTCCACGACTGACGCGGGAGTAAAACTCATCAGTCATATTTTGGAATCTTGGGAGAAGCCCCAGGATGCAATTGGCATTATTTGTGACCTCTCAAATACGTTTGACTGCGTTGATCACAATATACAGATCTGTAAATTACACCACTACGGAATTCGTGGACAAGTTGCTGATCTTGTACTTTCTTATCTATCAAAAATGCAGCAAAAAATAAACGTTAACGTGGTGACGTCCTCGGGGTCTTTAGTTAAGATGGACGGCCCGCAAGATTTCATTCATGGCCCTTTCTTATGTCTAGTTTACATTCATGACTTTCCTTACCTGGTGGTTAACTTCTCGGAAAAACTTTATTCATTGATGACACTTCTTTTATTTTTAGAATAGATAGAAAAGATACGGATGTCTTACATGTCAACGATAGTCTAGCTGTTCTCTCGAAATGGTTTGCGGCTAACATCGATCGCTAATAGTGATCGATGGCGGCTAATAATCTTTTACTCAATGCGAACAAAACTAAATGTCTCAAGTTCTCATTACCAAATGTACCCCAAGTAGGTCTAAATTTAAAACTTGATGGCATGAAACTATATGCTAATTCGAAAACTGTATTTCTAGGAATTGCTTTTGATTCAAAATTGCATTGGGGTTCAAGTCGATTAAGCTAAGCTGCTTACGCAATAAGAAAAATAAGGCAGTTGACTGATGTAGCCACAGCTAGGTTGGTATACGTTACTTATTTCCATTGTAAATATTATGTCTTTGAGGGCTATGCTCAGAGTTTCCCTAGCTGATCGAATCAGGAATGAAGAAATCCGCAGGAGAACCAAGACAACCGACATAGCGCGAGGAATTGCCAAACTGAAGTGGCAGTGGGCAGGGCATATTACTCGCAGAACAGATGGCCGATGAGGCCGAAAGGTTCTGGAGTGGCGAGTGCGTGTGCCAGCAGACAGGCCTCCCACAAGCTGGACCGATGACCTTGTGAAGGCAACAGAAATCCACTGGATGCAGGAAGCACAGATCCGGTTGAAGTGGAGGAGCTTGGGGGAGGCCTATGTTCAGCAGTGGACGTCTTTCGGCTGAAATGATGATGATGATGAGATTCTTTGAAATGTTGTGAACGTGAGACCATTTTCTATTCTTTATTTTCATTTCTCTTAATCACTGCCTCCCATGGCTCTCATGTCTATTATAACTGTAATTTGAAAACATTGTAAAAGCCAATTATTGCTGAAAGAGCAACCGTGGAGTTTCTTGCGTGGCTCTTCTCTATAGGAAGCGACAAATTGGAATTGTGCACCTAGCTTTTGATGATATTTAAGTACCCATGTAGGTGTATGTGAAATAAAATATTTTGATTTAATTTGATTAAATTAACTGCGCAGCAAACGTGGACTCACAAAGTCTTTTTTTTAAGAAACACATCTTGCAGGCCAACCTATGAGGTTGTCGGCTGCTTAGCCAGACTTAGTAAGGGGTTCCCGTGATCTTTCTAAAAAAACGGTTCTGGAGCGTCTGCATCGTATGGATGTGGTGGGGCTTAGGGTGTGCGAAGACGACGCCAACGCGCGCAAGACTCCTGATGGGGCGTATGACCCCGGTGTAAATACGCAATTTGCACTTGAAAACTTTGCGGTCATATTGCTATGGCAGCGGTCACTATTATGTGGAGCCTACTGAGAGTGAAAGCGGCGCGCGTCCGAGTTGTCTTTATAAGCACCTTAAAGGTACGCTACGCGCCTTGGGCCAAGCAAGCTAAATGGCTTGTTTGGCCCAAGGGATCGGGTTACCGTACATGGTGATCAGACTGGGTCACGAAGTCAAGAATCGAATGAAAAAACGTAAGTACTACGTACCGCACCCGCGCGCCGCCATGCGCGACCCAGCGCGGCATCCTTACAAGTTTTCACAAGCTGCAACGCGTTTATCGACGTGTCAAACGTCGAATAAACCGGTTAATTTAGGTTAAATAAAGTTCTCAAAACGGTTAAGTTCTTTAGAAAAGTTCGGAGTAAAACCGAAATAATATATTTTTCGAACTGGTTCCGAGCCTTGTCTGACAGTGATGCAATATCAGAGGTATCGTAACTGAAACGTAGGCAGAGTATCGCAATAGACAAGTCGGTGATGGTGTAATAGACACGTCTGACAAGTGACAATTTTAATGATAACTAGTGCTCGCTCAGAGGACGAAATGCAACCTTAACTTATTTTAATCGATTTTATATTAAAGATTACATTATTATTTAAAATATTAGCTTTCTGAACTCCTTCTCCATATAAACATTAACTGCGCCAATTTTATACTCAAATTTCATACTCCTCCGTCCCCGTAATTTTCGTAAGAGGGGTAGCAGTTTTTGCTTCACGTTTTAATATATGAAGAGATAACGAGGCGGCACCCTTTTCCCGATATCGATCGGTGGGCTACAATTTTTTATTGCTTGTATTGTAATGATAATAACTTAATTGATATGTGCGTTTTTAATTAATTAAAGGATAAGTATAATGAGACAAGGACACACTTATTAGATTGATTAATATGAGTTTTTTTTTCCGTTACACAATTTATCTGTACAATTAGTTTACTGTCAAACTACGGAGATGTAGCGATAGACACGCTTACTTCCAGTCATCTTATTTTTCCGATAGTTCCAACTGTGCTCAGTTTCCCAGGTCAGCATTTTTGCAAGATTACGTATGGCTGTGTCAGCTGTGTGGGCTACTGTGGTCAAAATAATGCTAGTGGGCGTTCAGCATGGTGCGCCGCCACAAGCTACAAAGGCCTTCCATTAACATTTTCCACGTCATGCAGATACATCAGAGACCCTTGTGTCTAACGTGTCTTTGTTTTAGGCAGACGTCTGCTGCGTCAATGAAAAATATTCCCTTTCACACTAATGAAAAAACGCAGCAAAAGATCGTTAAGAATGAGCTACCAAATGAGCGTCTAAAGCCCGCAACACACTCGTGATCACTCGCGATCTTGCTGTAAATTCACGCCTCGGATCGCGCCGCGAACTTCGCGTGAAAATGTGTCAAACACAAAAACTCAAACTAAAAGCATTTATTTCAATTAAACTATTTACAGGCACATTTTAATTCGATCAGTTAGTCGGAGAGTTGCCCATTCCAAAACGTAGATCTCTGAACGGCCTAGAAACCTTAAAAAAGAGTGTCCCTTTTAAATCAAGATATTACAAAATCTCGGGTAGGTATACACAGCTCCATTAAATGGTTACCCTCCAATATAAAGTATTTTCCTATTTTGTTTTAGTAATATAAATAAAGAATTTTAAAATCAAGATTATTCTTGATTTTATGAGAGAATTTAATTATAATACTTTCATAATCATTTTATAGTATTTATTATTGCTATTATTTAACAAAACTTTAATCTTATATTACTACAAAGATTAATATATTACAATTTTGATAATTTACAGAGAACTACATATTTAGCCAACTGACACAAACGGGTCCGTAGACAAGTGACATCCTTATAACGCAAACGATAAAATAGGAAGCGCTCAGTTTTACCAACTCTCAAAAATATTACCCCCTAATGTTAAAGTCAAAACCCCCAAAATTGAATTAAACAAAACAAGTAAACAACCTCAATTCTTCCCGTGGGTGTCGTAAAAGGTGACTAAAGGGACTTACTAGAGAATGGGCAGCAGCGTTCTCTATTCATTTTACTAACCATACTGCGATCGCCAGCCCCGGGGTTTTGCCATAATCGCAAAACTATGGCAAAACCTCTCCTTTTAGGGGAGGCTTACGTCCAGTAGTGGACGTCTTTCGGCTGAAATGATGAAGATGATGAAGTAAACAATAACCAACGTATTCGTAATTTCCAGTAAGCAAGTAAGTAAGCAAGCAAGTAAGTATAATCACCACAGAGTAGATGTAATATAAATAAAAAATCCAATGACAGAAAAAATAAAAACCTTTTGTTTTGGTTAATTAACACTAGCGATGGTTGTCTTTTTCTAAAATATATGATATTGATGATTGAATTGAAGTTAGCTATGTATAAAAATTATCAAAACTTATCGAATAATATGGATCCCGATTCCTCATTGGGTAAGATTGAAACACGCGCGCGCAGCTCGCAATTTAAATTCCTAGCTTTATTTTTATTAAACTCTGAATTCTTAGTAACGAGAAATTATTCTAAATGTCATGATGTGTCGCTAGGTCAATAAATAAATATGATTATCTGGATGGGTTATCTCACGATCTATACTTGTAAATAAAGAAGCCCCTAAAAAATCTCAAAAATATGCCATATATCAGTAAGTGAACTAGTTACGCGGTATCATATTTCATAACGCAAAAACTTAAAGGCGCTAAAATCATGCTCGGACATTCAGCCATAAGACACCAAACGGAAACAAAATGCAACGTCTGACTTATTTTTTTTTTTTTTCGCTACATCGCATTTACGTGGAATGGGTTACATTTATGCGATTCTAATATTAGATTAAGAATATGATTGATATTTTAGAACAAAATTATGTCTTGTTGTTAGAAATACGTAATTATTTAGTAAAAAAAGGGACAAGGTAGATATCAGGGTAATGTTATTTCAACAAAGTTAGAGCAAGCAAAAAGCGCTTACGAAAAATGTTGTAAAATAATTTTGCAATTAGAAAAAAGTAAGGATATTAATTTGGCATCGACAATAGATCTTTATGAAAAAATAAAACAAAAATACGAGGAAATAAATAAATTTTGTATTTTTCCCGTTACAATAGATTTAGGAAAAATGGATTTTGACCTTAAGGTGGCGTGTAGTTTGATTCCAGTACTGGACGGTATGGAGACCTCCACCAAACGCCTAATAGACTCCGTGGAGATGTATGCTGGCATGCTGGACGGCCCAGGTAAAGCGTTATTAATTACTTTCGTTTTAAAAAGTAGGCTGAATGAGAACGCATAGTTAAGAATGACAGGAACTTCATGAATGAACTTCATGAAAACTATTCATGAATTAATTGATGACTTGAGGAAATATTTTTTACCCAATAATCGTTTATGGCCATACAGATGCAGCTACAAAATATTCAACAGGTCTCGAGGTCTATTGAGGATTATGGTTCTGAGGTAGAAAAGTTATTTACGGAGCTAACAATTACTCAGGCAGATAGAAAATCGGAAGCATTTTCTATTTTAAAGACGATCAATGAAAGCTTTGCTATAAAACGATTTTCAAATGGCCTACGTAGCTCGAAGCTGAGCACCATCATTTCAGCACGTGGCTTCAGCAGCTTGAAAGATGCCATACAAGCAGCGAAAGACGAAGAGTGCACATCTTTTCAACCATCAAGTAATATTTTACATGCATCTAAAAATGGACGAGTTTCATATAGTAATAGGCGCTAACAAAGTTATCAAAGAGGTACTTTCAGTAGTCAACATGGTAACAGTTACCCTCGTGATTACCAATCTAATAACAGTTACAACCGAGAACGAGGTTCTCGTGGAAATTTTAGAGCAAACTATCGCTCATCATTCAATAATATCAGCGAGGTAGTAGAGGTTCGAGGTATGTTAGGAACCGTGGACGAGGCCAAAATACGTTTACAGTAGCGCAAGTAGATGGCCCGCGATGCGATAAAGATGATATAATGCAGGTGCATCAAACCAGTTTTTTCTATCTTAAGCATTTTATATTATCATTCCAGCGTAATGCGAAGTATATAACTTTTTATATTAAAAATATTAAATACTATTGGCTTATTGATAGGGGTGCAACTTTGTCAATTATTAAAAATGAAATGTTACCAAAAAATTTCGTTGTTTATAGAGATAATACTTTAATAAATGGAATAGGTGGTCAGCGACGTTCTCAAGGTTCTGTAAATGTATTATTAAAGCACGGCAATGCCACGTTTCATCATATCTTTCTTGTTTTTAATTCGCTACCACTAAGAGCTGACGGAATCATATGCTTGGAGTTTTTAGAAAAATTTCGAGCAAATATTGATCTAGATTCAAATAATTTAACACTCTTTAACAATAATGAACAACATTGCCTACATTTTGTTGATGAACATGATAGGATAAAAAATGCTATAAATATTCCGGCACGTTCCGAATCCATTCATTTTATTTATGTTATTGAGAATGTAGATGGAGAATTTGTAGTGTGTAGTAGGGAGTTAGCGAAGGATGTGTTAATAGCAAACGCAATAGCAAAAGTTAATAACAGAATTCCGGTCAAGATAATGTTAGTGACAAGGAAGTTAGTTTGCCATCTTTTACACCAGATTTGAAATACTTGAGAGACTATGATATTTGTCAATTTAATGAGACCAATAGTAACGTTACTAAGGGTAAAACTTTGTTGTCTGAATTAGATCTAAGTTATTTAGACGGAGAAGAAAAACAGTCAATTGAAGCAATATGTGCAAAGTATTCAGACGTTTTTCATTTAGTGGGAGATAAGTTAACAACAACGAATGTTTATGAGCAATCTATAGTTGTAAAACAAAGCTCTACTGCAGTCTATGTCAAGCCGTATAGGTTACCACAGGCACTAAAACCAGAAATAGCTAAGCAAGTTGATAATATGTTAGAAAATTATATTATAGAAGAGTCAAATAGTGAATGGTCCAGTCCAATTCTATTGGTACCCAAGAAAAGTAGCAAAGGTAATGAGTTTTTTTTTTGTAGATTATAGAAAATTAAACGAAGTTATTTGTGACGATAAATTTCTATTTCCAAATATAAATGAAATTTTAGATACGATAACTGGAGCCATTTATTTCACTCATCTTGATCTTTACCAAGGCTACAACAAGTGAGTTTAGAGCCTAGTAGTCGTAAATTAACGGCTTTCACCACTTACACTGGCTAATATTGTATGAAACGGGTAACCGTTTCATACACTATTGGCCAGTGGGTTTAAAGATTAGTCCTAATGCTTTTAGTCGTATGATGGCTGTAGCAAATCAATGTCTGGTTTAACTTATGATAAATGTCTAGTGTATCAGGATGATCTCATTATATTCGGAAGAAATTTATCTAGCCATAATCGAAATTTAATAAGTGTAATAAAATAAATAAAATAAAAACTTTTTATTTCGGACTGACAATAAAAATCCATAGATGTTAGTAGAGTAAAACTTATGAAAACTAGTGTTAGTATATTATAATTACTGGAAAAATGGAAAGATTGAGAAAAGTAAATTTAAAACGAAATCCTCAAAACTGTCAATTTTTGAAGAAAGAAATTCTTTATTTGGGACTGTGGTTTCATATAAAGGTGTTTTACCAGATCCAGAAAAAACTAAAGTACCTATTACAAAATTATCCTACTCCCAAAAATGCAACTGAAGTAAAACGTTTTGTAACTTTTTGCAACTATTACCGAAAATTTGTAAGACATTTTTCGGATACGGCGATGCCTTTGAATAAGTTAAGAAAGACAAATTAACCATTAATTTGGTCTAATGAATGCCAACACGCTTCCGATTTGTTTAAAAATGCTTTAATACCGCCACCTATTCTACGGTATCCCGATTTTACCGAGAATCATAAATTTATTTTACAGACAGATGCTTCGGGTACTGCTATTGATTCTGTATTATGTAATAAAGATCTTAGACCAGTCGCATATGCGAGTAGACCCTTGAATAAAGCAGAAAAAAACTATCCAACTATTCAAAAGAACTTTTGGCAATAGTGTGGTCCGTAAAGTATTTCAGACCATATTTGTATGGAAACAAATTTACCATAATGACGGATCACAAATCATTGATATATCTTCTTGGTTGGTATCATGGAAATCATATCACTTGGTTTAAATAATTGATTTGATGATTGTACTTATGTAGATTCTTTTACATATTGTGAATGAGAGAACGTTGTAGGCCTACAGTTTCTATTCTTTATTTTAATTCCTCTAAAGTACCTGGTACTTATTGACAGGCCTGCACTGTCCTCCCATACCTAATATCACTGTAATTTGAAAACATTATAAAAGCCAATTATTTTTAAAAGAGTAACCGTGGAGTTTCTTGCCGGCTCTTCTCCATAGGAAGCGACAAATTGGAACCGTGCACCTAGCTTCTGACGTTTCATAAGTGCCCTTGCAGGTTTATGTGAAATCAAATATATTGATTTTGGTATGAAAGATCCATCAAGTAGATTACTTAAATTTCGGTTAACTTTTGAAGAATATAACTTTAAAATAGTCTATGTTAAAGGAAAAGACAATGTTGTAGCAGATGCTTTATCTAGAGTTTGTATAAAAACTGATGAACTTAAGAGTATGAATGAGCAAGTAATGGTTGTAATGACCAGGGCGCAAAAGAAAAAGATGAATTAACTAAGTACGAGTAAGAACGAAGCTGAAAAGAAGGTTCTTAATAAATCCATTAACAACTGAACTGATCAACCAAGTGTAGTGGATATATTAAGAACACCGTGTGATTCAGTAGAAATGTGTTGGATAGAAGGCAGTAAATTAAAGATATAGAGATAATGATATGATAACTGAAGAATATGAATGTTTTGCATTTGTAGAGAATAAAAAGACATTATACATTAATCTTAATTTCAGGGCACATTTCTCGTGAGCCGAATGTATGCAGAAATTAAGCAATTTCTGTGAAAAGATACCGTGTATCAATGTTACGAGGAGTAAAAAGAATTAGTGCTGACAGTGAAAAGACTATAATTATGAATGACTATCATTTACTGTCATCCAGTGATCATGCTGTAGTGCACGGACTGGTACATACCATCAAAAGACGACTTGTCGATACTATTGGCCAAGTATCGACAAGGATGTCCAAGAACATGTCAAAAAAATGTACAAAATGTCAAAAAACTAAATATTTTCATAACATTGAAGAACCGATGGAAATTACCAAAACCGCCTCGATTTTGGTAATTTCCAAAAGATTTACTTAGATGTTGTGGGTTCTTTAGATAGAGACGAAAGTGGTAATTGTTATATATTGACTATGCACTGCATGTTAACAAAATTCGTTCAAGCTATTCCTTTGCCAAACAAAGAAACGGTGTCCATTGCAGATGCATTTGTTAGACAGTTTATACTAAGATTTGGTATTCCGGAAACAATAGCTACGGATCGAGGACCAGAATTTATTTCTGCAACTATGGAACACGTTTGTAAAATTCTTCATATTGAAAAATTATCTTTTACAGCCTATCACCATCAGTCCATTGGAGCTCTAGAAAATGCTCACAAAACTTTGGGTACATTTATAAGGATCCAGTGTGGCAATCATACGGACACATAGAGCTATTGGTTACCATTTTGGTGCTTTAGTTTTTACAACACAGTCCATTCAGAAACAAACTATACGCCATACGAACTTATTTTTGGTAAACTTTGTCGAATACCTGATAGCATTTGTGATACCGTAGATCCATTATACAATATAGATAATTATCCATTACAATTATAATATAGGTTACAATTAGTGCACGCCGATGCAAAGAATTATTTGTTGATAAATAAACAAACGAAAAGAACCACACGATAGATCCGTCAACTCTACAATATATGAGAAAGACGATTTGGTTTTAATAAAAAATGAAACTCGTAGTAAATTAGATGCGCTATTTGAAGGTCCCTATACAGTTGTGGAGGATTTAGGCAGTAATGTAAAAATAATTAAAAAGATAAAATTGATTTAGTACATAAGAATAGGACTAGGCCATTCTGTCAATAGATTAGAGGTAATGTAAGATTTAAATTTAAATAACATTGTAATGTATAATGATAAGGGTAAAAAATAAGTACCTACCCATATATTTGTAATAACCAACTATAGGTATATCTAATAACAATACTACATTAATAACTTGGAAGATATTATTTTAAAATAAGTAAGTAATAATAATTTAGAAAATTATATAATGTTTGGACTGTAAAAGAGACCATGACCTCTGAGTTTGTTTCGGCTTTTCTTCTCAGGGAACAGTCAGCTAGGAAATACTGGCGCCATCTAGTTTTTTAAATATTGAGCAACAAAATATTGACGTGTAAAAGTGATTTATAAGATATACTTACATAAATAAACATTTCATTTCATTTCATTGACGGAATAGGGAATATGCATGTAATATTATTTCAATGAAGCACGCTAATATAAACACAAAAAAGTATAAAACGTCAAATTTTACTACGGTTTGGTGCTCAACAATAATAACTATTAAAAAAGTGAACTGTTGTGAAAAGTTCAGTTTTAAAAGGTTGACTAAGAAACAGAATACTTTGTGCAATCTCATGCTGCCGGAGGCATCTTCGTAAAATTAACAATAAAGACCTTTATTACCTCCTAGTGGTTGCTAATGTTGCTATCCAACTTTAAATCGTTAGGGATATATCCAAATTTGTCATTCAAAATAATTTGAGAATTTTTTTCGCGTTTTCGTCAATTATAATTTTTTCGCGTTTTAGTCAATTATTATGTGTCAGATAGTCTCAGGTAGGTTAACTAGGAATTACGTAGCTGAAAACAGCGTCAAAATGCGTCACCTGGATGCGAAGATATTGACCGGTTAGGTTAGGTTAGGTTATTAAACATAATTTTCAAAGACCTATTCAATGATACCTCACTTGACATTTATTTTTCACAATATGCCGTCTGTTTGTCGCTACATTAGATTTTGATTACTGTCATGTCTTTAGTGACACACAAGATTAAGGGCTGATTTTTCAATAGTCAGGTAACTTTTATTTGAAGAATAAATCTGAAAGTTTGACATATTTTCTATACAAATGTTGTCAAAGCGCAATATTTATTCATCAGATAAAAATTGTATGACACAAGACTATCAAAATCGTCCAACCCGTTTGGTTTCTAAAGAGCCACAAAGAACAAACATACATACATACATTTAAGATATGAAATAAGATGGACCCGCTTGGAAATAACTTATTTAATTACAGATAAATACCTTTCGTTGTAAATTATAACAATTTAAATAGATAGCACGGTACGTGCGGCGATGACTGATTCTGTAGGCGAGTGTCTGGGGCGCGGCATTGGCTGGATCACCTGAGTGACCCGTCCACCCACACGTCCCCCGCCACTGCTGGATCATGCGTGATCCGTGAACAATATTGCTAAATAAACAAACATGGGACGGATAATATGCATCCACGCAATCCAACGCTTTATAAAATTGCTAGTTGTTACCGGACTGGAGCAAATGACAAAATGGTAAGACCGTAAAACCAATCGAAACGTGAAAACCAGTGAAAACTGTGGGGGTGACTAAATGATTCGAGCGGTAACTAAGTTGTGGCGTGGCTTCGGTGTCAGTCTCGACTAATCGAATTGGACTCGTCGCGCCAATACGGTGACAGGTGACAGTCCATGAAATCTGACATCAAGCTCGTCCGAAACTACGCGTTCCGGCAGATAACTAACCTTAGTAATACACGGTTTATGGTTTGGGTTCGCAGTAATAGATATTGGCTTTGATTTGTGGGAGGGGGGAGTATTTTTGGGACAAATTAGTGAAGTATCACAAAATAAGGTATTAGATACACTCATTTTTTTAAAGTGTCTTAATTAGATTCTAGAGTGCTAATAAACTACTAAAAAACACAATATTTTTATTTAATCATATTAATTCCGTAAATATGCATATAAATTTTACCTTTTTTAAATTTCGCGCGTAATTTGACGATAATGCTGGCGCTGGGCGCAGTAGACGCCATATTGCTCTGTGGATATGACTTCAGTTTGGTATATAAACAAATGCGCTGTCATTTTTTTATAAGTCAATTGTTTATAATTAAAAAAATGAGTTATTTTTCTACTTATCGTTGGTTTGCTGTTCCTGAATGCAAATATTATTTAAATAAAAATTACTTTCGTTACGAAAATAATAAAAGAACAAAGTTGCTAAGTTGACATGCCGTATGACGTAATAACACGGCGGCTATTTCATGGTGTTCAAAAACAGATTTAAAAAACTGAAATCTTTCAACTGTGCCAGTACATCGCAAGCCAGCCCATTGACTGTTGTGAATCATGCGATGCACGGTAGCAGGGACAAAATTAGGGATGAAAATTGCCGAATGTTTCCGAAACTTCCCAGGAAAGTTTCCAATATTGCCGGGAATATTGGGGAATATTGCCGGAATGTTTCCAAAGTTGCCAGATTACATAGGGTTTTTCAAATGCCATTTGCAATGTTTTTGCACTCGTGAGGTTTTATGTAATGGTGTAATTTTACGTATTATTAGTTAGCCTGTATAATTAATTGATAATTACAATTAATTTTTAATTATCCATGCATATATGTGAAGATAAAGTTAAACTATGTCTTTGGTAACTTCAGGATAGCTGACCCCATAGTTTTTTTAAGAATTTTGCTTATAAATTTTATAAAGAAAGAAAGGGGTATTAATACCGATTGAAATAAATATAAAACATACAACTGTGTAGTGATATTTTGTAAATATTTTGAACTTTGCTTTCAGAACTTCATCTGTTTGAAATAACATCGATTTTAAACTTTTTCCTGCAGTCTGATAGCGCTAAAATTATACACATTTATGTAAGTCTGGTGAGAACGCAATGTTATGATAACGCTGTGCCAGCCTGATGATGGAGTTGGAAGGTGGTCATAGGATCTACGCTCTGGTAAAAGTAAACAAACCGAGATTGGGCTTTTTAGATTGGTCTCTTGGTGAGCACGAGAGTTTTATGTCTATTGTGTCTTCTGTCTGCCAGTGAATTTAAGAGCGTTCATACCACACGGGCTAGTACTGGCGCATTTATAGCGGTTTTTCGTGATTATTTCGTTAAATACAAACAAAAGTAAACATTTTTTCAGCCATGCACTAGATAGTTGGTATTTACTAGTTTGTATGTTATTTGTTACAGTTATTTTGGTATTTACTTATAAAAATCGACATACCGTCAATTATTTTCTATTTGCATTACTTAGTTCAATGAAATGTTTTTACTAAAGAGTAAATATTGAAAATAATTATAAACAACGATCTTTCAGCTTGGCTGACAAAAATTAGTACTTTTGTTTGTAAAGGGTCTTTCAAATAGGGCGGGTCGATGTTGACAGTTTCTGGCGGCCATGTAGTTTTTACGGCATCTGTCAATTGCGTTGTTATTTATTCAGTTACTGATGCCAAATCACCATGGCAAGTTACACGATTGAGCAGCACGTCCAAATGATAAAATTTTATTATCAAAATGAGTGTTCGTTAGTGCAAACGTTGCGCGCATTACGTCCATTTTACGACAGACGTGGTGGCCCTTCAAAGTCGACTCTCCAACGTTTGGTGACCAAATTCGAGACGACTGGTTCGGTAAACAACCAACCAACACCCTTACGTCAAAGGAACGCCAGATCAGCTGAGAATGTCGCTGCTGTCCGTGAGAGTGTGCAGGAGACTCCGAGGCAGTCGATTTCTCGCCGTGCACAAGAACTCGGCCTTTCGCAGACTTCAACTTGGCGAATTTTGCGTCGTGACTTGGGCCTACAGCCGTACAAGATCCAACTGACCCAGGAGCTCAAAGTGAATGACCATAGACAACGCCGTTTGTTCGCTGACTGGGCTACAGAACGTTTGGAAGAGGACCCCGATTTTGGCCGAAAAATCATCTTTAGCGACGAGGCGCATTTTTAGATGAATGGTTTTGTTAATAAGAAAAATTGCCGTATATGGGACGACCACAACCCACATAAGGTTCACTAGGTGGTAATGCATCCACAAAAAATTACTGTTTGGTGCGGATTTTGGTCCGGCGGCGTCATTGGTCCGTACTTCTTCGAAAACGATGATGGTGAAGCCATTACTGTCAACGGCGAGCGCTACAGATCAATGATTAACAACTTCTTTTGGCGTGAATTGAACGATATGGACGTGAACAACACGTGGTTCCAACAAGACCGCGCTACGTGCCACACAGCGAGCAACACAATGGACATTCTGCATGAACGGTTCGAGGGTAGGGTTATCTCTCGCAGAGGTGACGTGAATTGGCCACCAAGATCGTGCGATTTGACCCCGCTAGACTTTTTCTTGTGGGGTTTTCTCAAGTCGCAGGTCTATGCCAATAATCCGCAATCAACCGATGCCCTGAAAATCAACATAACGCAGGCCATCGCTCAGATTCAACCGGATCTATGCAGTAGAGTAATCGAAAATTGGACTTCTCGGATCCGTGCCACCATTCGAAGCCGCGGTGGACATTTAAACGATGTCATATTTCGTAAATAATGGCATAAATGGGACTTTCAAATAAAATAATAATTTCTTTAATATCTCACATACAGCTTGTTTTATTTAATTTCAACATCGACCCGTCCTTGTTGAAAGACCCTTTATAATCACGAAAATCGTTGAATAAATGCGTTGTTGACAGCCCGCGTGGGATGAACGCTCTTAATGTTTTAAGTATATTTGATTATAAATCAAATAATACACTATCATTTAATAAAAACCTAAAATGTATTTATATTGACTATCGTGGTCGCCACTGTTTTGCTGGCGCGTATTCTCCGTGACAATATGTAGTATTTTATACAAAGCTTCATGGTCTCTTTCTTCACTCAACTTGCATAGAGCCTTCGCTAAATTCGAAAGATGTCCACTGCTGGACATAGGCCTCCCCCAGGCTCCTCCACTTCGACCGGTCTTGTGCTTCCCACATCCAGCGGATTCCCGCGGCCTACAAAAGATTATCGGTCCACCTTTTGAGAGGCCTTCCCACTCTACGTCTTCCGGTACGCGGTCTCCACTCCAGAACCTTTCGGGGCTATCGGCTTAAAGTCTCACAAAGAGCAATGGAGAGGGCTATGCTCGGAGTTTCCCTACGCAATCGAATCAGGAATGAAGAGATCCGCAGGAGTAACAAGGTAACCGACATAGCCCGAAGAATTGCCAAACTTAAGTGGCAGTGGGCAGGGCACACTGCTTGCCATATGTGTTCAAACCAAAATCGAGTAAATTTTTAACTTTTTTGGATTTTCTACAAATACAAAAATGTAAAAAAAAAAATACTGCTGACGTAATCACCATCCAGACACCCCCATCCCCCATGTCATCAAAAATAAGCAAAGCAAATACCCCCCCGCCCCCCTGTAGTGCTTACGTAATACTTGAATGGCCCCTTATAATTATAACTATGCATGAGTACCTACTTACCACCTTGACTTTTCTTCACATTACTCCTTGTACCCAAGCGTGGCGGTTTTTTTTTTTGGGTGGGAAATCATCAAATAACTTCTCCCGCTCTGGGCGGAGCGGGAGGGCGTGTCAGACTTTTACTGACTAAAACCCACCCGTGTTCCCTCAGTTGCCTGTGTACCAGGGGCCGCGGTATCTCTTTCAAACAACCCGCACCCCTGGCAGGCATCGGCCCTTGCGGGCCTCATCAGTTGCTGCTGACATTTCTTTGAGGCGCGCGTGGAACACAACGCGCCGTCGACCCGGGCTTGGTCCTTATCGGACAGCGAACTACCCATTACTCGCCGTCCGCAAGCCCGTGCCTACGGTGGCCGGGAATCAGCCTGGGATTCCCGACGCCCAGGGCGTCTCCTGCGAAGGCCACGGCTGTGAGGGCGCATGTACTGCATCTCCCTCACATGCGCCGCCTCCCTCTTTACGAGCATAACTGCTTCGCTGAAGGAGGCGACTGCTAGCCATGCACTCTCGCTCCGTACCATGGCCTGGACCAGGGTCGGACGCGAGAGATCGCCGCCGCCGATCACCTCCACGAGGACACGGCGGTGCTCCGCCCAAGCCGGGCAGACCTCCACCGTATGCTCCACCGTGTCCTCAGGGCGATCTTCGCAATGGAAACACCCGGGCGTTTCCTCCCGCCCTATCCGAAACAGGAACCTCCCGAAACAACCGTGTCCTGTGAGGACCTGTGTCAGGCGGAAGGTGAGGACGCCATGCCGCCTCTCAAACCACTCCTCAAAGAGGGGACTTACCGCCGCAATCGAAGCGTGCCCAACTCCTTGTACCCTTACGTCTCCACACCAGTCACTTAACCACTGCACCGTTACCGACAGTGCCGTCAAAAGAATTTTCAAAATCAGAGTTTTTGAGAAAATCGCGAACATACAAACATACAGACAAACATACATTCGGATCGAATAAAGAACCTACTTTTTGAAGTCGGTTAAAAACGTCTACTTGTCGTTGCTGACCAAATCGTCTTGCAAGGTCTAACCCTTTTATACATACAGATATGTATACATATAGATTTATATACTTTCTTATATTCAAGTGAAGTTAAATTATAAGAACGTAGAAGAAAAAAAATTACGATATCTCTAAAATAGTTATGGTTTCATCACCAATGAACAATCATGGTTATCTTGTTTCTTTTCTTTAGTTTATCAGTAAGAAAATAAATTTAAAAACAGAAATTTCAGATTGGATATTAAAGATAAGCATAAAAACTACCATCCTGCAGACCGCAATTTTATTCTACTAAGCAATTATAATAGTAAACGTAGTTTTCTATTTTTACGTTTCTTACCCAATCTTGCCGGCAAGTTTGGAAACATTCCCGGGAGTTTTGGGAACTTTGGCAATATTGCCGGCAATTTTCATCCATAGACAAAATCAAAATCAAAAGTCATTTATTCAAACTAGGCTGAGAGTCAGCTCTTTTTGAACGTCAAAATTACATAGGACAGTCCCCCAACAAAACATTGAAAACATAGTACAGGCAAATAAAATAAACCAATACATGAACTAAAATAATTATATAACCTGTCAGTAGTCACGCTAATACTGGTGAAAGAACATGAACATTGTCTTGAGTTAATCACAGCGACCAACAATTACTATCGTTTAAGTAGTCGTTGACAGAATAGTAAGCCTTTGAACAGAGGGTGGATTTAACTTTAGCTTTAAACGCATTAAAATGCAAATCTAGCAAAGAAGAGGGAAGCTTGTTATAAAAAATTATACCAAGACCAACAAAAGAGTTATGAACCTTATGAATCCGGTGAAAGGGAGCACGTAGTTTGTCCTTATTTCTAGTATTAATATTATGAATATCACTGTTTTTAGTATACAAGTGTATATTTTGCCTAATATGTAAGATGTTGGCCAAGATGAATTGCGATGCGACCGTGAGAATCAAAATATCCTTAAAAAATTCTCTCAGAGAAACTCTAGCACCTAGTTGGTAAATTTGATGATTCGCGAACCATTGGTCCTTCGGTTGGTGCGAATACGGTGCTATTCGATGACCCTTAACCCGTTCAGACTATGGCGTTTATATAAAACATTTACGTATACATAAATTATGTAATGTATAAAACTTCTTAGTTGTTATGAATCAGAGGTATCATATTATTTACGATAAATAAATATTGTTCTGTACAGCGCGATGATAAAACACAAACACACTTTATAACACTTATTAAAATGTTTTAAATAAAAGATGGTTACACGTAACATTGATCAAATAAAGTTTAACTTAGACATAATCATAATTTTTAAAACACAAATGAGCTTCGTGTACTGAGTGTGATTTGACATGAATCTACCTACATTCCCAGAGAACGTAAAAAAAAAGTCCCGTCATGGAGTCGCATCGCCTTTGTTAGTGATAAACAGAGATCGGATATTCGGATGCATATTCACCTAAAGTTTCGATGTTGGCTAATATGGAACGCGCTTTTGTAACAAAAAAATCTTCATTTAATGTGAGGGGCTTGTGGCTAAGTAATATAAGTCGTTCGGATCGATCGATCAGGTTAAGCTACGCTCGCCGCGGTCGGTCCATGGATGGGTGACCATCTTAACATACCAAGACCTCTCCGTGCATCGGAAAGCACGTTAAGCCGTTGGTCCCGGCTGTCATTTGTAGATCTTTGGCAGTCGTTACAGGTCGTCAGAAGCCCGAAAGTCTGACAACCAGTCTTTCCAAGGGGTATCGTATTACCCAGTAACTAGGTTGTGGAGGTCAGATAGGCAGTTGCTCCATGTAAAATACTGGTATTCAGCTGCATCCGGTTAGACTGGAAGCCGACCCCAACATAGTTGGGTAAAGGCTAGGCAGATGATGCAGATGATAATGTAAAAAAATGTTTTAACTAACACACACTAGCCCCACTCTTACAGACTTTACATACCCTACTTACACATATTTGCAACGCGATTAATTTTAAATAAATATGTGTCTGAATAGCTATGCAGCAATCCTAATAATTTAGAAGTCGCTTCCATACTATACACTTGACTAGTTATGCATTCCTGGTGTTCCTGGTATCCCGGGATTTTTAAAAAAAAAATATTTTTTAAGCAGCCCCTTCCATACTTTCATAACTAAAAATTAACTTTAGGTACCTAAATATGCATCCGATTATCCGATCTCTAGTGATAAAAGTGCTGTGGGAGACGGTATCGATGATATGTGTCGATAAATTTTAAGTTTCTACAAACTTAAAATTTATCGACACATATCAGCAATACCGTCTCCCAAACTCGATATACATCGAGTTTGGCCAATGGTGGGAATAAGTGGGTTATATAATGTGTAGGGTTAGTTACTCGATAAAACTGTTTTGTGAGTTTTGTAATGAATTGTTTTAGTGTTGGGAAATTTAATTGTCTGTTTAACGTTTTAAGATTTGTTCGTAAGGGTTGTTGTTATATGAGGTTTTTATAGCTTTCTCCTACTTGTAGTTTGGAGTAATTACTTTCGCACGTGCTACTCCAGACCGGGGCCTCATATGTAATGCAAGGTCTTCAAGGGTGGTGTAGATTTTTAATTTGGTCGATGAGCTGACTTTAGATCGCCGTTTTAAGATTGGATGTAGGCAGTTTAGAGCTTTAATTCCTTTAACACTGAAGTACTCAGTATTTTTGGTCCAGTTCATTTTATTATCCAACATTAGTCCAAGGTACTTAGTCGATACACGCCATGGCAAAGCATAATCATCTACTTTTATACGTTTTTTAGGGAATGATCGCTTTCGTGTGAACATTATGATTTTAGTTTTTGTGGAATTTAATTTTAATTTCTAATGGGTAAATTATGAAGTAAGAAGCTGTAATGACAATTGAAGTCGTTCAACTATCAGATCGGTGTCTTCAGTTGAAGTAAAAGATGCTGAGTCATCAGCAAAACAAGCCAGATGAGTGTGAGCCTGCTTGGGCATGTCGTTTATAAACAGTATGAACAAATGTGGCCCGAGCAAGGAGCCTTGTGGCACCCCCGCAGGAATAGATCTTGGTTTAGACACACTATCGCCAATATGAACACAGAATGGCCTATCTGACAAATACGCCTGGATTATTTTTACAAGTCCCTTCGGTACATTACATAAAATTAGCTTGTGTAAAAGGCCTGCATGCCAGACGGCATCAAAAGCCTTTTCTACGTCAAGCAGCTTCATGCGCGTGGATTCACGTATGTTTAAGTGGTGCGTGACATGCTCTGCGACCCTGGCCAGTTGCTGGGCAGTCGAATGAGCCTTTCTGAATCCGAACTGCTCAGGCAATAACGGGTGGTTTGTAGCTTTTGATAAGCGTGATGAAATTATTCCTTCGAGTAATTTACCCAAGGATGGTAAGAGACTTATAGGCCGACAGCTAGTTGGTGAACTTTCATCTTCACATGGCAG
The DNA here is from genome assembly GCA_949091785.1 of Polymixis lichenea. Taxonomy (NCBI): domain Eukaryota; kingdom Metazoa; phylum Arthropoda; class Insecta; order Lepidoptera; family Noctuidae; genus Polymixis; species Polymixis lichenea. The sequence goes on along the minus strand of OX420933.1, from coordinate 26,486,399 downwards.
AGGGAAAGTAGCCAATTTCTAGGCAACCATTAAAAAATTTGGTTATAAATACTATGCATTTACGTGATAGATTTTTTAGTAAGCAGTTATGTATACCATCGACGCCCGGCGATTTACGACTTTTGAGATTTCTTATTAGTTTTGACACTTCTCTAGGACGCACAAGATTGGGTGGAAAAAGTCATCAGCATTATTATGTTTATTTATTGATTCATTGACGGCAGTCTGTGTAAAGTTATCACTAGTCCAGTTCGTAGTCAAACCCATGTTGAGGAAAAAAGTATCAGCAAAGCACTTCACACTGTTCGGCAGGGGACGTAGTTAATTGGCCATTTTTACAATTTAACGGTGGAATTACTGCAGGCTTATAAGTCGGAGATTTAACAACTCGGTAGATGGATTATCAGTTTTAGCCAGGTTGTCGTTCCAAATTTTGTCATTATAAAGGATAAGGTATTTAATTTTAGTTTTAAGGTTGTTTATATCTTTGTTAATAACGCCCTTAATTGCAGAATTTATTTCTTTTAAAGCCATCATCCTGAATCTTTTTTGTAGCAATTAGGACTTGATGCGTCTCGGCAAGGTTAATCGATGAAAGGCCAGATTCATTTACTTTGCGACTCATTTTGATGGCATTTTCAAGTTGATCAACTGCAATATCAATGCTATTTATAGAATTAAAAGTTGATAGTCCCAAAGAAATATTCACATCTAAGTAAGACATGTACTCTGACCAATTAGCTTTCAAGTATCGGTATTGTTTAAAGCTTAGATGTGTAAAATTACCACCTACTGAAAAAAAGACTGGAAAGTGATTGGATGATAAAGCTGGCAAAGTGTGAAGTTCTGACACGCATGTAACATTACGGCTGAGAAGTATATCTGGTGTGGAAGGAGTATGTGTGTTATTGTAATGTACCAATGTTGGAGATGTGAGCCCAAAGACTTGGTAATCATGGAGTACAATACCAAACCACGAGAGTTGTTTTAATAGCAATGCCAATATTCATATTTGGAATTTAAGTCAAACATAATTAATACTTTTGGTCCTAAATTAAATTAAATATCCAAATCTTTAGAAGCTAACGGAAGGTTTGGCGAATTATATGCGAATATGACAATATATTACTCTCGGGTGATGTTAAGCGTATTCCTACACATTCAAGGTTATACGTAGGGGGAATAAAAATTGATGCATGAGGAATATCGTCCTTTATGATTACAACTCCCTAGCCAATACCGTTCGATCTTGTCACATCGGTAACAAATGTATCCAGGCGTATTTAACCTATAATGTTCACCCAGTCTTGTTTCACACAGTGAGATAATATCAACACAGTGTTCGCCAGTCAAATTTAAAAATTTAGATAGTTTAGAACGAATCCCGTCAGAGTTCCAGTATAGAAAACGAAGCTCGTTTGCATTATTAAACATATTGACCAAGATAAGTAAGTATAAGGATAACTTTGTCCATCATGTTATCACAGACACTAAATTGGTCTTTTATTGATTTTACAGTTTGAAGAATACCTAGCATTTCGGAAGTAGTGTTATCAAGAGGAGCATAATTTAAGGGTTGATTAGACTTGTCGGTTGTAGACGCGATTGTAGCCCAGGAGCGACCGTCGACTTTGGAGTAAATTTTAGCATGCCGTTGTTCTTGTGCTGCTTTGATTATATCTTGAGGAGTTTGTAAAAGTTGAAGATAGTTCTGACGCTCCTTGCAATGCCGGAAATTTGCCGGATGATCTTCGCCACAATTACAGCATTTGGCAGGCTCCGTGCAATTCCTCTTTGGGCATTCGGTGGTAAGATGCGCTTCAGGACACTTGACACACCGCGGTGTTAAGTTTTTAGAAGAGTGACCAAATGCCTGACATCGATAGCACTGGGTTCCATACATATTTCTGTTAAGAAACTTGACATACGAACAGCACAATTGCTCTAATATTTTATCGATTTAAACTTCGAAACGTCGGCACCTGCCTGAAGTTGAACAAAATATAGCGGACATGATGCATCTCTGCCCTCAGCAACTTTTATTTTGCGAACCTTGGTGTTTGGGAACCCAATAGTTGATAGCTCTTCCGAAAGGTGTTCTTCAACAAACTCGGGCAGGCCGAAAACTACAGCCCTAGGCATACTTTCATCCTTGCGAGAGAAAGTGTGATAAGGTATACTTTCTGAGCAGAGACCCTCTTTTAGTGCTTGATGACCTTCTGGTGAGTGAGGGTTAATAGAAATTTTATTATTACCCTTGTACTCCAGGTGAAATCCTTTAGTGTAGCGGGAAATCACCGTCTTTATGTATGCATGGGTCCATTCAGATTGAAACAATTTTAAAAGGGTGTAGTATCGTGTCATATCAGCTCTACGCACGGGGAGCAACCTACAATTTCAGTTGATGCATTAATTTTATCTAATCTTATTTCACGTATGCCATGTGTGACGTTGCCTTATACGGTCACATATACAGAATCTAAATTTAGCTGATCCTAAGTTTTGACTAACTAATCAGTGGAAATTATTATAGGTGCGGATACACTATTATTCCAAGTTATATTAGGTCACGTGATCAAGGGTCCACCCGGTTCGCCGATGGCTATGAACAGTTTCTTTGGTTATTTATTGATGGGTGATGTTTCATGCAACCAAAATACACCTACTTCACTTCAAGTGTGTCTCAATAGTTTCAAGGAATCTCTTCCGGAAAAGAGAATCTTAAATCCCGACGAAGCATTGTGTGAATCTATCTACGTAAATTCACATACTCGCGATGAGGCGGGGTGAGATGTTGTTCCACTTGCTTTCCAACCTAATGCTCCCGCACTTGGCGAATCACGGGATACGGCGGTCTCCAGGATTAAAATTACAGTATCGATGTAAAACTTTCAATTCGCCAGTGTTACTCGCTGCTTTACAAACGTCAGTCTGTGAGGGCGAGCGGCCTGATAACGTTTCTTCGCTCTGATGCAGAATGACCAACAAATAAACTGTGAACATGTGTATGCGTGGATCGATTCCACACGAGTGGAATCATCTTACAAATTTAATCATTGATCATACACATGTCACGCATCTACATGCTGGCCCATAATCCGTGCAATACATTTTACTTCAGAATTAATGGATAATGTCGAGTCGTAACGCTATACGTATACGCATAGAGCGCTGCGTTCGTTATTTTCGGGATCGCTCCGTGAATCCGCACCCATGCATGGGTCGCCGCCGACCGTCGGAGTGCGCCCCGAGCGGCCATTTCTAAAAGCATCTGTTGATTTCGCGGGTCCGTTCTATATTCGGGCAAATAAAGTTCGAAATGCGATCATTATTGAATGTTATGTAGGTTCGCAAGTCCGTTAAGGTTTTACTGTCGTTCTACATGATAACAATTTCCCACCCTTACAGTGGAGACTGGCTCGTGTCCATGCTCTCCAACCGGGTTCCGGGTTCCAATGTTACTCGTGTCGTAACTTTACAAATGGGCAAAACTTTGTGAAACGCTCAGTAGTTCAAATATGTCTTTTGCCCTTAGAATAATTAATTTGTAAGCTTAATTAATATTGTTGCGAATCTTAGTTAGGGAATCTAGAGTAAGAGTAACTTTGATTTATTTAATTTTTTTGTTTCATGCTTTTGTAGCATTTTTCATTCTTCTTTCAAGTGAAACATTCTTATAATGTATGTAACCTAAGGTTAAAAGAAATTCATTCTTTTAAGGCGAGCGGCATATTCTGTACCGTTCTCTTTAAGATAGGTATTACCTACCGCATTTTATCTTAGGAATTTTGGATAGTTTTCACCCCCACAACTAGTACGCAAGCATTTGTGTGTGGGAGAAAGGGTTTGATTTGCTTATGTCCAGCGGTGGACGTCTTTCGGATGATATGATGAATCCCAGTGGTCAACGACGGGTGACAGGTGCCGCACATCGGCGTGTATCTTCACTTGAACTGATTGTACACGAAATAAACAATGTGCGCCGCGTGTTAAAACCTTTTTCTCATACGAGATGGTCCTTCTTTGATTATGTGCTAAGCTCCCTTCAAGACACGAACAAGAAATTAACCAGCACCTGTGGAAATATGTGCAGTGAAGTTTTAGCTGGATTTAAGACGACTGACCACGCGCTGAGCCCAACCAGGAGCACGCAGCAGTGGGCAGAAGTTTGCAGGTAGGTTCACAAATCCACAATCTCCTATCCGGAAAGTACATTAGGGATATGTTTTCTTTTTGCTGAACCAAGTGTTAGTTATTGAATACTTCAATATATATTCAATGTTTTTATTTCTTTTAGGAAATCAAACTTCAATAATATCTCAAATAGATTGCAAACGAAAATTTTGTAAATATGAGTACCATGCATTCGTTTCTTGTATTGTTTTGATGTACGTTGACTTGAAAAAGCATGGCAGTTGAGAGTATGTCATGCTCATTTAAATGTCTCACTGATGGTGGCGCGTGTGTTGGATCATTCGGTTCCCTACAAAATGGTTGAGCTGGATGGTGCTGATCCCCTCGTCAAGTTCGTGAACGGTCAGTTGAGACTGGTCATCTCCTAACTTCCAGGGCTTATTTTTAATCTTGTATTTAGAATTGTTTATTATTTTTACATTGTTCTCACATACAGAAGCAACAAGAATAATGTTCCCAAGATTGTGTATAATCCAACTTGATTTTAAAAGAGTGTCCGTGGAGTTTCTTGGCCGTTCTTCTCCATAGAGATCTACGTTTTGAAATGGGCAACTAGCTTCAACTTTCCAACTGATCGACTTTTTGACAATTCAAAAGTGCCTGTAAATGGTTTAATTGAAATAAATGCTTTGAGTTTGAGTTTTTTGAGTTTATGATATTTGGAATCGAACCCGCGGCATGTCGTTCGCACGATTTCTAATGTCGTCTCTGCGCGTACTTCACGAACTAGACAATACTTTTTCAAATGAAATAGATAACTATGAAATTTAAAACACCAAACGATCGCTAAGTGACTCACTGCAAAAATGTTCACACTGTCAAACTGGATTTGCTGCACATTATATACACAATGTTTTAATAATTTATAAGTAGTTCACGATCCTCTTTTGTTGACATATTGTTTTGAATGACTGTATTTTATAAGGATTTGTTGGACATAGAAGTCTTATTTTATAGCACTAATTACACCTCATTTTTAGATCACTTTTTCACTTTTCTGGGTAAAGTTTGAGTTCAGATAAAGATAGGACAGCTAATTGCAAGCGATCTTTCAACGTTAAATACTGGATAATACTATTTTGAAATATTTTTATACACGGAGCCAATGTTTACGTGTCGGCAGCGCCATCTCTCCCCACGGAGGGGGCACGGAGGGGTCTTGGAATGTTAAGATGGTCACCCATCCACGAACCAACCGCGACAAGCGCAGCTTAACCTGATCGATTGACTCGTGCAGCTAGTAAATTAGTGTGATAGTAAAACATGAACAGTAATACAAAGAAAATTGGTTAATTAATCCTACAATGTCAGTACAAAAAACGCTCAAGTAGTGTAATAAATGAATGGACAGTAAGAATGTTGGAAACGGCAAAAGTAAATAGTTGGGCAGTTCATAGTTAGGTGAGGACTGTGAGCCAGTCGCGGAGACTGTGCCAGGACACCGCAACCGATTTGGTTAGTAGAACTGCCACCAACCGCCGCTACTACCAAATTAAATTTCTTGCCGACTAATTTCGATTTATTAATTGCCCCACGTAACCGCCCATTAAGCCATTTTACTGCTTATTATTTATTTAATTACCCATACAAATACATATTTGTTACGACTCATTTTTTTATTATTTTGTCTAATGCTATGTTTTTATCACCGAATCTGTTTATACCCATACAATTTGTATTTTCTTTTTCATTTGCTAAAACTTCAATAAACAACTGCAGCCTTAAACAACTGCCATAAAATACTAAAACCCAAACATCATACATATATCAATCACAAAAAAAAATCAATATATTAAACATCTATCCGTGTATTTATTAGATACCTATTAGTAAATCCATGTTAGGAGACTGGGCAGTATTCTTTAACCTTATTTTTTATGTTTAGTTGTTCTACCTAAACATACCTACTGCATCGGTTGTGATTTGTAAAAGAGCGACCCATTCCCATTACAGAACATGTCAGCGACTACACAAGCGGCCGCGCGCATCAATCATAATTACAGAGTCAGAAGCACTAGAGCACTGCGCTCACGCTCGCCCGCTCATCCGCGCGTCGCGATCACATGCGGCGTGACGAACGCTCCATCCATAAATGTCGCCGTTTTGCAACTCATCTGACGCTTAGTAACAATAGACACCAACTTATTCATGAAGCCAGTTCGTTAAAAAAAATCTCACAATAGTTAAGTACTTACTTGCTTTCTGAAAGAAAATGCTGTGTTTTGACGTCTTATCTTCGATCATCGAATAGATAAAAAAGTTGGTTGTTGGCCGAGACTACAAACTGCAAGTCATCCTGAATGACGAGACAACTTTATCTAAGATGTATACAATAATAAATAACTAAATACAATGAAGGTAAAAAGATAGAGATAATAAATGTAAGAAGATAAGAAGTTAGCCGCAAGCTATTTGCATCCGCTACATCTTTGGAAAGACTGCGTAATTTTCTGCCGACTGTCACCAAGACTGCGCTTGTACAATCACTTCTTTTACCCATCCTTGATGATGCTGATGCCAGCTATCTTGACGTTACCCAAGACCAACTCGATAAATTTGAGCGGCTTCAAAATGTTTGTTTATGGTTCATATTCGGTTTGCGTAAATATGACCATGTTTCCGAATTTCGTGTGACGCTCAAGTGGTTACCAATTCGCCTTCGCCGGAATGCCCATATTCTTTCTCTTTTGTAAAATGTGCTCTTTTCCCCTAACTCCCCTGTCTATTTTAAATAACGTTTCCAGTATCTTGGCGACTCCCACACGAAATTGTTGAGGTCATCAGACAACTTAAAGCTTAGAATGCCAATGCATTCCACAACTTTCTTCAACAAATCCTTTTCTGTTCAGGCCGCTTGTTTGTGGAATGCATTGGTAGTTCAAATAAAACGCGCACAATCGTTACCTATATTCAAAAGACTCGTGAAGGAACATTACTTGTTGTTGTAATTTTGTTGTACCTGTAGTCGTCATTTATTTTCTTTGGTTATTTATATATTTATTATGTTTGTATAAAAGTATCTATTACACAGCATATATATGAATATATCTATGTATCTATTACAGTAAATTGTATCTATCTTTTGCACCAATGACAACCCCATTTTTATGTCCACGCAATCACTGTCCATTCCAAGGTTCCCTGGAAGAGATCGCAGAAAGCGATAAGGCCGCTCAATTGGTCGTTTCTAGTGTTAAGTTTTTTATTTTTGTAATGTATTTCATGGTGAACAATATAGCATATATAAATAAATAAATATTTCATAAAACGATGAGTGTGCCGTGCAGAAGTCATACGAGCTATTGCCCCCGGAGACGTAGCTTCAAAGACACTTATTCGTCATTTACCTAAAAACATACAAAACTAAGAAACTGTCGACAGAGCTGCAACGTCGCGCAAGCGTCTGCTGCAGGTTTTGTGACGGCTACCAGACTGCCGTTCTGCCGCCCTGCCTTCATGCTGCGTATCATACGCGGCTATATTGAGAGAAGCTACATGTTTTTTTTTTTTATGTTAGCAGCAAGCAGGCGTATACTAAGCGTATAATAGTGAATAATCGCCTGTGACGCTACGCCAATATTGGAACAATACTTTAAACATAGAACAGCTTGCATTTCTCACACGGCAACCCAGTCTAAATATGAATAACGGAGATTACGCTATACAAAGACAAATTTTCTTTGTGACCGCATGCGGACGCGTCGGCGGCGGCGGCGGTGCTGACATGCGGTGACCGCATCCTCGCCACACACGTGTCGCACTGGCGCTAGGTGAGTGCTCGGAACTCAACTTTCAAATCCTGCTTCACGTGTTTGTCTTTCTCGTTAACAGTTCATTTCTGTAGTAACATCGTTGCCAAGTTTCCTGCATTTAGTATTCTATGCTACAACCGACAAGCAAAACTCTTTAATGACGTAAACAGGAACGGCTGCCTCAGTATAAATATGGACAGTACTGAAACTACGACAAACGGTCGAAACGGCATACTTACACAGACGCGCGCATCTCCGAGACCTCTCAGCAGAGATCGCGGTGCTTTCAGTGGTGCGTGCCGTGTCGAGACGAGTGGGTGCGTTATAAATACGTTTATCTCTTGGGCCGCGGACCACACGCGATCTTTTAAAAAAATGTCACGAGCGTATTGCATATTTCGTAATAAAATGTTGTCATATACATATAAATATATCAATACAGTAAAAATCAGATTTAGCTCTTTATAGTACTAACCGGACTAGGCACAAAACAACCAGATAATCTAAGATTGTTATTATAAGTATTCGTTATTAATATGGCAGTCATTGTTATTATTAAATAATTATTTATTTATTCATATATGCTTTATTGTACACCAGAAAAAACATAACAATTACACAGTTAGATTAATTTCTGTTTGAATACGTGTGCGGTCGATCAGGAGAACCCCTTCTAGAACAAAGTTCCTTCTCAAGTATGAACACAATAAATAAAAAATACATGTTAAAAACTTTAGGTTTAAAGAAATTTATTTCTCATAGAAACTATAACAGTTCACTTAGAATGAGATACAAAAGTGTTTACATCTAGTTAATTATAATATTTGCCTCTGGTGACGTTACAGAGTAAATACATGTTTCTTAAGATTATTTTTAAATACATTTATACTATCACACTTCTTTAGCTCCTCCGGTAAGTTATTAAACAGCTGTGCTCCTTCAACCAAAATTGTTTTTTTGCCGTAATTAGTCCGTGCCCGTGCAGTCATTAGTTGAAACTCGTTTTTACTTCTTGTATTGTATGTTATTGCTTTTTTATGTAGGAAAACTTTCCGAAACAAATCCTATAAATTATGGTGGAAACCGCATCAAAATTCGTTGCATGTTTTAGGAGAACAACGCGGTCAATCAGACAGACAAAAAAGTGACTCTGTAAGATAGATATAAGAGAAGAGATCAGAGATAAAGATAACCAGATTATAGAGATAGAGAAAATGTTTAGAGATTTGTGATTTTAAAAAAGGTAATTTGGGATAATCCACTTTTAGTTTATTTTTCCTTTTTTTATTATTCGTTTTTAATATATTGTGTTCATTATTTAAGTGCTGATTGGTGAAGAATGATTCATGTGTAAATAACATTTCGTTTATGAACACAGTTTGAATTAATTATGGTTTTTTTTTTTCATTTCAATCATGAAATGTCTTCTCCCGCTCTGGGTGGAGCAGGAGGGCGTGTCAGACTTTTACTGACTAAAACCCACCCATGTTCCCCTCAGTTGCCTGTATGCCAGGGGCTGCGGTATCTCTTTCGAACAACCCGCACCCCTGGCAGGCATCGGCCCTTGCGGGCCCCACTAGTTATTGCTGACATCTCTTTGAGGCGCGCGTGGCACACAACGCGCCGTCGACCCGGGCTTGGTCCTTACCGGACAGCGAGCTACCCATTACTCGCCGTCCGCAAGCCCGGAATTATTTATGGTCAGACATAAAATTGTTAAGGAATGTTAAAATTATTATCTTTTGAAATACTGAATGTACAGGAAATTGAATAACGCCAATAATTAGTAGAAATTTCTACTAAATCAACTACTTTAGTAGCTACGTACATATCTTTCCTATAGACTGTCAGGATTGAGGAGCCACATTAAATGTCTTGTATTACCTAAATTATGAAGCTTTTGCTTCTATACTACAAATAAACACAAACTTACTACTAAATTATACTAAAAATAGGTTTTAATCGCTTCATTAGTTTCCGAGATATAGCGCGGGGAAATTTATGGATTTTTCAGATAAATCAAAGCATTGTAGCTATGTCAAGTTCTACCATACAAAACCCATTTTTTTTACAGATTATGGATAAACACTACTAATTTCTACCAAATTTTCAGAAATATCCATCGGCTAGTGTTCGAGTTCTAAGGTGGCTCCTCAATCCAGACGTCTGGATTGAGGAGGCACCTTAAACGTCCAGTAACTTTTAAAGTGTTTTACTACAAATTTAGGATCGGGCCTACAAAACCGGTAGTTTACTACTAAATATTGATAGTACCCCGTTTAAATATGAAACATTGGTTTTCAATGCATACGGACACAACGAGAGTCGTATGGAGTCGCATAACACGTATGAACGCTTGACGATTTCTACCAGTCAACTACTACCGCAAGCCACGTTGCAGAACTTCGTTCCAATAAAACACTTTTCAATTATGCAAACCTTAACGCTCCGATAGAACGTAGGTAATTATGTCAACAAATAGGCCTCGTTTCCATACTGTCCATATTTCTACTGTGCAGCTGCGGTGCTTGCCAAGTTTTGTGTTTCCAAACAATACGATTTAAAATAATGAACCTTTGATATTGGCAGAGGGCATCGATCACGAACGGTGTCAGTTACAAAGTTGCAAATTTCTTGCTGAAACGTGGCGCGGTCGCCAACGCCTGCTCGCGGTCCTCTGAAGATGATAATTATATTTGGTGACGTACACCGCCAGTTCGCGGTCGCCGGAGCATTGAGTCTATCGCAACAACTACATTGACAGAAACCATTACAAATAATTATAATGTTATTCAAGCCAGGGCCGAATGGAACTGAGTCCTTGAACGACAGTTAATATGCAAATGTGAACCATTATCCCGCACTCGTCACCTTCAACAACTGAAATAAATCACGTTGTTGACTACCAAGCGAGAGCCATGACCACACCGCACAGGCCACTCGACGTGATCAATGTGATCACAAGGAGGTCAGCGCGCGGCGTGCTACACGACCCGCTGTTCGCGACCGCCGCGCGCCGCTCCGCGCCGGTGTACTTGCGGGGCTGCACATCAATCCGATCCCAATCAGTCGATTGTGATGGAGAATTAATTTAGTAAACAAATTGGAGCACGTCCAATTACAATCTGAACCAATTAACTGCGGAGCTCTGTCAAACAAACACATAATGCACTTATATAACAGCGCCATTATGTACACGCGTGTGATCGAGCGAGCACTGTGTAACGTGATTAACGCACAACTTAGGCTGATTACAAAGCGTACGCTAATTAAATAAAACCACAGAGTAACACAAACTGCGGAGTTCACTAATGTAACGCGAATGTATTGATAATCGTCGTCAAAGGGTAGCGACTGTTTACCGAACTGATGTGAGTAAGTGGTGCCATTGTTAAGCCACAGAACCTCCGCGGGGCAGAGAGGGAGGGGGCTCATATCATGCAGACGCGTGTACGGTCGATCTTTTCGTCGTTTTAGCAACTACTGTTTCCAATAACAACAACAATGCTGTGGATGTAGTCGACTAGTCGCCGTCGACAGAACAGAAGCCTGAAAAACCATTCCGCAAAAAATTAAGATAGGTACCTACCGCCGACGCGCGGCGCCAGCCACTATCGCTCAGTGATAGTATCCTATATACGACCAGCCTTAACGATTGCTCATCGAATCGTATGATTCCGCTGTCGTCTTTAAATAGCGGGCGTAAGGAGGGATGAAAGATCCCCCGGCAACTTACTAATTCAATTAAATAATCAAACTTTGAGTAACTTTCACGGCAACACGACAGAATCAATTAGATTATTCCTATATAAAAATAATAACCGTACCTATTCTCGGGGACAGCTGGATTACCCCAACGCAGATAAATACGTATACGTGTGGTGAGGTGACCCAGACTGCCAGGCACTTCTTCTTCTACAAGCGAGCGGGTGGGCAGGTTGTGGATAGCCTAACTCCGGGGGCGGGGTCGATCATAACGGCCGAACTTGCACCCGGAGAATCTTGAAAGAGATCCGTCACGCCGAGAATCCTATGCACCAACCATCCAAATAAGCCAACCTTACCTATCCAGATATCCTGTCTACTCCCAAACCCTTAGGCCAAATCCCAGATCTAAGGTGACCCCAAATGAACCCATCCCTTCCCACTAAATGCCTCCCTCTTATCCGCATTTCCTGTCAGTCCTAGAGGAAGGGTAACCTCGATTCCAAAAAAGACCCCAACCATAAACAAAATGCAGAAGGTAAAAGCAACTACCCAGGTGGGTCCCGGCCAAGCCGGGGAATCTCACACCTCTACGGCGGTCAGCCCCCAACGTATTTTGGGGGGGGGGGGGGGCAACCGACTGCACCTCATTGCGAGTAACGAGCAAAAAAATAACCCAAAACTGGCTGCGACCAACGCGCCTTCCGACCCAACTCCAGCCACGACCCAAGCGCAACAAGCCACGACCCGGCGTATGCCACCCACGAGCATACACCGGGGCCTCTAGCAACAGAGCATCATGCGGAATAGCATCACCAACCCTGACAAAGACCAAGACCGACACAGACAAAAAGGGACGGGGAAGGATGACGAGCTTGGCAGCTCAAACACTTTCCCGGTTGATGAAGTACGCCTGCTGAACAAGCGCGGAAAAATCTCTGGCCGGGAAAGATGAGTCGGCGATCGAAAGCGTCTTACGCGGAGGCAGTAGCCAGCGCGAGGCGCGATCGGCGACCGAAAAGGCAGAGGCAGAGGCAGTACGCGACCAGCCGATGGTCCGCAAAGGGGAAACTCAGCACAAAACGCGGCCGGACGCGACAGTCTGCTGGGACCGGCAGCCAACCCCAGAACTCCGACAACACCCTCGACCGCCCTCGACCTAGACAGAACATAGGTAGGCGGTATAGGCCAACGCACGCACAGGCACAGTCAGCAACTAACACCTTGCCGGGCACCTCAAAGCCGAGTACGTTACAGGGGCACGCCAAACGTGTGAGGGTCCACTCCGTTCAGAGGGAGCACAAAACTTACACGCGAGCCACGAAGGATAAACCTGCCAGGCTGGCCGTAGCAATCTGCTTCCCTCCCCCCTCCAGAGACTTGAATTCAATTCAAGCACAGGAAATTTGCAAAAGGATGAATACAGCGGCATATGTCCTTTCAAAGTTGTCCAAAAAAGTTGACATTCAAACAGCACTGGTGGCTTATCATGGTCTGGTTGCATCAGTTCTAAGATTTGGCCTTATTTTCTGGGGCAATTGCAGCTCAAGGGAATACATATTCAAGGCGCAAAAACGTTGCATTAGAGGGATGTGTGGTATGAAGACCACTGACAGTTGCGAACCAAAGTTTAAGTCCCTAAAAGTGCTTACGTTTCCGTCATTGTATGTTCTGAAAATGGCCATGTTTGTAAAGACCAATAAAAACCTATTTCCTACTATCCTGTCCGAAACCAGTCCAAAAATTTATTAAAAATCGAGTCCTGTAACACAGCGCTATTGAGAAAAAGCGTTATTTGTATGAGTCCTACTATATACAATAAATTGCCAGATGTAATGAAAAATTATACTATTAAAAACTTTAAAAAGAAATTGGTGGCCTTCCTAATAGAAAAATGGTATTATTCGATTAATGATTTTTTAATAGACAAAACTTTTTAGTCAGCGTGTGTTTAATAAATATAATTAATGTTACTTGAAAATATGGACCTAATATACGCGAACCAAAGAACAAATTAATGTATACCAAAAAAATTGTTCAGATAAATTAAGTGCTGATTTTAATATTTTTAAGTGTAAATGTGACAACAACATAAATTGCAAACATTATGACAAATATTGTGAATCAATTAGCTTATATTATACGTATATTGTTGACAAACTACAGACTGCCGCTGCACTGAGTTCCCGTTTAGGTGACCAGAGGCGATGCAAAAAGGTCACTGGATGGAACTACCACGTGCGTGACTATCATCAGACTGCTAGGTTCCACTTCAAGGTTTGGGTGGAGGCAGGTAGGCCTTTACAGGGCTTAATTTTGAAATGAAATATGCGTAGTAGTCGTTCAATGTTTAAAAATAAAATCAAGTGGTGCCAGAAAAATGAAGATTGTATAAAAATGAATATTTTGGCCTTGCATAGAAAAGAAAATAATTTTGTAAAGTTTTGGAACGCGACTAAAAAGTTTAATTTTAAACAGAGTCTTCCTGTCTCCGTGGATGGATTACAGGGAACATGTAAAATAGCTGATTTGTTTGCCAGTAAATTTAAAGTGGACCCCCTGCCTGTGGAGTTTAAGCTCAGCAATGATACCATCGTGACTCAGTCACTACCACCATTTACGAAAGAAGATGTAATAGCTGCAGTGAATAATATGAAACGTGGTAAGTCACCAGGACACGATGGTCTCAGTGTGGAGCATCTCATCTGGGGAAGCGCTAACCTATTTCCGCATCTAACTGCGTTTTTTAACTTATGTGTCAAACACGCCTACTTGCCGAAACTTTTAATAAAAGCTGTGGTGGTTCCAGTCGTCAAAAATAGAACAGGTGATTTAAGTTCATCTAGTAACTACCGCCCAATTACACTCGGTACGGTAATTGGCAAGGTGCTGGAGCGTCTCATACAGCCTGAACTGCAGAAAAATTTAAGAATTGACGATGCGCAGTTTGGTTTCCGACCCGGACTTTCGACAGACTCTGCAATTATTAGCCTTAAGAGTACCTACCTATTACACCAATCAGAAGACCTCAGTGTATGCTTGTTTTCTAGACCTGAGCAAAGCTTTTGACCTGGTGAATTATGAAATCCTCTGGGACAAGCTAAAAAAGTCACAAGTACCTCACCAAATTGTAGATCTTTTGAGATTCTGGTACGGGGGCCAAACCAATCAAGTGAGATGGGGTGACACGCTATCTAGTAGTTACAGGTTAGATTGCGGTGTTCGCCAAGGGGGGCTGACTTCTCCGGACCTGTTTAACCTGTATATCAATGATCTGATCGAGGAACTCAGAAGAACCCAAGTAGGCTGTCACCTGAGCAATGTCTGTGTGAATAGCTTGAGTTATGCTGATGACATGGTTCTTCTGAGTCCCTCGATTAAAGGCTTAAAGAAACTGTTGTCTGTCTGCGAGCATTATGCTGATGCTCATGGACTGAAATATAATGTTCTCAAAACTGAATCTATGGTATTCAGGTCTGGGGCAGGTCCGGGGAACATACCTAGTCTATATTTGAATGGTGCGACCATAAAGGTCGTAAAGCAGTTTAAATACTTAGGGCACATTTTGACGGACAGACTTCAAGACGACTGCGACATTGAAAGAGAGCGTAGGGCCCTCTCAGTGAGGAGTAACATGCTCGCGCGCAAATTTGTGAAGTGCACCAAAGACGTAAAGAATACTCTGTTCAGAGCATATTGCTTGTCAATGTACACATGCCAACTTTGGTGTAACTTTACAAAAAAGATGTACAGTTCATTAAGGGTTCAATACAATGATGCCTACCGAACCCTAATGAAACTGCCAAGATACTGCAGTGCCTCGAGCATGTTTGCCGAAGCGAGGGTCCCGGACTTTTACGCCATCATGAGGTCGAGGGTTGCGTCTTTTTGGCAAAGTTTGAGACGCTCCAGTAACAGTATTTTGAAGGTTGTCTCGGGCAACTTAGCAAGCCCCCTATTTGCGCACTGGATTTCTGTTCACCTGAGCGCGAACAAAAAATGAGGATACATGACGACAGAATTAATGTATTTTTGATGACTATGGGTACCTATACATACCTCTATGTTTTGAATTTTATTTTATTTTATTATTATTTTTAATTTAACTTATTTTCTTTACTGTATTTTTTTTGTATATGGGTACATTGCCTGCAATAAAACAACATTTATTTTATTTATTATTTTTATTTTATAATATACATTTATTATTTATTCTATTTTATATCTATAGCAACATTGTAATTTGAATTTTTTTCAATAATGAATGTGTGTATAATTGTAATAATTCTAACTTTGACATTTTAATTTGTAATTAGCTTCTTATCATTTTTTTATAATTTTTGCGTGCCTATTTCTAGGCAGAACGTACATGGCACTCTCTTATCTACTCCACCTGTATTTCAATGTAACCTACCTACATTCGTTGCAAATAAATGATTGATTGATACATTCCCAAAGGAATCCTTACCACACCACTCACTAATTCTGTTCCGGAGACCTGACAGCTATTAGGCTCCAGACTGAATGTGACGTTCCAGATGTTGTACTGGCTTCGGAGCACATGCCAGGCGAGGACGCTGATTGCCCGCCAATAGAGATGGCTGACCTAGTACAACACTGCGAGCGCGCCGAACTGGAGCTGATCATCTGCACCGACTCCAACGCTCACTACCCGCACTGGGGCAATGACTCATCAAACTCCAGAGGAGAGGTACTATCCACCTATTTATTCTCTACTTTCCTTAACATTGTTAACCGAGGCTCAGAACCCACTTGGGTCACAGTCAAACAATCATCGACTTAACGCTTGCTACAGAAAACGCGACAAACCTTATCACTAACTGGCACGTATCCGACGAGCCTTCCAACTCAGATCATAGAAGAATCTGATTTACGCTAGCTACCCACATACAGGAACCAACACCGAAGCGCAACCCGCGTTGGACCAAGGTGCCCGAGTACAAACGCCTTTTGGTACCCATCACAAGTAACCGTAACCGACACAGCACAACTGGAATACACCGTGACAAAACTATCAGAATACCTTATTGAAGCTTACCATGCATGCTGCAAACTAAGGGCGCCACCAAACAACAGCATGAGGAACCCCTGGTGGAACGCCAACTGCGTAAACTCAGAGATACACTAAAACAGCAATTCAATAGAGCCGAAAACACTAGGCTCCTAGACGACTGGGAGCAGTACAAACAAAACCCAATATCTATACAAAAAGCAGATTAGAACTCCCAGAAAGGCGGCGTGGCGGAAATTCTGCGAATCCATCGTAACCAACAACGAAGCCGTAAGGGTAAGAAAAATCCTATCGACCGATTAGGATCAAAGCCTTGGCCCGCTGAAAAAACCCGATAACTCATACTCAGCCTACAACGTTCCCACTGCTGGGACACAGGCCTCCTCTCCGTGAGAGGGAGTGGGCTGTAATCCACCACGCGGGCCCAGTGCGGGTTGGTCGTACACACTAACCGACCATGAAACCAGTAAGGTCCTCCTTGAGACTCACTTCCCAGACTGCCACCTCCTGGAGAACAGTTCATGGGAGGCTGAGCCAAAATGGACACCTACAGTTCAAGACTGGTCCAGAGCCCACAGCATAATAACAGAAGGCAGGATTAAGTGGGCCATTAACACCTTTCAGCCCTACAAGTGTCCAGGACTAGACAGTATCTTCCCGGCCCTACTGCAGTGGGGGTTGACCACTTGATACCATGCTTGGTGGAGATCTACCGTACCTGCATAGCACTCAGATATATACCCCTGGCGTGGCGCGAAGTGAAAGTCATTTTCATACCCAAACCAGGCAAACGTGACTATACACAACCCAAGGCCTATAGGCCCATAAGCCTTACATCCTGCCTACTGAAAACCCTCGAGAGACTCTGTGATAGATATTTCCAAGACGGACCTCTCCGGATAAAACCACTTCACAAACAACAGCACGCGTATTCCACAGACAGATCAACAGAATCCGTACTCCATAATGTGATATCCAAAATTGAATACGCAGTGGACCGCAAATACTCAGCACTGGTTGCTTTTATCGACATCGAAGGCGCCTTTGACAAGACCACGTTCAATAGCATTAGCATGGCCCTCAACAGACACAGCATAGACACGACCCTGAGTGGGTGGATCACCAATATGCTTAAATTGAGAGCTGTACAAGTTGCCGTGAACGACCCTACAAGGGCAGTAGTGGCGAAGGGCTGTCGGCAAGGGGGCGTCTTTTCGCCGCTCCTATGGAACCTGGTCGTAGACAGCCTCATAAAAACACTGAATGACAAAGGTTACTTCACCGTAGGCTACGCCGATGATTTAACCATAATAATAAATGGCACCCATGAAAATACTCTATGCAACCTCATTCGCCAAGCCTTGAAAATAGTCGAAGACTGGTGCAACAAACACCAACTATCAATAAATCCCACGAAAACCGAACTGATCCTCTTCACAAAAAAGAGGAAACTCGCGGAACTACAACTTCCACGTCTGTTTGGCACTACCCTAAGCCTTTCAACTGAAACCAAATACCTGGGCATCTTTTTGGACAAACAGCTGAACTGGGCAAAACATATCAACTACATCACTACAAAAGCCAGATATGCTGGCTTTTGTAGTGATATGTTGGCTCCTGTAGCCAGTGCAAGCGAATGCTGGGCAGGAACTGGGGGATTAGCCCCAGAGTCTATGTGATAATTGGTAGAATAACCACAGTTATTCTACCAATTATCACATAGGGCTCAATAGACTGGTGGCCAGGATAGACCTGAGCATAGCCCAAAGAGACCTCGAAAAACTGCAGCGGTACGTCTGTGTAGCAATCACTAGCTGCATGAGAACTACGGGACTGCCCCCTCTACACCTCATCGTACGAGAGGACGCGGCCCTGGCTGATTTCAGGCTCAACATAGCAGGAACTCTAGGCAAAGACTCTACAGTCAAGCAAACACGCATTAAGGAAGATGCGATCAAACGACAACCAATGATGGCATCACCCTGCGCTAAGACCCCGAAACTGCACTGCTTTCAAAAGCACTTCAACGTGGCACTCACAGAAGAACAGCCCGGAAGAGCTAAGTCTACACAGATGGATCAAAGAATGACCTGATCGTAACATTTTCCTGATGATGACATTTGTTCAAATAAGAAGCGTGCTTTTATCAGACATTTATTGTGAACTGTCAGCTAACTGCTCGGAGTCTATGACATACATTAAGGTTGCCAAATATACAACAACATTTAATCGTCTTATCTGGCAAGGTACATAGAAGTGGTAAAAACTAACCTGCAATAATTGCCCTAAAAAGTTGCTAAAAAAGACCATAACTAGAAATGAGATTTTAATCTCCCTAAAACATTTATAATTACTTCAGAAAACTAAGGTAAAAAGTGCCTATTGGTGGTAGATTTTTTAATAGTAATTTTTAAAGTTGGTTTATGTTTTTTGTTCTCAACCTCATCATCATCATGGAAACTCGCAAATGTAACTCCTGTTCAGAAGACGGGACCTTAACAGGATATCGAGAATTATCGTCCTATATCGACATTATCGGTTTTGTCAAAGCTTTTTGAAAGGCTGGTTCATAATAAAGTTTATCCTCTGCTACATAATATCATAATTCCACAACAACATGGATTCGAAAGAAAGATCAACTACCACTAGCCTGATAACTTTTGTTGACTATTTATTTAACAGTATGGACTCTCGTATTCAAGTTGATACTATATGTACGGATTTCCAAAAAGCCTTTGACAAAGTGACCATCAATTGGTCTTGAGTGAAATTGCCTTTAATGGCATACGTGGCGATCTACTGAGATGGTGCTCTTCTTACGTTTTTAACAGATCTCAGAGAGTTGTGATAAATGGTTTTAATTCTGTGACCCTAAATGTTACTTCCGGGGTTCCTCATGGGTCTATACTGGGTCCTTTTTTGTTTGTTATATTTATTCATTAATGATATAGGGACGTGTTTTCATAATTCTAAATTATTGCTATACGCCGATGATTTAAAAATTTTAGGCCGATTACGAATTTACGTGACTGTTTACTTTTGCAGGAAGACTTAAATAGGTTTTCTGCATATTTTGTAAAAAATAAACTTAAATTGAGCACATCCAAATGCCATTGCATTAGTTTTACTAAAAATAAAAACGTAATAAAACACGCATATTCATTGAACAATATAGATCTAGCAAGAGAAACAGTGGTTCGTGATATTGGTGTCTTGTTAGATGACAAATTCCATCTTGATGCTCACATTCAAAAAATTGTGAACAATGCTTTTCGTATGTATGGTTTTGTTATGAGATCGACTCAGGAATTTAAACGCCCAGGTACTCACGATTTTCCGGGATATCGAGTTCTTTGCTGTTTCTGCTAGCAAATTTCGAAGTATTGCGCTTGAAATTATAGCAGAATTAGGTAAATAACAATCCTAAATTCATAATTTCTATTAAAATATGTTCTTTCTTTCTGTTTTTATTATTTTTACTTGTATTAGTGTCAGATTCGTTTTATTTTATATTTAATCATGCTCTGTATTTAATGGTATTTAATATCGCACGCTGTTCATGTTTGCTTAACTTTTTATATTATGTGGAAAATTTTGTTGGTTATAGATAAATTTGTACTCCCATTTTAGTTTTAAGTTATACCCTAATACTGTAATGTGTTACCGTTTATATTCCCAAATAAAATAAAATAAAAATCGTCATCATCATTTCAGCCGAAAGACTTCCACTGCTGGACATAGGCCTCCGCCAAGCTCCGCCACTTCGACCGGTTCTGTACTTCCCGCATCCAGCGGACTCCAGCTGCTCTCACAAGGTCATCGGTCCACCTTATGGGAGGCCTTCCAACTTTACCTACTTCTGGTACGCGGTCGCCACTCCAAAACTTTTCGGCCCCTATGCAAGTTTATTAGTATACATTTTTCTATAAATATTTTTGCTGTTATATTTATCATTACAGCTACTGTCTAAAATATTGTATCGTATAAAAATCAATTGAAACATGAAATACAATTGATGACTAGCTCAGAGATCATTTTAAAACAGAGACGAAACCCATTCGTACGTCAGTGGTAGTGTTACAAAATGACACACCAGTGGTTAAGGGTAAATATGTAAGCCTGCATGATAACCACTTTGGTTTAGACCGCAACTCTCTACAAAAACACACACAGATCGTAGAACGTACAGGCGTTCTACGATCTGTGTGTGTGTTTCCTCGACTTGTCTAGGGCCTTTGACAGGTCAAAGGCCATGCATTACCCAAAGAATATTATAGACAACCAGGGTTGTCTATAATATTCTTTGGGATAAACTGAATAGTATTAACCTGCTGCGTAAACTTGTAACTATCTTCAAATATTGGTATACGCATCGGTCAACAGCGTCAGATGGGCGGGGGCAATATCGAACCCGTACCAGCTTGAGTGTTGAGCGAGGTAGGGTGAATTGACTCCAACCCTTTTCAACCTCTACATGGACGCGCTGATCGTCGCGCTCAGCTGTCGGCATGTTGGCTGCCACGTTGATGGTGCTTGCGTCAACAATCGTAGTTATGCTGATGACATGGTGTTGCTGAGCGCGTCGATCTGTGGCCTGAGGAAACTGGTACAGATCTGTGAGGAATCCGCGGATAGGCATGAGCTCAAATACAATGTTGTCAAGAGTTTGTGGGATACGGACCTTCATCGTCCGATCGCGAGTAAAACTTTAAAAAGCTGTTCTCTGTCAATTTGACTTCGCAAAGAAAAATGGTTCGTGGCTAATATTTATAACGGTACATATAAATAATACTTATATATCCTGTCAGTACTCCTTCTGATTTTTATTAATTAATTGTGTGTTGTGTATTATAACCGTAAATAGCAGAGTGACTTTTATTCGTTCTCCCGCACACAACCCTCACACATTTCCCAAACTGGTGACCCCGAAAAGAACATTAATAGTAACAAACAATGAGTGACAGTGAGACGGAGCATACCGCGTCTTCGCAGCCCACAGAACACGTTGCACACCGTGCGCGCAAGCCCAAGCGTCTGTCGGGCTCAAAGCACAGCCCAAAGGTCGAGCCGGCCGAAGTGTACCGTGTCGCTTTGCGCCTACCGCCGTTTTGGCCCGAGGAGCCCGATATTTGGTTCGCGCAGATAGAGGCGCAGTTCGAGAACGCTGGGGTGACAAATGACGTCACTAAATATAATTACGTCGTTGGGCACCTCGATTCCCAGTTTTCGAAGGAAGTGAAGGACGTAATCATGTCCCCGCCCGCCAACAACCGCTACGAGAAGCTAAAAACTGAATTAGTGGGAAGACTATCAGCTTCCCAAGAACGGAAGGTGAAGCAGCTGCTGATGCATGAGGAGCTGGGAGACAGAAAGCCGTCGCAGTTTCTTCGACACCTGCAGGGTTTGGCAGGACCAACCGTGCCCGAGGACTTTGTGCGCACCATCTGGTGTAGCCGACTCCCCACCAGCATCCAACCCCTCCTGGCATCGCAGCCCCACAGCACATTGGAGGCACTAGCCGATCTGGCTGACGCGCGACGGCACTCACGCAATCGCTCATCAAGCCGCTCGGATTCCAGCTACCGGCAGCATCCTGTATGCTGGTACCACGCAATGCACGGTGAGAAGGCCAAGCGTTGCATCAAACCCTGCGACTACAAGGGAAACGCCGCGGGCAGTCAGTAATGGCGACAGACGATTGCCCCGCTTCTACTGGTCGCCTGTTCGTCACGGACCGGAGCACCAAGACGCAGTTCCTGGTTGACACAGGTAGCGACCTCTGCGTCTACCCCCGCCGTCTACTTAGTGACCGTCGCGTGTGTACAAACTACCAACTTGTGGCCGCTAATGGGACGCCCATTAAGACATTTGGTTTTGTCGATTTAAATTTAAATCTAGGACTTCGTAGAGACTTTAAGTGGCGTTTTGTGGTAGCTGAAGTGTCGAAACCGATTATCGGAGTAGATTTTCTTAGTTTTTACTCATTAACCGTTGACTGTAGAAATCAACGGTTAATTGACAGTAACACCAATGTTTTTACTATAGCCTCGAATCACTCAGACTCATCTTTATTTTCTGTAAAGGTTACTTCTGGTGATTCGAGGTATCATAAAATATTAGAATGTTTTCCTGACATCACCCGACCTGCTGGTACACTACGCACTACACCACACAACACTGTACACCATATCCGCACGACCCCAGGCCCTCCAGTATCTTCTTCATTTCGGCGATTAGCGCCGGACAAACTAAAAATTGCTCAACAGGAGTTCCAGCTGATGTTGACCAACGGAACTGCCAGACCCTCGGAGAGTCCGTGGTCATCCCCACTACATCTCGCACCTAAAAAGGACAACTGTTGGCGACCCTGCGGAGATTACCGCATGCTCAACGCACGAACCATCCCTGACAGGTACCCGATCAGGCATATTCACGATTTCGCTCACAGCATCTCAGGCTGTCGAATTTTCAGCACCATTGACCTCGTGAAGGCCTATAATCAGATACCTGTCAGCCCGGACGACATCCCGAAGACGGCAATAACCACACCGTTTGGCCTGTACGAATTTCCGTACATGACGTTCGGTCTGCGTAACGCAGGCCAAACTTTCCAACGTTTTGTGGACGAGATGACCAGAGGATTAGATTTTTGCTACAGTTACCTGGACGACTTTCTTATTTTCTCAAAGACACAGGCTGAGCACGAGGAGCATCTTCGCATTATCTTCGGCAGGATGAGGGACTTTGGCATGCTGGTCAATACGTCCAAGTGTGTTTTCGGTAAACCAGAGGTAACTTTCCTAGGTTACCGCATCTCCGAGAAGGGCACCACACCGCTTGACTCCAAGGTCGAGGCCATCAACAACTTCCCGCCGCCCAAAGATGTCCGCCAGCTGCGCCGATTCCTAGGTATGATTAATTTTTACAGGCGTTTCATACCCCACGCAGCGCAGAAACAGGCGCCGCTTCACAACCTCTTGATTGGCAACGTAAAGGGCTCGCAGCCCATATGTCTTGCGAAGAATACTTTGCAAGCATTTGAGGACTGCAAGGCAAGCTTAGCTAACGCTGCTCTATTGGCACACCCCGACTGCAATGCCAAACTTGCATTGGTTACTGATGCATCGAATACCGCAATCGGCGCGGTGTTACAGCAGCTTAGCGATGATGGCTGGCAGCCATTAGCTTTCTTTTCCAGGAAGCTCAGCCATTCGCAAACAAAGTATTCTCCCTACGACAGGGAACTGCTGGCCATTTACGAGGCCATCAAATACTTCCGTTACATGCTCGAGGCCAGACACTTCGTTGTATATACGGACCACAAGCCGATCAGTTTCGCATTCCACAAGATGAAGAAAAACTGCTCACCCAGGCAATTTCGTTACCTAGACTTCATTGCCCAGTTCACCACCGACATAAGGCATATTTCCGGCAAGGACAATGTCGTAGCCGACCCCTTATCTAGCGTGGAAGCACTTCAGGTACCGGTCAGCTTCGATACTCTCACGGAATCGCAAACTACGGATCCGGAACTGTCCAAGCTACTCCAGGAAGGATCTGCGTTGATTTTGGAGAAGGTACAGGTCCCAGGAGAGCGTACACATGTGTACTGTGACGTCAGTACAACGCCTCCCAGACCATTTGTGCCTGTAATGCTACGAAAGCAAGTCTTCGACAGCCTGCATTCCCTCAGCCACCCTGGTGTCACAGCGTCTGCCAAATTAATCGCAGGGCGCTTCGTTTGGCCAGGCGTTAGGAAGGACTGCAGGGAGTGGGCTCGAGCTTGTCTTGAGTGCCAGCGGGCCAAAGTAAGCCGACACGTTTTTGCGCCATTAGGGGCGTATCACCTCCCACGTGCAAGGTTCACCACTGTCCACAAAGACCTTGTGGGCCCGCTCCCAATTTCGCAAGGCTACAGATACTGTCTGACGGCAGTCGACCGTTTTACGAGGTGCCCAGAGGTCGTACCTATTATCGACATAACGGCCGAGACAGTAGCTAAAGCACTGCTATCCGGATGGATTGCCCGATTTGGCTGTCCCGTGGATATAGTCACGGACAGGGGTCGGCAGTTCGAGTCGGCTCTGTTCCAACAATTGTCCAAATTGGCTGGTTTTCAGCACAAGCGGACAACGGCATACCATCCGGCATGTAATGGCATGGTGGAGTGATTTCACCGGCAACTCAAGGCGTCCATCACGTGCCATGCAAATGACAAGTGGACAGAGTCCTTGCCGTGGGTATTGCTTGGTATACGGAGCGCAGTCAAAAAGGATGCCCAAGCATCTTCAGCCGAACTTGTATACGGCGAACCGCTAAGGCTCCCAGGTGAATTTTTCACACCAAGTGACGAAGGAACGACCGACGTCACAGATTTCGCAGCACGCATTCGCAAGTTCGCACAAAACCTGAAACCAACTCCAGCATCCCGTCACGCCAAGACCAGCATTTTCATATTTAAGGATCTGCAGATCACTGATCACGTGTTTCTTCGTGAAGACGCAGTACGTGGTTCGCTACAACCAGCGTACACAGGTCCTCACAAAGTTCTGCAAAGAGGAGACAAAGTCTTCAGAATACTATTTAAGGGCAGAGAGGTCACGGTTTCCATTGACCGCCTTAAACCAGCTTACATTTTAGCACACAAAGCTGACCCAAGAGAAAACACTCCACCCAGCAGTAGCAAAGAGGATACCACTCACTCTGGTCGTCATGTCAGGTTCCCAGACTTTTATCGCCCTTGACGGTCTCTGGAGGGGGGTGATGTGGGATACGGACCTTCATCGTCCGATCGCGAGTAAAACTTTAAAAAGCTGTTCTCTGTCAATTTGACTTAGCAAGGAAAAATGGTTCGTGGCTAATATTTATAACGGTACATATAAATAATACTTATATATCCTGTCAGTACTCCTTCTGATTTTTATTAATTGTGTGTTGTGTATTATAACCGTAAATAGCAGAGTGACTTTTATTCGTTCTCCCGCACACAACCCTCACACATTTCCCAAAAGTTAATGCATGGTATTTGGAGCCAGCGGTGTAAAATGCCTCAAATATGTACTACCTGTCTGTCTTAATGGTGTTCCACTAGACAGAGTGGATCAGTTTAAATACTTGGGGCATACAGTCACGGCTGACTTCAAGGATCATGCTGACATCGTACGGGAGAGGAGGGCTTTGTCGAAAAGGATAAATATGCTTGCTCGCAGTTTTACACGATGCTCCGCAGCTCACTGTACACGTGCAGCCTGAGAGCTCGCTACACACATGCGTCCTACAACGCCCTCCGCGTCCAGTACAACAACGCATTCAGGGTGGTGTTGAAGCTGCCCCGCTTCTGCAGTGCTGCGGGCATGTCTGCGGAAGTGCGCACCAACTGTTTTCACGCCACCATGCACAAGCGGTGCGCGTCCTTAGTGCGCAAGGTGTGGGCCAGCTCCAATACTGTCCTAGCAATAATCGCTTGGCGATTTGACTGCCCCTATATACGTCAATACTATAACAGAGATGTCATTGTGTAGCCCTTGATTTGATGACTGTTACGTACCGTTCTCTTTAAGATAGGTATTACCTACCGCATTTAATCTTAGGAATTTTGGATAGGTTATCAACCCACGACTAGTGCTCAAGCCCTTGCGTGTGGGAGAAAGGGTTTGATTTGATTAAGTTGCCAGCTTTCTTACCGCCTATTCGCTAAGCAATCCGATTGGTCTACGAAGGGCGACAGTGGCGCCGCGCTTTCGCGTGTTTTTTCACTTAAACTAATCTTTCACGAACTATACAAGACTACCACGTGCTAAAAAACTTTTTTCTACGACACCTGTGAAAATAAATGTGCAGTAAAGTTTAGCTGGATTTAGGACGATTGGACACGACGTTGAGCTTTTATGAAGTAAGATAATGCCACTGCGTTAATCAAATGTAATCAATTCTAATCCATCAAAAGTCATTTATTCAAACTAGGCTGAGAATCAACACTTTTCGAACGTCAAAATTACTTATGATAGACCCATAAAACGCCCGCCCTTCACCACTTCCTAGTGCTTTAGCTGAGAAGACGAAGTGGCGCAACAAACTCCCCGGAAACACAGCTGTCAGTTTAGTTAGATCAGTTTCATTCTATACAATGATAGGTAGGCAAAGTAATTAAAAACACGAGACAAAGAACATTAAATTAAATCGTTTGTCATAATTATGTCAACCAGCCATGCCATTATACCCAAAAATAAAATGAAAACCATACTCAAGCTAAAACATTAAAATGTAAAAAAAGAGTAATACCAGACTTGGCAGACGTTTAGCAAGAGCGATGAAGCATCACAAGTACTCGACAAGAGCTTAACTTTATCCATCGACTAGCTTCTACCCGCGACTTCGTTCGCGTCAAATTTCTTGCTCCCCGACCCAACCCGTCGCTTGCCTCACCTGCCCGTGCGAGTACTTCGTATTTGTGACATTTTTCTCTTTGCTCGGCTCCTAAGGGTCGTAGCGTGTTATATATAGCCTACAGCCTTCCTCGACAAATGCGCTATCTAACACTTAAAGAATTTTTCAAATCGGACCAGAAGTTCCTGAGATTAGCGCGTTCAAGCAAACAAACAAACAAACTCTTCAGCTTTATTATTAGTGTAGATAAGATATAGAATATATAACAATATAATATATATAGTATAGATATACTTAGCTGTGAGTGAGTTGAACGACAAAGTGGTGAAGTGAAGCGATTTATATGAGCGATGGCAGGTCGCGACGCCCCCTACGAGTTGCAAACTACCGCAGAATGTGCACAGTAACGTGTGAGGTCGTAGTGTGGCCTAGACAGGCTCCTACTGCTAACTGCAGCAGTATGAGGAACGATCGTAGCTGTGACGAGCACACTCGAGAACATAGCTGCTGCCCGCAGAGGTGCGGCAACCGAAATCCCTTGATGACGCCTATAATATTGTACACGTACAGCACTACAGACCGCACCTTCTGTTAGTATCTGTTTGGTTTCACTTCCTTGTACTCCTGTCAACTTTCATTCGTAGATGGCCTGATGTATCGGAGCGTCGCGCGTCGCACATACCTACCTGCACTAAATCTTTTACCTACAGAATTAATTGCTCTTCATTAACATAGTTCACTGCTGTGCGCCGCTTGCGCGCTCTCGTATCCCTGGGCAGCTGGGCTCCTGGATTACGGTTTTATTTATTCTCTGGTAATAGCGAGCTCGAGGCGTAATTGCCTATTTTATTCAATAGTCTATTAAAGCTTGGAATTGGGGCTCAGTCCAATAAACTGCGATAGATTTGTCCCCATCTCAATCAATTGGACGTAATACTGAGTTGTGGATATAGGTAAAAGATACCGCGCTGTCTGTTCCCCAAGGAGATCCCTTTCGAGGCTGGAAGGCGTGACGGCTATATTTTTCTATATTTCAGTTTAAACGTAATTTGGACCAAGCACATATTGTATATCTTTTAAGCCAAACTTAAGACATGAAATTTTACCGGGAGGTATGGCGTGTTAGGCATAATAATAAATTTACGATGCATTTGCAAAAATCCGCATGATATATTATTTCCCAATACTGAACTTTGGACAACAGCTAGACCAGCTCTAGTGTGTACACGCACAGTGTATGTGTGTGTGTGTGTGTGAGTCCTGCTCATCGTCCGTGAAGCGTCACACTGTTCATATTCGATGAGTAAGTTAGTTTTAAATGGAGCGCTAAGGAGGTCTAAGCTAAGTGGGTATTTAGATGTGAAAGTGCGTAGGTACAGTAGCTGTCATAAGTGAAGTAGCGATCTGAAAAAGCAATAGAACACTTCGGTTTAACTAACGACCTTCTTATAATAAATATTTTCTATACTATAGACACACACTCATGCGTTTACTAATGATTGTATTTCATAAATTCATCCTTTAAAGTATATGGCATGATAGCTTAGCGGTTAGCGTATTTGAGTTAGCGCGTTTAAGCGTAGCGAGTCACGGGTTTTAATCCCACGCGCGGTGATCGCTTTTTAATGTTTTAAAAATCATTCGAATAATCACGCTTTTGACTATAGGTAGTTTCTTGTTCTGTTCGTCTTGTTCACTAAACTCGTAAAACTTTATGATTATAGCCACTGCAACCTCAATAAATATAAATGATATTAAGGTGCAGTTAACTTACGACTCATTCACTGCGACTTAATATAACGTTGGTGGTTGTTATTGTGTGCTAGTGACGTGTGTTTAATCTATTAGAGGTGTTCTAGTTCATTTTAAAATAAAACCAAATTTAAATTAAAAAAATAAAAGCGAATATTATTGCGCTGCTTAAAAGCGGACTTAATATATCACATATATCTGATGAAACCGGACTGAGTGTGAGTGTTATGATTTAATTATTTTATTAAATATTTATCTAATTAAAGTATAACTGCTATTTCTTGTAGTTATTATATATATTTTAAACGTTTTATAAATATGTTATGGTCTAAATAAAATAAAAATACAAAATTTCAAAGTAATAATTTTGTTTCTAAATAGTAATACACATTAGTATGTATTTTGCTTCATAGCCCAACAGTACCCCTTTTTTGTTGTAGAGAAATACTGTGAGTCGGTGGGTAAAAAGATATGAGGAAGAGGGTACCCCTGCCCGTCGAAAGCAAAGTGGAAGACCCCAGCTCATAAAAGAGGCGCAGCGACAGCACATGTTTAGTGAATATGAAATAAGTGGTTTCATACTGACAAGACATATTACCATTATTCGATACGTCCTAACAAACCACCTAGTCATCCAGCTCGGTAGACACAACTTTGAGAAAGAAGCCGACAGGAGGATCCGGTTGGGTTGGGCAGCGTTTGGGAAACTACGTCAATTCTTTTCGTCACCTATTCCGCAATGCTTGAAGACTAAGGTCTTTAACCAATGCGTCCTGCCCGTGATGACATACGGTGCCAAAACGTGGACACTGACACTTTGGCTGGTCCACAAATTTAAGGTCGCTCAGCGCGCTATGAAGCGGGCTATGCTCAGAGTTTTTTTGAAGGATAAAATCAGGAATAAAATTTTCCGGAAAAGAACCGGAGTTACCGACATAGCTTGTAGAGTGAGCAAGCTGAAGTGGCAGTGGGCTGGCCATGTTTGTCGAAAGACTGATGGACGGTGGAGCAGACGAGTCCTGGAGTGGAGACCGCATATCGGAAAACGTAGTGTGGGACGCCCCCCAGCTAGATGGACCGACGACCTTAAAAGGGTGGGTGGGACAGCCTGGATGCGGAAGGCGGAGGATAGAGTGTTGTGGCGCAGCCGGGGAGAGGCCTATGTCCAGCAGTGGACTACGATCGGCTGAGTTGATTGATTGATTACAAACCGTGTGCCGTGCACTCCACGCAGAAGGTTTGCATCATCGGGAACCAGCTCAAAAACCTACAGCACAATATAATGATATTGTGCTGTAGGTTTTTGAGCTGGCTACTAAGATACAATATTTTTTGCCTGATTATCATAGTTCACCAATTAGCTACTTTACTTCAATAAATTGTTCTCTATGAGAAAATAAACTGTTTTAACAAGAAGTTATTATTAGTTATGTTTGTACTTCATAAAATTATAACGAGTAAACATTTTGTAATCAATTATTAAACATTTTTATTCTTAATCCTTTATTTAAATAACAATATAAGTAATAAAAAATAATATTACACTACTATTCTCGTTTATTAATTTTTCGAATAATAAAAGAACAAATGAAGATTATTGTTGAAAAGAAAAATAAAAGTCTCATAGCGAGATTTGAACCCCGACCCGAATATGAGTTTCTAAATACACGACGGTACGCTACGAGCTATCAAACCTTGATATGAAAACATGAATTTTTGCATATGGTATGAACCGACCAAGGTCATGCGTAATTACGTACTCTGTGCGACGGTATGTTTTTTGGTTTATTTGACGCCAGTGTGTGAATTCTGAGGTGTGCGTTCTGTGTTGATACATCACTTATACACACAGATGTAGGTACGTCCTGGACAGCGAGTTTATAGCAATATAACCCTTCGTATGCTACAGCATTTATGACTACTTACTGTACAAAGATTTGTCCTTCGATCGACATGATTGTTTTCAAAGTTAGTTAAATATAGTTTATAAAAATGCAGACTCCGTGGGGTATCGTATCGCCAACGGGAACGAAGACGTGGGTAAAAGCTAGTTCGTATAAAGTTAAACTTCGCAGAAATTTTCAATCCGTAGGTCGCAATTATATGACACCATAAGTCAAAAATCTAAAGTCTTTTATTCAAACTAGGCTGAGAGTCAGCTCTTTTTGAACGTCAAAATTACATAAGACAGTCCCCCAAAACGCCCGCCCTTCACCACTTCCTAGTGCTTTAGCTGGGAAGAAGTGGCGCAACAAACTCCCCAGCAGCACAGCTGTCTGTTAAGTTAGAAGAACTTGATTCTATACATTAATAGGTAATTAATATTACGAAACACAAGAAACATAAAATTTGCCATATGTCAGCCAGCACACGCCTATACCAACAAAATATTGAAAACATAAACTGAATTATATAGGCAAATAAAATAAATAATTATATGAACTAACAAAATTATGTAACCTGTCAGTAGGCAAGCTAATACTGGTGAAAGAACATGAACATTGTCTTCAGTTAATCACAGCGACCGACAATTATTATCGTCGTTGATAGAATAGTATGCGTTTGAACAGAGGGTGGATTTTACTTTAGCTTTAAACGCATTAAAATGCAAATCTAGTAAAGAAGAGGGAAGCTTGTTATAAAAAGTTATACCAAGACCAACAAAAGAGTTATGAACCTTATGAAGCCGGTGAAAGGGAACACGTAGTTTGTCCTTATTTCTAGTATTAATATTATGAATATCACTGTTTTTAGTATACAAGTGTATATTTTGCCTAATATATAAGATGTTGACCAAGATGAATTGCGATGCGACAGTGAGAATCCCTTTTAAAAATTCTCTCAGAGAAACTCTAGCACCTAGTTGGTAAATTGCTCGAACAGCTCGTTTTTGAAGAACAAAAACATTTTGAACATCAGTGGCTTTTTCCCACAGCAGAATGCCGTAGGACATAACGCTATGAAAATAACTAAATTAAACTAACCGAGCTGTATCAACGTCAGTGTATTGTCTTACTTTTCTGACGGCGTAAGCAGCTGAACTAAGCCTTCCCGCTAGGCTTGATATATGTAATCCCCACTGAAGTTTGGCATCAGTTTCAAGCACCTTATTATCTAAGACGATGTTAGGTCCTAGATTCTTAACATTCGGTAAGGCTAACTTGATACATTTCGTTTTCTTGGCATTGAGAACTAGGTTATTTGTGGTAAACCCATCCCAACCTAACCTAACCTTTTTTTTTTTTACGGGGGAAATCCTCATGGATGTCCTCCGCCCCGGGGAGGGCGGAGGGGTCTGTCAGACTCTTACTGACTAAAACCACCCCGGTGTTCCGTCTCTCACTTGCACCGGGGATCACGGGAACTAGTATGACTTCCGCGATCCCCGGCTAGTGCCGGCCCGCCTCTGCGGGCCACCTCGCGATAGGGGGGAGTGAGGTGTTAAACTCCCCCCTTACGTCATAGAGAGGCGCGCGTGGAACACTACGCGGCCGCCATCTCGGGTCCTAAGAAGTAGGGGGCAACAAATTTCCCCAGATCCGTTGCCCCTGGACCCATTTAGGGGGACCGCCCCGATGGTGACGAGGCCAACCTAACCTAACCATTGAGAGTACACTGTTTATGTCGTCAAAATCTTGTCTGTTCCTGTCTACTTTAAAGATAAGGGAGCTATCATCAGCAAACAGCACAACGTCACAGATACCCTTTAAATAGTAGTAGTAGTAGTAGTAAAGTGAGTGTCGTAAAGCGCAATGTCATTAGTGTCTCGATAAAACAAATGACTACCAACATACCTATTTAACTTCGGCGACACACGGGCGGCACGTCCACGGTACATAAGCGGCGCCCGGCGGTTGCAGCTGCCGTGACTGATTTACGCGTTTAATTAAACAGCGTAATGATGTTTCGTTCAATTGCTGGGCACTTGATACCGTTACAATAAAATCCTATTTACGTCCTGTAGAGATGACTAACAGACCACTAAGGCTTTGTGGAGAAACGAGTCATAAAACTTAGAACATTATTTAAAGAACCAGACAAGACTAAGAACAATAAAACAATTCTTTACCTTCTTGTTTTATGTACAAAAGTTGGAACAGACAAATTGTGGCAACATTAGTAAACCTTTTACTTTAGGAGTTGTTCGAGCGCTGCTATTATTATTTAAGAGGAATTGTAATTTCTGAGTTAGTTAAGAAGAGAGAGCTGCGGTTGGTCCGCCAACACGTCAGTGCGTCCTCATCAAGCGAACAAATGAGTAAAACTACGACTACGACTATATCTGTGCTACTGATCACTTGTCACAACAAAGAATCGCTACTATTTCTACTCGTAAACTTGACCTTTAACTTAACTTGGGATTCTTTCAGAGTGCTACATAAATTAACCACAATAAAATGCTAATATAAGGTGCCGACAATCATTGGCTCTTACAACTTAGGTACTTAGGTAAATACATAGAATTGTCCTCACTATATACAACATCTACCTAATGAAATGTAGAACATTATAGGTAGCCTGCTGTACTAGCTCCGAGAGAGCGCACGCACGCGTGCTCTTACGTTAATTTCGCGCTTGCGACGTTATTTTGATTATATTTCTGGTTCATTAAAAAACAGACAGAAGCAATCATAAAGAGCACGGTGCATGAAAGTTCATCAGTTGTACCTCACAAACTACCGGCTATCTGAGTGTTGGTCTCCCGACGCGCTTGGTCCGGCCCGCGCCACATTAGTCGTGCAGCACTCAGTAATTCCCGTCTATTTATTGCCACTGCATGCCGCCATACACTCCAACTCATTCCAAAATAACTTTTCAATTATGCGGCACTTAATACCAACGAAATGAAAAAATGAAGTACCTACTTAACCTTTGACATATGAGCTCAAACTCATATTGAATTCGTCCTAACTCCGTCAGAAATATAAAAGAATGCGGAACAAGGAATAATATCAATAAACCGAAATAGACAGCTGACAGCTGTGTTGTTCGTTGTACCGAAATACCGACCTTCCCCAGAGAAAAATACATACGGTTATCCATTTCTTGTGTGGTGCTGAATTCAACAGCAATTTCTTCCAGTACAGTGTGCCCAAATCTCCAAAAATCAACAGTCTGATGTGAGTCGTCGAGATAATGGCATAGTTGCACACGTGACACGTGCAGTCGTGCACGTCGTCGCAGCCAAGTGCCGACTGGCTCGGAGTGGTAGTGATGGCAATTAATGCGATTTCGCATTAATTTCATTAGCATGCGAATTCATGAGTCTTAGCATGCTAAATGCTATTGCT
The DNA here is from genome assembly GCA_949091785.1 of Polymixis lichenea. Taxonomy (NCBI): domain Eukaryota; kingdom Metazoa; phylum Arthropoda; class Insecta; order Lepidoptera; family Noctuidae; genus Polymixis; species Polymixis lichenea. The sequence goes on along the minus strand of OX420933.1, from coordinate 26,452,287 downwards.
ATGCTAATTGCTAATATGACGATAGTATGAATTTTGTTAATATGCGAATTAAAGAGTGTGGTCGCCTTGGGACGTCTCCAAGCGAGCATTTTAACAATTTAAAACCTTTTATTGTATGAATTTTCCTTCATACTTTATCCAGGCATAGGACTGGCAGTAAAATGTTCTAAACGGGCGTATTTATAAGTTCATTTGGTCGTATTTACGTGATTTAGTTTTGTATTTTACACTTTTACACACAGCCAGTTCTTACTACTTTTGACTACCTCCTATTATTTACAGGTAGGTAATGAGTTCTCAGTTTTACACTAGGTATTATCTATTTTAAGTACAATATTAGGCGTAAGACGAAAAAATGTAATTATTGTTTATACGTAAACTAAACTCTCAACATCACATGCCAAAACGTACTGTACTTTGACAATAAACATTCAATATACGTTCCTAAGTACGAGCTAATCAAAGATAATAAGAAAATAATTCCTTGACCTCATTCTTAGCACCACCCTGCTAACAATTTAAATAAAATAAACAATCACATACATTCATTCAATATACGACCCTAAGTACGAACTAATCAAAGACAATAAGATAATAATTGCTTAATCTCATTCTTCGCAACATCTGCTAAATTGCTAATAATTTCACTTGCGGATAACGTCAGGGTCACGTGAAACAAATAGATTTAGTGTTCCCGCCTTCCCGCGGGTGCGACGAAGAGCGCACACTACCGCTGCGTACGTCGTGGATGATAGCTATGAAGTACGAAGTGATGAAAATTCACACTTCACAGAATTTCGTAACTACATTTCATTTGCTAAATGCTAAATGAACATTCGCATGCTAACAATGAATGCGAATGCTAATTAATCCATCACTACGGAGTGGTGCCGCCCGGGCACGTCCAATCTGCCTCCACTCTCAGTGTCTAGCCCCTGCATCCTTTATCCACTCTCTCATTGAACCTTCGACAGACATGTGATTATACGAAAGAATATGCATTACGACTTACGATTCCGTACATCAAATTCTTTTACCTAAATATTATACGTAGAACGTACAATATTATTCATTTCAAAGAATCGGCGTCAGAAATTTAATATATTTCTCATATAAACATGAATAAATGCATACATTTGCAATTCATATCGAGGACGCGCACGAGAGTATCGCCCGCCAGCCGCCAGACGACCGCACCACGCCGCACAACGCCACATCACATTGGACTAGCTTAATTAATCCCAAGCCTTTTTGTCATTCATAACACTACAACAAGTGCTCACCACACAAACTCCACACACTCACGTGTCGTTTAGGTGATTACTTCTTAATATTTCCACTGAAAAACATTAATCATCGTCATCATCAAACACATACTGATACTCAAAGCATTTATTTCAATTAAACCAATTGCAGGCAATTTTGCATTGTCAAGGTTAGTCAGAAATATGAAGCTACTTGCCCATTCCAAAGCGTAGCAGGTCTATGGGGAAGAACGGGCAAGAAACTCTACAAACACTCCTTTAAATCAAAATCTGGTTAAAAAATATTGGTTACATCATTCAAGTTGAAATTATGTATGTGAGAACGATGCAAAACGTCAATCGTCATCAACCCAACGTCACCCACTGCTGGACATACGCTTCTCTTTTCTTATGCCAATCCCTACGCTTCTGTGCCAGCCTCATCTAGAAAAAACATTAGGTACACGTAAACATGTTCATAATAAAGGGAACTGTTAAATTCAATTCATAGAGTCTAAGAGTTAATAACTTAAGTAAACCGCAAGACATATTGTGTAGAATGGACGCTCCTTTCCGGAATGTTTGATAAACGACTAATAAATCTGGCGGTGTGTCAGACATCGCCGCACCGCACCGCACCGCCCGCTCCGCACCGCTTCGCTGTACACGGTGCGGCGTCCCTCCGAGGCACAGATTACTGCGCCGCGCCGCGACAATATCGTCTAATTTACTTATTTCCGTTTTCCCTTTGACGGCGACAAGCATTCGCGGAGGGTCGAATTCTTAGCCTCATAGCCTACGCGCCCATTCCAGCCTTATTCAATTGTAGTGGCTAATCGCGTCGGTGCGCCGCACTCCTCCCGGCCCCCGCCACCCGCGCCCCTGCCACCCGCACACTTATCTATAAGCGTCGCTCTACTCGCGCGGTACTCTGGGACGATGTATTACAAAAGGATTTTTCCACCGATTTCCCCACAAACTGGATAAACCCGGCTTTAGATCGAACGAAATATACCGTCAGCAAATTCCTCAGCCGTCTTTATCCGCCTGAAATAAGACGATTTCATGCTGCTCAGTTTAACGTAACACAATTTTTGGTATTCTTCATTTATTTTTTCTAAACAAGGCGATAGGGAAAATGTGTAGACGAGGAAACGTGCCGAAACCGAAAGTTCATAAACAAAACACTACAGCGGCGAGTCGCGTGTCGCGTGGCGCCGCACGCGCCGAGACTCGAGACGCGGCTGTAGTGCTGAGCGGCGCACTAGGACCAAACGATGCGTTCCATCTCAAAAAACTATAACTTATTTTGTTCCTTGACATTTTGAATTGAAATATTGTATACGTATTCCTGAATACTTATGCTACTGGATAATGAAAACACTGCCATTTTAAAAACGATGTATATTTAGTAAAAAAATTATAAAAATAAAATGTTGAAAATCTTCACACAAAAATTAAAGTATATTATTAAAGTTAATTGTCTTCTTACCTTAGGTTACATTAAAATTATTAATAAGTAAATTACTACGTAATTACATAATTTTAAACTAAAAAAAACATAGGTACTATTCATGAAAAAAAAAACATTATTCTACTCATCACTTGTCAATACTAAAAGCTCTTTCGCTTCGTTAAGTAGTTATTTTGGTACCTGTCACGAATACTTGATCTATTTAAGCTAGAAATATAGGGATCAGAAGTATAGAACAGGTTGTGCGGAACGTCTTCCATTGTGGCTGACCTGGAACACTTTCGAGCGTGATTTAATCTATATTTCTTATAGTCTTTATTACGAGCTTCTTGAGCATCTTCAGATAATTTTTCTATTGGCAAAACTGCAAAATGCTCGATTATTTTGGCACCATGTATATGAATTTTGTGAACTGAAGATGGCATATAGTACCAGTTATATAGTACCACGATCTTCAGATGTGTTCAAGTAAGAATTTTCAGATGTTGAGGTACTGCACGAATTCAATGGTACTTTAAGCTCGCCATTTAACCAATTTGTGTTTTGGCTCTCGAAACGATCTTGTTTTCTTTGAGCTTTCACCCTTTTTTGGTGACAAATCGTTATCAAATTTCTTTGTATACTTTGCATAACCGTATTCACATCTGTTGTATATAAATGGAAAATGTCCAACAAATGTTTTTCAATATCTAAAGTACTTTTCCCGCTTATTACTGAGCACATATATCTGACGAACACGCTGAAAACCCGAGTGTTTATAGGACCCTAGTTTCAGTAACTTGTGCAAAACCAATGAGAAAATTGATATAAACAGTTCTCACAGGAACGCTGTAACCAATACCGATTATAATTACCACAACATATAAGAACTATGCAACATCATTTTTATCATACGTGTGCCTAAAATGATCACCGCAAAAACAAAATGTCATGAGAAAATATTTTTCGGTCGACATTTTTGCTTCTAGCTCGAAACGGCGCAGTAATGACGCAGGTTTTTTTTTGTTTCCTTGTATTACTGAATAGTTAAAGAATCTAAAAAAAAATATTAACTCGACATCGGCAGCCATCGGTAACAAGGAAACCTCAACTTGAAAATTAAAAAGACGGAAAAATTTGCTTATGACACTTAAAAATTTAATGAAAATAAATTCGCATAAAAAACATAACGTAGTTGTAAACTAGAGATCTTGAGCAATCCAAAAATGTATAACACTTATATATATTCTCTTGAAGAACATTGAAAATATTCTTAAGTTGAACTTCCATAATGAGTAGGTAATCTGGTTAATATAAAATTATCAAAGTATAAAGTTTGAGTGTAATTTTATATACCTAAAATTATTTTCTTTTTTATTTTCTATTATATCGGATAGCTCTGTCATCTAAAAATAGAAAACAATCAAAACGATTTCAGTAACACGACTTTAGTCCGAACCATTTTTGAGATGGAAAATACCGTTTGGTCCCTTATTGCGGCGCGACGGCGGCGCGGCGGCGGCCGGCCGCAGGAAGATCGACCTTCAGCCATCTGTTTACCGGATGTTCTTTTTTTAACGGACATAAATATGTTCATGGCTTTATAAGCAATAAAAAATTAAGCAAGTTTTTTCCTTTTAATATTTCTCTGACTGGTTTACCAAACGAACCAGATTCCAATTGAAAGTAAAAAGCATACAGAACATTTAACAGTGAGGTTGTCTTTTTCTGGTGCCTACCGGGTTGCCAGGTGAGGTAGGTTAGGATCTTATGGGTAACTACAGTTTTGTGCCGTTTGGGGTCGAAACGCGCGGTCCCAAATGCGCGTCTTCTTTTTACCCGATAGCGCGAGGCAAAGGAGGGTAATGTGTTTTTAAGGAAATTTCTCGCGGTCTCGTCGACACTTCATATAATCACAGGGCTGGCTGATTCTTTGGCCAAGAAATTAGCATTGCCATACAAGATGGCAGTGCTGCCAGTCTTCTGGGCACGTTTCCGGATAACAGCGATAAGGTTGAGTGACCTTGATGGGGCGCTGATTTTTCAATGGTCAGATAACTTTTATCGGAAGACTAAATCTGACAGTTTAACATATTTGCGATACAAAAGCTGTCAAACCACAATATTTATTCCTCAGTTAAAAGTTACCTGACTATTGAAAAATCAGCCCTTAGTTTAGTTAGGTAGTCATTTATTTTAATACCTAGTGTAAATGGTTGCGTTATAAATACATATTGCATTAGTAGGACAGAAAATATAATCCGTTCGTAAATGTGAAGGATTGTTTAAATGTTCACGAAAACAAAGAAAAAAACACTAGAAAGAAATGAAGCTGAATAGGTAACATTGAGAGCGGCAGTCTCTGCCTCAGTGGGGACAGACCCGGGCTTAGCCGTGAGCCGTGAGCGCGCCTGTCAGGCGATCCCGCCCGATGCAAAAAATGTTGGCCCTCACCGCCGTTGTCTCAAGTTTATGTTCATTAGCAAATCATTATCTCATCACAAGCCTTAAGAACAACGGCCTGTTCCGAACAACGAAGATAATATTGGTGAAGTTAAATGAATATTTCAAAAAGTTATGCAAAGTTTTCATTCCAACTGGACGAACTATGCTTATATAATAACAATATGTGCTCAGCTGAGGTAAACGAATTGTTCATGGCCATATAAAATGTACGTATGTATACATTTTTGGAGGCAGGAAATTACAGTGTGAATTTCCAGCGTGTGATCGATGTGATCAAAAGAATTCGCCACAAAGGGCTTCATATGTCGACATGTGTGCGGTGATGAAACAAGAGCGATGCTCCCGGTCCCGCGACACCGCGTCACGGTAAATTGCCAATTTGAGGAACGCGCCCCGCACCTCTCCGCCCGCCCGCACACCTCCGCACCGCATCGCACCGCAACGCGACGTTGCGACTCGCCACGTCATGCGTCAAAGGATTGCCAGGACAGACGTGCGGCACTACCCCACTTAAAGCCTACTCTATCGTGTTACGTAAAAGCTGTGAACGCTGAACCGATCATACTCCGCAGGTCAAGGACATTCTTCGCGTGACGTCACCGACCGCTGCCCGTGTGTAGCAGGTAAGTGCATCGCCTTACGTCACCGGCTCGATGCACCGCTCCTGAATACCAAACCTGTCATGATGCTCACATGTCTGACAATAAGCTGCCCATGTCCATCTCTGCTCAACTGAACGAACAAAACGCAAACAGCACCATTTCTACGAGTACGGTAAAAGCCGGATAGTTGACACACTTTTCAAAATCATTCAGTACAACAAGCAAGATACTTTATTTGTAAAACTGGCCAGTACATTGGTTTTTTATCTACTTTATGAGAAGTTAAAAAAACATTATCTTTATTATTGCCAGATTAGCGATTTTTGCGGACCTCTTTATTTGGGACATCTATCCCACATAGGGGATAGTTGCCTAATCCATATAAATTACGGTTCGGATAGATGCCCTGCCGAGAAACAGGACATCTATCCCGCAAAAACTTTGAGCGCATTTTGCCTTCCCATGCAATCACACAGAGACATGCGACACGGTCAACTTAGTGGTGGTTGGAGAGTCTTCGATATAATAATAAAATAGCACATAATTCATCCGCGAAACTAGAGTAATTAAAATCGGGGCAACTATACCCCTGGGGCAACTATCCTGGTTATACCATATGATGATGATGCATATGATGACAGGACTCCTTGTTCCGCACGTCGACTCAACGAACTCGTGTACGAGTATGTAGAACTTCGATCCAATGTAGAAGTGCCTGGAAATGGGATAAAATAAAAAAACGATTACTTTCTGCTCAGTTTAACATCAAAACCCTATTTTTTTAATTAAACGACGGGGAATGGAACCAAATCTGATCAAATGAAACTAAGTAATGCCCAAGTTTGTAAGCAAATTTTCCGTGAACTAATTGAGTATTTAAATGTGAACTAAAAGTTGGAAGACGGATCGCCAGTGGCGCAGCGCGGCAGCCGCGGGGCGCGCGGCTGCGAGCGCGGTACGACAAGGCGATATATTCGCTATATACCGTCACGACGGTATATAGCGAATTCGTCATATATCGTCGCACTTGTAACTCGTAACTGGATCGTGGCGCACTTTTCACAAAACAGCGTGTATCGGTGACATGGGCACGTCGCACGACGCGCCGCGTGCGTGCGGGAGACGAGCAATTGAATCGACGCGTAACGACGTCGGCGCGTAATGTGACGTGTTACTGATACGCCGCGACACACGTTATAAACCGACTCACAAATTGCTATTAACGTGCCACAGTAACCCGGCCGCGTATCACACATAGATACCCCCCCCAAACCCCGCACCACACACCTCAGGGTGTCTCACAGTACTCGCAGGTAATCTCAGCGCCGCAAAACAAAGTAGATACTCTATATAATTCCATTAGAGTGTATGGGCCGACGGCGACGCGCCGAGCCGCACAAAAAGGGACCAACTCCCGGCGGCTGCCTTTGTGACGCGCTTTAATTTACTTACTTCATCATTTTACGTTATTTTCGGCCGAGCGGTCACTGAAGCCCCGTGAAATACCCACACTAACTACTTTCACAATACCTACCTGCGGTATATCGTTTTTGCCCACGGCTTCGCCCGCGTGGATGTCGGAAATTATCTTACGGGAACGTGGGAACTACCGGAAACAAAAGATATGTCCCCTGTCTTTCATACAAATCCGTTCAGCCGTTCAGTTAAGGCGTAGGAGTTTAACAGACAGCGTTAATTCCGCATTTATGAAGAAAGGTTTGATCGCGACTTTGTCTGCGTGGACTTCAGATATTATAGAGGACATTGTGCGATACGTCACGGTACGTTTTTTGTGCACTCGGTACTCTTGAGCAACCAAATACGAACCTGTTCAGCCCTTTTTTGCGTGATTGAGTAACAAATTCGCCGTTCTTTTTTTAATTTTTAACTCCTGACGGATACAGAGGGCTGTAATAAGTTTAACGTGTGTATCTCTGGATTTGTGTGCCTGTCTGTGGCATCGTAGCTCACAAACGGCTGAACCAATTTTTATTTTTTTTGTGTAGTCTGAAAGGTGACTTAATCGAGAGTGTTCTGAATCTATTTAGTGGTGCATGCATGCTGGCCCAGTTTTGTGCGACACGGTTTAGTGGCAAACGTCTTAGTGGTACGCTTGGTACATATATATCTGGAGTCAATGTTATCCCGTTTACAACTTTACAAAGTGTTGTCATTTAGAACCCTGCGTTGCTTCAATGAGTCTAATTTGAAGTAACTTAGCCGTTCTGCGTAATACGCTCTATGAGGACATTTGCGGCCTTATAGAGCCAAGCACCTCGTCATGTTTGCTCCAATGATGTGATCAAGGTCTGAGGATTGACTAGCAAAGACGAATGAGGATAAGTAGTACCTAGTAGACGGTCAATGAGAACGCCCAGCGGATTAGGCCCAGCAATAATGAATGTTTTTATGCTATTGTAGAACGGACAACATTTTCATTAGCCGTCCCCCGACGCGACGATACTTTTATCAAAATATTACCTACAAGTTCTTAATATATTATTACCTATTTATGTCAGGGGTTTTTAAATATTTTAATTTTTTTTTTATTATTAGAAGAGATTATATGCCAATATACTTGTTCAGTCAGGGAAATAAATTGTTTATCAAACTAACAAACTTAAATTATCCGTTTACTCAAATTACAATAAAATTGTCGGTCTTTGACAGTTTTATGTAATGCTATGATGACATGATCTTACAATATAAACTGTAACTTGCCTATAATACGAAGAAGGTAAATCGATCACCCAAATCTAAGATAAAACTAGCCAATTCAAATCTTGAACTTAAATTTATCTTTAAGTTATCTGCTTTGTGTAAATAATTCGAATTAAATATTGAAATTTGAGAAGTTATATTTTATAAATTACAAACATTATTGTATCAGAAAAAAGATATTATCTATTTTATTTACTTAACCATTAATGCAAACTTAAACAGGGTAAGTTTTTATCCAGTGTGCAAACTGGAACCATGAATGCAGCATATCATTCAAGACCCCCAACGCAGAAAATTTACGTCGGTTTTACAAAAAAAAATCTGTTTCATAGAAAAGTGCAATACCTATGCGGTCAAAATGTACAGAACTACTGATTTTTTTTTTGTATTACCGACGAAAAATTTCTGTGCTAGGGGTCTAGAATGATATGCTGAATTCATGGTTACAGTTTGCACACTGGATAAAAACTTATCCTGTATAAACAGACAAGAAGAAAGGAACAGAATCATACGTACAAAGTTAATGCTTATTTCTACAGAAATCTCTTCCAGCGCACCTGCGATAGGAGAGAAGATCAAAAGAGATGTAGACAAGATAAAAAGATATGAGAATATAAACACATACTTACATACTTTTAAAATAAATATCCCTGAAATGTATACAATTATAATGTAACTTAAATAATCCTACTATCGATCGATACGTTTTATCCCGGTATTACTATCTTGTGGGATTCAACCAGCATGCGGGCGAAGCCGCTGGCAAAAGCTAGTAAACACATAAGATTATTACAAAGTGGAGAGAGTGTGCTTTCACTGTTCTTTTAAATACTTACTGCAACATTTTGGTAGTCCCTAATGTCAGGCGGAAGTGAAGTCCACATTGAAGGAGTATGAGTACCAGTCGGTTGTGTGGGGAGGGGACTTTTAAGGTTCAATACAAAACGAATGCAGATATTTTACAAACGCTCAAGTTTCTACAAAAGCTCCTCGGTGGCGTCCAAATAACAGACATCAGCGTAGTCAGTAATGGGCTGTGTGAGAGTTTGAACAAGAAATTTTGGTGTTCAAGGGCAGCTTGATAATGTGTTTTAAATTTCTTTTAGAATGTTGTATGTTCTGACAAATAAATTTAGGATTATCTTAGACCTTGGCACCCATTTAGATCTTAATTCTTTTGTCAGCGCAGTCGGTAACCACGCATATTCTTAATACTGAACTTGCCACCTAATTTCACATTTACGAGTATGTTTTAGATGGGATTCATACACAGATATATGTTTATATATTTTATTTGCGTAAAACATGGTATAAAAAGGTCTTACAATACAGAAAAAAAGAGCAGACATGTTTTGCCAAGATTAAACATAGCATGCAAATATTTATAATAACAATTTCCTTAGCAAAATTATTATTTTATTACAACAACACTATTTTCGTTCTAGGAATTGTTTAATACTATAGAAGTTGTTATCAATTAACCATTCATACAATTTATTCTTAAAAGCATATAGATAGACCTAGATAACGCAAGTATCACGATCTGAATGAAAACAAAGTGTGCCATTTTTTTACTACCTACTATGACGTCACAAGCACTATTTAGTGATGGGAAAACCAAATCGATTCAAAGACGCCGCCGAGTGTAGCACCCAATCTATATTTTGTAACACAAGTACAAGTAAAATTCAACATTTTATAAAAACTCGAAAAGTTACAGAAACTTATCAATTAACTAACTTCAGTAGTTGTGATCTTCAGTACATCAATGGTCGGACATGCTGCTTCTGTCAATGTTCGATGCTTTTTCCCTTCTACAAAGCTTTCTTCCTCAAGTGGTCGCGAGCGCAGCTAAACGTGTGATCCTGGGTTCGATTCCCGGGTTGGGTAGGGTAGTTAATTTTTCCATTAGGAATGTTTAAGTAGCAGCCTTGAGAGCAGAAGTTGGAGGTGTGATAACTACTTCGGAAAGGACGTGAAACCGAGGGTCCTGCGCCTGATTTCTACACTGTCGTGTCGGGTTGCCATATACCGTCCCGTCGGACTGGGTGCAGCAGCGAGTGCACCTGTCTTGGCGCACACACTTGTGCACTATAATGTCCCCTGCACGCTGCAGGCTGTTACGGAGCACGACATGAGCTTGTGCACCGCAAAGCCAAGCACTCCGGTCACACACTAACATTTCCCGTCTACGCTACACCACTAAGATGGAGAACATCGTGAGTTACATGCGGCAGAAGACGAGGTACACGCCGAGGGTGTAGTTACTGGAGCTACACCGCAACGGGTATTACAAGACGTTTGTGGTGCGAGTACCGTATCGTATCGGCCTGTCGCCATTGAAGAAGACTTCTAGCCGCAGGCGTGGTGTTCCGTCGCTTCCGCAGACAAGTACCACAGGACAGCACTATGGTAGTAACATAGTTGTATTCAAAATTAAAATATTTTATTTCACATACCTAAACCCGCAAGGGCACTTATGAAACGTCAGAAGCTAGGTGCTCGGTTCCAATTTGTCACTTCCTATGAAGAAGAGCCGGCAAGAAACTCAACGGTTACTCTTTTAAAAATAATTAAAAGAGTAGAAAATCGTAAAACAAAAAAAATACATGCAATTCGTTAAGTTTACTTGTTAGTTTGAAAAAAACTTCCCTTTAAATAAGCGTTCTTAATTGTATGACCACCACTGTATATACATATTTAAATATTTACGTGCACAGAAGATTTATATAATCGTAAAAGTACACAATATTTTATAAATGTTATAGCGTAGTGCTCTTAGAACGAGTACGCTCTAACATCAATCACAACACGAACTAAGTATGATTGATTTGATTCCGATTGGAACATCTATTCAAATAATGTGTTCTAAAAGAGTAAAGGCCTGTAATATAATATTATGAGTTTCGATATAAGCACATAAATCAGTCAGATGCAATGCGGCGCCGTACAGTGAGGCCGGTGTGCGCGCACTGTGAGCGGGCACTGGCTCGTCCGTGACTACTTCCCGGCAGCCAGCTCCAGTGCCTCCAGTGGGCCTGCACCCTAATTGCCTAACACACTATTAATCAGAATCAGAATCCTTTTGAAAGTTGTTGCGAATCCATTCTCTCATTATGTTCGCAGAAATTGTAGCAACGTAAACAACGCCATGAATGTTGTGGAACGGCCAAAATGAAGCTACTGAGTGTAGTAGACATAAATAGACATCATATTTATTACGCTATCACCATCTTGTCGGAGCTTAGCTCACCTTCACCGTCACTTGTCCTCCTAACATAGGTGTTACACGGTTTTTCCAGGGGAACTTATTTCAGTATGAATAAAAAATAATCTAGCAATGGGGAAGGCAACTGTCCACTGGGCTGGAACTGTGGACCATTTCCCTAGAGGCACTAACATTAGTAGATGGCGTGGTGATTGTTTTTAAATTATATGGAGTTTTAGATTATGTCAATAACATCGTGAAAGAAAACTGGTTACAAGTAAATATAGTTTTTAAATTCTGACAGTTTCCATGTCAAATACCTACCTAATTTTAAAATATTGAAATCACAGAGAATAATGAAAAAGTGCAATAAAACCAAACTTCATTCATTTCATGTTCATTCATGGAACATGAAATGAATGAATGAACGAAATGTCAAATCTATATTGTAGGCCGTAGGCTGTGCTAGCTACGGTCACGTAACTACAATTAGCTTTGCCCGACCTTTCCCATTGATACGATCATTTTGAATTTGTATTCCGGTCATAACTAACATAATATTCTTCATTAAAATGGCGTCCAAAGTACAGCACCAAATGAATCACCGCTCCTCGGAGAGTTATTTGTTTAGAGAAGTACCTACTTACCGCTCATTAAAGAACGCGTCGATGTAATAATTTTGTGACGACTATTACAAATTGCAACCATTATACAGTGAAACGGTTGCGGGCATCGTTTGTGTGTTTTTATCTGAGGCGGTTAGCAGTCGCGCCACGTCCGCATATTATATTGCCGTGGCGGAGAGCACCCCTTCCCTGCCTCCACGCACCCCGTCGCAGAGGCCTTGTTTAAGTAAGTCATTGTGTGTAAGTAAATACTGTCTGTACCGGGGACGATCAGTGTCCTAAGAACTGGAGGAACTGGGAGAAATAATACCTACTATCTGTTAAATTAGCGTAACTTACCTCTATTTTATATGAAATTAAGGTTTAATCGGATTGAGAAATCGTGCTATGCGTTCTGAGTTATGTTCATTTAGGATACCTGCGCACTGGGAGGTGGACGGGCCACCACCGTCCAGCGCACGCTTACCAACACAATAACACCGACGGTGGGAACTTTATCTTATGAATATCATTGAATTGTCGACGCTCAATGACATTAGCCCGATGACCCCCGCCATCACGTGGGAGTGGGGCGCACTCCGGCGCGGTCGCCGGCGCGCGTCGTCCAATATCTGCGCTGTTACGAGATATCGTTTATCAATCCGTCTCCGATTCCATTCCATTATGACTGGGGACTTGAACCTGACGTTTTTATTACCGAGAGCCGAACGTCGAAGGCCGAGAGCCGAGAAGACACCTAGTTGACACCGAGAGGACACTTTTTGCCGTCATTTTATAAAGCACTCGATCATGTCTGCACTTATTATTCGTGCACTCATTTTGAGTCGTTATTTCGTCTTCAGCGACATACATTACTCCCACGGCTGACAAACAAATTTAAAACAAAATACTTACGTCAGTTTATAAACAGACAGTTAACTGAATATAAGTACAAGTAGCCTGCACACTTTACTACGACTTACTTCTATCTCTGCCCATATAACGAGATTTTAAAAGTCTCAAATTGGAGCCCGCTCCGCAATAAAAGGGCGAATCGAATTTACATTAAATTGTAGACAATTGACAAATGTAGCGCAATATGGCGCCGCGCGCCGCTCTGGCTAATCACCACCATCGGCACCTGACTTGTCGAGTTGGTTTGTTAGCAAATCATGTTTCAGAACTAGCTGTACCCGCGGCTTCGTCCGCGCGGAATAGTTTTTTTTTATTTTTTTATTTATATTATGTGTATTGATAAAAATAAATATAATTTCTCCTTATTACATCAGCTATCTGCCAGTGAAAGTCCCGTCAAAATCGGTCCAGCCGTTTCAGAGATTAGCCGGAACAAACAGACAGACAGACAAAAAATTTAAAAATGTTATTTTGGTTTATGTACCGTGTATACATCCATATGCATTTAATAAAAAGTGGTTATTTTATTATTACAAATAGACAGCAATTGTATTTATCTGTATAGAAGATGTAGGTATAGATGATATGACAACCAATTTATACATAGCTACAGTAAGACCGTAAATATTACGACTGAAAAAAAACTGGTTTCGTATTATTTTTTTTATTTTTTATTCCTAAATGGGCCAGTTCTTGACCTCGGTCACGCCTGATGGAGCGATAGAAGATGCATGTTCACACTTGCTTTGAAAGCAGACCGGTTAAATGTGGAAGGAGGGAACTCAGACACTGGCAGAAACAAACATGCACAGCGAAAGTGTGGAACTCTTTCCACACTTTCGCTGTGCATGTTTCGCGTAATAATGTGGAGGAGAAGGATAAATAAATAAAAAAGAAGGATAAACTCAATAAAATCAAAAACGGAGTCATAAGTCGTTGTACCATTTTTATTAAAATACCTACTTATTCAAATGTCCGAACGTATAGCCACTGGTACTAAACCAAACGAGAAGAGCTTTACACAAAAGGCATTAAATCAAAACAACGACAGCCGCACTCGGCTCTGGACACGAAACGAAAAAAAAAAAAAAAATACAAACGTTTCTCCACAATGAAATTAATTCGGAATAAAACTCCCCTGACGCACAGTGGAACGAATGTATGGGAGCGGTTGGACGTAGACATGTCCGAAAAATAAGAGTAAAATTATGACAAACTAATGATGCCATCTTATTCGATTACTTAATGCCTTCATAAATTGTGGTGATGAATTTCTTCATAACTCCCATATTTCGGGAGTAATTTGAGAAAATGTGAAATTTTACTATGAAAATGAGTGTATCGAGCTCTCTCCCTCCTGATTCCGGGCTTGTTTCAAGTAGCGGTCTCTAATATCGTAATGCTATTACTAAGAGCTATATTTAATACTAAAACACATAGTGCGCCAAATGTGCACTTTCTGGGATAAAAGGAAATGAAAATTTAAAAAAAAAAACGTTTTTTCCCCATTTGTATTTACTTTAAACCGCAGACAGACTTATTAAGAGGTCTATAAATATATTATATATATATACAGAAATATATATTAACAAAAATATTCACAAGAACTGATGAGAGTATGACTTTTAAGTAAGTTGATAATAAATTACCTAGTTTCATTAAAAGTACAATAAATAATTAAGATGTAAGCTCTAATTTACTAAGTTACACATTTTAAAACAATAACATCATTTAATTATCTTCGTCATCATCATCATCATCAATTAATTCAAATTCAGAATCGATGTCCGCTAAATCATTTATGTTAACAAATTCGATATCACTTTTCTCAGAATCCGTAAGCTCATAAAATTCCTTAAAAGAAGATTTTTTTACAAACTTATTTCCTTTTGGACGGATACTTGTAACAAGTGGATCAGAAGACAGTAAAAGATTGTGCATAATATCTTCATTGCATGAGATACTGCTATGCTTTCGAGAATGCCCCTCTCTATATTTTCTAAAATCTTTATTTCTAGCCTCAGATGCCTCTTCGGATAGAAAACCAATGGGCACAATTGACATGTTCTGAACTATGTCTGGCCCATGCATTAAAATTTTATGAAGTGAAGAAGGCATATAATACCATGGGTATAACTCCACGTAAAGCTTAGCAGTATCAAAGCAGAACTCTCGGAATTTAGTTACGTTGATCTTCTCTCCTGATGAAATACACTGCAAGATCACACAGATTTTTCTTAAAAGCATAGCATCTATTCCGGTCAGTTCAGCAGATTTAGTGTAGTTTTCAAAAAATCTCCTTGCCGAGTTGCCATTGTTGGTGGATCCACTGCCTTGTTTCACAACATCGAGAAGTAAGCCCGTTTCTCTTCTTACAGCCTCTTGAACTCTTTTCTTCCTGTCATCAACTTGCCTTTTTGCTATATCACCCCTTACTTGCCATGATTTTATGTCTAATTTGTAGGAAATGTGTAATAAGCATTCCATTGAGCGAATCCAAGCGTGAAGGGTGCTTAAGCTATATTTATACATGTCCTCGTTTGCGTGTTTATCTTTGATTAACTCTAAATTATTCATTTCTTTAGGACAAGCCTTGCATATGTCACACACTGAAGCTGCTGTATTGGATATAATGGAATGAATTTTACCATCAATCATTGTCAACAGCAGTTGGTGTTTGACACTAATTCCATCAGTGATGGTGGATGGAGTTAAGGCTTCAATCTCTGCTTCGATTTCAGCCATCTCTCTCTGCACATTTTCTTTGGTTTCCTTTATAAACTTAAACAATATTGGCCGGCAAAATGAAGTGGAAGATGGTCGCTCGTTTTCCCAAATTGTTACACCTTTTGAGACGAGCCGCAGTGGTACAAGACTAATCATAAAATTACTAGCAAGATCGATTTGCTCATCTTCACTCGTCCTTTGATGATAAATGCTTTGGCTAGATGATCCGTCAAAACCCCATTTGCTGGTCAATACGAGCTGTTGATTGGGATCAACAGGGGTTTCTAACGACCTAATAAGTCTTCTTGAGGTTAAATCCATCAAGGCTTGTAATTTGATTTTTGCAGAGCTCTCTGTAACTGTGAGATCTTCTTTGGCCGGATAGCACTTAATTTTTTCTTTAACCAACATGTAGTAACTCGGGTATTGAAGAGCTCCTTCTTGAGTGTTGAAATCCCGAAGAGTGTTATAGCGCCATTTCGATAAGTTCATCGATACATAAAGAGCCAATGCCTTCAAAGGGGATATTTCCCGTACCTGAATTGATTTACCTTCAATGAAGGCTTTGATTTTTGAGGCCTCTTCTGGATTCTCCGTCAAGTATTTCATAACATAAGCTGTATCGCTTTGTCCTGCCTTTTGAAGCGCCCTTTCGGCCGAAAACATAATTTCAGCGCTGCTACTGCTGCATGAAAGACTATCTTCAGTGCGTCTTCTTTTTTGCCGGTTACTAAGGTCCTCAAAAGATTTACGAGGACTAGGATGTGTACAAGTTGAAGCATCAGATTTAGCAGGAGAAATTATGGGCTCGATGACGTCACTTATATTTTCTGTAGAAGGTTCCATATTTTCATTCTGTAATTCCGGCCATTGAATTGCAGCCTGTAGCCAAATCTCATGTTTCTTCCGAAACTTATCTGTGCTTCTTCCAGACTGTGTCCATTTTGCATAAATGCGGTAGCAAAATCGACGACACCAGTCTTTTAAACTTGTTTCAGCACTTTCACATAACTGAACACAACTGTTATCTTTTAAAACACTGAACAAATAGTTAAAGTCGCGTAAATCTTTATGTGCGCGTGCGCATAAAGCAACGTGAATATCAAGATTTGTATTAAAATTTGGAAAATACATTGCGAGATTAGCTTGGATACAACGAGGTGTAAATCAACACTGATTTTAAAGTTACTAATAGTGACCTATTTATATAAAATCCAGGTATCCCAGGTATCCTTTGTTAAATATTGCAAGGTAATTAGTTATTGTGATAATTAGTAAATGATGCATGCTAAATTAGTGTATTAAGAGCCATTTAGTAATTAAATAATAGCAATGTTCTTATCAGTAATCATTAGTGCATCAGTTTTATATGTAAACCTTAAGTCCCTAATTATATATCCTAATTAGCTTATATCTTCTCTAATTGGCTGCTCAGAAATGTTATTGTAATAAGGTAAACCTTTAGAAAAACGGTTTTAATCAACAAAATAAACAAAAAATAAAAAAATTGTGTTATAAAATAAACATCACTCTTTATCCCAGAAAGTGCACATTTGGCGCACTATGTGTCTTAGTATTAAATATAGCTCTTAGTATTAGCATTATGATATTAGAGACCGCTACTTGAAACAAGCCCGGAATCAGGAGGGAGAGAGCTCGATACACTCATTTTCATAGTAAAATTTCACATTTTCTCAAATTACTCCCGAAATATGGGAGTTATGAAGAAATTCATCACCACAAGTTATGAAGGCATTAAGTAATCGAATAAGATGGCATCATTAGTTTGGCATAATTTTACTCTTTTTTTTCGGACATGTCTACGTCCAACCGCTCCCATACATTCGTTCCACTGTGTGACGACGCGGACGACGCGGACGCGGCCCGCCGACGTTTTACTTTGTTTCGTACTTCTTTATGAGTCGCCCGCAGCCGCCCGATCGCACGACGCCCGACGCAAACGAAGTTCCGCTGAAAGAGGCTTTCTGCGCCCCTTGCTCGCTTATTGCTGATGTACGGAGCTGAGCGGAGCGGAAAGGAGCATGAAATCAACTGGATGATTTAAGGTCGCTGCACACAGCGGGCGCGGCGCGGCGGGACACACTGAGCAGTTGTAATGTACTAGATATTACGGACGCCGCCACACAGCCGTCGCGTCGCGTCGAGCGGGACGGCTCTGTGTGGCGTCGTCCGTAATATCTAGTACATTACAACTGCTCAGCGGCGCGTCGCCGTCCCGTCCCGCCGCGTCAAGCCGCGCCGCGCCCGCTATGTGCAGCGACCTTTAACGGCAACCTATGTCATTTGTCGCGGCAACAGACAGCCTGCCTCGCCGTCTTACCTCTGCGACGTAATCCGCATTATGGCCGTCTCGCTAAGTATATCCCTCATCAGCTTCCCTAGGAGACTACACTACGCACACAATCCAACCGAGTACTAACGCACCAATTTTGTAAGTGTCCGATCCGAACCATATAAAATATTATTTGTAACTCGATTGCGGAAACAGCCTAGTTTTGTTACTGTAGAGTTATTTTTAAGGGATTCGTTGGCAAAACCCTTATAATTCGTCATATTCCT
Source organism: Polymixis lichenea (assembly GCA_949091785.1). Classification (NCBI taxonomy): domain Eukaryota; kingdom Metazoa; phylum Arthropoda; class Insecta; order Lepidoptera; family Noctuidae; genus Polymixis; species Polymixis lichenea. The sequence goes on along the minus strand of OX420933.1, from coordinate 26,433,766 downwards.
TTGTCTGTTTGTCCGTCCTTCTAAATATCACACAGCCATTTTACATGGAAAATATTTGCATGCGGTAACTAAGCGTGGCACGCCTAATACACGTACCCGAGGGATGAAAATTAAATTCAATGCACATTAGCGTAAACTGTTGTATCCAATAATGAAGACGATTATGGTGTATATAAGCGATATTGCTTTGGAAATAGTTTCTGGAATATGCAACATTTTCGGTAACAACAACTGAAACAACTTTGCTTTACAAAGTTTTGACGGGAAACACAAACATTTTTTTACGTTCGCCAAAATCATTTTTGTGCACACAGTATTCATGCCAACCAAGGTAGCCGTAACTGTGAGTGGGCGGCCACAAACTTGGCTGGTTTTTGTTATTTATTTAAATATATTATCTTCGTCCTCTCGTCTCGTCCAATGGTATGAAGTGGCATGAGCATAATCAGCCTTTAATGTCCCACTGTTGGGACTCAACCCTCCTCTCTTCGAGAGGGAGTGGGCTTAAATCTACCACGCGGGCCCAGTGCTGGTGGAAGATGTCACATGTCTTCGAAGTTTTAGTTTTTAGGACATGGCGGTTGCCTCACGATGTTTTCCTTCACCGTTTTGAAAGCAATGGCGATAAAATTATTACATCTCGTAAGTCGGGGTCGATACCACTCAGCTACTGGTATCCACTGGAATAAAGCTCAACAAAAGGATGGTCCGTGCGAGTGTAGTGTGCGTGGGCCGTGTGACTGTGTGTCGCGAACAGGTGGCACGTCAATTTAATAACAACGTTCAACCGCTACCATGAAATCGGATCGAAGTAATATTGCTAGTGCGCTGTGTCGATACTGCTCCGACAGATATAAATAGCTCAGTTTATTGCTCTTCGGTAAATTCATAGCAGAGAAATATTGCTCGAAAGAAATAATAAAGCTATAACGTGTGACGCCTGTGACACATCTCAGGAGTGGATGTGGATGCGTTACACGCAAAGGTTATGGGAATCTATTGCAACAGTAAGTTGAACTTCCCTTGTTTAATGACATTAACAAAAAGCAAACAGAGGTGTAGAACAGTGCCGAACACGGATGTTAGTCACAACTTGAGGAAAACAATCATATGATTGTCGTGCAGAATTAATATGGGATTCGCAGATGGTACACATGGATGGTACACATGCACAGAAATCTCTCTCTCTATAGGTACACCAGGGTACCAGAAACATCGACGTTAAAACTGTAGCCATAAATTCAGCACATTTTTCTAGAAAGAATGCTGTTTCATACACCGCATCGGTTTTACACTTTTGTGTAAAACAGATTATTTTTGTACAGATAACCGACGACAAATTGTGACGCCCCCTGCGTTAACATCCAGCTCCTAAATCATGTACTGAACCTATGGTTACAGGTTGCGCGTGGATGTCCCTGTCACCCTGTATGTATTTGTTACAGGTTGCGCGTGGATGTATGTCACCCTCTATGTATTTGTTTACATATTATAAAGTCAAGCAACATACGTCAAACGGTTATTTTACTTTTTTTAATTAAACAGAATCAACAAGTATTCCGTGAAATCTCTAAAAGGGTGATTGGAAACTCAAGCTATTCCTTGAAAGGGGTTATTACGTACTAGAGCGTAAATGGCAAGTTGTAACAAACTTGACCCGAAAACTTGCGAGCGAACCTTGTTGGCTTCCAGTTCTTTGGTTATGGTTTATGAACATTATTTTCCTTGTAATGTTTTTTACTTTATGAGCAAAGTTACAAAGTAAAATTTTGTCGTGGTGGCGGTCATCGTATTGTTCAGCATATAGTGTCCCCACTGCTGAGACACAGGCATCCTCTCTTCGAGAGGAGGTGGGCTGTAATGTCCCACGCGCGCTCGGTGCGGGTGGTGATGTCACATGTCTTCGAATGTTTGGTTCTAGGACATACCGAATCCCCACGATGTTTTCTTTTCCTGTGTTGAGAACGGTGGTGGTGAAATTATTTACACAAAGTAAAGTGCCTGCTAGGATATGAATATCGTCGGGGCCAGCAACGTCTGGGTTAATTGTACTTTTATTTAGCTTTATTAAGGTATTTCAATAATATTTAAAACAACTTATTAAATTGAAATTCAAAACGAAGCACATATTGAAGAGGATCGCGTGTAGTAGGATCTTAGCGCGTAGAGGCAACGTTGGGAGGAGTCGTAGCACGTAGGGTTGGCAGCGCATAGAGGATCGTAGTACGTAGGATTGGTAGCGCGTAGAGGTTCGTAGCGCAGAGGTTCGTAGCGCATTGGGATTTGTAGCACGTAGAGTTTCGTAGCGTGTAGAGGTTCGTAGTGCGTTGGGTGTCGTAGCACGTAGGACTCCGTAGCGCGTTAGTTGTTATTTTTTGGGTGGGAAATCATCAATAACTTCTCCCGCTCTTCGTGTCAGACTTTTACTGACTAAAACCCACCCGTGTTCCCTCAGTTGTCTGAATGCCAGGGGCCACGGTATCTCTTTCGAACAACCCGCACCCCTGGTAGGCATCAGCCCTTGCCGACCTCACCAGTTTGTGCTGACATCTCTTTGAGGCGCGCGTGGAACACAACGCACCGTCGACCCGGGCTTGGTCCTTTCCGGACAGCGAGCTACCCATTACTCGCCATCCGCAAGCCCGCGCCTGCGATGGCCGGGAAGCAGCCAGGGATTCCCAACGCCCAGGGTGACTCCTGCGGTGACTAGGGCCGTGAGGGCACATATAGTGCCTCCCTTCTTCTTCCCTCCTTCTTCCGCCTCCCTCTTCACGAGCATTACTACTTCGCAGAAGAAGATGACGGCTACCCATGCACTCTCGGTCCCAACCATGGCCAGGACCAGGGCCGTACACGAGAGATCGCCGCCGCCGATCGCCTCGACAAGGACACGGCGGTGCTCCGCCCAAGCCGGGCAGACCTCAAACGTATGCTCCACCATGTCCTCAAGGTGATCTACGCAGTGGAAACACCCGGGCGTTTCCTCCCGCCTTGTCCGAAACAGGAATCTCCCGTAACAACCGTGTCCGGTGAGGACCTGCGTCAGGCGGAAGGTGAGGACGCCGTACCGCCTCTTAATCCACTCCTCAAAGAGCGGACTTACCGCCGCAATCGTGGCGTGCCCCGTGTAGCACTGGTTTGCGACATCGCATTCTCCATGTCGCCATGAGATCCCACCGTAGCTCTGTCCGCTGTGCCGCGATTTCCCACGGCAGCGGAGTTACGCCCCGGCGTTTGGCCTCCTCGCGCCACTCCCAAGTGTGCGCGAGGACCTTTGCCTGCAGATCCCATGGCGGCAACTTGGCAAGGAGGCCCGCCGCCCCACCGTATGTCTGTAGCGCGATATTCTTTTTGAGGCTGACTGTTTACATGATATAATAGAGGGATGTTCCTTGCCTAGTACATCCTAATAGACGAGGTATATATTAATTACTAGCTGTGCCCGCGACTTCGTCCGCGCGGAATAGTTTTTTTACTATTATTTATATATCAATAAAAACAAATAAAAATTCTAAAATAAAAGTAGCCTAAGTTACTCCTTATTACATCAGCTACCTGCCAGTGAAAATCCCGTCCAGCCATTTCAGAGATTAGCGGGAACAAACAGACAGACAAAAATGGAAGAAAATGTTATTTTGGTATATGTACCGTATATATATTCATATGCATGTAGCATAAAGCGGTTATTTTAATATTACAAACAGACACTCCAATTTTATTTATATGTATAGATATAGATGTACCTATAGATTATATGTATAGATGTATAGATATGAATGGTAAATCGCGCCTCAATTGTTGACTTGAATTGACCTGAACTATTTAATTTTTCTTCATTCGCCAATCTTTCTAGTTTGAAGGCGAAAAGCATTTGTTAGATAATCCATTTCTTTTTTCAATCTAAAAAATACTAATCTTAAACTACTAACTAACTATGTTAATACTGTAAGGTGTAAGTATATTTCTCGGTAAATTTCTCTCTCCGTTACAATTTGTTAATTTTGGTTGAACTGCTCTTTTCTCTCCCACGTCATCATCATCATCTGCCTGCCTTTTCTCAACTATGTTAGGGTCGGCTTATCTGACCTCCACAACCCAGTTACTGGGTAATACGATACCCCTTGGTAAGACTGGTTGTCAGACTTTCGGGCTTCTGACGACCCGTAACGACTGTCAAAGATCCACAAATGACAGCCGGGACCAACGGCTTAACATGCGTTCCGAGGCACGGAGGGGCCTTGGTAGGTAAAGACGGTCACCCATCCACGGACCAACCGCGGCAAGGGTAGCTTAACGTGATCGATCGACCCGTGCGACTTTTTGTGCGGATTACTTAGCCACAAGTCCCTCTTCTTTTCTCCCTTGCATTTCTTGTATTACATTTATTTTCAACAGGTACTTTAAATCCATCAGTTAAATTTTCCTATCTGTTGGTAGGATTTTACAAAATAATGCGGAATCATTTATAACTACCTATTACAATAAACGTAATCCAAGTGAAATTTGCATGAGCCTGCGGTTGAGCAAGTAGTCGCGTGTCGCATGAACTGTGGAATAATGAACCGAACTGATAGAATACAGTTACACTATCATAGCGACACCGTTCATTCACTTGTGACCTTTCATTGACGTAGTTTAGGCGATGAGAATAAATCAAACCGAGACATGGCGCTGTGTGGATGAACTCACTTGCTCTCATAACTAGTTATGTATTGGTGGTCATTACACGATCAGTTAGATCGAACGAGTACCTATTAGTAACCTGTGGACTTGCACTCGTCACAGCAGACCGCGCCAGTCATCGCCCGCTCGGCTAGCTGGGCGGCGACGCGGACTGATGGCCGCGCACCGCAGAGTCGTGGAGAGAATATCTAATCGTGCTCCGCTCCACTTGGACATGGAACACAAAAACGCACTCTCGCCGAGCATTTAGCTGCTAAGAGTGCGGCGCGACCTCATTATGTTGAAGTACAACGGATTTCATTCGAGAGCACATCGACTCGCGCCAGGCACGTTCTGCTCGTATATCTGCAATGTCTATCACGGTGGAAGTTACAGCCGACGCGAGACGCTCGATAAAGCCAATAAATTTCATGTCAGTAGGTGTTATATCGACGCACAGTGAGAAAAACGTCAAGGGTCCTCTGTCAGCGTTGCAACAACCACCCACCCTGTTGTAGTTTGGGGATTACTAAAGTAACATTCAAAATGCTAATATTGACCTGTTGGCCTGTTCCTGGAACATTGAGCAAGTAACTTTGCAGATTTGCATAAACTCACAGACAAGCGCTGTGCCTCTTGTGATGACTCGACAAACATTCGCGGGCCGGACCGCCCGGCCGCCCGGACCGGCACTTGTTACTGCTACATTGTTGCACAACACGTTGCTAACCAAGTTACCGCAACAAGCCAATCGGAAACTTTTAGCGGTGATCAGGCAGTAACGAGCGGCCGGCATGACTGGGCGGCTGGAGGGGACGTGTTATGACGGTGCCGCAGCAGCCTGCCACTGAGGCGCGGCGGCCGCCCATCAATCAATCCCCCCGCGCCCCCCACCCGCCGCCCCGCCGCACCACCCACACATTCTTTCCTTATCCCACCAAGTAATTTAATTAAACTGTCGAAGAATCTTACTTTTATTCCAGTAAATGAGAGTTTTAACTATCTGAAAATGCGTTAAAAATTATCCGAGTATTTTTACTGAAGCGAATCTATTTTTAACGAATAAATAAAAAGATCTAATATCTTTGATTATCTGGCAGACAAGAGCGTACCGCGCTAAGAACTTGTTTCATTGTGGAAACATGTTCAGTAGTCAACTCGTCTCTAGTGAGGACGTAGTCTGAGAAATTCCTAGATTTAAACGTGTATCGGACGTGTGGGTATGAAGCTGAAATCATGAGCGTGGGTCCCAAACACGTCGCTATAAGTAGGCGCGCGCTCCATTCGCCGGACTCGCGGACCAATTAAAAACTGTATTGTTTGCAACCGGACGCTGCATATTGCTCCAGTTTCCTGCGGCCAGTGAACACAACAGTACAATTTCATTTATAAAAACTTTGCTGCATACGTAAGTTCTGTCTGGCACCTATTTTGTTTTGTAATAAACAGGACACTGGTATATAGCCAACAGTTCTTCGTTTCTTCGTCGCATCAAAACAATCCTACTAACACGAAAAGTTTCAAACAGTCAGTTCCTACCGTCACGGCTACAAGATAGCGTGCAGAGTCCAGCACCCTAACAGCGTGACACACTGTCAATCCAAATCTTAATCATTTTGAAGGATATTGCTAATCCTTAGCTTCGTAGGTCAGGAAACATTGTCTGCTCAGCAACGTAAATAACGCCATTGCTACTGTATGTGACGCAAGTACCCCTCAGCTCTACCGATTTATTATGATTACAAGAAAACAGTATCATAGATTTAAATTTCTAAGGTCTCTATCGACAGGCCTCCGGCACTTTTCGAATGCTAAAATTTCGCAAGATGCGCTGCCATCGCCGCGGAGAAGGAAAATAATAGCAATCTCCCCGCGCTCCCCAGTATCATGGCGACTTATACATTTCTTCTCCGCTGAAATCCGGAAATGAGACAATAACATGAAGTCCACTGAAGGAAATTGGGTAAAACTTACGGAATTAACTAACTGCTTAGTTCTGCTTGTCGATGTCTCTTTGTTATTTGATAGCCGGTTAAAGAATAATTATAACAAAGAAATTATGTAATCTGTTATACACCTACTGCCCCACCCTTAGACAACTCCTCAAACCTTCGGGCAACATAGCGGTGATGTTATGTTTACGTAGTTTGTTACGTCAACAACATCAACTATAGCAGGCGGCTGATTAAGTTCATTTCTTTTGGGAAGTAACCGGACAGGGAGCCACTTTGCTCTTTTAAATTTCGTGTATGCGCCCCACACGCACTAATGGTAATTCTTAATTACTATTCTATCCTATCTACTATTGTTTTAAATGTGAAATTAGGAATTATGTTTGAGTTTCTGAATTTGGATATTTGTTCACCTGTAACGTATAAACAATAATCGGATTCGATTGTAAGGCACCATAACGGGTGGAGCCGGATTAGGGCATAGGATACCTTCTATACCGGTCGCATGTTCCTGCGGCATAATACCTTGTTGTTTTTGTTTTTCGATATCAACGTGGGCAGAGCCGCGGCCAAAAGTTAGTATTTTTTTTTTAAACCAAGTGAAATGATTTTAAAAACATCATGACAGTCTTCCGGCAATGTGCGTCCACTAATGGTGATAAACGGAAACAAAAAGTTCCTTCAACAGATTGTTTCAGTCAACCTGCCGAGCGCCGCCCGCCGAAATAACGCCACTTACAAACAAACTTGTGTCTCAACATTGAAGTCGAGGGTCAATTTTTTATTTTTCTCAACACAACAAGCGCAGATAGTTCCCATGAGAACGAAGTTCCGCGAACAAACCGCGACCGAACTGTGATGTGACGAGAAGTGACGAGTGCGGCACAGGACGCGTGTCGCGCGCCGCCTCAGAGATACGTCAGCCATTACCAGAAGTGATCGCTTCGGTCGATTTCCACATTTTTAGATAATAGTTGTTAACTCCAGAAAGTTCCCAAGGAACGTTTGTCATACAACATACACTTATGTTGTTCAATCACTTATTAGTGATCACTTATTAGTAATCGATGATTGGAAACAATTATAAGGTCTCTATCCGTTGACAATGTACGTTATGGAAGTATACATATTTTGTCACGTACTTACAAACATCAAACCCTAAATAACCCTTTTTAAAACCTTTTTAACATGTATTACGCAAATAAATTATTTGACTCGATTTGATTTGATTTTGTAGGGTGCTATTATTATAAAAATTGAATAAATATTTACTGAAATTTTTCCGTTATTTACTTGTCATGACTAGTAAAACGGCAAATACATAGCTCGGTGAACCGATGATAAAGTTACATGTAAAACAAGTTTGTTGATTTGACAAGGTTTCATTGATTTGATTTCGTTTTTACACTATTTCATTTGTCATCATAAGACTATAAATATTGTACAAAGACAAAGGAAATTTTACGTAAGAGTTATTATCAGATTGGCTCTGTCAGCAACATGCGGCCGCCCGCCCCATCGGCCACACGGCGGCTTATTGGAAATATAAATAATAGTGTACTGAGCCTCGGAGCCTCTCTATTTATGTGTACACGTGTGCTCTCAGGTAGTCGTCCAACTCGACACACAAATCGAATTGTATCCGCCTCGCCGACCTCTCGAGATTTATTGAAATCCTCCATATTAGTGCGCGGCGGGAGGTGACCCTCGCCCGCGCCACTAGAAGAACACCTAACTTATACAAACGTGCACCATGAATATTGCATGAGGCGGAAACTCGCAATTGGCATATCTGCCGACATAAATATCATACTTAGACCCAAATAAATATTAACAGGCGTATACATAAGCGATGGAAACCTGTTACGGAACAACGCCGACAATAAACATGTATGCTAAGATATGTTAACAGCCAGTCAAAGCGATACCTGACACCGCAACACTTTTGTCGCGGCGACCAGGGCTGCACGTGATGCGAGGAGCAGGCGCGAGCGGCGGGAGATGCGTGCAACTGAGCATCTGATGTGTGCCTGAGTACACGTAGCACTCAGTCGCAGTAGCGCTGTGGTGGTGATGACGGGCGCGTTGCGGATTAATCCTTGCCACGAGCAGTCGCTGGGGAGACGCGGTGGCGACACGGGACGACGCCTAATCGCGCGTCATTTGTTGTGGTGAGGACAGCCCGACCGTCGCGCGCCCTCGTAATAAACGTTAGTAATAACATTCCACAGCCGCCTGCGTGCCTTGTCTTGTGCACATTGTTGAATTACTGCCTTAATGTTAAGCCATTCTCACGCCTTCACCCTCCGTAGATAACTTAAATTATTTAATAGACACAATTGTTTTAGTAGGTAGGCCTTACTCTCGAGATTACATGTCCAGTGCGTATGTACTCGCTTGTCTCTGCAGAGTACAGTCCTGTGTCAACTGACTCTGCTCACTACATGTCCAGCGCGTGTATACTCGCTTGTCTCTGCACAGTACAGTCCAGCGTCAGTGCTAAGTGATAACCTAACAAATTAGCCAAATACTCACAAACAAAACTAACAGAGAATAAATTCACTAGTGTCTGACCGAAGGTTTGGTTCGGTTTCGGCCAGTTTCGGCCAAGAAGTCAAGCTTCGGCCGCAATTTCAGTTAATACCACTAAATGACCACGTAACTGGTGGCGCATGGCGTTTGTGAGTTTGTTCTGTAAGGATTTATTCGCTTTGTGGAAGATTAATACAAGCTCCAAGCGCAACAGCAGACGCATCTTAGTGACTGCGTTCGGTTAGATTAGCAGAATCACAAGTTTCAGCGAGTTCTTCGACGCTGCATCGCGTTTAGATGACTCGTTCCGTTTGAGTACCTACGGTTTAAAATTGTGTTTCTAACGATGCTGAATTGCTAGGCGGAGAGATAAAGCAATAATTAATTTGATTTTGCAAGGTCTTTATTACTACGAGGGTTATTACAATGGTGTTCACAAATGATCTTATTCTATTTGTCCACAAATCGTGATTATTTTCACCTTACCAAACATCAAAATATGTTTTTATTAACTTATTTTACGTTGTCTTGAAATAACATATAATGTACATAGTTTAACTACTAGGTAGGTGTATACAAGTCTTAGTATAGACCCACAAATTATTATTGCGCGCAATAATAAATGTCTGGACATGGTAGCATTAATTGTTACCACTAGCGCCATCTAGTATCGAGTAGTAGAATTAATAGAGTCAAGACCTTTCTAGAACTATCGACATCTGTCCAGTCGGGGCCGGCTTGTGCTTGAACACTCTAGATGCTTCTACAGTAGAAGGTGCTGGAACTATCCGAGGGCCCTTTGAAAGGCCGAAACGGATCGTGACCCGAGGAGTATTGGAAGAGCGATACATGCGAGAACATCGAAAGCGATCTTCAAGTGCGACTTAGAGTGATCAGTAGTGCAATTGTGTTTTGTAATTGGTGTGTTTGAGTAGTTATTAGGTTGTTTAATTAAAGAATAATTTTTGGTAATATATTGGCAGTTTTCAATTGTCACGAACCCCAAGCTCGTAACAATAATTAATATTAAGGTAACAAATGTATGCTTTATTACAATACGTTAAACTAACATATGTGAAGTTTACCTGGTACATGGTAACATGGTTCCGTGTGGTGCCGGACGTAAAAGAATAGCGCCATCCCATCTCTTCCCGTGGGTGTCGTAGAAGGCGACTAAGGGACTTACTAGAGAATGGGCAGAAGCGTTCTCTATGCATTTTACCACCATACTGCGATCGTCAACCCGCCTGCCAAGCGTGGCGATTATGGCAAATCTCCCCTTTTGGGGAAGGCTTACGTCCAGCAGTGGACGTCTTTCGGCTGATATGATGATGATGATGATGACATGGTAACATTAGTTACCACAAGCGCCATTTAGTATCGAGTAGCAGAATTAATAGAGTCAAGATTTTTCTAGAACTATCGATATCTGTCCAGTTGAGGCCGATGTACTAGAACATTCTAGATGCTTCTACAATAGAAGGTTCTGGAACTATCCGAGGGCCCTATAAAAGGCCGGAACGGATCGCGACCCGAGGAGTATTAGACGAGGAATACATGCGAACATCGAAAGCGATCTCCAAGTGCGACTTAGTGATCAGTAGTGCAATTTTGTTTTGTAATTAGAAAGAAGAAAGAAAAATGGATTTATTCGTCACAGAAACACGAGCATATAAAAAAATTACATAACATTTAAAAAAAACATGATAACAACACAGATATGTATACATAAGCATGAAGAACATAAATAGTCGGCAACTGCACGCCGTGACTGTGACAAGAATGCTTCCACTTAGCATGATGCTGTGCTATGAGACCCACAGCACAGCGCTGATTTTCAGTGGTCACCCGAAAACGGCGTACGAAAATCAAGCCAGGATTTTTACAAATTAGACAAAACAAGTAGGTAACAAAGTAAAATAATTATAATAATGAGTACATAAAATTTAATATTACACTACAACAAAAGGTATAAAATGCTATAGAATAAAGCAATGAAATGCATACCTAGTTGTTACACAAAAACATACAAGTACCTATACAAAAATTTACCGCGTTCTGTCTCGTTCCCACTTTCACCTTCACGTCGCCTGCGCGCGCGCTCACAATATAATACTTTGTTGTATTCATTTAGGTGCATTTCCTTACTGCGCCTATGAGCGTGATGACGTACTGTGAGTCTATGAGTTATCGAGTCATCGGGCTCACGGCTCGCGCGCCGTGGCGCCGCCGGCTCATCGGCGCGGCGCACGAGTCCTGCGTGGTGACGAGTGCAGTGTAGATGCGTGGCTAGTACGTGCGTCTCAGTCGACGCTTAACAGAAACAGGTGTTCAGTGTATGTACTTCGTTCATAGACTACGATGTACGTGGCTATACGTCGCTTTCACCGCGACGCAACTGACGCATTGCCCATCACGCCATCGAGCATCACCAAACCAAACACGATGCCGCCTCGAGCCATTATTATTCTCACGGTGGCATCGCAATTCATCTTCGCTAACATCTTATATATTAGGCAAAATATACACTTATACACTAAAAACAGTGATACTCATACTATTAATACTAGAAATAAGGACAAACTATGTGCTCCCTTTCACCGGCTTCATAGGGTTCATAACTCATTTGCTGGACTTGGTATAACCTTCTATAACAAGCTTCCCTCTTCTTTGCTAGATTTACATTTTAATGCGTTTAAAGCGAAAGTATAATCAAATCTTTGTTCGAAGGCATACTATTCTATCAACGACTACTTAAACGATAAGAATTGTTGGTCGCTGTGATTAACTCAAGACAACGTTTGTGTTCTTTCACCAGACTTGGCTTCGTGCACACTTGGGAGTGGCGCGAGGAGGCCAAACGCCGGGGCGTAACTCCGCTGCCGTGGGAAATCGCGGCACAGCGCACAGAGCTCCGGCGGGATCTCATGGCGATGTGGAGAAAGCGATTGTCGCAACCCAGTGCTGGGCACGCTACGATTGCGGCGGTAAGTGTCTTTGAGGAGTGCCTTGAGAGGCGGCATGGCGTCGTCACCTTCCGCCTGACACAGGTCCTCACCGGACACGGCTGTTTTGGGAGGTTCCTGTTTCGCATAAGGCGGGAGGAAACGCTCGGGTGTTTCCATTGCGAAGATCGCCCTGAGGACGATGTGGAGCATACGGTGGAGGTCTGCCCGGCTTGGGCGGAGTACCACCGTGTCCTCGTGGAGGCGATCGGCGGCGGCGATCTCTCGCGTCCGGCCCTGGTCCAGGCCATGGTACGGAGCGAGAGTACATGGCTAGCAGTCGCTTCCTTCAACGAAGCAGTGATGCTCGCAAAGAGGGAGGCGGCGCACGTAAGGGAGAGGCAGTACACGCGCCTTCACGTAGCCTTCGCAGGCGACGCCCTGGACGTCGGGAATCCCGGGCTGATTCCCGGCAACCGTAGGCGCGGGCTTACGGACGGCGGCGAGTAATGGGTAGCTCACTGTCCGGTAATCACCAAGCCCGGGTCGACGGCGCGTTGTGTTCCATGCGCGCCTCAAAGAGATGTCAGTAACAAGTGATGGGGCCCGCAAGGGCCGATGCCTGCCAGGGGTGCGGGTTGTTCGAAAGAGATACCGCGGCCCCTGGCACACAGGCAACTGAGGGAATACGGGTGGGTTTTAGTCAGTAAAATTTTGACACGCCCTCCTGCTCCACTCAGAGCGGGAGAAGTCATTTGATGATTTCCCACCCAAAAAAAACAGAATTGGCTTATCTACTGACAGGTCCTATGAATTACTTCATATCATTGTTTATTTTACTTGACTGCATAAACCATTTTTTTTGTTAATTACCTAAATTTTCATTTATTGTTGAATGTTAATTATATGCTATTATTGTATAGAATCAAGTTCTTCCAACTTAACAGACAGCTGTGCTGCTGGGGAGTTTGTTGCGCCACTTCTTCACAGCTAAAGCACTAGGAAGTGGTGAAAGAACGGACGTTTTGGGGGACTGTCTTATGTAATTTTGACGTTCAAAAAGTGCTGACTCTCAGCCTAGTTTGAATAAATTACTTTTGATTTAGATTTTTTTTGATTTTGCAACCACTACATATTACTTGGCAACTTCAATGTCCATTTGCTAGACACGAACGGGATAAAGACTAAACATATTAATGAGTTTTTGAATTGCCTCAGCCTTTCACAGTTGGTTACAACTCCTACCCACTTTACGGCATCCAGTGAAACTCTAATCGATCTCCTATGTACCGACCTACGTTCAAGACATACAGCGGTAGAACCTTTTAATTAGCGGCCATTCTATTGTAGTTGGTGAATTTAATATCAAGCGTGACAACTTCAAACCATACTTGGTAAAATATCGGCCCCATAAATATGTGCGCGCGGAATCTTTTAATTTAGACTTGTCATTTATAAATCTCGGAACTATTTCGTCGCTTGAGGTTAATGAAATGCTGCATGTATTTAACACCCATATTATTTCCCTGTTTGATGTTCACGCACCGATCAAGACGTGTACCATAAAGGAAAAGTAGTATCCGTGGATTACAGATACGATCAAAGTTATGATGCGTTTACGTGACGACGCTTTTACTAGTTATCGGAAAACGAAAGCTGAGACAAAAAAAATATAATACAAACAGCTAAAACACTTAGTGATTAGTTAGTTCATTGTATAGTGAAAAAGTTGCGTATTTTAAGCATATTATAAATAATAAAACAGAAGCCCTAAATTATTATAGAAAAATTTTAAATCCACCTTTTCGCCCTATAAGCCCAAACAAGACCTACCGTCACACTTAAACTTAACTGTCCCCGGTAATCCCGTGGCAAGCACATTCCTTATAAACTACTTTGAAAATCATAAACATGATGAACAATAGTTTTCACAATAACTCCAGTGGAAGAGAATCACATCTCTCGCATTATCTCCAACCTCAAAAGTAACGCTGAATGTTACGATAATACCCTGGATATAATTAACATATATATATAATTAGTAATTAATATATAATTAATCATTAACATGACTCTGCGACACACGTTAAATGCTGTAACGGACATAATAAACCGCTCCATAGTAACGTCTACGTTCCCCGACCTATGGAGAATTGCCTCCATTAGGCCCTTGCCCAACAATTCAAATCCATCCGCTTTAAAAGACCTACGCCCTATAAGTATATTACCGTGTCTATCCATACTATTAGAAAAAGTCGTTAGCCGCCAATTAACGCTTTTTTTGGAACAAAATAATGTCCTTAATGATTTGCAATCTGGTTTCAGAAAACAGCGCAGTACATCAACTGCTTTACTGGATGTTACTGATAAATATATTGTCTGCCCAAGATAGGGGAATGTGCTCATTACTGGTGTTACTTGATTTTGCCGGGCATTTGACGCAATAAATATTCCGCTTCTACTATCGAAGTTAAATTGTTATAGTTTCGACCCTGGCGCTACGCAATGGTTCCGTAGCTATTTAAACAATAGAGAGCAATTTGTTTTGCAGAGCAAAGCAACTTGCGTTTGGGTGACGGCACTACCCTTAGATCGACACTAATTTCTGTAGAGAGAGGAGTCCCACAGGACTCTATTTGGGCCCCGTTCTCTTTATTTTGTACTGTGCAGATATTATAAAATGTCTCCAGAAATGCAAGTACCATATTTACGCCGATGATGTCCAACTATGTATCTTTTAGGCCTGACGAGTAAATAGGTAAATAGGTAATACTATTAATCATTGACTAGCGCTTACCTTTCATCATTGTCTTCTTAGTGTATCTAGCATATTTTTTTAAATTTTCATTTCCACTTTCACCAAAATTTTTAGCTGACTTATATAATATATTATAACCATCGGCACAATGGGTCAATCTAAACGCAAACCATAGCTTAGACAAGTTCATCATCATCAAGGCCATGGCATTTGGGGGACCATAATTGCCACGCTTGGCAGGCGGGTCGGCGATCGCAGTATGGTGGTAAAATGTATAGAGAACGCTGCTGCCATTCTCTAGTAAGTCCCTTTATCGCCTTTTACGACACCCACGGGAAGAAATAGGATGATGCTATTTTTTTATGTCCGGCACCACACGGAACTTAGACAAGTTAAAAACACAAAAAAGTTGAAAACTCTCCGTGAATAGTCCGTCGCGCTCGTCTGCTCGCAGCGTATTGTGCCAGGATGTGCATGGATAAATAAATTATTAAATGTGTTTGGATCGTGAAAGTATCGTCGCTTTGTTTAAAACAGGTGTTTTACTGTAATTCCTTTCAAAGCATTCCTTTCGTTGCTTACATTTTTAGCGCAGGTCTATCATGCGGCCGTCTCGTTTATTTATTTACCAGCTTGTTTGTTTTGTTTTGAAGTTTTATTAAATATCACACTATTTTCAAACTTAAGTAAGTTGACTTACTTATCTTTTACAACATTTAACACAACTATTATTGTTTACACTAGGTACTAAATCTAATTACTACCTAACAAGCTATATCAATTACAACATCTCGCTATTTATGTAATACTCGTTGCTATTTATTTATTTGTAACTGACACAAATTTATTATATTTAAGTATGCATACACACGCCACGTTGCAGTGTTGGTATAAAGCTGGTTTACAACAGTCACCTCACACGTCAGGTGCAGTTGAAAACCAGCGTCAGACAAGTTATCTGGCATTTTAGCGCAGCTACGAGGCACACTTTAATGCTAGTTTCTGACATCGCACTTTACACTTTTAGTTGATTTTTATTGTTTTATTTAAATTTCATTTTTTTGCTGTATATTGTGTGCCTTTTTAGTCTGTGCTAAATAAATGTATTTTCTTTCTTTCTATTTAAGTAACTACAAGTAACTTTTTCCTAACATCATGTCGGTTTGTTTGGGTTTCAGTTCCGGCCGAAACTTGAAGAGAAGCTGGAGGTTTGGTTACAGTTTCGGTTTTGGTAGAAAATTTAGAAAAATCGCTCGGTCATCAAAGACATCACTTTCACGTTTGTGAGGCTTTCGTATATGTACTAGACTGCTAAATAGATTAGTAGTTTATTGAGTTACTCTACTAGGAATAGAACATTATTCTATTACTGACTTTTTATTACTCGTCTACGATCTGAAACTATTGAGATAACAGCAATGAGAGTATCAGCTGTGTAGGTCTTAAGAAATGTATCATCCGTCACAACAAGTAGTATGGAAATGTTTTAAATAGAATAGACATAAAATAAAATGGTTATCTGCCTCAATCAATCTGCTGCCAATGATGTGAAATATTGCCTCCATCAGAGTTTTATGACGTACTCAATGCACAAAACACTAAATAAAATATAAAGTTCACGTTCAACTCGCTTGACACGAGATTCTAACTTTGTATAAGAGTTGCGAAGGAGCAAAGCTGTATGACATGACGTGGGCAAGGCTGCGGGCGAGCGAAGCGACGCGACACGATGCGACACGATGTACTAAACACACGGATCTTCTTATGGCTCGTGAAGCGGAGCACACTTCCGCTGACACGCCACGCCGGCTCCACAGCGACGGTCTGCGATCTTCCAGCGACACTTCCAGTCTATTTTAAATACAAATCTCAACTAAATAGAACTGTATTTTTACTCAACATTTTCAAGCTTCAGGTAAATATTGTATACCTTCAAGCTTGCCGGTGATGCCAACTACAGCCTTCAGTGCGAGACAAACTTGGGCCTGCGAACTAACTACTCATCAGCCTAAGTGCAGTCCGCGTGTGGTTGCTATTGTACGACGGGTCGTAGGTATTCAGTCGCTAGGTATACGACAGCCTTATTTCAGCATACGTTCATATCCCCCTGGCGTTAGTAAAAGAGAGCTTCAAACATTAAATACCGCTATCGGCTGCGCGCAGGGCGGCCTCATAATGGAAAACGTAAATATGTTATTGTAAAACAAATTGTTTTTGGCTCTCGGATTATTTCGAAATGTATTTAAGGCTCGCAGGGGAGCGGTGGAGCGGTGGCGCGGTGGCACGGTGCGGCTCCCGGCGGCCCGAGCGGCCGACAGTGCGGCGCACCGCCACCACGGCCCGCCTCTTCATCCGGTCACTACACTTCGCTCGACTGGGCCGGACCGGACCCGAAATTAAATAAAACTTACCGTCTACGAGTAAAACTTCTGCTACTCACTTGATCCCTTACATCAAGTATTAAAACCCGTCTCATATGTTTGAAATAAGCCGTAACTTGTAGAAACCCGATAAAGTAAGTTTATTTGCTTGAAACCTGTCAAACGTAAAGTTACTGCGGGTTCTATGGTAAGACTATACACATCCACGGTGGTTGAAAAAATAATAGAAATGAACCGGAAGTACTCATACAATTAATTCAGCCCCAGTATATTTGTCTTACGACAAATCTTTGATTTGGCAAAACAAACCTATCATTGTGATGAAGAAACAGCAATAGGCGTCATGGACTGAATTCGGGGAAATTTTCTTTATTCCTAATAAATAAATGTGTAAGGAATAAATGTGTCAATCTGGCACGTCGCGTCGCATTAACATATTTAGGATAAGCGCACCCGAGCCACAAAGCCACAAGCACCGGTGGCCGCCCCTTGCTGCGGTGTTAAGTACTGCTGTAGCGGGTGGCCGCCATCGGCCACTCGTGTGCGACGAATCCATACAAAACGTATGTAAAAACATGTGAACTGCTTGTTGCTGGACTTCACCTGTGCGTCTGTGTCGCGTGTTGTTCGCCTGCCATATCAGCGAAGCATCTTAACACTCAGAAAATGTTTTAATTGTTACAATGAAATCGACAAAATATCGCGACTCGAACAATCGATACCTATGTTTGCGGATATGACAGCTTTTTATACTTCTGTGTGAAAGCAGAACTCTATTGAGTTCACGTCGCTAACCGAAGCTAAAGATACGTGTTCATGTTTATACGCGCATGTAAATAGGTTATTAACTCGTTTGAGCTCAGGCGTCCGATACGCTCAACTGACTCCGAGCTTACTGAGAGAAAATGTATACCTAGACACATCAGTATTTCTTCATCCATTCAGATCAATAGAAAATACATTGTTTGAGTGATAAGTTCGCGATAAGCCCAGCGTCGGCTCGTAAATACTGGCGAGTGTTTCGCCTCTACGCTGTCACACAACATGTTGAGTTAGAAAAAGCCGATAACTCTGTCTGTTTCTTCTCAGCACATGTTTGAACGCGTAGTCTCCAAAGTCAAGTATTACAAGACACCGAACTAATTTATATCCAGTGTGTCCCGTGGGACTCCGAGGCCCAGCTGCCATGATTAATGTTCCCGAGGCCATTCGTATCGCTTTATATCGGCGGCCTCGTGCGCGCAAGTTCTAGCAACTTGCGACATCCGACATAATCTAATTTATGCCGCTATCACGTCAATACTGCCGCTCAATCTAATAACTGAGGTTGGGCGCTAACTTCTACAACTACAACGTAAATACCCGTAGCTAATGAATTGCCCAAATAAACTGTTCGCTCATTTAAAGTTTCATATCTACCTCCAGGTCAGATACATACCTAGAGGCGTAGCCAGATACATATACGAAGTTAAAATTCGGCGCGTGCTGCAAAGTATTTTCCAGCCTCTTACTTTCCGCGTGACACTTTAAAAAACAAATGAAGTAACAGTAACTAATTCTTTTGGACGTGTATCTATACATATACTAGCTGACCCGGCAAACGTTGTTTTGCCTTTTAAATTATTTAGGGTGAACAACCCTTATCACTTAGGGGTATGGAAAATAGATAGTAGCCGATTCTCAGACCTACTGAATACGCATATAAAATTTGGTAAAAATCGGTAAAGCCGTGTCGGAGGAGTACGGTAACTAACATTGTGACATGGAAATTTTATATATTAGAGAAGATAGAATAAATTCGTAGCACAGTCAAACTGTACCTACATTGTTTTTGAAGTAAGTTTTGCGAGATTCGGGCACGATCCTAAACCGAAAATATTTTTTCGAATTTTTGTATGTTTAACTGCTTGTTTGAATGTATGTTCCAGCATCACACGAACACTATCTGATTGATTTTGCAAAGATATTCCCTAAAAGTCTGGTCAGTCTGTACTCTGTAGGGTTTAAATTGGGGATGAGCAATTTTGCAATGTGTTGTTCGTATTCTTAAATAGGATATTGTAAAATACGAGCCAAAATATTGCAGATAGTTGCAGATTTTACCTTTTAAATGATTATCACCACGCTTTACCTTTATGGAGCTAAGCAGTGAATCATGGTAGTTTTTACAACAACAAAAAATCTAAATGGGTCATTTTCAAAAAAAAAATGATTCTTACCTATCCTGTTTCTTAAAACGGATCAAAAAATGTCTATCGGACCAACTGAGTACCAGAATACCAGAATGTCAGAAATCTCAAAAACTTCCCATAAATATAGTAGACAATGAGACAGATGAGAGAGAACCAGTATACCAGTGTGTGGGTTTTTATTATTCCGTGATGACAACTGACTGTCCTTTACTTCACTGGGCTGATATAGGTAACGAATATAGATTACAGATAGTTACAGATATAACCTTATATGATTGGCATCCTGCTATAACCTTCAGGAGCTATGCAGTCAATCATGATATAATAATAAGAACGGCTATTTTCGTTTTCAACAAAGCAAATTGCTTAGCGGTTCGACGGTTGTTGCAAACCAATGTTCGATTCAGAACAATTAATATTTTTGTGCTTCCTTTTTTACTTACATTACATTTAGGATAATGTTAACGTACCAACACTCGTCGAGTTTCAAAGTTCACTGGCCTTGAGGAACTGCTGTGTAAAACGTAATTCGTTTATAATGAAACTTGTAACACGAGGAAATATACAGGGTAAGTTTTTAACCAGTGCGTAAACTGTAACCATGAATTCAGCATATCATTTAGAGAATGCCCCTTGGTAGACATTTTTCGTCGGTTCTACAAAAAGAAATATCAGCTGTTCCATACATTTTGACCGCGTAGGTATTGCACTTTTCTATCAAAACAGCTGATTTTTTTTGGTTCAAATTTTATCCTGTATAATTTATCTGTTATACAAAGTAATTATTTCATTTATTGAATTTTGAGTGATTATAAATACTTATTTATGCAAATGTAAGATAAGGGTGATTTACCAGTAGTTGCCAGGTTTGTACTATTAGGTACTCATTAAAAGGAAAGTAGGAAGTGGAAGTGGGAAGGTAGTCCTCAATTTTTGATGCCAATATAAACTTTCGGATCTTGAACGTAAAGTTAAAGATAAAATACATTTCAAAATATTACATGGTTGGGAAAAGGTTAGGTAGATGGTGGATTCTGTGATAACATGTGTGCTGATGTCAGGCATAGGTTAGCTATCGACGAGCTACATCAAACTATTGTCAGAACACTACAAGAAGCCGCCATTCTAAATTTTGAGTGTAGGGGTTGGGAGGGGCAATAGGGCTATAATTATGTAATAAGTACGTCAAAAGCGCCCACACTGAAGTGTGAAGTTGCAGATATGGACATCTCGTGGAATGCCTTCAGGTGGCTCCTTTTGCACTGCAATGAAACAGAGTTGAAATAAATTCAAGAAACAATTAAAGTAATGTCAAAATCCATTAAAGGCAAATTAACAAAATGATTTTAAAGTATCTGGAAACAACCTGGTAGGATGAATCCTAGCACGGGCCACCCGTGAGTGTTGGTGGTGAGACAGATGCGGGACGCATAACCAGCATTTTTAAAGAACACTTTGTGGTATCTTCCTCCTTGACAGATGCCCGGTGTACGGGTGAAGCTCGGCAGCATCGCAGTTTTTCCTCTTAGGTGTAATATTAAGAAGGCGAAGAAAGTCGTAGCAATTTTGTCGAGAGGGAAGTGGCCAGGTCACGATGGGCTTGGTGTCGAGCATCTTTTACATGAGGGACCGCACATGTACCGGGTTCTAGCAATTTTGTATACGTTTTGTATGCGTCGTGCTTATCTAAAAAATGAGCTTATGAAAAGCGTGATGGTACCAGTGGTGTAAATACAATTGGCGATATATCGGACAAAACCAAGTGTAGGGCAAGAAAACTGAGCTTTTGATTTTCAAATGTACCTAAGTCTAGCTCGTACTATAATTTTCCTCCAATGATTTGAAGCGGAAAGCCAGTACAGAGAGTCACACAGTTTAAATACGTAGGACATGTAGTCTCGGAGAACGTAAAGTCTCCCTTTTCATGGCATACTGGCAAACCTTTCACACGTGCAGCTTGTGGGTGAAATATACGCAGGAAGCTTACAACGTCCTGCGCGTCGATGGGCGTCTGCGATGTGGGCGTCTGCGGGACGTTTGTCACGTGGGCCACGTAATTTTTAGTCGTTTTAGTTTGTAAAAGTATACTAACGAAGAAACTACGAATGAAGACGCGGGCAGAAATTAGTTTATAATAACAACATATACATTTAAAATCATTACTTTGCCAGTCATGGTATGTGGCGGAATAACTGCAACACTTGAACGGGAACCGGTGGACATGTGGAATCGGGAGTTCTTTACAAATTACCCAAAAGGAAAAGCTAATGGAAAAGACCTTTTGCAATTTACAACACGAAAGCTTTTGGACCAGAATGTGTCTATTTGGTTTATTCAAATCCGCGTAAATTTGTATGAATAGTTAGAACGCAGTGAGTGCACTCACTAACTACAATCTCTGCAGCGATATATAATATGTAAGCTGGATGTCTCGGCTTAGAGCAGAGGGGAAATGTGGGAGACGTCATTCATGACTAACAATTAACGCTTAATTGAATGCAGATTCAGTTAAAACCAGCTGTACTCAATTGATTGCATTAAATTGTAATTAATTAATGCATAAGGTTTCATGATTAATCCACTAAAAGGCTTTTAAGCAAAGGATTCGAGTGCCAAGCGTTAACCGTAATACGTATATCATAACTCCGCTGTGGGGTCGTAATGAGGGCAGAGCATTCTCGCAGCTCGTAACAGCCGTAACACCCGCTGAGAATGGGTTAATGTTTCAACAAAGCGTCGTCGGGGCGTCACTCTGTGGCTTCATACTAGTATGTCATCAAATTTTAAGACCGTTTGACGCTTAAACAGATTACAAGTACCTACTTTATATTGTACCAAGGTTGCTTGCTTGGTAACATGGACGCTTACCTGACTAAATTAGGACACATATTTGTGATCTTGCTTTTTTTCGCTTTAAAATGTTGTATATTTATTTACTGCACAAATCAAGCAGTTATTTTCACACAGAAATTACCTGATTTCTATCTTGGGGAACAACCGCACCAGACTCACTTGTAATCCATTAATTAAATGATAATGAACAGCAACGAAGCCATGATAAATGCTTGTAGGTATGTAAGAAACAAAGATGTATTGTATTGAGAGCCGCCCCGAGGGAGGCTAGGCTTATTATCACTAAATCTACGCGGCCCGCCGAAAGACACGTTCCGAACTCATTTAATTTGATATTTATGTTACATACCTATTCGGATAGGTAGTGTTACTGTTACAGTAAAAGTGATTAATTAGCGGTTAATAGTTAGATGTGATTAAAAATCCGTGCAGCAAGCTAATGACCCTCCGACGAAACAATCACTGCTTCAGACGGCTTGGTGATCGCAGTTGCAGTCTAGCAAACTGCAGTGGGGACATTTCTTAACCTCCAGTCACATTGGCGCCACGCCACAGAAACGTGGCTGGGCCACAGCCCACACATACGGTACACACATTACGTGTAGTTGTGAATGAACAGTTTGCATTTAGTGCAAACTTAATCGTAGTATAAGTACATGAGAACACGATTCACAAATGCTTAGCTAACGCCGAGAGCGGAGCAGTTTCTGGTTCAAACACGAGGCGATGAGTTCGCTGAGCAGCATCTCAAGGAAATTGTATATCTCGGTATTTATCAAAGAGATCTCAAATTCACGCTTTATCTTACTTAATGTTTGCAACATAAAACGGCTCGCTCATTCGTTAAGTATACACCTAGATTGCATTTTACCACCTCTTACTCACGTTATGTTTTTTGGAAAATATGTAGTAGGTATACACTTACTTACTGGAAACTTGGTCTATTATGAAAAAAGTAGTGTGTACTTATAATAGAAACCTAATGACCAGTGGTTTTATTATATTTTTTTGTCGCCAAGGTATGAAATGTTATCATTATGACCTAGCTGTGCCTAATATACGAAGCTAGTAACGTAATAGGCAACTTATCATTCCGGAAATCAAATCTCAAATAACCTTCCGTGCGCGGCCGGCGCCGGGCCGCGGGCACTGGCTTATTATTTATGAATGTATCTACATAACAAAGCACAAGTTCAGCGACAGTGTAGGCACAGGGGCCACAACTCTCGGCTCTGGGCGAGACATGACAAACTGTCTGCGTCCCTCTGTTGCCGATTACAAATGGCGTACCAAAATAAGAAGACACTATGTTTTTCTTTCATGCCCAACAGAGCACGAAAATAAAAAATAAAATTCTTAAGCAGTCTTTCTATGAATAAGTAAAACCGAGCATCCAAGAACACTTAATTTTACGTAAACATGAAATATGTAAATTGCCACACAATATATTACATCTCTGTCTCTCTCCCTCTCCTCTGCTTTTATACGGAGACTATATATGTCCGACTAAAGATGAAACCTAACTTTTCACACAAACTACTACAATCGCTCCCAGACTCCATCGAGTACTTATACCTAGTAAAATTTGGCTTGCTATGTACCTATTGATTGGGATCCTAAAACCGCTGTTACAAACTATAAGCTGACATTCCAATAGGGCGTTTAAATTAACTTTGACTATTTATCTTAACTAGTGGTCGCCCAGGGGTCGACATTCGACCATAATTCATTTATATTTTAATCAACACTAATCAAAAATATTAGCTCCATGTCCAAACTTTAACTGTGTCACATTTCATACTCCTCAATCCGCCTAATTTTAGTTAAAAGCAGTACAAAGTTTTTGCTTCACGTTTTATTATATAAATAACAATTGTATAGTGCTCCTTGGCTACTGTATTTTTCTACTGTCGGTTCCATCGTGCGTTAGCTGCAAAGATAATAAACGATTCACGATATTTGTTCTCTAAACGTATGCAGGTCCACTAGGAAACATGCCTTTATCCTATTTTCCAATCTACGCAGCAAATCAAAAACTCCTGTAAAAGGCTTAGCGGATCATACTCATAATGACCGAGTATATGAAATACCTTGGAGTCACTATTGACCAATATCTTTCCTTTAAACCACACCTAGAAATCCTCGTGACCAGGTTACGGAAAGTAATTTACATTTTCAAAACCCTAAGATGCTCGGCTGACCGAAAACTATTAAGATGGTTTACTACGATTATGTCAATCACTTATTGATTACTGCATCACATCATGGAGAGGCGCCGCAAAAACACACCTCATCGAAGTTGAAAGGGCACAGCGTGCCATACTCAAGGTTGGAGCTGGTCTCTCCTTTCGTTTTCCGACTACTGACCTATACAAAGAATGGGACACTCTCACTGTCAGACAAACATTCATACTACGTACTTTACTTAAAAAAACATTCTCAAATGTATTTTAACGCTAAGCTACTCAAAGACAACCGACGAAAGGGTAGGGTATGTCCCGCGGCTCAATTCAAAACCACGCTCCCTAAAAGATTCTATTGCTTCCTTGGGCATTATCTTTACAACAAATTAAATAAAGTCCTAAACCTATATCCAAAAACTCGATCAAGCTGCATTCAAGAAATTAAAAAATACTTAAAAACCCTAGACTATCATGAAACTGAGAATCTTTTGACCGTTCTGAAATAAAACTAATTTTGACCAACCCCAAACATACATAGCTGTTCGTCACCTTCTTGAAAACCAACGCTCGCTTCACTCACTTCACAAAAAGTCACCTTCACTCTCACACTGCTTATCTATTATTCACATACATCTCCTACTAGTCTAACACCTCACACAAAATAAACACTCACTCACACATCGTCTCACAACATGACTCAATAACTTCTGCAGAATTTTAATTAGGTATTTTTTATTGTTATTTCTTCTCACGTCATTTGTTTATTTGTGTTGAGCATATTGTTTAACTCACTTTTAGTTTTGATTTTCTTTTTATGTATATTGTTTAACTTCGACTCTTGCACGGTATCTCTGTAAAAGCTAATGCTAGCCGTGGAACTGATGCTACTAGGCCTGGTGACCTGAAACACAGGTTTTTTCCAAAAACCTATATCAAGCACCAGTCTCTCACAAGGATGGCATACAGTTGGGATATTCTTCGTACACTTAAATTTAAGTCAGCTTTGTGAAGAGAGAATAAATGATAAATTATTATACTTATTCGACGCGCGATGAGCACGACCTCGTATGCAGAATGGAAAGTTGAAAATATTGCTATATGGTATCAATTTTTGCTCTAATTAAATTCATTTTGTCCCAAAAGTACCAAAGTAACACTCATTGAAACATTTTTGAGAAGACTTGCCTTAACTAGGAAACGATCCAACCGAAATGCGGAAATAACACCTGTATTTTCAAGTCACCTATGGATAGGGTCGGAATCGTAGGGATAAAATCTGTCCAAGAACAATTTAATCTTAAATTGAAGGAAGATCATAAATTCTAACGAAATTAAACTCGTTTTATTGAGTTCCAAGAGGTGAGGAAAACAACTCAAATCAAGGCTGATGACTTTGTGTTTACATGTTTTTGGTAAACTACATTCTTCTACTGCATGTCGATAGCAGTCTATATTCAGTCTGCCCAGAATTTGGCTACGAGCTTGGCACTATTAGCAGCATCCATCACTCCTGTAGCGTTACTAAACCACATAATACATAACCGATGAATATTTAGAACCTGGTAATCAAAAACTACTCACCTCTAATTATAATTTAAAATGAAGTTATAAGTTCAACATAACTGGAGAGTTGTACTATAGGTACACTTCTGCCTAACCCTTCCGGGATACAGGCGTGAAGTGATTATAAGATTGCATGATGTTCACGATTATTAGAGGTTTTTTTTTTTTTTTTTCTGGGTGGGAAATCATCAAATAACTTCTCCCGCTCTGGGTGGAGCGGGAGGGCGTGTCAGACTTTTACTGACTAAAACCCACCCGTGTTCCCTCAGTTGCCTGTGTGCCAGGGGCGGCGGTATCTCTTTCGAACAACCCGCACCCCCGGCAGGCACCGGCCCTTGCGGGCCCCATCTGTTGCTGCTGACATCTCTTTGAGGCGCGCGTGGAACACAACGCGCCGTCGACCCGGGCTTGGTCCTTACCGGACAGCGAGCTACCCATTACTCGCCGTCCGCAAGCCCGTGCCTACGGTGGCCGGGAATCAGCCTGGGATTCCCGACGCCCAGGGCGTCTCCTGCGAAGGCCACGGCTGTGAGGGCGCATGTACTGCATCTCCCTCACGTGCGCCGCCTCCCTCTTAGCGAGCATAACTGCTTCGCTGAAGGAGGCGACTGCCAGCCATGCCCTCTCGCTCCGTACCATGGCCTGGACCAGGGTCGGACGCGAGAGATCGCCGCCGCCGATCACCTCCACGAGGACACGGCGTTGCTCCGCCCAAGCTGGGCAGACCTCCACCGTATGCTCCACCGTGTCCTCTGGGCGATCTTCGCAATGGAAACACCCGGGCGTTTCCTCCCGCCCTATCCGAAACAGGAACCTCCCGAAACAGCCATGTCCGGTGAGGACCTGTGTCAGGCAGAAGGTGAGGAACGATTATTAGAGGTAAGGTTAATAAAATTCATGATATCTATTCCTTTTTGCATTTGTGTCTGTTCGAGTCCCGCACCCTAATTGCGTAACGCACGATTAATCATAATCTGAATAATTTTGAAACAGATTGCTAATCCATTGCTTCATATGTTCGAAAAATGTGTCTGCTCAGCAACGTAAATAACGCAATGAGTATTGTTGAACTGTCAAAATTAAACAGATTATGATTCATCGTGTGTTACGCAATTAGGGTGTCGGTTCAGACAAGTGACTTTTCTAAAATTACTTTTGAAAACAATCGATTGTTTTCTGAGTAATATTAAAAGTACATTTCTTTGCACCCTGTATAATCTTCGTACGAAAATTTCCGGCTATGAATTACAAGACGTTAATGAATACCTAACGTATAGTAGGATTTTCACTTTTCTAAGTCATTAGAACTAAATGAGTGGGGAAACTGTAATTAGTATTTTATATGATTTTATATTTCGGACCATGGGGTCCCTTTGGAAGGCGCACGAGAGGCCGAAGCCAACGCGCAGTATTATTTAAAAAGACTAACGGCTTCATTTCTTTCAAAATATCTGAAATGAGGCACCGACTGACGATTATCCCTGCACCCACGATGGAAATGCTCCCAAGGACAACCCCGGGGGTGCAGAACCATTGCAGAACAGGGAAACAAACATTTGGTCTATGGGTTCTCGTGGTTATAGAGGATTGGTTACCTTGACTTGGTTACATGACTGATCTAAACTATAATGTAATTTAATAACTTGCATGCTCTGTATGTGTACTCATGTTTCCACAAATAAAGAATCTTGTATCTTGTATCTTGTATCTTGTATCTTGAACCAAAGAGAATTAAACCACTTTAGAGCTGATAGACCGATTTCGTCTAGGCCCGCAGTGGTGAGTCGTGTGACTCACCACTGCGGGCCGGGGACGAAGAAAATACAGCGGTTGGGATTAGCCGATGCAACAATGTCAGGATGAATGTTGCAGAAATAGTGATTCGCAAGTCAGTTTTGCAACAATAATATCGATATCGATAAAATCGACGTCCATTAATTCTAATTTTTTTTTTAACTATACTGGGTGCAAAAAAAACACTGACGTAACGCTTCTTTAAGTTAAAATCAATTAAATCAATCAGCAAATTTAATAGACTAATTTAAAGAATAAATTTAAGAAAAAAGTATGACTAATAAAAATAATAGCAATGTCAATCCCTGTCGAAAAGAACAATAAATTCTCATAAATGAAATTCAAATTCTTTCAATTCCGGAATATTTCGAAATCTAAAATGTAAAATTACTTTTTACCATTAGGAAACGTCGATAATGTTTTTATCATCAATTTCGACTTTGTTTTGAAGTTGTCACAACACTACAGCATTAGTACAAATATAATGAGACAGACGTATTGACAATACCCTAATGATAGAAAGGGACTTTTCAAAAAGACATGAACGCGGTATATTTTTGGTGCCATTTTACGTAAACAACCAGTTTAGCTTGAGCACTGCAATTATTCATAATATTATTAAATTACAAATATATTTTACTTACTAATGAAAAGTTATGCCATCATTTTTATAGCTGGATGTTTAAGACGATTTTCCACACCATTTAATTGAACAGGAACACATAATTGTTTTTAATTATGCAGACATGTTTGAATTTGTCGCTGCTTCAATTCAAAAGTACCACAAATCAAAATTACACTTTTTTACAGGAGAGCTAATCAAAGAAAAAAAAATATTTTTAGTCTAATACTCTCTTATTTTATAACAAATATTATGCAAATTATACATCTTTCTTTTTTTGCGGGCTCCATCAGTTGTTGCTGACATCTCTTTGAGGCGCGCGTGGAACACAACGCGCCGTCGACCCGGGCTTGGTGATTACCGGACAGCGAGCTACCCATTACTCGCCATCCGCAAGCCCGCGCCTACGGTGGCCGGGAATCAGCCTGGGATTCTCCTGCGAAGGCTACGGCCGTGAGGGCGCATGTACTGCCTCTCCCTCACGTGCGCCGCCTCCCTCTTTGCGAGCATCGCTGCTTCGCTGAAGGAAGCGACTGCTAGCCATGCACTTTCGCTCCGTACCATGGTCGGGACCAGGGCCGGACGCGAGAGATCACCGCCGCCGATCGCCTCCATGAGGACACGGCGGTGCTCCGCCCAAGCCGGGCAGACCTCCACCGTATGCTCCACCGTGTCCTCAGGACGATCTTCACAATGGAAACACCCGGGCGTTTCCTCCCTCCTTATCCGAAACAGGAACCTCCCGAAACAGCCGTGTCCGGTGAGGACCTGTGTCAGGCGGAAGGTGAGGACGCCATGCCGCCTCTCAAGCCACTCCTCAAAGAGGGGACTTACCGCCGCAATCGTGGCGTGCCCAGCACTGAGTTGCGACAACCGTACTCTCCACGTCACCATGAGATCCCGCCGGAGCTCTGTCCGCCGTGCCGCAATTTCCCGAGACAGCGGAGTTACGCTCCGGCGTTTGGCCTCCTCGCGCCACTCCCAAGTGTGCACGAGGACCTTTGCCTCCAGATCCCATGGCGGCAATCCGGCAAGGAGGCCCACCGCCTCACCGGAGATCGTGCGGTATCCCGTACCATCCGGATGGCCATGACCCTATGGGCCGCCTTCAACCGACGTGCTGGTTGGCGCCTTAATGTAGGCGCCCACACCGGTGCCCCGTATAGGGCCATGGCCCGCACGACTCCCACGTAGAGCCTCCGGCAGGAGGCGTTCGGTCCCCCTAGATCGGGCAGAAGCCGCTTTAAGTCAGCCCCAGTCCACCCCAGTCTGGGAGCCAAACGTCGGAAGTGCTCCGCGAAGTTCCACCGGCTGTCAAGGACGAGTCCTAAGTACTTCATCGTCGACCCGACGCCGATGTGAACCCCTCCCGCCGTTATCTGGGAACCTGTCGGTGGCGCATTCCAAGGACAAATTATACATCGTTGGATGCGTATTTTTAAGCAGCATTCAATGTTTTGAGTAGTTTTATAATACACTGAATGCTAGAGGAAATATTAGCATATAAGTTACTTTTGAATATAAAAATATGTTTGAAATATACTAAATATGGAATAATACAACCATAAGTCAATAAAAAAATGTAATAATCATTTTTCTCTATGAAACTTTTAAGGAACACCATAAAAATCGCCATGCAATTGAATCAAATAACTATAATAATATGCTATCTACAACTTGAAACAAATCGAAGTTATCCTCAAAATAACAAATAAAAATCTTTGGAATTGTAGCGGCACTACAGAAAAAGAAACTTCGCAAATATCTTGAAACACATAAAGTGAGGTGGCGCCATCTACAATGCTGTCTGCGAACTAGGCAAGTCTGGGCGTCACATAAATCGCACATCGCGCAGTCAGAGTTTACCACGAGACTCACATATATACAAGATCCCGACATCAATCGTCGGGCAAGGCCAATCATGACCTACGCTAGTGCAGTCTTTGCACACACTAAACCCCGATACATCCATAGGATGCAGACCCTCCAGAACCGTTTCCTTCGCAAAGCTACAGGCTCGCCCTGGTATGTTAGGAACGAGATCCTCCATCTCGACCTTAGAATCCCCACCATCGCGCATCGCTCAGTTCCTTAAACGCATCTCAAAGCGTTTCTTCGAATCCGCCGTGCAATACCGCAATCCATTGATTGCGGTATTGCACGGCCGCTAGTTATCTCCCCAGTAGAATCAGTAGAATCCGCCGGCCGAGACATGTCCTTTCCGACCCTGATGACCCCATCACTCTCCTTCAAGAAAGCAGTAGGGCCACCAGTACAGCACACAAATACAGACCGTATTTCCGACCTCGCCGCCGAGATCCTCGCGCCCCGCGAAGACCCCGAGTTAATGAAATGTCCCCCAACCGTCCCTTGCCCGCAGAAGTGCCAGCCCGCGCCGAAGCTGAGCAAGTAGAGTTAAAATCCCCATGATCTAATAATAAAGAAATTATTTGATCTAGCCTGTCCCCTCTTGCTGCCCTCCCTAACAGTGACTCCCTGAGCCGAGGCTCGTACCCCGCAGGGGGTGCCCTCAGTGCGCAGTCGCTATAGGTTAAGCGTAGTTTTGTAAGCCCTGGCTGGAGGCTCTTAGTCTAAAAGCTATTAGTCCCCACAGGAAAGCCCGGTTGAGCAGTTACGGCCTCTCAAGGTCAACTGCGAGATGTCATTTCCAAAAAAAATCGTCGGGCAGTAGCCCACCAGACACAACACCCGTCTGGTCGGAGGATCCTCCCTTTACTATAGAGTATGAGTGAACTTTACACCCTGTTCCTCATACCTCTATAGAACTGTTGTAAAATAATCATCAAATATTTTGTAAGTTCTATTCAAACAATGAAACATAAAAGTAAAATAATAAAAATGGCTAAGCTAATTAGCAAAACTAATGCAAGTTTTTCAAAACTCAGAAAAAAGAAAAGCTTTTATAAACATGAAGAAAACATTTAAAACTTTTGAACACGGTTCTGTGTCATTCTATTCTAACTTTTAAATCAACATTATCTACTAAAATGTTATCTTATAATAATAACAGTATATTACTTGCAATTAGGAACACTTCTGAGATCACAAAATCACAACCATTTTTAAATTATAAACTTTGTTAAAACTAATAAGTACTTTAATGTAACTTAACCTATGTGGGTCTTAGTATCCACTCCGTTTCTCTTAATTAAAATATCAGTCTTAAAGATTTGCAAAGAACGATTCATAATAATTTTTAACAATATTTCTATGATAAGATTAAGAATACCCTATTTTTTTGCTTGCGTAACATTTAGTTTTTGGGTATAAAGTTTCTTTGGTTCACTAATATTTTCAGATTGATTCGTTTTCTGCTGCCTGCTCTTTTTTAATGTGGACACTGATTTAAATTCATTGTCTTGATACGAAGTCTTATAAAGGAACTTGTTCTTTGCATATTTATCTATGTTTATTACTTTTATATCAGACCATTTAATCTTCACTCTATCTTCATTAGTAGTATAGTTACCGCAAGCCAAAGGTTTTAAATCAACAAAACTATCATGGGCAAGTTCTTTAACTATATAAGGCGAGCCTTTTTATTTATGCAGTTTTAATTAGCGTGATATATTGATCAGGTACATAAATAGGCGATGATTTTAAAGCTCGAGTTATATTTTTTTTGGATAGTGGAGTGAACGGCATCTCCTTTGTTTTGTGTGTGGCCCTAAATTTATGCGTCACACTTCGTAGTTTTGGTAATGTTTTTGTGGCATATTGATACATCGATACCATAATCTTATTTTTCTGCTGGCCGCAGCAGCTTATTATCACTGTAGAATATCATATCAAATTCCTCAGTAGCTATGACATTCAAATCTTCTAAATACATAAGCCACACAAAACAAGTAGTCTTTTTAGAACCCAGTTCAGTTATAGTAAAATTAAGCACATTTATTTTCAAACCATAGTAAAAACTCGATACTTCGCCCCGTGGACAAGGCATTACCGCCTGTAAATCATGTACAGCTACTATTAAATTCTCGCTAACATTTGCTTTATCCTTCTCTTGTTCGGCTCTTGCAAGACCTTTCTCTTTTAGGTGTTCTTCGTATTTCTCTTCCAATGTGGACTTATCTTCGCAATTTTTGAAAGCAGTACATTCTTCGCATTGGTCTTTTTTTGGCTGCCAAAAGGAGATATTGAATTCGTTTCATGAAAATTTGATAATATATTTGATAAGAAACGTGCTGTTTATTTTCAGCCACGCACTTTTCAACATAATCGCGATGTAAGACCGCTAGGGCTTACCCTAGCGGTCTTACATCGAATATATCGAATATATTGAAGGTGGCCCTTAGGCCACCTTCAATATATTCGCGTTTTGATTGACTACGACAGTAGTGGCTTTCGATTCGTGGGATGGAATTTATATAGGCCCTGACTCCATGTTTTAGAGATGGTTCAAGCTGATAATGATTGTTATGTTTTCCTCTTTGTTCTTTGAACTGGATGACTTTGGGGTTAGATTGGTATTTTTTAACAACAGTTCTAATTACTGTATCAGAAATTGAAAGGGTATTCATGAAAAAAACTTTACCTACATACTCTCGTACCGTCGCTGTCTAAAGGCAAGTAGTACGCATTATTATAATTTTTGCGAGAACTACCAACGCGAGTGTATTGATATTTTGGTTCTATTTCAGTCATGTTATCATAAATAAATTGCCTTTGTGCTTCTAGATCACCAGTATTTCAATATTCATTAGAAATAATTAGTTTATCCTGGTTAGTAAATTTTATGGAACACTGAAACTTGCATTTATCAGAACAAACCGAACCCATTTTCTTTTCTTCTACGTTTCTCTTTGTTTTCGACATCGAGGTATATGCTTTGCCACTGTTTCTTAATAGTTTCGACATATTTTTGTTCCATGAATTTGGATTGGGTTTCCGTTTGCAACCTCTTCTTTCAATGTTTTCGTTTTCAACACAAGGAGAAGTCGTTTCAACACTTGATATACCAACGCTGGGAACCTGCATGTTGTCGTTGTCTGATTGTGAGTCAATTGGTTGAGCATCAATAGTTTCAGATTCAAGTCTCACGGGAACATCGTCGAAAAAAATGTCTGCTATTGGATTACTACGGCCGGATTCTTCAATCTCTTTATATAAACCAGAGGGTCCAGGTTCAGGAGATTATTGTTGTAATCTACTTTTAGATAGGAGGTTTACATTTTTAAAACAATCTTTGTCCGAAAAGTGTTTATTCGACTCTGAATCACTTAAAGCTAAGTCTTGCCTAATTCGAAAATCTGGATCTTTAACACTATCGTCCGATGAGAAATCTGAAGTAGAGCTGGTCGAACTTGTAGGCTCAGAAGTGTCGCTATCATAATCGCTTTCTGGGACAACTACGTTTGGTTTCCTTTTTAAACATTCATCATCAAGTAGAGACAAACTGGCATGGGCTGACTGTCAGGAATAGAATTACTATCAAAAGACTTATATTTTCTGTGCAAAACAACCAGTTTTGAAATATGGTTCTTTTGATTTAAAAATAGTGTCATACTTACGTGAATTCTTCATTCGAAACTGAAGTATTTCGAAATATGATCGTTTTCTATATAAAATTAATGTGTAACACAGATTCATTTTCGAGATATGGCACTTTTGCACAAAAGAAACGTGCTTTCAGTTCGGTTGTCTGCGCGCAACTGACCAAAGATTACAATAGTCAACTGACAATATAGCGGTTTAGATCATATTTCGCGCGTTCAAAACAAAAATTCAAAAGAAACGGTTGCGTTGTTTTTGTACCTTAAAATGAAAAATCAATCGGTATTGTTTTTTAATACAAAAAATATGAAGGTTTACGATTATATTTTTGCAATAAAAACATTTGTGCAATTTTATTTATTTGTGGTAGTACTTTTGAATTGAAGCAGCGATGTATCAAAATACCGAGTGTGCAGAGATCCATTATCTGGTCAAAACTAAAATGGCCCCTCATATTGTCATCTAACATAAGTGCAATTTCATTTATGTGTCGTGAGCCTGAGTCGCCCTTATGAGCAGTCAAGAGGCTATATAGTCATTGCCTTGATCTATGGAAGAACTATGATGTCTGACCAATGCTAGGTAATATACCCGTGTATATTACTCGTTCTTGTTCCTCATTTATCCGTATACCGGCTGACATTTTTTAGCGTCTGGACAACAATATGACGTTTTGTGTAAGTAGAATAGAACTCATATACCCTAATATTTACCTGGTACCATTTATTTAATAAAAGTTCCGAATATCCTTAAAATACATGAAAAAGAATACATCCTACGGCACTCGCGTAAAACTAATATTATCCAAAATAGGTAATAGTAAACGGCGTCAGCTGCGATTGCACATGAATGAAGCACGATGGAAGTGTGAGCGAGACGCTAGCATTCGCTCTCCTGCGCACAGGACGATACCGCCTGATCCCTACACACTCACGCACACATTTGCGCGTGTACCTACATACGTCACCGTGCTGTATGTAGTTGTAGTAGGCTTATAATTTGATACACTGAGTGACGCGTGTCTTGAAACCGTAAACCAAATAAATTACGTCTCGTAAGATCGGTAAAGCTTTGATAGAAATGTAAACAAACCGCTGATGTTAAATACTTATAACAATCACTCACATTCATATGTATTTCGAAGGTTTTAACGTGATGTGTAATAAAAAAGGATTCCAACAAGGTTGTTTAATCCAAATCGGATACTACAACTTACTAGGCGTATTTAAAGATCGTAATCAACTTATTTACAAATAATTATACTGATTAATTTTTACAAAATTACAGAAAATGAGTTATTATTTACAAGAAAAA
The DNA here is from genome assembly GCA_949091785.1 of Polymixis lichenea. Taxonomy (NCBI): domain Eukaryota; kingdom Metazoa; phylum Arthropoda; class Insecta; order Lepidoptera; family Noctuidae; genus Polymixis; species Polymixis lichenea. Next base: position 26,398,495 of record OX420933.1, on the reverse strand, counting down.
GTACCTTTTCAACGATATTGCAATATTTGTTCTAAATGTCCACCGTTTCTTTCTAAACACAAACTCCCACGTTTTTGCAAATTGGTTGTTAGACTCCTAAGCGTGTCTCTGTCACTTTTCAGAATATTAAAAACGTCTATTATTCGCTGTTTTAACTCATTTACACTACGAGCTTCTTCGGTGTACACTAAGCGTTTTAGTTCAACCCACAAATAAAAGTCTAATGGCGTTAGGTCTGGTGATCTCGCCGGCCAGTTCACAGGTCCACCGGGACCTATCCACTTATCACGGAATTCACTATCTAAATACGCGAGCACAGATCGCTCGTAGTGAGCTGGACACCCGTCGTGCTGAAAGTACATGTCCGGCAGATAGTCCAGAGGAACGTCTTCCAACATTGTGTCGATAACGGACTGTATAATTTCACGATACATTATCCCTGTCAATCGACCTTCGATACAAACTGGACCCATTATGCCAACGTGTATTATCCCGGCCCAAACATTGACACTGAATAGAACTTCATGAGCGTGTTCGTTTATTTTAAGTGAGTTTTGAAACTCCACCATTGCTCGTTGTGTAGGTACGTTGTAGATACCAGTGCGGGTAAATATGGACTCGTCGCTCCATAGAATGTTCGCCTGCGGGTGGAGTTGGAGTATGCGTACGTCATTATGAAAACAATCACTGGCCGGTCGAAGCACACACGGTTCAAACGTAAAAAAACAGCGATCGACGTCACGCTATGGCTAATCGCAGGTGACTAGAGAGAGAGAGCACGAGACGCGGTACTCGGTTTGAAGGGCGCGCGGGTGGGAGGGGATGCGCATGCGGTGACACGTGAGCGGTACGCCTAAGGAAAGATATTTTGCGATAGTAGTTACCTATCCCCGGCCGGCTTCAACCAAAGGATTGAATGTCTCTACGAATTCATTGATAATTTCTGCGCGTAGAGTAGGGTGCCTATAAGTTGGGTTTTGATATTATTTGCCGATATTTTTACTCTTTTCTATTTTTATTATTTTTTAAATTTTAGTATGAAAAGTTCACTACAAATAAGTAATAGTATTTATTGATAGGTTCATTTCATGTTAGGATTTAAAAAAAAAAGAAGTGAAATTTCTATGCCATAGGCTTCTACTCCATTCCAGGGACTGCATACCGATATAATTTTGGTATCGGTATCAAAGTATCGATATATATACTGATATTTGGGTATCTCTTTATCGATATTGATACCGATATTTCTATTCAGTATACTTATATCTATACTTTAATGTGCTTTTATCAGTATTGATACCGATACTAAAATATCGATATATTACCAATAACTTTACCCGTGGCCGCGTCATCTTTGCGATTTACGCCATCCGCCCCCGTCCTGTCTAGCAACGGTCGTGATGATGTCTATGTGAATGTTGGTTTCCAGCCAGTGCAGTGATTGATGTATCAAGATGGCTAGTTTGTATTTTTTACCGTTAAAGATTTTTTTTTTCGTTTGTATCTAGCTAGACCGGTGTCTAAAGTCTAATCTGAGAATATTGAAAGTAGGTAGGTATCTATTTGTCTTATTTCGATTGAAATAGAGATACAAAACATAGTACACGATGGGTAAAAAGGTACGTAAACTATTTCAGGTAGGTAAGTAATAATATTATAATGTAAAGTATGTGTTGTTCACCCTTCCCCTCGATCCTGTAAACTAATTCACATCATTGAATCCGTTAGTCACCAGATACTTTCATTGCAACCTACCCATTTTAATGTCTCAGGTGATGAAACTTGGCTTGATGTGATCCTAACATCCGCACCCTCCCTTGTTTCCTCTCACGGCCAGTGTCCCGCGCCTGGATTTTCCCATCATGACCTCATTTTCTTCTCATATGTTCTAAAACCACCTAAACCTTAAAGTTCCGCACATGCGGCGTTTTGCGCGCATGGACGTTGAGAAGCTGCGTCAACATGCGTCAGACCTCAGTTGGGAACTCCTGGCAGTAGCGACAGATGTAGACAAAAAACTGTGCATTTTCGAACGGTTGGTCCTTGCTCTCTACGACAGTCACGCGCTCCTGTTAAGAAGGTTAAACTTCGGCGTCCTCCTGCTCCTTGGGATCGTGCTTTTCGTAAATTTAAAAAGGATCGCAGTGAAGAAAATCGAAAGTTGCTAGAAATCGGTGTAATCAGATGATACACAACGCTAAACGCTGCTAGAATATAGCTACATTCTAGAAACCATACCTTCTTTTTCAACTGCTGATATCTGAGAGTTCCTTGGTACTCTTGGCTTGGTATCGGCAGACCACGTCATGTGGATTTTCCCAATACAATTGGCCTTGATGATACCAACCGTCATTTCACAACCACTTGTCATTTGGATTCCCAAATGTTGTCCCAGATGGTCGATTTCATTACTGGCCTAGCTAGTTCCATCATAGAACCATTTCACTTCTCTCCGGTCACCTCGGACGAAATTAAAAAGATCATCCTTTCCATAAAAACCAAGGCTGTGGACTATGACAGCATCAGTCGTAGTATGGTCGTTTGGATCCTTGATAGCCTTCTCCCTCCTATTACCCACATTATCAACTTTTGATTCCAGACAATTCCCATCCTTGTAGCGTATGGCCTATGTCCGCCCACTCCCGAAAATTTCAAATCCCTCCCTACCTAGTTACTTTCGACCCATTTCCATTCTCCCATTCCTGTCTAAAGTGCTTGAAGCCAGCGTACACAATCAGTTTACGTGGTTTGTTCACTGGAACAACCTTGTTAGCTCGTTTCAGTCTGGCTTCAGGCCTGGGCACAGTACCGCCTCCGCTCTCCTTAGAGTGAGTGGTGACATTAGAGAAGCAATGGAGGATACCAAGGTTACCGTTTTGATATTAATAGATTTCCCTAATGCCTTTAATGCCGCCAGCCACGATATTCTCCTCTCTATCCTCTCTAATCTTATGGTTTCGTCCGAGGCTCTGGAATGGTTCGCTTCTTATTTTCGGGGACGTCAACAGTCGGTTCGCATTGATAAGAGCTCGTCGAGTTGGCGTGACCTGGATGCTGGCGTTCCACAAGGCGGTATTATTTCTCCATTGTTATTCTCTATCTTCATTAATTTTATAACTTATTGTCTTCGGTGTTCGTATCATCTTTATGCTGATGATTTACAACTGTATTCAGCTGAGCGGGTGGAAGATTTATCAGGTGCTGTAGCAGATGTGAACCGAGATTTAGATTCAATCAAAAAGTAGTCTGACAGTTTTGGGGTGTCAGTCAACCCCTCTAAGTGTCAGGCCATTGTAATTGGAAGCTCGCGTATGATGGGTAGGGTGACGCTTGGTTCTCTTCCTCCACTTATTTTCGATTGTATAGAGATTTTCTACTTTATTGTTAAACCTTCAGAAAATTTTACAGTTTGGGGTAGCTTGATGTTTTGGCGTCTGTACCGTCATACCCATTACCCCTGCTGTTTAATATCACGGTTTGCATCTTGACACGGCACTTAGCTGGCAACGCCAGGTCTCTAGTCTTAGTCAAAGGGTCAACGGTACTCTGCGATCCTTGTATCGTCTGAGGAACTTTTTGGCCGCTAAGACGAAAACCATGCTTGTGCAGACTTTGATTTTCCCTATGATCGACTATGGTGACGTGTGCTACTTTGACTTGATTGCGGTTTTGCTGGATAAGCTCGACAGACTGCTCAAAAAATGTATACGGTTCATATTCAATTTTAAAAAATATGATCATGTGTCGAGCTATAGGTCTGAGCTCAAATGGATGTCCATTTGCCAAAGAAGTTTGCGCGCTTTGACCACGCCTTTCTCCATTCTCAACTCTCTCACTCCTCCTTCTTATCTTGTGTCTCACTTCCAACTTCTATGTTATTCTCACGCTAAAAATTGCGTTTTTCTAAAAATCTTCTGCTACTCTGTCCTTCTCATACTTCTGACTTTTCTTCATTCGCCCTTTCACATTCAGTCCATTCTTCTTTGGAATGCGCTTCTTCTCGATAACAGGACGGCCACCAGTCGGTATGCATTTAAGTGGAAATTGCAGAGTTACTTTCGAAACAATAAGCGTAGAGTCATCTCATCACCTCTCCCTTTAATCAATATATATATCTGTATACCGGAGGTATACTATCCTAAGTCCATTTTTGTCGACATTCACTTTGTAATGTCCTTGAAACAAACATTTATAGATCTACTTAGTGGTATACTATTTTAAGTCCAATAAAAAAAAAATGGACTTAGGATAGTATACCTCCGGTATACAGATATATGTATTTAATATTTATATATATTATAGTACTACTCTGTCAAGAAAGTACCGGGAAAGGATCAATAATACACAAAATGTTAGTAATAACTACAAGTAACTGTTAGTATACTTTGAAGGCGATAAAATAAATTTGGATGAATACATCCAAATTTATTTTATCGCCTTCAAAGTATGCTCCTGCAGAAACGAAAGAAACAGTTCTCGCCTCCTTTATGTCTTCTACCGAATGAAAACGGGTGCCACGAAGTGGTAATTTCAGTTTAGGAAAAAGAAAGAAATCGGCTGGAGCCATATCTGGTGAATAAGGTGGTTGCTCGATGGTATTTGTTGAGTTTTGATCGACTTTGGCGTGGTTTTTTCGGTTTTGGTTCAGTTAAAAGGCGCCACTCCGAAGCTTGTTGACTAGTTTGCATGTCAAAGTCATGGGTTTACCCCATGTCTCATCACCCGTAACAATGCGTTTCATGAATGTTGGGTTGGAATACCCAATTGATCTACCTAACTAAAAACAGCACTGTATGTAATATAAATAACAGATGTAACTGAACTCCGCGCCAAAATGGAAAAAGTTGCACCAATCTAACAAAAGAAAAAAAATCGAACTATAAACTAATCATCCATTCCCGATAGCTTTTTGACTGAATGTAAATATGTATGTATATTCTAAGTTTATAATCTATTTATGTCTTAGTGTATCCTGTTAAGTATAATTCATTATGATGATTGTACTTTGAATAATATTTTGTATAATTATTCCTCTTAACTAAAGCACCTGCCATCTAATCCCTTCACCACCCTTGGTTGACTGGTAGAAAATGCCCAGAAAACCTTGTTTAAATAAATAAATAAATTAAAATTTATGTGGTTAATGTAGTTTTAAAATGGTTTGTTGGTACTTACGTGAGGTTGGTACCTACCTACAAAATACAACTATTTGTCAGTAAAGACAAATTAAACATAGAAACATACGTTTTTATTTTAGCAGTGGTTAGAAATGTACAAAACAATAAACACGGCGCGCGGCCCACGAACCGCTATTGATCAAGGGCTCGCCGCTGACTGCACTGTTGCCGTTCCGTTTCGAGCCGAGGTCACGCGCCGGTGGCGCGATGTGCGACCTCGCAACGTTGTGTTGCACCCTGATATCAATACTGAGTATCGATAAAATTACCGATAACTTTATACCGATACTCAAATAAGTGATACTAAATATCGATATTTATCCCAGTTATCGATTCCATCATCGGTATTTTCTTTAAAATATCGATATATTTTGGGTATCGATATCAGTCCCTGCTCCATTCACCTATTATGCCCTATTTTTTTCCAGACGGTAAAAAAAATCATACGGTATATGAGGAACAAGACTACTCCTGGGAGATAGGGTATAAAATCAAAATCAAAAGTCATTTATTCAAATCAGGCTGAAAATAAGCACTTTTCGAACGTCAAAATACATGAGATAGCCCCAGAACGCCCACCCTTCACCACTTCCTAGTGCTTTAGCTAGGAAGAAGAAGTGGCACAACAAACTCCCCAGCAGCACAGCTCTAGCTGTATGTATAGTCGGATAGACTTGATTCTATACATACATAGGCAAAGTAATAAACAGTACGAGACACAGAACATTAATTAAATAATTAGTCATATGTCAGTATACAAACAATAAAATGAAAACTTAACTCAAGCACAAAGAACAAAAATAAAAATAAAAATGTAAATAAAGTATAATACCAAAATAAAAACCTCTTGGTATAAAAGTCATGATAGCTTACATAACAAATGCTGATCACTGTTTTAGTGTACAAGTGTATATTTTGCCTAATATCTAAGATGTTAGCGAATATGAATTGAAGCAGTGGGAGCAACAAGGGCGTTCGGCACCCAAATTCCGTTTTGATATTATTACATCAAATTAAGCAGTGCACCATCTAATTTCATTTAACAAAAACTGTTGCATTGATATGCATTTGAATTACAAACACGTTACGATCTGCACCTTGCGAAAGTTTATTTGTCCCAAATCAGTGAAATCAGTGATTTTAGTGCAGATGATGATCAGACTGATTATGTTCCGCCAAAAAATGGAAACCTTCGAAACTATTGAGACAGCAGAACAATATTTGAATATTATGTCATCAGCAAGGAGCAACCCAAGCCCATTAAAGTAGCGATGGCAGGATACCTCATTGAGGATTGGCAAAAAAGTCTGCAGATCTTTTTTCTAACACACCTACAACAAAAAATAATAATTTGGGGATACCAAATGATTTTTTTTACAATATGTAAAACTGAATTTCAGTCCCGGAGGAACATTATGAACTTCAAAATTTTATTTCGCTCCAGAAGTCTAGATCAAGAATATTTCTTAAAAAAAAATGATTTGCCAGTGAGAAAATAATATTTTTTTATTTGCGGCCGGTAGACAGGCCAAGAATAAAGGATGTCAAAATGAATGAAGTTTTGTCGTTGACGCCTTACATGAACCCAGAAAATGCTGAATGGCACAAACAGATTTTGACCTTCCAAGGGCAAGACCAAGAGGAACCTCTACCTGGACCATCTGGTCCAGGTAGAGGTTCCTTCAGGATAGGAAGCCAGTGAGACCTGCCGATGATGAGTCTGACGATCCTGTTCGGTCGAGCGAATTCGGGGAATATTATAACACAGACAAATAAGATTAAACTTTAAATAATGAAACCAATGAAAATAAATTATTGCTGTGATTTACTTTTAAATAAAAAAAAATCTTTTAAACACCCAAAACTATTATTTATGCCATAAAAACCTTATAAAATATGAACGCCCGATAATTTACAGGTTGGATGCAACAAGGGCGGATACATGTTGTATTAAAAAAAAAGTTATTTTGAAGTTTCTAACTATCTTATAATAATAATAATGCTAGAATCTTCTAACTGACTAATGGTACCTTTAATTTTAAAAGTACTAGAGATTTATCTTAATTTATTAAGAATTTATAACACATCCAAAACTTTAACTTCAATTATCCCAAAACTAACTTTTTTGTGTAACGCCCATGTTGGGTGCAATGCTTCAATTGTGATGTCACCATGAGAATACCAATATTTTTTAGCTGATAAATTGATAAATTGTACGTGGGGGTGAACCCAGTTATAGTGATGTAATGAGCCCGTCCCGTGCGCCCAGGCTGCCGCCCGACGCCTCTCACGAAGATAGCCGACGGCGCCCGAACAGTCACTACTGCCCAACATCATGCCACATGCTGCCCAATGGGTTTTATAACTCTCTTTGTCTGGCTCCCCACCCCTGCTCCGGCAAAGTAAACTCTACCGGCCAGAGCCAGAGTTCGGAGCGCGCAAGCCCCTTCACGACTTCAACGTCGAAATACTGCGGTGGAATTTTTATTATTATTACTAGCTGCCCCGGCGATCTTCGTACCACCTCAGAATCAATAAATTTTGTGTTAACTTATCAGCAAAATATCTTGAGTCATAGCGCATGATCTCCTACCAATTTATGACAACCTCGTATTTCAAAGACGTGAAGTGTTTTCTAGCTGACACACCTACATAATTATATTGGGTGAGGTCCTAATAAGTTGTGACAACCTGATACCTCGAAGGCATAAAGCATTTTCTAGCTGATATACCCTGTGTTATGTGAGCTTTTACCGAGTTTATGGCAACCTATTATTCGAAGGCATAAAGCGTTTTCTACCTGACACACCAATATTGGGTGAACTCCTAGTAAGTTATGACAACCTGGTACTTCGAAGGCGATAAGTCGAAATTCACACGGACGTAATAAAATCACAGCGGGATTTTTTCACGTTCTAGATTTACAACTCTCGGTATTAAACCGAGCATTAAGAACTCCACAGAGTGCAGTGCGAATGAATCTCAGCGTGTCGAAAAAACACAATGTTCGATTTTCAACTCTCGCCACTAAGCGGGAGCGGCGAAGATCCAGTGCGCGAAAAAATTCCGATTTTATTACGTCCGTTGGAATGTGTGCTGAAGCGTTTTCTAACTTACACACCTACTATGCTAGCCCACGTTCCCACGGACGTAAAACAATTGCGGCGGAATTTATTGACGCACTGAATTTTCAATGAACTACTTAGCCAGCGCTAAGCAATTCGTTGAAAATCGAACAGTGTGTTTTTTGACGCGCTGCACTCTGATGGATTCTCACCCAATAAACATTTAGGCGTCAATTAGAGCTTGTTTTAGAACTCAACGGGATATAAAGGCGCTAGAGCAGCAGCACTTATAACTTTTTGCGACAAAAGAGCATAGACAAGCAAAATATTTCACTTAGAAATATACCACAAAGTAACAAGGGCTATAACAGGCTAAATTTAAAGGTTAAAGACATACAGCAGCAATTTGTAACACTAAAATACGGGCAAAGCATCTTGTGTTACAGTTTTAAGTGAATCTTACTACTATAAGATCTAAATAAGAAGCAAGCGATAATAAACCCGCCCACCCCGCCCCCACCCGCCTGTGGGTTAATTACACACTTGCGTCATACAACGCCCTGCGTGTTCAATACAACAACGCGTTTAGGGTGCTGCTGGGGCTGCCACGATTCTGCAGTGCTTCGACTATGTTCGCAGAGGCGCACACTGATGGGTTCCATGCTCTTATAAGGAAGCAGTGTGCGTCGCTGCTGAGTCGTGTTAGGTCCAGTAGCAACAGTTTGTTAAGCGTGTTCGCGGACAGGTGGGACTCACCACTGCTGCGCCACTGGATACGTTTGCATACTGCACTGTGAGCAGTGGTCAGTTCCTCCCGGTCCTAATTGTGTGCAACTGTCTGTCCTTAAGTGTTTTATTTTATGTGATGTTTATTTTATGTGATGTTTTATTTAATGTTGATGTGAATATGTTTTTAAATGTGTGTATGGAATTATGGATTTTTAATCTGAAATAAATGGTTATTATTATTATTTTTGTAGTGTTTTTTCTTCTCAGCTCTTTGGCTGGTTATTGCAACATTTACGGACCGAAGCCAAGTAAATGCAGCGTGTGGTGTGTTATGTTTAAGGTGTGTTGTTTAGAGGCCCTATTTCGTTTTCATCTATTTGCATGAACTTTCGGACAATGCGACATGTATTTAAAATTGCAGCTTTTTGTAAGGTGATATAGAGGGTTTCTTTTAGGTTTAGTAATTTAAGGCTATGAAGAAGGTGATTTGGGATGACGCCTGTTGTGGAGAGGACTATAGGCACCACGTAAACTTTTTGTTGGCGCCATATTCTAGTTACTTCATCTTTGAGTTCGGCGTATTTACTAATTTTTTCAGATATTGTCTTCTGAATGTTATGTGTATTGGGAACGGCAATATCTATTAGGTAAGTAACTTTATTTAATTTATCTTGTAGGGTTATATCCGGTCTATTGTAGTGAATTGTCCTGTCGGTGAGTATGGCGCGGTCGTAATAAAGTTTATATGTGTCATTTTCTAGGATAGTTTGTGGTGTGTATTTGTAGTATGGAATGTTTGTGTCTTGTATGAGTGTGTATTTGAGTGCTAATTTTTGGTGAATTACATTTGCTACCTGGTTGTGCCTATGTGTGTAGTCTGTCTGCGTAAGAGTTGTACACGCTCCTGTTATGTGTTGAATTGTTTCTGGTTGTGTGTGACACTTGCGACACTTATCATTTGTTACTGATGGATCTTTGATGATATATTTTCTATAATTTTTAGTGTTAATAATCTGATCTTGTATAGCAATTATAAATCCTTCAGTTTCTGGGAATAAATTGCCTATTTTCAGAAACTTATTTGAGGCTACTTGGTTCACATGGGATTGTTCTAGGTCATGAGGATGTCGGCCATGAAGTACCTTTTTCTTCCAACCCTCAATTTTTTGTTTCTGCGGGTCGTCACTAGTAATTTGTGGAATATCTAGCTGTTCATGCAAGTTAAGTGGGGTGTAGTTACTATCATTTTGAACTATGGCTTTATGAATGTTACTAGTGCGAGATTTTGAGTGAAAGAATGTTTTCAGTTGACAGACTTGTTTACGCCATAGGTGCTGGATGTCTATCAGGCCTCTCCCTCCATTTTGTCTTTTGATAGTAAGTCTTTCTATTGCAGATTTAGGGTGTAGGTTGTTATGTTTTGTAAGTGTGGTGCGTGTGATTCGTTCTAATTGTTCTGTGTCTGTTTTTGTCCATTTAATAACTCCGAATGAGTATGTTAAAATGGGGATGGCAAATGTATTTAAGGCCTTGATTAGATTCTTACTAGAAAGTTGTGTTTTACATATGGCGTTTATTCTCTTTTTGTACTCTGCAGTAAGTGTTTCTTTAATCCTAACATGATCTAGTCCCTTTAGTTGCGTGTACCCTAAATATTTATATACATCGGTTGGTTCCATTGCTGTTATGGTGTCTGTGTTATTTACGACATAGTTGCCGGGTCGTATCTTGCCACGCATGATATGAAGTGTTTTACATTTATCCAGCCCAAACTGCATGTTTATATCTAAGCTAAACTCTGCTGTAGCTTCTACTAATTTCTTCATATCTTTTTCAGTTTGTGCGTATAGTTTAATATCGTCCATGTAAATAAGATGTGAGACTGTAGTTTGTTCTGTAGTGTGTTTGAGACAATAGCCGGCCCGACAGCGCTGCAATAGATGAGACAGAGGGTTTAGTGCTAGACAAAACCAAAGGGGACTCAGTGAATCACCTTGGTAGATACCCTTCTTGATAGATATTTGTCGCGTTGTAACATTATTGTGGTTGCAATTTATTTGAAGTGTGGTTTTCCACAGTGGCATTATGTTTCGTAGGAAATCTATTATTTTTGAGTTTATCCTATAAATTTCTAATATTTGTATCAACCAGGAATGTGGAACACTGTCGAAAGCTTTTTTGTAATCGATATAGGTACAGTGTAGATTTCTATGCTTCGCGATGGCATGTTTATGGATAACAGAATCAATAATTAACTGTTCTTTGCACCCCATATGACCCCGCCTGCATCCCTTCTGCTCCTCTGCCATTATGTTGTGGTGTTCGATATGTGAGTTAATTTTCGTTGTTATGGTCGATGTTAATATTTTATATATCGTGGGTAGGCAAGTAATTGGTCTGTATTGGGAAGGTTGTGGTGATTTTTTTGTTTTAGGCAGCATGTACGTTATACCTGTTGCAATAAAATCGGGTATATTTTGTTGACCTAATATGATTTCTGTGAAGTTTTTTGCTATGGGTTTGTGTAATGAAGTTAACTTTTTGTACCAAAAATTGTGTATTTTATCTATACCAGGAGATTTCCAGTTATGTAATCTGCCTGTCATCTGTGTAATATCGGACTCTGTAATCTCTATAAATTCCATTTCATGAATAGCCTTCCATTTTGTTTCTTCTTCTGTTATCCACGTTGCTTTATCGTTATGTTGTTTTTGTTCTTCCCAAATGCTAGACCAATATGTTTCTAGTTGCTCTTTTGTAGGTTGGTGAGGTGTATCTGTGTTATTGTCATCATTTGTGTCGGTGTCCGGTTTGTGTAGGTTTCTATAAAATATTTTTTCATTTGTGGAAAATATGATATTATCGTTTTTGCGCTGTTGTGCTTTTTTGTATCTTCTGAGTCTGTGAACTTTAAGAGCTAGTTTTTGTTTTAAGGTATCTAAGAAATCTTCAGGTTTTCTGTTGTTATTTTCGTGTCTGGTATGCGTAACATTACTCCTAAATATAGCCTCAACTCTCCTTACTACTTTACTTGATCTGATGTTGTTAATATATTGTGTAAGCCTACCACAGTCTGCTCTTAATTTTTCGATATCTTTTTCTAACCTCTTTTGCCATGCTGGTTTGATATTATGTTTGGGTATCGCGTTTCCGGTACGTAGCGTGATTTTAAAGTTAAGCTCTTCAGATACGACTACCGCTGTGCAATATATAAGTGTGTGAATATCTATAAGTTGAGTGTCATTGGAAATAAATTGGTTGAGTATGTTTTCATTAAATAAGTTAACTAACCGGAAAAGATTAGGACTATATCGAAGTTTAGGTAATTTTGGTCGAACTGCTGGATCCATCCCAGAGTATTGTGCTAGGGTTGTTCTGAATCTGTCATGTATTTCTTGGATATACATATCTGTTGTTAGATTTTGATCCATAATAATGGTCTCAATATCATTTTCTAGGGTTAGGGTTATACATTCGGTTTGTGTGGATGTGTGTGACGTTTGCGTGTAAGCTTGCGATTGGTTGTATGATTGCGACTGAGTATATGATTGTACTTGGGTGTGCGGTTGTGCGTGTGATTGTTCAGCAATGTCGGTTATGTTTTGCGACAGTGAAATAGCGTTAGCGCTTATATTAGTTTCTGCGTCTAGTAATTGTATTCGTGTTTCTTCTTTTAATTGTTCTATTATTTCTTGAGATAAAAGCTTATTTCTAACTATAGCTCTTCTCTGATCTGAGATTCTTTGTTCTGAAACGGTTATTTCAGGATAGTGTCGGGTAAAAAGTTCATGCAATTGTTGTCTGTAGGTGGTCATGTCGGTCTCTAATTTAGTGATCAAAAAGTAAGTTCGCATGATAAATAGGTTAACTTCTTTGCTCCATCTCATGCGAACTCTTGCTTTTCCAGCCTTGGTGGACGCGGGTAAAAAGGAACTAGCCTCCCGCGCAACATTCAAGGTAGGAGTGGGTGGAATTGAATTTAAACTAATGATATGATTTGATGATAGTATAGGTGACGATGGTCTAGATGGTGATGATGGTCGAGAAGGTGTGTAGGAGACTGTACTTGGACTATACGGTTCTACGGGGGTGTTTGTCCTGTCCGTCAGTCTGTCACCATCGTCAATGATTTCGGCTGTAGCATCTTTGTCGGTGGGAGCCCGCCTGTTCAACTCCTCACCGCTGACGGTTCGCATGCTGAGACACCCAGCGTCAGCCCCAGGTGCGCCCCGGCGATCGCCCCCGGGCAGCGGCCATATACGTTTATTTTTCGATCGTGTCTCCATTTTGAATGGGTTGCCAGAGCCACGTTAGCCACGCCAGTAATTTCTCATTCGTGTGTCCGCCCCCCACGTGATTAGATGGTCAATCAGGACGTGTGGTTGTTTAGGGGGCTTATTATTATTATTATTATTATTATTATAAACTCCCGCCAAGAACCGAATCTTTCACAAAAGCATTAATTACCACTACCAGTTCTACAATGGTGCTCGTAAACTCTTTTTTACCACTCTATGCCTAAAGAGGTACAAAACTCTCTTATGTTACTTAAATTCGAACAGTAGGAACATTTTTCGCTATCATAGAACTTCTAGTGCTTAATGTGACTTCTGTAGAACTTTAGGTAGAGTAATAGAGCTTAATACCACTTCTGTACCCCTTATTTTTTTACTTGTTTTTTATATCAATGGCGACGCAACAAAACAATGTGGAACTGGGTTCCGCAGGTACATGATTTTCCAGAAAATGTATGTGAAATGAAATGAAATTAAATTTTTATTTATGTAAGCAGATCTTAAGAGCCACTTTTACACGTCAATGTTTTGTTGGTCAATATTTAAACAACCAGATGGCGTCGGCATTTTCTAGCTGACTGTTCCCTGAGAAGAAAAGCCGATACAGACTCAGAAGTCACGGTGTCTTTTAAAGTCCAAACATTACATTATTTTAATTTTATGTGAGTCTAACAATGCAGGGCAATGTCTGGAAGGGCCTTTTGAATAAAGAGCCATTGCAGCTTTAAGCAGACCTGTCCCTACAGACGGCATGTATGTATCAGTCTCCGTGTAGGTAAACCCCATTTTCAGGAGCTCAACGACCCGTCACAAGACGCTACCAGATTTGCAGGACATGGTGGACATTTGCAGGTGTGAAAGCGGTGCTACAACTACAATCGATCATGAGGAAATACTTTGAGAAAATGTGGATCGAGGTACCGCACACTCCGATGTTGAAGAAAATAATGACAGTAAGGACGAATCCAATGACGTTTTAAAAAATCTTAATTTTCGTGGACAATTTAGATTATGGGCTATAAAACAAAACATAAGTCGAATAGCTATGAAAGATTTGCTATCAATCTTAAATGAGAGGTTTTGCAATATTTTTCCAAATGATCCTCGCACTCTTTTAAAAACTCCTAGAAATCTATACTAATATCTTTACTATAATATTGTTAACGCCATCTATTCACGCAAGGTCGACAACACGTGGCACCTTCTAGCGTCGAGTAGACAGTGACTAGGCGGAACAATATTGAGTAAGAGCGGCGCACGGGGAGCGCTGATTGATCGTCGCGGAAGAACTCTCTAGAACATTCGATTCCTTCACTCCACGGATCTTTCATTCGACAATCGACACAAGAAGAAATGGTAGTCGGTTCACCATCACAATTCTATTTTCTCATATATCGCAATCCTTGTAAAAATAATATAATAAACGTCTAAAACCATTGAAAATAAAATACTGCTCATTGAAGAAGCCTGTCCCTCAAATACCCAGAACAAATGTTTATCACTACATAGTATAAAACAAAGTCGCTTTCTCTGTCCCTATATCCCTATGTATGCTTAAATCTTTAAAACTACGCAACGGATTTTGATGCGGGTTTTTTTAATAGATAGAGTGATTCAAGAGCAAGGTTTATATGTATAATACCACGCTTCTGCCCGCAATTTCTTGCTCCCCGATCAGCCCCGTCGCTCGCCTCGCCTGTCCGTGCGAGTACTTCATATTCGTGACGTTTTCTCTTTGCTCGGCTCCTAAGGGTCTTAGCGTAATGTGATATAGCCTATAGCCTTCCTCGATAAATGGCTATCCAACACTAAAAGAATATTTCGATTCGAACCAGTAGTTTCTGAGATTAGCGCGTTCAAGCAAACTCTTCAGCTTTATAATATCACTAGCTTCTGCCCGACTTCGTTCGCGTCAAATTTCTTGCACCCCGACTCACCCCGTTGCTCGCCTTGCCTGCCCGTGCGAGTACTTCGTATTCGTGACTTATTTCTCTTTGCTCAGCTCCTAAGGATCTTAGCGTGATGTTATATTGCCTTTAGCCTTCTTCGATAAATGGGCTATCCAACACTAAAAGAATATTCCAGTTCGAACCAGCAGTTCCTGAGATTAGCGCGTTCAAGCAAACTCTTCAGCTTTATAATATCACTAGCTTCTGCCCGCGACTTCGTTCGCGTCAAATTTCTTGCTCCCCGACTCACCCTATCGCTCGCCTCGCAGCCCGTGCGCGTACTTCGTATTCGTGACTTTTTTCTCTTTGCTCGGCTTCTAAGGGTCTTTGCGTGATGTTATATTGCTTTTAGCTTTCCTCGATAAATGGGCTAACTAACACTAAAAGAATATTCCAATTCGAATCAGTAGTTCCTGAGATTAGCGCGTTCAAGCAAACAAACAAACAAACTCTTCAGCTTTATAATATTATAAATATAAATAATATATTAAGAATAAAGACTGGCTGGTACGATGGCCCATAGTCGCGCCGCCAGTTGAATAAAAAAAAAGAAATCAAATTAAAAACGCGCGAACTGCAGCCCGCGTTTTCGTCAGTTTTCACGGATTGTTAGAAATTCATGGTTTTGTTTTGAAAAATTAATTCTGCAAGTGACAGTGAAGGTATAGAATTAACTCCCGAAAGTATTAGAACTGACGCAAGAAATGTGATGGATAATCTGTTACCTGCAAAATCGCGGGATAAATATATGAAAGCCTAAGGTAATTTCATTGAATGGAGAAATGCAAGAGGCGCTAAAAAAAATGTCAGCATCTGTGTTTTTGGCCTACTTCCAGTACTTAGCCAAAACTAAACAACCTTCCAGTTTTTGGAGTACCTACTCAATGCTAAAATCAACAGTCAGTTATAACGACGTAAAACTGGACACATATTCGAAATTAATAGCGTATCTGAAGAGATGTCTGATGGATTAAAACCTAAAAAATCCAAAGTGTTCTCAGTCCAAAAACGTGGAGACTTTCTTTAATGCGGCACCCGACAAAGTCTTTCTTGCTGTAAAAGTAAGTAACTATGTATATGGTGGATTAGTAAAGTATAACCAGTGTTTTAAAATGCGCATTTTATTGTAACCTGTACTTCGATAGATACTTGTCTTATTCACATTCGTTTTTGTTACAGGTGGCTTTAATTTTCGGAGTATATGGAGCTTGTCGTGGCAATGAACTTTTAAAAATATCTATTGATGATGTCGAAAATCACTCGGATGATTTACTGTTAGTAAAGCTGACAGACACAAAAACAAAAATTGACCGATCCTTCGTAATCCAAGGAGAATACAAAACTATTGTATAGAAATACCTGGACCTGCGTCCTGCTGATATGAAGACCAATCGGTTTTTCATCCGTTATCAAAATGGCAAGTGCTTCAAACAAGTTATGGGAAAAAAATTAATTTCTAACATGCCACAAGAAATCGCTACTTATATGAAGTTACCAGATATCAAACTGTATACAGGACATTGTTTTCGTCGTACTTCTGCTACGCTTTTGGCGGATTCTGGAGCGAACTTAACTGTTCTCAAGCGACATGGAGAATGGAAGTCGAGTGCTGTAGCAGAGAGGTATTTAGAAGATTCCATTGAGAACAAGGCGAGAAAATGTGAACGCATCGTGGAAAACATTAAATTGCAACATTCAGTTAATCCATCCAATCCATCCACAGTGGCATGGATGGATTAACTCCAAACAACTAAGATCCAAACAACGAGATTCACCGTCACATTTTCCTCAAAATGAGCCAGATTCGGACATTATTGCAAACACGCAGAATATAAAATCTACACCAATCTCTATTCCTAATAAAACTGTGACAATAAATATTCATAATTGCGAAAATGTCTCAAATGTAAATATAAGTTTTTAGTTGTTTTAATATTAGATACTATTTAATTTTTATTTAGTTGTTTCTCTTTGATATATTAAATAATAACATTACAATAAAATATTTTCTCATAGAGGGTGATGAAAAGTAGAGTGCATCACTCGGGCGCAAAATATATTTTTGGCTCGGGCGACGTACTTTGAATCCCTCGCTACGTTCAGAATCCTACTAAGCAACCTAAGGTGACAAAAAAGTGTGCCCATTTAAGGGGTATAGTACAGTTATAGCGCGCTTTAACTCCGAATGCGTACCACTTATTTATAACTTCAGGTTCTGGTTAGCGCTCTAATAGATTCACTAAAACTCTTGTATTAGCGCCTAAGTGTTAGTTGGGCAATGCTCGTTTCAATACCTGTCGGTATTTGTTGAAAAGGCGGCAGCGTGCGATACAATTTTGCCGCTATTTTAATACATTAATGTGGCCATCGACTTAGGTGTGCTCCTACCGAGTTATGACGACCTGGTACTTCGATGGCATAAAGCGTTTTTTCACCGAAGAACTCATGCGATGAGGATGGCTAACCAATGTGGGACGGCGCTGGCAGGTTCTAACATGCTGCTACGTCCTGCAGTACCGACGACGCTGCTATACGTATCCCGATTGCACCACTCTACGAAGACTGAGGACATCGTAGAGTACATACGGGTGAAGACCAATTGGACCTTGAGGGTGAAGAAGTTGGAAGCACGTCATAACACCAACTTCAAGTCGTTTGTGGTGCGCGTTCCGACTCACCATTTGATGACCTTCCTCAAGGAAGAGTTTTGGCCGAAAGGTGTGCTGTATCGGCGTTTCCGCGGCCAGCTACGCGACACCTCGCAGCGTAACACGACGCCGTCACCTCGTGTGCAGTAGTTTTAAAATTTCTTTAAAAAATATGTATTAGTTTATAGTTACTGTTTTTATACTTGTAATATATGTATTGTGTTTTATGGGCCTTAGTTGCCTGAAATAAATAAATAAATAAATAAAATTAAATTAATTAGTTGAAACGAAAACTATATAAGAAAATTAATTGTCCAATTTTTTTTTACAGTATTTTTCCCATATTTTAAAAGTTTTCTGTTATTCGGGGTGGAGGAAATCCAACAAATCAAAGATCATAAAAATCGGTTGAGCCGTTCTTGAGTTATAAATGGTGTAACTAACCCGACTTTGTTTTATGTACATAGATAATATAGATTATTTATTCATTTATGAACTCAAGTTAGTCACGACTCACACACATTATTTAAAACATTACATACAAAACATTAGCATTACAATCCAACACAAAACAAAAATACCGTACTGACAACACTTACGTTAGTGGTCGACGACTGTAGGTGACGTGCAAGTCTCTGCAGCTTCGTATGAATGGACAGTCGAGCCTGTCTATTTGGGTGTGATTCGACCAATGTAGTACGTGTACAATGAGCTACAATAAGCTCTAAAGAGTGTTTGTTTGACCGACTTGGAACTATTATGTCTAATAGTGTTTCCATAACATTATTTTTTCATTTCTGCTCATTTTGGATCGTAGCCAATAATGGCTGCTCGGTGTTAGGAGGCATCCGTGAACTGTGTAAGCTTGTCCAAGGCCAGACAACCTAAGGGAGACGCCGGACGTGAATAAATATGGGCTCACAGAATAACCTTCAAAACCGATTTAAAAACATTAATAACCGATACTTCAAAAAAGAGGTTATAAATTTGACATGTTTTTTTATGTATGTTCGGGCATAACTCTGTCATATACATAAAGACGGATTTGCAAAATTCTTTTTTGTTCGAAAGGGGTTTATTTCGAAATGATCCCATTTAAATTTCATACAGATCTGATGAGTTTCGGAGACAGACACCGAAACTCTTCAAAAAATGACAGCAAATCAACCACGATTGCTGCTATCGCATAAATATGCATTGTTTTGATTTGATTGACATTGAGAATACCCCAAGGATGATGAAATTTCGAATTGGTATGAGGTAGGAAAAATTAAAATTTAAAAAAAAAGGAACCGACTTCCAAACAAACACTACAACGTGAAAAATAGCTTTAGTTTCGGAAGGCGGTGACAAAAAATTAAAATACATGTCCAAAGACACAGACTTCCGAAATTAAAGTTATTTTTCACTTTGTAGTGCTTTTCAAAGTCGGTTGTTTTTTTAAGTTTTTTAGGGTTCCCTACCTCAAAAGGTAAAAAAGGAACCCTTCTAAGATCATTCTCTTGTCCGTCTGTCCGTTTGTCGGTTAGGCGCGGATCCACCTTTCAAAAAGGTTGTGGGCACAGCCACCCGAAAAAGGCCAAGTGCGAGTCGGAGTATGAGCGAGCTCATGATCGATATCCAAATCAAAATCAAAAGTCATTTATTCAAACTAGACTGGTGTCAAAACTCTTTGAACGTCAAAATTACATAAGACAGTCCCCCAAAACGCCCGCCCTTCACCACTTCCTAGTGCTCTAGCTGGGAAGAATAAACAATGATATGAAGTAACTCATATAACCTGTCAGTAGGCAAGCAAATTCTGGTGAAAGAACACAAACATTGTCTTGAATTAATCACAGCGACCAATTATTCTCATCGTTTAAGTAGTCGTTAATAGAATAGTAAGCCTTTGCACAAAGATTCGATTTTACTTTAGCTTTAAACGCATTGAAATTCAAATCTAGCAAAGAGTAGGAAAGCTTGTTATAAAAGGTTATACCAAGACCAACAAATGAGTTATGAACCTTATGAAGCCGGTGAAAGGTAGCACGTAATTTGTCCTTATTTCTAGTATTAATATTATGAATATCACTGTTTTTAGTGTACAAGTGTATATTTTGCCTAATATATAAGATGTTGCCCAAGATGAATTGCCACGGTGAGTATACCAATATCTTTAAAAAAATCTCTTAGAGAAACTCTAGCACCTAATTGGTAAATTGCTCGAACAGCTCGTTTTTGAAGAACAAAAATATTTTGAATATCTGCGGCTTTGCCCTATAGCAGAATACCGTAGGACATAATGATATGAAAATAAATAACTAAAATAGACTAACCGCGCTTTAACAACGTCAGTGTATTGTCTTAATTTCCAGACGGCGTAGGCGACCGAACTGAGCCTTCCCGCAAGGCTTGATATATGTGAACACCGCTGAAGTTTGGCATCTACTGTTATGCCTAGAAAAACTGCCAAGTCTACAGTTCCAAGTACCTCATTATCTTTGACGATGTTCGGTCCTAGATTCCTAACATTCGGTAAGGTGAACTTTATACATTTCGTTTTATTGGCATTGAGTACTAGGTTATTTGTGGTAAACCAATCTGTAACCATTGCGAGTGTACTGTTTACGTCGTCAAAATCTTGTCTATTCCTATCTACTATAAAGATAAGAGAAGTATCATCAGCAATCAGTACAATGTCACACATACCCTTTTAGTAGAATGGTAAGTCATTAATATATACTAAGAACAAAAATGGGCCCAGTATTGAGCCTTGAGGTACACCTAACTGAGCTGGTAGCCCGGAGGATTTTACACAATTAATATCTACACATTGGTGCCTTTTTTGCAAATAAGAACTTATTACGTTGAGTGCTTCATTTTGAACACCATAATGACGCAATTTTCGCAAAAGCGTGTCATGGTGCACGCAATCAAAGGCTTTGGATAGATCACAGAAAACTCCAATAGCATTTTTCGAGTTCTCCCATGCGTCAAAAATGTGTTTCAGCAGAGCAACACCAGCATCGGTAGTCGAACGACCTTTTGTTAAACCATATTGTTCATCATGTAGGGGGCTATTTACGTTAAAATGTCTTAGCAACTGCTTGAGTATATCGGCTTTTCAAATATTTTACTAAAAGCCGACAAAATAGAAATAAGCTTCAGGCTTATTTCTATTTTGTCGGCAAACAACAACTCTAAGTCAAGTGGGGGGACGGCTAATGAAAATCCTAGGCCTCCTCTGTTTAGCGTTTTCACTAAGCGTCCCCCGACTTGACAATGCCTTGATCAAAATATTACCAACAACTTAAAAGGTCAATAAATATTATTTCTTTACTTTTTAGAGTTTTTTTGCATCGGGGTTTTTTAATTTTTTATTTAACTTTTATTTCTTGCTTTTTAAACTTAATGCCTCGCTTAATTCTGCGCAGCATTGCGTATTTTTCCCACAGTGAAGTTTTTTACTAATTTATCCTCATTCGTCGTCCTGATCACCATTGAGCCCAAACACGATACTTCTGCTGTTTGTTGGTGAGTAACTTGGGTATGCTGGAAATTCCAGGTGATGGTCCAGCATCAGTTCAAGGTAACTTTGTTCGTCTAATATCATTGATGCAATAGGATACCAAATTTCTACTCGATCAGACCCGTGGAAGATGCTCAAATCCCTTCATCAACCAGAAAAGAGCTGATAATCTTCAAACGCCTAAACCGATTTTGATGGAACATGACTAAAAACACTCCCGACTAATTCACCTTTCAAAAAAAAATCAAAATTCGGGAGCTACGATGCTACAGACAGACACACACACACACAAAGACGTCAAACTTATGAGACCCCGTCGTTATTGCGTCGGGGGTTAATTACAAAAGTAAATGTGTGCAATCAAAATGTCACATTCTAAATGTGACATTGTGATTGCAAGCATTTACTTAACTACTGAACTGTTTTTAATAAAATTTTCACAACTTCAAAGGATATCAATATTTACATTTTTTTTTTATAGTTTTAATTTAGGTGCTTATGTATTTAAATTACAAATTCAAACTTACGTTTCTTTTTCGCGAAAACGATAACATATCATCGATCTCCAGATTCGCATCTTTGTGTATATTTAGGAGAGCTAGCCCGGATAATCTTTCCTGTGCCATTGAGGCACGCAACCAAGATTTTACTCGGCGAAGAGTACAAAACAATCTGTCTGCAGTAGCTACGCTGACGGGTGGGTCAGTTGCCAGTATTTGTGAGATTTTTTTATGTTAGGGTACACATCTTGGTCGCATGCTTCAATGAGATGAGCTACTATATCTGGTGTGGCGGAATTGTGTTCATATTTTCTCTTTCATTTGGCCATCCAGAGTCGGTATTAATTTATAACTTTTGATTAACTATCGTTAATGAATAGCCGGTACATCTGGATCACTGTTTTCACTGTCTAGATATTGATATCCAAGTCCCTGACACTAGCATTTTTTTAGGTAGGAACAATCCCCACCGAACAGTTACAAATGATGATACAGTCACGAGCAATAACATATATACATTGTCACATTTTCTAAAATATCTTAACTTCTAGAATTAAAAAAATATAAGGACGACAATTTTATCTAAATTACCTAACCATCAAACTGTGTCAAAATTGGGTATACGTTGGTTTCACAGTAATATAAACGAAAAAAAAATCAGTAAAAAGTTTACACGTCAAATGTCATTTTTAAGTATCCATGACAATTTCTATAACATGTATACAAAAGAAATTGTATACGTGTTATAGCAATTGTCATGGATACATTAAAATGGCATTGGACGTGTAAACTTTTTACTGATTTTGTTAAGTTTAGGTATTCATAAACCATTGTATAACACAATGGTTTCTGAATTAGACGAATTAAGAAACCATTTCTGTATCAGTCCACTGATAGTCCAAGCTATGTTCGATGGTTTTGTTCTTTGCTGTACGATTTTATTTCGGATCCTATACCTAAGAGAAACCCTGAACATAGCTCTCTGAGTGACAAATACAATGCGTTGAACACATTATAGTTATATAAATAAGTAGTGGTTGGTTACTGCAATAAAACAAGAGCTTATAGAATCAAGTGTTGTAATTCGTTACCAAAAGTAATAATAATTGATAAAGCCTATTATAATAGCGTAGTTATACGTAATTTGTTTTGTAAACCAAACGTTATTCAATTATATATTAATTGTAAATGATTTTATTTCTGTAAGTTGGTTGGTACACACGGCTACACATCAAGCTATACATTTCCAGTATAAGCTGATCTCGCATTGCATTGGATTTCCGTACAGTGCGAGA
Source organism: Polymixis lichenea (assembly GCA_949091785.1). Lineage (NCBI taxonomy): Eukaryota > Metazoa > Arthropoda > Insecta > Lepidoptera > Noctuidae > Polymixis > Polymixis lichenea. The sequence continues at coordinate 26,375,326 of OX420933.1, read as the reverse complement.
TCAGCGTAAACTGGAAATGCATAGCTTGATTTGTAGCCATGTGTACAAACACTTTTACACGTCAATCAAATTTTTTAAACTATATGAGGATGATTGATTCTTAATCTCAATGTCACTGTCGCTATCGCTACACATTGTCACTGTTAATTTTAAATACCTACGAGGTATTGGTAGTGAAATTAATTAAAATCTTGTGTAACCACCTTCAGCGTTTATAACATCTTGCAACCTTTCCCGCATTGATGAAATCATATTGTGACATACATTATTGCCTCTAAAACTATTCCATATCTCGTGGACGTGTCTGACCAAGGCTTCTCTGGTTTTAGCTTGGTTGCTGTCCCACTCTTGGACCATCAGTCCCCACAAGTTCTCAATAGGATTGAGGTCAGGGCTTTTAGGCGGCCACGGCAACAAATTCACGAAATGTCGGTTGCGATTAAACCAGGCCTGAGTGAATCGAGAATTATGGACCCCTGAATTGTCCTGCACAAAATCAATAGGCGTCAATTCGGGAAAGTATACCTCCAAAAAATACTGGTATATTGCTCGCTATTCATGCGACCACTGATCTCGGCCAATTCACCGGGTCCACTAGCTGCCATCCAGCCCCAAACGCCGAAGCTTATCCGGCCACTTCTTCTAGATGGCAGTATATTTTTTTCTAAATAACGAGTATTATTAGGCCGCCATAAAGACAAACGTCCATCAGCAGAAGAAACAAACACTTTTTCATCAGAAAAAATGGCTCTGCTAAAATCGTAGTTTAGATATTCTCGAGCAAATTGTAGTCGCTGCTGTTTATGGCGTGTAGTTAAAAGTGGTTTTCGCGCCGGAACTCTGTGAAGTACGCCAGCTGTGCGTAGGCGACGTCGAATCGTTGAAGATGATACGTGATATGAAGATGATATGTCTTGAATTCGCACAAATCCGTTACCAACCACCCTGTTCAATTCTCAATTCTCAATTCTCAATTCTTTATTGCGTACCATAATGTATAAAGTTGGTAGGGAATTATATTAGTCACAATTATGGACCCTGTCGGGCACAGCATAGATCAAGTAGGAGAGAGGAGGAAGAACACTGCGTGTTTAATTTGATAAATATTACAAGTTAAGTTGTTAGTAAGCTGTTGTTGTTAGTAAGGTGTTGTTAGTAAGTTGTTTTATTATCACAGAATTAAATTTATGAATAATTTTTATTATTTTATAAATTATACACATTTATTTGTTATTTTATTTACTTATTAATTTTTATTTATTACGTATTTAATATTTATTATCTCTAATGTAAGTTGTTTATTGGATGTTTCATATTTATTTAAAAGGTATTCCTCGTATTATGAGTAAGTAGGGTATTTTATAGGTAGTATTTGTAGATACAAATAGATAAGAACTTACTTATAATTTATCATTTAGGTATTCGCTTATACTATAGTAGCATTTGCTTACAAGGAACAGCTTCAATTTATTGATAAAGATGTTATATTGATTTAAATTCTTTATTATTTCGGGTAACTTATTATAAATTTTTATGGACATGACAAAGGTACTGTTGGAGTGCATTTTTAGTCGCGATGTTGGTAAGTTTAATCTGTTTTTGTATCTTAAAATAATTTTCGTTTGTATGTCTTCTCGTTTTGTAAAGAAATCGGGGTATTTGCGCACGAACTTACAAACTTCAAGTATATAGATACAGGGTAGGGATAAAATCTTTAGTTCCTGGAAGTGGGGTATACAGCTATCGGCGGATTCAATGTTTACTAATATTCTAATTAGTTTTTTTTGTAGGGTAAGTAGTGTGGGTGCATCAGTGCTGTTGCCCCATAGGATGACACCGTATTTAAGCCATGCGTATGCGTACGCATAGTACGTTACTAGTGCGGTTTTAAGGTCTGTAGTTTTTTTGATCTCGCGGAGCGCGTATGAAAATTTAGATAGTTTAGCCCTTACTTTCTGAATGTGTGACTTCCAATTTATATGTGTATCAATGTTTAGGCCTAGTAGGGTGAATTTATCAACTACTTCTAATTTATTATTTTTAAAGCTAAAGTTTATATTTATTGGTATTTTTTGGCTAGGGTGGAATGTAATTATTTTAGTTTTATTGAAGTTAATTTCTAGGTTGTGTTCAGTCATCCAATTTGTTGTAGAATCTAGTATGGAATTTAATTTATCATTTAAATTGGTGTTATTTTCGCATGAGGTAAGTATAGATATGTCATCCGCAAAGAGGACACATGGCTCATTTATATTATTAGGAAGGTCGTTTACGTAAACGAGAAATAAGAAACACCCTATTACGCTTCCTTGCGGGATTGAGGCGGTGATTTGTTTGCTGTCGGATCTGATTAATTCTATTTCATTTTTTCTGTTGTTGTAATGTTCGATTTCAACTATTTGTTCCCTGTGTTTCAAATAAGATACAAACCAGTCATAGCATTTGCCGCGGAGTATCACGTTGTGTGTAGTAACGGAGTAACATGTTCACGATCTGCCTGTCCTGCTCCACAGAAGTTTTTCGTTTACGACCACTACTTTTATAACTGTCAATGTTACCTTCATCTTCCCACCGCTTGAGCCACAAATATACGGTTTTTCTCTGAAAAAAAAAATGAATTTAAGTAAACGGTTACTAATTAAGTTATTTGATTATTTTGTTATTTCTTTAACCTAAAAACCACTGCACAACGGGCGGCACCCTAAAAATAGCTTATATTGGAATGATAATTCAAATTTAAAGAGATTGAAATAATATAAACATTCATTTGAACTTTTATTATAAAAACCCTATAAAATATAAATTGCAAACTCACCGTAATTCCCAATTCATTTGCAATGTCTGTAACGGAAAGTCCCTGTTCTTTAAGAACAATGATTTTGTGTTTGTCATATGTAGAAATACGATATGGCACATTGTTATTATTCATTTTACTTTATTGATTCGAAAAATAATCAGAATTATAAAACACCGGAAATATTTATCTAGCTCCACTGCTCGACGACAAAAACAACCGTAATGCGCGCTTCTCCCTTCTACGAGTAAAAGATTTGCAAAGTTGCGATAGGAATCCAATAGAACAATAGTTTTAGGACGGTATACGGAAAAATAAACAGGCGTCAGGCGAGTCGATGCTGCTCGCTGATGCCTACTAGCTACCTTACCTTACAATATGTAATAAGGCAAATTAATGACAATCCAGATCCTATATTTATGTACCTACACTGATTTTGTCAATTAGGTATAATCATAATTTGGGTTCCTTTTGAACCCAAATCGCGACTTATTTCCGAGCTCAAGCTGCTTGAAACTGCTGTTTTGTAATCGATAACATAATTTCGAAACTGTACTGTGAACATGTTTTTGAAATTTCCTTGGGTACAAAATAATGTAACTAAAAGTGAATATAATATTTTGGTAATCTATTGTTAACTAACATTTTATAAAAATGTGTAGTTAATTTTGACGCAATTTATAGTCTACATAATTATTGGACACAGTAAGCATACTTATTTTCGCGATTTAATGTTGGCTACATAAATTTGAATTTTAAAGGCGTTTCTATGTTATTACTCGTGACTGTACATAAAGTAGGGCTTTGCATTAGAGCGGTAAAATAGAACCACCAATATAAAAAATGCGACATAATGTTTCAGCATATGGTCTACGACTAAGTACCTGCTTTGCTGCGTCCTGAATCACGCACGATTCATTGTATTATTTCAAGATTCAAGATTCTTTATTTGTGGAAACATGAGTACACATACAGAGCATGCAAGTTATTAAATTACATTATAGTTTAGATCAGTCATGTTTGGCCTTAGTGGCGTACAAATATTTAAATTTCGTCATCATAATTACGTAACAATTAATCAGGTAGTCAGACAATTAAAATTATGATCATAGCAATAATATGTTGCTGTATGTACAGATTATGTCAAAGATGTATTGATAATATTGGTTACTACACAGTAACACACACACACAGCTAGTTATTTCATTTTATTATGAGATTGAATATAATATCATCAGCCTGTCGATCTCAATAGACCGTAAAAGTGTGACGTCACAAGTCTGTTAGGGTTGTGGGCATACCCATCGTGCCCACAACGGTGGATCCACGCTTGCTGCGGGTGGACCTAGCAAAGTAGCAAGTTGAAATTTATACCTGATACTGAAATCTATAATCCCTATTAGGTGTATGAAAGGTCCTGAGTCAACACGATAAAAAAATATGGGCAAATTTAGATTATCGCGAAAACTTGTAAGTACCAAAATTACCTTAATTTTCAACTTTTTTTATTTTTCGGAAAATTAAGGTAAATTTTGGTACTTCCAAGTTTTTACGAAAATCTAAATTTGCCCATTATCTTTTTATTATGACGGTATAATGGGTAGGTACGGAACCCTCGGCGCACGAGTTCGACTCGCCCTTGACCGGTTTTTTATGGATACATTTTTGTTTGTTTGGTATAAACGATCTGAAATTATTTGCAAGGAAAACCGAGTTTCCCGCATTTTCTCAGACAGCTTTCTACAGCACAATGACGAAGAAAATGCAGAAAACTCGGATTATTTTTGATGTAAAATATTTCTGTAACAGTATCTCTTGATTTGTCTCAACTTAAATTTGTTCGGCTACTGCCGATTATGTTTTTGGACGAAATTTGCCGCAATCTAAAATCGATTTTGGTGTTTTTATTTTTTGTAGTGTATGTAGAGAATTACCTACACTACCTTCGTCAAGCCTATGGTCCGGTGTGGATATGGCATCACGAGTTATCTTAGCTACATAACTTAAGTAGATCTACTTACCTATATTTATTTGAATATGTTTATCCGTCTTTCTGGTGGTATGGTTTGACAACTTATTTGCATAGACCTTAACCAGAGAACTTATGAAGACTGAATCTGAAATCATCATTGATTTTAGTTTACTTGTAGAGTAAGAAGACGTGTTGGTTTCTCCCACAGTCGACCAACATGATCGTTCGTATTAAGTACATAGCGTATTACATAGGCTCGTGCTAAGCCTGCTGTAGGTATATATAGCAGTCGCGAAATACTTTGGAACTGGGTATCGTGAGTAGCTAATTATTAAACACTTAACTTACGCACAATGTATACCTAGCTGTTGTACTGTCATTAGAATTAACTTACATAAGTAGTCTACGAAGTTTCAACACAATACAACATTTTGAAATACTATATATGCAAATTAAGTTGTAAAATGTTCCGCGCACCAACGTAAATATAATAAATTAAGTCTGAGAACAACTTATAACTCTTAGCGTATTATAATTAGATTACTTTACAACGACAACAACGACGCGAAGCTAATCATATAAATATATTATATAATAATTTACGAACATTGAACAACAAAAACGTTTAACCATTCCGCTATCGACCCAACTGTAAAATTTTACGAGCGTTCCCAACTCCGCTCAGGGCCGCAGGGGCGGAATTAAGAACTATAAAACACGAATAAATATCAAATAATTACGCAGATCAGAAACAACTTCCACAACTTTGTGCGTGGAGGCGCGCGGCATGGCGCGGGCGCGGCGGCGGAATCTGTCTGCAGTAGCTACGCTGACGGGTGGGTCAGTTGCCAGTATTTGTGAGATTTTTTTATGTTAGGGTACACATCTTGGTCGCATGCTTCAATGAGATGAGCTACTATATCTGGTGTGGCGGAATTGTGTTCATATTTTCTCTTTCATTTGGCCATCCAGAGTCGGTATTAATTTATAACTTTTGATTAACTATCGTTAATGAATAGCCGGTACATCTGGATCACTGTTTTCACTGTCTAGATATTGATATCCAAGTCCCTGACACTAGCATTTTTTTAGGTAGGAACAATCCCCACCGAACAGTTACAAATGATGATACATAAAGTAGGGCTTTGCATTAGAGCGGTAAAATAGAACCACCAATATAAAAAATGCGACATAATGTATCAGCATATGGTCTACGACTAAGTACCTGCTTTGCTGCGTCCTGAATCACGCACGATTCATTGTATTATTTCAAGATTCAAGATTCTTTATTTGTGGAAACATGAGTACACATACAGAGCATGCAAGTTATTAAATTACATTATAGTTTAGATCAGTCATGTTTGGCCTTAGTGGCGTACAAATATTTAAATTTCGTCATCATAATTACGTAACAATTAATCAGGTAGTCAGACAATTAAAATTATGATCATAGCAATAATATGTTGCTGTATGTACAGATTATGTCAAAGATGTATTGATAATATTGGTTACTACACAGTAACACACACACACAGCTAGTTATTTCATTTTATTATGAGATTGAATATAATATCATCAGCTTGTCGATCTCAATAGACCGTAAAAGTGTGAAGTCACAAGTCTGTTAGGGTTGTGGGCATACCCATCGTGCCCACAACGGTGGATCCACGCTTGCTGCGGGTGGACCTAGCAAAGTAGCAAGTTGAAATTTATACCTGATACTGAAATCTATAATCCCTATTAGGTGTATGAAAGGTCCTGAGTCAACACGATAAAAAAATATGGGCAAATTTAGATTATCGCGAAAACTTGTAAGTACCAAAATTACCTTAATTTTCAACTTTTTTTATTTTTCGGAAAATTAAGGTAAATTTTGGTACTTCCAAGTTTTTACGAAAATCTAAATTTGCCCATTATCTTTTTATTATGACGGTATAATGGGTAGGTACGGAACCCTCGGCGCACGAGTTCGACTCGCCCTTGACCGGTTTTTTATGGATACATTTTTGTTTGTTTGGTATAAACGATCTGAAATTATTTGCAAGGAAAACCGAGTTTCCCGCATTTTCTCAGACAGCTTTCTACAGCACAATGACGAAGAAAATGCAGAAAACTCGGATTATTTTTGATGTAAAATATTTCTGTAACAGTATCTCTTGATTTGTCTCAACTTAAATTTGTTCGGCTACTGCCGATTATGTTTTTGGACGAAATTTGCCGCAATCTAAAATCGATTTTGGTGTTTTTATTTTTTGTAGTGTATGTAGAGAATTACCTACACTACCTTCGTCAAGCCTATGGTCCGGTGTGGATATGGCATCACGAGTTATCTTAGCTACATAACTTAAGTAGATCTACTTACCTATATTTATTTGAATATGTTTATCCGTCTTTCTGGTGGTATGGTTTGACAACTTATTTGCATAGACCTTAACCAGAGAACTTATGAAGACTGAATCTGAAATCATCATTGATTTTAGTTTACTTGTAGAGTAAGAAGACGTGTTGGTTTCTCCCACAGTCGACCAACATGATCGTTCGTATTAAGTACATAGCGTATTACATAGGCTCGTGCTAAGCCTGCTGTAGGTATATATAGCAGTCGCGAAATACTTTGGAACTGGGTATCGTGAGTAGCTAATTATTAAACACTTAACTTACGCACAATGTATACCTAGCTGTTGTACTGTCATTAGAATTAACTTACATAAGTAGTCTACGAAGTTTCAACACAATACAACATTTTGAAATACTATATATGCAAATTAAGTTGTAAAATGTTCCGCGCACCAACGTAAATATAATAAATTAAGTCTGAGAACAACTTATAACTCTTAGCGTATTATAATTAGATTACTTTACAACGACAACAACGACGCGAAGCTAATCATATAAATATATTATATAATAATTTACGAACATTGAACAACAAAAACGTTTAACCATTCCGCTATCGACCCAACTGTAAAATTTTACGAGCGTTCCCAACTCCGCTCAGGGCCGCAGGGGCGGAATTAAGAACTATAAAACACGAATAAATATCAAATAATTACGCAGATCAGAAACAACTTCCACAACTTTGTGCGTGGAGGCGCGCGGCATGGCGCGGGCGCGGCGGCGGAATCTGTCTGCAGTAGCTACGCTGACGGGTGGGTCAGTTGCCAGTATTTGTGAGATTTTTTTATGTTAGGGTACACATCTTGGTCGCATGCTTCAATGAGATGAGCTACTATATCTGGTGTGGCGGAATTGTGTTCATATTTTCTCTTTCATTTGGCCATCCAGAGTCGGTATTAATTTATAACTTTTGATTAACTATCGTTAATGAATAGCCGGTACATCTGGATCACTGTTTTCACTGTCTAGATATTGATATCCAAGTCCCTGACACTAGCATTTTTTTAGGTAGGAACAATCCCCACCGAACAGTTACAAATGATGATACATAAAGTAGGGCTTTGCATTAGAGCGGTAAAATAGAACCACCAATATAAAAAATGCGACATAATGTATCAGCATATGGTCTACGACTAAGTACCTGCTTTGCTGCGTCCTGAATCACGCACGATTCATTGTATTATTTCAAGATTCAAGATTCTTTATTTGTGGAAACATGAGTACACATACAGAGCATGCAAGTTATTAAATTACATTATAGTTTAGATCAGTCATGTTTGGCCTTAGTGGCGTACAAATATTTAAATTTCGTCATCATAATTACGTAACAATTAATCAGGTAGTCAGACAATTAAAATTATGATCATAGCAATAATATGTTGCTGTATGTACAGATTATGTCAAAGATGTATTGATAATATTGGTTACTACACAGTAACACACACACACAGCTAGTTATTTCATTTTATTATGCGATTGAATATAATATCATCAGCTTGTCGATCTCAATAGACCGTAAAAGTGTGAAGTCACAAGTCTGTTAGGGTTGTGGGCATACCCATCGTGCCCACAACGGTGGATCCACGCTTGCTGCGGGTGGACCTAGCAAAGTAGCAAGTTGAAATTTATACCTGATACTGAAATCTATAATCCCTATTAGGTGTATGAAAGGTCCTGAGTCAACACGATAAAAAAATATGGGCAAATTTAGATTATCGCGAAAACTTGTAAGTACCAAAATTACCTTAATTTTCAACTTTTTTTATTTTTCGGAAAATTAAGGTAAATTTTGGTACTTCCAAGTTTTTACGAAAATCTAAATTTGCCCATTATCTTTTTATTATGACGGTATAATGGGTAGGTACGGAACCCTCGGCGCACGAGTTCGACTCGCCCTTGACCGGTTTTTTATGGATACATTTTTGTTTGTTTGGTATAAACGATCTGAAATTATTTGCAAGGAAAACCGAGTTTCCCGCATTTTCTCAGACAGCTTTCTACAGCACAATGACGAAGAAAATGCAGAAAACTCGGATTATTTTTGATGTAAAATATTTCTGTAACAGTATCTCTTGATTTGTCTCAACTTAAATTTGTTCGGCTACTGCCGATTATGTTTTTGGGCGAAATTTGCCGCAATCTAAAATCGATTTTGGTGTTTTTATTTTTTGTAGTGTATGTAGAGAATTACCTACACTACCTTCGTCAAGCCTATGGTCCGGTGTGGATATGGCATCACGAGTTATCTTAGCTACATAACTTAAGTAGATCTACTTACCTATATTTATTTGAATATGTTTATCCGTCTTTCTGGTGGTATGGTTTGACAACTTATTTGCATAGACCTTAACCAGAGAACTTATGAAGACTGAATCTGAAATCATCATTGATTTTAGTTTACTTGTAGAGTAAGAAGACGTGTTGGTTTCTCCCACAGTCGACCAACATGATCGTTCGTATTAAGTACATAGCGTATTACATAGGCTCGTGCTAAGCCTGCTGTAGGTATATATAGCAGTCGCGAAATACTTTGGAACTGGGTATCGTGAGTAGCTAATTATTAAACACTTAACTTACGCACAATGTATACCTAGCTGTTGTACTGTCATTAGAATTAACTTACATAAGTAGTCTACGAAGTTTCAACACAATACAACATTTTGAAATACTATATATGCAAATTAAGTTGTAAAATGTTCCGCGCACCAACGTAAATATAATAAATTAAGTCTGAGAACAACTTATAACTCTTAGCGTATTATAATTAGATTACTTTACAACGACAACAACGACGCGAAGCTAATCATATAAATATATTATATAATAATTTACGAACATTGAACAACAAAAACGTTTAACCATTCCGCTATCGACCCAACTGTAAAATTTTACGAGCGTTCCCAACTCCGCTCAGGGCCGCAGGGGCGGAATTAAGAACTATAAAACACGAATAAATATCAAATAATTACGCAGATCAGAAACAACTTCCACAACTTTGTGCGTGGAGGCGCGCGGCATGGCGCGGGCGCGGCGGCGGAAGCTGGAGCCTCTTCTATACATACGAACCTCAATAGATCGAGTAAGATTTAGTTCAACGGACGGTAAAAAAATATTATTTTAGTTCCACTTCAGCGCGGGTTATACTTTACACACATTTATATCTTTTAAATCTATACATTATGATCACCTCGAATTATAATAGGCCTTTGATGTTATGACATATTTTGTTATTACTTCAAAAGGCGATTAAAATTCTACTAGGTAGGTCCCTACTATTTACTATGCAGGTACAAGTATGGACATCTCAGCAATAACATCTGAATTCATGATTCATCCGTTAATACCTGTCTGTCGTCAAGTGGACGGCAAATAACGTATCTATGTGATCATTTGTGGATGGCGTAGACAAGTGGCAGCACAAATACAAAACATCCAAACATACAAACTTTCACATTTATAACATTCCACATAATATAATATGACGGGAAATCGGGAGGCCGGGCTGTTGCATCTGATTGCTGATTCGTGACCTCGTCAGCACGGGAATCCATAGTGGGCGTTAAACTTCAGGAAACGTTAAAACAAATACGTTGTAGCGTTGACTGTTCACTATTTTTAACCGACTTCCAAAAGGAGGAGGTTCTCAATTCGTCGGAACCTTTTTTTTTTTTTTTTTTTTTTTTTTTATGTATGTTCCCCGATTACTCGAAGATGGCTGGACCGATTTGGATAAATTTTTTTTTGTTCGAAAGGGTATACTTCCCAGGTGGTCCCATGATCATCAAGTCAGGATCTGATGATGGGATCCTGGAGAAATAGAGAGAACTCTTCAAATTTTATAGGCACACTTGAAGCAATTTGTGTAGTTTTTGGAAGAGTACTTTCTCGGAGTGGTTCCATTTCAATTTGGTGAAGATCTGATGAAGAACTTCGGAGATAGGCAACGGAACTCCTCAATAAATGATAGCAAATGGACAGGGATTGCTGAAATCTCATGTCTGTCAATTGTTTACACCAGTTACACCGGCACATCACGCCGGTACGCTGTGAAAGGGTAAGCACATGTGAACCACTAAAAAGTGAAAAATAAAAAACTTTTTTCAAAAAAATAAACAACCGACTTCCAAAAAAACACTAAAAAGTGAAAAATAACTTTAATTTCGGAAGGCGGTGACAAAAAATTTAAATACATATCCAAAGTCACCGACTTCCGAAATTAAAGTTATTTTGAAAAGTTTTATAAATATCATAAGGTCTAAATAGAAAAATATGAAAATATAAATATAAAAATAACAAATAAAAATATAAAATTTCAAAGTATTTTCTTTTCCTAGATTTTTATACGATGAAAATAACATTATACTTACTTAATATTGTGAATTAAAATGAATACTTAAGCTATAACTTCAATCAGACCTAGTAAATTCGATTTGTTAAACTAGTAGAAAAAAAATTACTGAGTAATTTAATTGTATTGTAACAACGCGTCTGCATATGTTGTATTTACGTGGGTAGATTTGTGTAGATTATTGTGGTTACTTTAGAGCACCCACACACAGTAGTAATTACAGCACAATATTATTATATTACTAAGATATAATATTTTAAGCCTGATTGTCGCTGTCACCGATTAGCTACTGTACTTCAATAAATTGTTCTTTACGAGAAAATAAACTGTTTTAACAAGAAGTTATTATTAGTTATGTTTATACTTCATAAAGTTGTAGCGAATAAACATTTTGTGATCACTTATTAAACATTTTTATTCTTAAACCTTTCTTTAAATAGCAATATAAGTAATAAAAATTTATTTATTACATTATTATTCTCGTTTATTAATTTATCGAATAAAAACCGGACAAGTGCGAGTCGAACTCGTGCGCCGAGGGTTCCGTACCTACCCGTTATACCGCCATCGCCATAATAAAAAGATATGGGCAAATTTGGGTTTTCGCGAAAACTCGTAAGTACAAAAATTTACCTTAATTTTCAACGTTTTAATTTTTTTGGATATTTCCCTTTATTTGTGTTGTAAGACCTTGCCTTTTGCCAAATTTAGTGATTCTAGGTGAACGGGAACTACCATATAGGTTTTCGACTCAAAACCTACAGGTTACTTCCGGTTGACCTAGAGTTGTAAATTTTGGTTAAAAGCAAGGTCTTATAGCACAAGTAAAGAGAAAATTCCTAAAAATAAAAAAGTTGAAAATTAACCCTCCATATGCTGCAGCATTTATGACTCCTTACTGTACCTACTCTCAGTAGCGAAGCTGCGACACTGGCAGCAACCGCGGGAACGTTCCTACGTATTAGGACATTGCGTCAAAAACTTGTCCTATCGACTACATAATAATCAAATTAGTAGGTGTTACTTATTACACTCATAGATAACAATTACACGATCAGGCCTGTGAACGTTGCTCAAATGCCTTCATCAACCAGAAAAGAGCTGATGATCTTCAAACGGCTCAACAGATTTTCTTGAACCATAGCTAAGAAAACTGTCGATAAATTCACCTTACAGACAAAACAAAAAAAAACATCATTGGTTCAGCCGTTTAGGAGCTACGATGCCACAGACAGACACACAGATACATACCCTATAATAAATAGAACTAAACAAAACACATTTTATAAAAATATGTAAGAAATTATGTCATTTATGTAGTTGATGGAACGTAGAACGTTTGGTTGACGGATGCCCCCTAGCTGCCCTCTGGGCACATTATGAAGATCTGTCTCTGTGCACTAACTGCGATGATTAAGAGATAGTAATGTGTGTCGGTCGACGCTACGTCTCGAGCGCACATCTGTCTGACGCTGCCACAACCAGATATAAATAAATATCGATGTATGTCGGGATTATACGAACACGGGCTCAATCTCAACAGTTTACGAGTATTCCTGAAGTGACACGTAAACGGTCACTTCATCACTAGTACTGGTAGACCAACGGTGGGGAGGAGCCCCCGACATTCGAGAAATATTTTTAAATCAAATCCCAGACCAAAATATTATGTTCAGTAAGTGAAAGGCAGTTAATAGTGAGGCCCCTACGCATGCGTAATATAATGTAGACGTAACCGTGTTAGATTATGCGGAACGTGAATCAAACGACAAGCTCCAGTAAATACAATACTTATTCTTATGTTAAACATTTCATTTCAGGGTGCAAACATTTTCACACATCCTTTTTAGGGTTCCGTACCTCAAAAGGTAAAAAAGGAATCTTTATAAGAACACTCTTTTGTCTGTCTGTCCGTGTGTCACAACCGAGTTTCAGGAACGGGTGAATCTAGCAACTTGAAATTTATACCACATACTGAAGTCTAGTCCATATTTAGGTGCATAAAAATCAAGGTCCTGAGTCAACACGATAAAAAGATATGGGCAAATTTAGATTTTCGCGAAAACTTGTAAGTACCAAAATTTACCTTAATTTCCTTACCTTTAATTCAGCACAAATAAAGGGAAAACACAAAAAATAAAAAAAGTTGAAAATTAAGGCAAATTATGGTACTTACAAGTTTTCGCGAAAATCTAAATTTGCCCATATCTTTTTGTTATGGCGGTATAATGGGTAGGTACGGAACCCTCGGCGCACGAGTTCGACTCGCACTTAACCATTTTTTTCCTGTAACCAGGTAAGTCGACAAAGTAATTCCCTCCCTTAATGTACCAATAGTTAAAAAGAAACCCTTACCAAGTTTAATCTATTGTATTTTATGAATTGCTAACCAAGCACTCTCGCTCCGTACCATGGCCTGGACCAGGGCCGGACGCGAGAGATCGCCGCCGCCGATCGCCTCCACGAGGACACGGTGGTGCTCCGCCCAAGCCGAGCAAACCTCCACCGTATGCTCCACCGTGTCCTCAGGGCGATCTTCGCAATGGAAACACTCGATAGTTTTCCCTTAATTAGTTAATTTGTTTGTATATTTAGTTTCGTAGTCTGGATAAGACTTAGCTTAACGGTAGCCAATTTCAACTTCTATTTTATTTAAGAATACCAATATGTTTTATCAAGTCAAGGATAAGTACATAAATGGAAATAACACCAAGTTTTATCATTTACATTTAAACGTTAATGAATTGATTTAATTTTTTTAATTTCCTTCAAACTCAACACATTTATTACAAATTAACGAATTACAGGCATTTTAGAATTGTCAAGGGGTCGGTCAGTCAGAAAGATGAAGTTAGTTGGGTCATTGTACATTCGTCACAAAGTAAATTGTCAAGGGGTCGGTCAATCAGAAAAATGAAGTTAGTTGGATCATTGTACATTCGTCACAAAGTAAATTCGTCACATTCTGTACACGCCATACATTGAAAAAGTATATTCGCCACTTGCATACCAAAGCGTAGTACCTATGATGAAGAACGGGCAAGAAACTCCACGAACAATCAAAATATTGTTACAATAAGTTCGTAACATTATTTATGTTGAAATTATCAATGTGAGTACGATGAACTTGCACATTAAAATCGGCCAAAATCAAACAAAAAAATAAGTAAATTAAAATAAGCCGTTGCACCAGCCGTTGACCAGCGGCGCCCGTTCACAAACATGATATAAATTATTCGTTAGTTTGTTTGTATATCTAGTTTTGAAGTCTTGATGATTGTTACTAGTTGAACTGTAGCCGTTTTCAACTTACAAAAAAAAACCAAAAGTTGTATCCAAATTGTATACAGGGTGGAAAAAACCATTGCGCACTGAAGGGAAACAACTTTAAATTGTTAAGATAGATTATTATACTTATTTATATTTTACAACAGAAAAGCTAGTCTTATCGGGCGCGGTTGGGGGGGGGGGGTATTTAGTTTTGCCGCCTGAGGCCCCGACAGGTAGGTATAGTTCGCCGAAAAAGTGTTGTTATCGAGTTTTGCCATCAGGAATTTCTAAGTAGCAACCCGAAGTCTGAATATCTGCCCGGTTGATGGCAACAGGCTCGCCCCCTGTTACATTGGACTTAACATAATTAGCGAAATGTAGGTGAACTAATAGGTACAACTCTGCCTAACCCTTCGGGGAATACAGTCGTAATGTTATTTATTTTTTAATTTATAGAGAGTTTATTCAGAGTTTGTCTGTGCGTTGTCGTATAATTATTGATACCCATTCGTCCACGCCGTCTTTTTGAAATTCGAAAACGAATACCTAAGAGCAGTCCGAAAAATCTGTGCGAGTGGCGGTGCAAGGGGCACCTTCACTCTGTCAAAGAAACGTCCATCAATATGAATATTATAAACAGAAGTTCCGAGTCGGGAGTGTTCGGGACATCGTTCGGAAGTTTTCGAGGCATTGTTCGAGGATGGTTTGAGGTGACGAAACCAGTGTGTAATTATTTTCGCGGCAACTTTCGCCGACTATTAATACATATCCGTGTCCAAACAGAGTCACGAGCACGGTATTAATAGACGAGGAGAACTGTCGCCGATCGGCGCGCGGTGCGGGCGCGGCGCGTACACTAGCCACTACACTAGCCAGTAATAGCCACTAGCCACCAAGTCACATTTTTAGAAAGTGATACCAGACTGCTTACGAATAAAGAAAAAGAAGAAGCAGAAAGAAAAGAGCTAACGATGGATTTATTTTGGACAGAGCAATATCACGGTGATGTTCACATATGCACTATACGTAACGGTGACCAGTGAACCTGTGTCAACAAATATACCGACCGATGTTAAAAATCCTTATTTTTAAAAGGACGAGGTTCTCAATTCGAATGTATTTTTTTAAATGTCTGTTACCTCACAACTCCATCATTTATAAAACGATTTGACTTTTTTTATATTGTTAAAAAGGATAATATACTTATCGAGTTGATCCCATACTTTGATAAAGTTCTGATGAATGGTTTTTAAGGTTTAATACCTAATACGTATTTTTTCCTCGGATCTTATGGATATGCAATTTCGGATCTAGATACGGAAACGGATATATGAATAATATTATATCAGTTTCGGTTACGGCTACTGATATTAAATAATTTCGGATTAGCCGTTAGTTTCGTATAGTTTCGGTAACGGATATTATTTTCTAAGTAATTGTAAAGTAAAATACAAAATAGTAATGAATTATCTTTACTACATAAAGAACAAGAAATACTGGTATTCAGCTGCATCCAGTTAAACTGGAAGTCGACCCCAACATAGTTGGGAAAAAACTAAAAAAAAAACAAACGATTTCCAAAAAATACACTAAAAAGTGATAAATAAATTTAATTTCGGAAGGCGGTGACTTTGGATATGTATTTTAATTTTTTGTGACCGCCTTCCGAAATTAATGTTATTTTTCACGTTTTAGTGTATTTTTTGGAAGTCGGTTGTTTTTTTTTTTTTTGAAAAAAGTTTTAATTATACAGATACTTATGTAGGTAACATAAACAATTAAGGATTGCAGTCATAATTAACGATATAGAGCCATTGGGCTTGCGAGTGACCACCACGTACAACGGCTGTCAACAATTGAATGAATTGAGTAGCGATGGGCGTTGAATCAACGAACTAGTTGAATCAACCGATGATCTCTTGTCAACGTATTAACGTTAACTGTTTATGAATCAACTAGTTGAATTTGTCAACGACGTTTATGAATGTAACTCGTTGAATAATCAACCAAACTGAATTTGCAAACGTACCTAACAAACTGAGCAAAAAACTTACGTTGAAAATACCATCATAGATTCTGAGCGACGGTCATGTCGTAGAATTTGAACTCTAAGTAACGTATACAAGAGTTGATTTTTGAAATATTTATTTTAAGAAAAGTATACCAATATAAGAATCGTTGAACGTCGCAACGTTGAATAAAAACCGATCAACGAATTAATGGTTTACGTTGCAAGTCGGCATTAGTTGCACGTTAACTCGTTGACGACTTTAACTAGTTGATCAACTACTGACGTTACGTTAACGGAAAAACCGTCAACGACCCATCTTCACTACACGACGTCGCCCGCCATGACAGACGCAACTCTATTTGGTGTTACCCGTTCTTAATTAAAATTACCATTTAGTTGATTTCAAATCGATTAATCGTTAAAAATAACAGAATAATCACCAATGATTAAAAAAATAACAAAATAAATGACAACGCTCGAAATTAACTGATTTTCATTATTTAATAATGTCACGCGCCGTTATACAGCATGTAACAAAAACCCTGTCCGATCCGTAAGAGTATTATTCGGCATCGTAACCATTTAATGGATTTGAGATAATTATTTGTCCCCAGTAAAAATAATTAAATTAAAATAAAAACCTGATCAAAGGCGACACTGATCGCTCGGCAAAGTTCACGTGTTTAGTACCTAAAGTTATGTGTCAAAGAAGCCGCCTGAGCGAGACGGTTTTTATGATCCTTTAACGCGTTCCGCCAAACAAACTTAGAACGAAAGAAACCTACGGTACGTCATAACTTAGAGAACGCGTAGGTATCACCTGATATTGTTTGTAGGCATAGTGATCCGGATTTCAGAACCTAATTCTGTTTATCAAGAAACAATTAGGTAATTAAATTAAACGTAGCCCCGATAAGGGTTCTTTTTTAATGTGATGTGTGCTTTTGGCAATGTACTTACCGACTGTAGGTATCAGTTCATTAAACTTTCACTTGTTGTTGTTGCATACTTCGGCGATCGTGCTTCACATGTCCACCTCCAACACTAATACACATTCGACAACTTTTCACACACGTGGGATCCGCGGCAAACATATCCAACAATTATTCCTGGATTTCCACGTTGCGCTCTCGTGGTCTCCCAGGACCAGTGGTCTGCGACTCGTGCCCATGAACACTGCCTTTAGTGTACACACGGTTATGCAGGCGCTGGAATGCACCCTCCAAGGTACTGTCACACCTGGCCTATTTGCGAAACGCATCTCATACGTTACATACGCGCAGCTGCATAATTACAGTAGGTCTTGCCTAAGCACATCAACATACTAAAATTTTCATTATTGGAATACGACATTGTTCGCGAAACGATAGTGGCACGTAATATTACGAACGGACGTCCAATCGAAAGCAATTTCCACGGAAGACTGGCAAAAATAGTAGTGCGCCGCGGCACCGGTAGGCAACCCATCGGCGACATCAAAGAGTCGGCGACTAGTTGAAAGAGTGCCTAACTGCCTACAATGCGGCAGTGCAGGGCGGTGTTCTTTGAAATAAAAATACGAGTAGGTAAAAATAGAAAGATTTTGCCGGCGGGTGGAGTGTTGTCAACTTATGAAAATTTGCCATATTCAGTGTTAAATTTCGCATGGATTATATTTATAAAAGGGGCATATTTACAATGTATCTTAACAATTAAAATAGAGCACAGTTGCTTATTGCCTGAACTAGGTTGAATCTGTGCTATGAAGCGTGTAAATACTTAATGTAATAAATTAACAAAGTGTATAAAGTAAAAATATGTTAAACTTAGGAAAGTAAAAGTAAAATAGCATGTTAGTCGTTCTATTTGCAGACAACAAGTAGATCTTTTGTCTGTGCATATGCGATGGTTAGTAAATATTCTAGTATAATTTTCTTACAGCTAAAGTAATTTAATTTATAGATACTTCGTTTTCTATTTAACCTGTTGTACAGAAATGGGCCTAAAAATGTAAAAAATCTACAAAGACATGTTTTGAGGTTGCATTCGATGTGCATACTATATCATTCCGTCTTTTGTTAGTGTTGTCAGCAGTGTAGGTAAACATGGTGTGCTGTTTTAATACTAAGTGCAAATTAGTTTTTGGTGCGCCACCCCATGATGTGATGCAGTATTGAATTATTGATTGACATAAGGCTAAATAAACTTGAGAGATTCATTTTGAGTCTCCAAATGTTCGCAATTTTTTAAAAACGTATATTAATTTGCGCACTCTTTTAACGAAACCTTCAATATGTTTTCTGAAAGACAGAGTGTTGTCCATTATTACGCCAAGGTATTTTATGTTGTTAATTTTGAGGATAAAAAGACAATTGCACATGTTGACTGAACGGTTTCCGCATTGATGGGCATATAGATGAGGGTTAGTAATATTAAGTTGAGGCTTTCGCATGCAGAACTGAATATATTTTGTCTTGTCAGCATTTCATGTTAGTAAGTCGCACAGCTAGCTTTTAATACTGTGACTAATTGGCTTCAAAGAAACTTTGAAGCCAATTAGTCACAGTATTAAAAGCTAGCTGTGCGATTTCGAACAGTTCGGTACTGGTTCTAGCGGTAAAAATTAGCGCCGTGTCGTCGGCATATTATGCAATTTTCCCGTCTTTAATATTAAGGTTACACATTTCGTTAATATAAATCAAGAAAAGCGTGGGCCCAGAATACTTCCCTGAGGAACACCAAAACCCGTACTTTTTTGCTCAACGCTCGTGGTTTTATCTATTCTACCGCATTGGTATTGGTCTTGTAAGTAGTCAGAAAATAGTTTCAGCGGTGTTCCCCTAATTCCTATAGTCTCTAATTTATTCAGAAGGACAGGAACGGACACCGTGTCGAAGGCCTTGGCTAAATCAAAGAAGACTCCTAGGGTCTGGTTTCCTTTGCCGAGTTCTTCTAAAATGTAATTGGTTAGGTTATGCACCGCGTCGGCTGTAGATAATTTGGCTCTAAAACCAAATTGCGCAGGGGATAAAAAGTTATTGTTTTCTAGATAGTTAACTAGTCTACTGTTTAAAATTTTCTCTAATATCTTTGATATAGAGGGAAGTAACGATATTGGCCTATAATTATTAACTAGGTCTTTGCATCCAGATTAAAAAACAGGTTTTACAACTGACTTTTTTAGACATCTAGGGAAAATCCCATTGGAAAGACAGATTCGAAATATATGAGTAAGGGAGGTACCAAAATATGCTCATAGAGTTTAAGGATCTTATTGCTTATGTTATCCCACCCAACTGCACAGTCATCTTTTAGCCCAGAAATAATTCGGGTTATTTCGTCTTCGTCAGTGTCCATCATAGCAAAAGATTTCAGGTTACTGCTATTGCTTGATTTTTGGAAAGGTTGTTCACAATAATGTTTCGGAATCTGTTCCGCAAGAGTTTTCCCAACATTGACCAAAAAGTTATTAACATTGTTAGCTGAAAGGAGGGGGTGAGGCATTAGTCAGCAATAACCTCGAATTTGACTCACGCTGTTTAAGACATATTGGTGACGTTTTTAATATGTTTCCAAAGTTGCTTGCTATTGTTACCTGCTCTATTTAATTCGTTTTTATCGTAATTATTTTTTACATTCTTTAGCAGATTGTTGCAGAAGTTCCTGTATCTTTTATATGTGGTTTCAATTATTAGATTATCAGGGTATCTTTTTGTTCTCTGATGAAGTTTATCTCTGTGTCTTATACATCGAATTAGTCCAGGAGTAACCCATGGTTTAATATTATAACATTTCTTATCCACTGTAGAAACAATCGTGTTACGTAATATTGCTTGTTGGACATATTTTATTAAGTACGATAAGCCAAATTAGCGTCAGCAGTATATATTGTAAACTAAGCTAAAATCGAGGTTGCATAAGTCATATTCGAGTTTATTTGTATTTAATTTGCTTTTGGTCAGGGGACGATTTTGCTTAGGCAGCGTTACATTTACGGCAAGTAGGACAGCGTGATGGTCAGTAATTGTTGCGTTAGTACCAAGCGTAATGTATGATAAGCTGCTTTTGATCATCATATGATCAAGACAGGAACCGCTTTGATGAGTAGGCAATGTATGAGCGGGGAGAAAGCCATGGTATGAGCAGATATTAAGGCAGTTTTCGGTCCCTGCATCGCAGTTTTCGGCGCCAATATTTATATTTAAATCACCTGTTAGTGTAACATTCCTAAAAGAGCTTAGTGCTTGAAAAATCTGATTTAAGGAATTGTGAAAACAATCAAAGTTTCTAGCGTATGGAGCCTATACATAGCGATTATCGCTGTAGTTGCGCCAATTTTGATAACTAAGCAATTACTCATACAGTCTTGTAGAGTAAGTTCCTCGACTGTGACCTTTACACATTGTTTGGCAAAAACTACCACACCACCATTTTGATTGCTGTTTATTGTGGTATGCAATAAGTTATACCCAGGTATTACTGGGAGGTTATCTATGCGGTTAGCTAGCCAACACTCAGTTAGTACAATTATATCACAATCAAAGTTAAGTCTATGAATGAAAACTGTAAAGCTATCTATGTTCTTATAAATACTACGAATGTTTTGAGTCAGTATAGTTAGTGACTTTTGATAATCGGAAAAATATTGTCTGCAATCCTCAACTTCACATGTTTTCGACACATTTAATGTACGGGACAAGTGATAGAACAGTGTACATAATAGAATAGTGTTTAGAAAGTGATACATAGACACTCATAAGACAGTACAAAGTGAATAAGTTTACTATAGTTTAATAATTCGTATTAGTTGTGTAATTGAGTACTAGGGGTAAGCAGTAGTTCAAGTGTTTATGTTATATTTTATATTGTCTTAGTTGATTTTATATTTTTCTTAGATAGTTCTTATTACATAGAGTCCAATTATATATAGTTTTACCTATGTAAATGTAATAAAGTTAGCAAAAAACGCAAATAATGTAGCGCGGTCCTCGTTACGGTAAAGGGTCGAGGTATTTATGGTAAAAATGTTCCATATAGTGCCTCGCTCTGATTGGCTGATGCTTTACGCGCGTTTTTTATGATATTGTGCCTATCTCTAATTAGCTGACGCCTTTACCCGCGCTTTTTTATAATTATGATTGGTCAAATCGATATTTCAAATCCTTGCAAAATTGTATAAAAATAGGAACATTTTTATCATTCGACACATTCAGCGGCGAGCTACCTAGAATAAAGTACTCCAAATATAGAAGCAAGAAGTCTCCAGTGGTTTCATTCCCACATTTAATGGTCCTTCGAACACGGATACTGCGGGGAAGAATTACCTGAAGATTACTACAGCATCATAGAGAAGATTTCTCAAGAAAATAGAAGAGTACTTTCAAGATTTGAAGAAAATCAGCTGACAGCATGCCAGTTACGCGCTCCGTGGGTAGGGGCCGCAAGCCGTCGGGGGAACAGAAGCCGTCGTCGTCCGAGACCACTACCTCGGCGACCGGTACCAGCGCGGAAGCCAGCACGGAATCGACAGTTACAGGGACGACCGCCACGGAGACTGCGGAACAGACAGACAACTCCGCGGCAACCGAGCCAACCACCGTGACTTCCGCGACCGCCAGAACCTCCTAGATCGCCACTGGCTCCACCACAGCCGCGACAGCCTCGCACCCCGCCAGCGCCGCTGCCCCCTCCGTAACCCCGTCCACTGCGACGACGCTAACTACGGGTGCGAAGGACAAACAGCTGATGAAGCCGCCCGCTACTGTCATCAATAGTGAAACTCGTCAAGAAACAGAAACCTCTACAGTGAAGCGAGTTATGAAGAGCACTGCCGTCCATCGAAGCCGAGTCGGACTACAAGATCTCCGCCCTCCTAGCATCAAGGGGGGAGGGGGAGGATCTATCTACAGCAGAACAAAGCAACTCAAGCTTGCGAAGGCGAGAGAAGATTTACTACGCCTTCAAGTGAAACTAGCCGCAGCACGCCTAGCTACATTGGAGAAAGAAGACTCAAAAGAGGAAGAAGATGACGTCTCCCTCTACTCGAAGTCAGAAGTTAACGCAAGAGTGGACAACTGGTTGGAGAATCAAGTGAATCGTCCGGTGTTAGCGATCACCAACGAACCACACTGCCCCGCAGAAGAACCAACGGTCGTCCGCACAGAAGAACCAATGCCAGCGAAGCATGAAGAAACACGTCAGTCACCGGCGGGAGGTCAAACCGACCTAGCCCTCTTAGCTGAAGCCATCACCCGGGCTGTCAGCGCCGCTCAAAGACCCAAGTTCGTCGAGTTACCGATTTTCAGTGGGTCCCATCAGGAGTGGCTACCCTTCCACGCCGCCTACTAGCAACGTTCAGCACAGTTGAAAATACGAATCGACTCAGAAGAAACCTGAAAGGGAAGGCCAGAGAAGCGATTGAAGGTCTTCTGATAACCAACGCGCATTCAACTGAAGTGATGAAGACTTTGGAGTCAAGATTCGGAAGACCAGAAGCAATAGCCATGATGGAGATGGAGACGCTTCGAGGTCTGCCGCGCCTTACTGAGTCACCAAGGGACATCTGCATATTCGCCACGAAGGTTTCCAACGTAGTGGCGACATTGAAGACTATGGGTTGTTTCAACTACATGTACAACCCCGAACTCGCGAAGACAATAGTGGACAAGCTGACGCCGACTCTACGATACAGATACTATGATTTCTCAGCCACGCAACCACGTGAAGATCCTTGCCTCATGAAGATAGAAAAAATCTTCAAAAGGGAAGCGGACCTTACGCGCTGCCTGAACAGATGGCAGCACTTACTACAGCCGCTTCACAAAAGAAGACGTCACGTTGTTGACCCTTTGTGGTCAACAACGTGACTGAGAAGACACAAGCAACGAGGTGCTTCATATGTGAAGATAAGGGGCACACCAATGCAACAGAATGCGAAGAGTTCAAGAAGCTTGCATCTAACTTCTTGAACTCTTCGCATTCTTTTGCATTGGTGTGCCCCTTATCCGCAAGATGGGACATGGCCAAATCCAAACGTCTCTGCTTCAGATGTCTACGCTACAGAAACAAGACACATAACTGCAAACCCAAGTCATGTAGTGTCAACGGCTGCAAGTACTCTCATAACAAGACGCTGCACTATGAAAAGAAGACAGAGAAGGCAGAAGCAAAAGAAGAGCCCACAGAAGTCATCAACTCAACTTGGACAATCAAGGAGCAATCGTTCCTGAAGATCCTTCCAATCCAGGTGAAGGGACCGAAAGGAGATGTCAACACCTTCGCATTGATGGATGACGGGTCAACAGTCACTCTCATCGACGACAGCATGGTAAAGAGCGTCGGAGCACGGGGTGGCACTCAATGATATGCTACTCAAAGGCCCTGATCTACTACAGTCACTACCAGGCGTCGTCATGCGGTTTCGACAACACATTGTCGCAGTTACGGCAGACATCAAAGAGATGTTCATGCAAGTCAAGCTGCGAACAGAAGATAGAGATAGACTGCGGTACTTATGGCGCGGGGATCGACGAGACGACCAACCTCCAGAAGAGTACAGAATGACGTCGTTAATCTTCGGAGCATCGAGTTCCCCTTCGACAGCAATCTACGTCAAGAACCTGAACGCCAAAGAGCACGAGGAAACTCACCCAAACTCAAACTCACAAAGCATTTATTTCAAATAAACCAATTACAGGCACTTTTGAATTATCAAGGTCGGTGAGTTAGAAAGATGAAGCTAGTTGCCCATTCTAAAGCGTAGGTACCTATGGAGAAGAACGGGCAAGAAACTCCATGGACACTCTTTTAAAATCATGGTATTGTTACAAAAAGTTGGTTACATCATTATGTCAAAATTATCAATGTGAGAACGATGTAAAAAGACGGGCACATTAAAGCGTCCGTCCCAGAAGCCGCAGCTGCTATCATACAGAAGCATTACGTCGACGACTATTTAGATAGCTTCAGAAACCTCGAAGAAGCCAAACACATCACGAAGAGTGTGCGAGAGGTGCACATGAAGGCCAGCTTCGAGTTGAAACAATGGAAATCGAACTCAGCGTCACTCCTAGAATCACTTGCAGAAGACAACCCAACAGAAGACATGGAACTCTACAGAACAGAAGAAAAGACTGAACGAGTCTTGGGTGTCATCTGGAAAATCAATTCAGACGAGCTCACCTACAACCTCAACTTAGCCAGAATATCTTCCACACTCATAGAAGGTAAACAGCCGACGAAAAAGGAAGCACTAAGAATAGTGATGTCACTCTTCGACCCACTCGGGTTCGCTTCGCCTGTCACAATCAGGGCGAAGCAACTCCTCCAGGAAGTCTGGCGCAGAGGAACAGCTTGGGATGACAAGATCGACGAAGACTTGGCAGAGCAATGGGAAATGTGGATGGGGCATCTGAAGAGCCTCCAAGAAGTAGCAATCCCGCGGCAATATCTCCACCACAGCGACGCCGCCTCCCTAGAACTCTACGTCTTCAGCGATGCCAGCGAATCAGAATACTCTGCGGTCCTCTTCTGGAGAGCAGTGACGACAGACGGTGAGGTCGGCCTATCCCTCATCATAGCCAAAGCAAAGGTGGCGCCGTGGAAGTTGACATCAATCCCAAGATTGGAGCTACAGCAGCCGTCATGGGAACCAGACTTGCAGAGACAGTGGTCGAAGAGCTCGAAAGGAAGCCTGACGGCAAAGTGTTCTGGACAGACAGCAAGACGGTACTACCCTGGATAAGAACAGGGTCACGTTCATACAAACCCTACGTGGCTCATCGTCTAGCAGCAATAGAAGAGAGTTCCAAGATCAACGACTGGCGCTGGGTCCCGACGAAGCTGAACGTGGCGGACGACGCCAGTCGAGACGTACCATCAACATTCGACAGACATCATCGATGGTTCAAAGGGACTTCTTATACCAAACTGAATATTCCTGGCCGACAGAGACCGCAAGAACGACACCAAAAGAACCTTCCGATGAAGAGAAGACGCATCACGTGAGCGACAAGAGAAGACTGAAGCTCGCAGAGGGTCTGCCTGATCCAACTACGTTCTCCAACTGGGATCGACTTCGATACTCAAAAGCTCGTGTTCTGCAGTTTATTCAACTCTGCAGAGCCACCAAACATAGAGTCAACTACAGAAGAACGAAGAAGAATAAAGAAGCAGATCCCACTTGGAAGAAGAACAAGGCTACAGTTAAACAACAGGCGCCCACGATGACAAAACCATCACAAGAAAGAAAGAAGCGGCTACCAGTCACAGCCGAGCAGCTCAAGACAGCCGAAGAACTCCTGATACGGTCCTCTCAAGAAGAATCCTTCGCAGAGGAAATAGATAGTCTGAACAATAGGAAACCAATCAACAAAGGAAGCCGCCTTCATCAGCTCAGCGTCGAGTCCATAAACGGCGCACTGTGACTCAGAAGCCGTATTCGAGCGGTCCAGGACGTGAAGGAAGAATCCAAAAACCCGCTGGTAATCGACGGTGATCATCCTACGGTCAAGCTCTGGGTACAGGCTGTACATCGACAGCTCTCTCACGCCGGTGTAGAAGCTACAGTGAACGAATGCAGGCAACAGTTTTGGGTACTACGACTGCGCCCTATCACACGCACAATACTGCGAACATGCCTATTCTGTAGAATGAAGACGCATCCAAGAACCGGGGACCAGCGTGTCGTTTAGCTCATCACAAGCGACCTTCACTGGGGTCGACTACTTCGGACCTCTCTCAGTGACCGTCGGACGAACTCGACAGAAGAGATATGTGGCGATCTTCACATGTCTCACGATGCGAGCCATACATTTGGAAGTCGCCGGCTCGCTTAGCGCCGACTCTGCGGTGATGGCAGTTAGAAGAATGATCGCACGAAGAGGCTGCCCAGCTTAAATATGGTCGGATAACGACACCAACCTGAAGGCCGCCGACAAGGAACTACGACAGGCGATCAACGCAGCGACTGCAGAGGAAGCAGCGAACAGGACCATCTCCTGGCGCTACATACCGCCTGGAGCTCCATTTATGGGCGGAGCCTAGGAGCGAATGGTTCGCTCCGTCAAAACGGCTCTCACCGCGACGTTACATGAGCGTCATCCGCCATAAGAGGTCCTCACGACTCTACTAGCAGAAGTAGATAATACAGTCAACAGTCGTCCGCTGACTCACGTCTCAGTCAGCCCAGAAGATCCAGAAGCCCTACCTCCCAATCACTTCTTGTTGGGAGGGCCAGGCCGCGTGCCACAACCAGGCACTTTCACCGAACAAGACACCCTTTCACGATCCAGCTAGCGAGCCGCGCAGAGGCTAGCGGACATCTTCTGGCTACGCTGGGTGAAGGAGTACCTCCCGGAGCTCCAACACCGGCGGGAGCCCCATGGACGAGGTCAAGCAGTGCAAGTCAACGATCTCGTGCAAATCGTCGACCCGAACCTTCCCCGCAACGTGTAGATGCGTGGAAGAGTCGTCGCTATGTACCCAGGCCCCTACAACGTCGTGCGAAAAGTGGACGTGCAGACCAAGGGAGGTGTTCTGCGCCGGCCAGTAAGGAAGCTGGTGATCCTGCCCCTGTCTACGAGCAACGAGCCCGCAGCGGAAGTTGATATGACGCGGCCGCACGGCGGCAGAGATGTGCGGGACAAGTGATAGAACAGTGTACATAATAGAATAGTGTACATAAAGTGATACATAGACACTCATAAGACACAAAGTAAATAAGTTTACTTTAGTTTAATAATTCGTATTAGTTGTGTAATTGAGTACTAGGGGTAAGCAGTAGTTCAAGTGTTTATGTTATATTTTATATTGTCTTAGTTGATTTTATATTTTTCTTAGATAGTTCTTATTACATTGAGTCCGATTATATATAGTTTTACCTATGTAAATGTAATAAAGTTAGCAAAAAACGCAAATAATGTAGCGCGGTCCTCGTTATGGTAAAGGGTCGAGGTATTTAAGGTAAAAATGTTCAATATAGTGCCTCGCTCTGATTGGCTGATGCTTTACGCGCGTTTTTTTATGATATTGTGCTTATCTCTAATTAGCTGACGCCTTTACCCGCGCTTTTTTATAATTATGATTGGTCAAATCGATATTTTAAATCCTTGCAAAATTGTATAAAAATAGGAAAATTTTTATCATTCAACACATTCAGCGGCGAGCTACCTTTTTTTTTTTTTTTTTTGTTTTCGGGGGGAAACCTTCAAAAGGCGCCCGGACTTTGGGGATAAGACCGGGGAGTGTGGGATTTTTACCTCACTAAAACCACCCCGGTGGTCATCTTTCACACATGAAAGGGGCATCGTTACCTCTCAAAAGACCGATCCGAAGCCCCTTCTGTGCAACGCCTATTGGGGCACATCTCTGGGTAGACTGTAAAGGGGTCTTCCCGAAACCGAACTCTGCAAGTGCGCGAGGCAGCACGTGACCACTGTGCTCCGTCATCCCAGAGGTTACTCAGTGGGCGAACAGAATCCCCACTCTGAGCGCCCGCGACCTCAATAGCGGCGAGCTACCTAGAATAAAGTACTCCAAATACACGGTTAGTTTTAGATCGTTCTGGAACCGAAAGCCATGATGAACTCAATCATCGAACTCGAATCGATTGGGACTATTTTTTTCAATAAATAACAGTAAAAAAAATCACGAAACTCGCTTGGTCCTTACCGGACAGCGAGCTACCCATTCCTCGCCGTCCACAAGCCCGCGCCTACGGTGGCCGGGAATCAGCGTGGGATTCCCGACGCCCAGAGCGTCTGCTGCAAAGGCTGAAGCCACGAGGGCGCATGTACTGCCTCTCCCTCACGTCCGCCGCCTCCTTCTTTGCGAGCATCACTGCTTCGCTGAAGGAGGTGACGGCTAACCATGTAAGTACTCTCGCTCCCTACCATGGCCTGGACCAGGGCCGGACGCGAGAGATCGCCGCCGCTGATCGCCTCCACGAGGACACGGCGGTGCTCCGCCCAAGCCGGGCAGACCTCGATCGTATGCTCCACCGTGTCCTCAGGGCCATCTTTGCAGTGGAAACACCCGGGCGTTTCCTCCCGCCTTATGCGAAACAGAAACCTCCCGAAACAGCCGTGTCCGGTGAGGACCTGTGTCAGGCGGAAGGTGAGGACGCCATGCCGCCTCTCAAGCCACTCCTCAAAGAGGGGATTTATCATATGGTAGGTAGGTACTTATGCTTAATATGTACCTATTAGCGCGATTGGTCGTCACTCGATTCAAGGCAACCGCGCTCATAAAAAAAGGTCCGCTCGAGTTTTTATTACTCTTTGGTACATCAAGTGGCGTTTGTCGGGTTCTTGAATAAACAAAGCATGCTATATGTTGTAAACAGTTCTCTTGTTACGTTGTTATTTAATGATATACAATGGAGATAACAGACAATGGCTGAAAGTGTGTTTGTTCCCGTGTTATGATGATTTCTGATAAAATTACGATGTTAATTTGCACGATATTTTGCTTGTTTCTTGTTGAATAGACAAGTACTTAATCTAACAGCAGTATTTTTTGGGAATCCTACCGAACATTTGCATGTTATTTAAACTCAATCTTCATATCGCGCGGAGGTCAAGGGCCGTTTTATGCACTCGAACATTCAAAGATTAAAGATCTTTAAAAATAGTTTTGTTATGAAATATACCTAGAATTTTCTTTAATTATGAGTATGATTTGTGTACATACCATTAAATACACCAGGGTACACTTAATTCACTGTGAAACACTCAACACAATCAAACTTCACATAACAATGACGTCACTAAGCAACGGTTTGTTTACGTAACACTTTTTGTCGAAAAAGCAGTTTTTATGATGCTATTTGATGCAAATATTATCTATAACGATATAATAACTACTTATAAATGAATATTTATCCACTTCACGTCGAATATGCACAAAAAATAAGATAAAACACTAATTATCTAGAGAGCTTAACAAGTTATCGCTCTGTCGACGCGCGCGTTCGAAGCGTCACTCTCACTGTCAACTATTTTTTTAAATTTTGCCACAGAACTTTTATGCGTTTCAATGATGTAGTTTACGAAAGACTGGCTATCGGCCCATAGAGTTAAATTATTGCAGACGAGATTAAACCTTATTTATATTAAGTATTAAGATAAAAACCGCTTGCTTTTGGGTGGTACGATATCGTACCAGCCGGGCTTGAAGGGTGCTCGACTTACTGGTACGATACCTATCGTACCAGCCGGACGATAGCGGATAATTACAACTCCCAACCCTACTCGTCGTGTCTAGTTGAATAGGTACGAGTACCTACTAGGTGATTCGTGCTGCGAGAGTGGTGAATTAAATGTCAATTAATTTCTCTCGTTTACGAGATGTGATAGTGGTAAACACCGTGCCGTGCTTTCGATACGAGATGATGGAGGTAAATGAACTTACACCAACCTAAATCGTACCTGAAATGAAATACCTACATGGCTACACCACCTCAAGTTATACATTTCCAGTATAAGCTGATCTCACATTGAATAGGATTTCCGTACAGTGCAAGATCAGCGTAAACTGGATATGTATAGCTTGATGTGTAGCCGTGCGTACTTACTTGCAGCCGGTTATTCGTCCGACGTCCGTTGACCCACCGCGGGCGCGCTGAACTGATGCACGCGCACAGCTGTGCCGCGCTACGTCATCACCGAGCAGATCGCGTACGATCTTGCGTTTATGAATGAAATAGTGGAAGCGCTACTAAAATTTAACTCGAATGACAGAAAAAAAGTGATACATTTCTAACTTCTTTATTAGATGTCTTAAAAAAAAAAACAATGCCAATAGTGACTGTTACTCGTCTGGAGTTACTGTGTTTCGGCTCCAGAACGATGTAAAAATAAACGTGTATAGAAGCAAGAAGTCTCCAGTTATTTCATTCCCCGCCAACCTAGCACACAAATGCGGCTATAGGCCAAAGTTAAAAATGAGTTATCTATATTGGTAAATAAGTTAATATCCATACTAAATTAAAGAAATAACAATAAAAATTCTAAAACCTAGACGTCTAAAATATAAACAAGGATGTGGCGCTCTTAGGCGCCTACATAATCGATCGAGTTGTTATACCTGTTTTCGGCAGCCTTTTTGGCCGGACAATCTGCGTCTCCCGTCTTGTGGTTGGCCTGTTTATTAAAGCGCAAACATGTAGCACATTTAGGCGCTTCGGCTTTTCTTGCGCAGTCCTGTATTGTGTGTCCTTCTTCACCGCAATGTCCACATGTAGAAGCAGCAATTTCGCATGTTTTGGCTGCATGACCGTACTGCTGGCACTTGTAACATCTCGTTACTAGTGTGAAGTCTCGTACCGGGCAGGACGTCCAATTAATGAAAACACGGTCTTGTGTGATGAGGGCCTTTCGTACGAGGGCTGGAACTTCTATAATACAGTTGCCGTGTTCAGCATCTTTCCTGCCAGATTTGTGGCTTAGTTTAATGGAGGTCAAAAATGAATCTAGTATAGTCTTGTTCATAAATGCATTTATAAACCTCATTTTCAGCCATTGATGTGGGAACTCCTATTACGTGGTTTGCGCCTTTTAGGTTCGTCGACGGTGAGCCCTGACGAAGCGAGTTGGACTGTTTGCTTGAGCCTATCTAAGTCATCTTTAGTCTCTGTGCTTATTATGAGTCCTCCTTTTCCAATTTTCCGTACGCCTCGAACTTTCAGCTTCATTTCTCCAGGGCATATATGATTTTTTGGACCATGTTCTTAGTTTTGTCACTGGTTTTTGAGATGTCACTGGGATAAATTGCCACGGAGCTAAAAGTATTAGGACGAACAAACGTGTTGGACCCCTTCTTGACCATATCTGCAAAAGATGAAGAAGTTGCTTCTCGCTTCGTGCAGGATTCCTGAATCGTCCGGTTCATTTCCTTATGGCAATCAGATAGGTCTCGGGCTTCGGTCATGGTTTTAAGGGAGGTGTGGGTTTGGATTGCTTTCAGTTTTAGCGACTGGTAATGCACTGCCATTTGCGAAGTTCCATGTCCAACTTTCCGGCAGAGATTGCTTATTTTCAGCTTCTGATCTGCGTTTAGCTTTCCCTCAGAAGCAAGAGCAACAATCTCATTTAGACGCTGCTCAATGGACCCCATCCAGTTCTGAATCTCTGGAGTGGACACAACTTCAACTGTCTCATCTTGGTCCCGTCTTGGTTGTAGGGCGATGTCCGTGCCGGTGTTGGTACCGGAGTCGGAGTCGGTGGAGGGCTTAGTCGTATCATCGCGCTACGATTAAAGGGGCTGCCTTCCATTTACAAGTAATAAGAATTTAATACCGTCAGTCCATTGTTTTAACTTATCACTTTAATATGTACTGATATAACACGCTATAAAACTGGGTCACTGATTATGCGTAAGCGTTAATTTATTTATTTAAAATTGTGCATTGATGAGCACGTCTTTATGCGTTGAATTCAAAATCTTAGCCCCTTGACCGCCCAACGAATATTATTAACTATATCGGAAAACGCCCACTCGATTACGTCATCTCACAAATGGCGCCGTGATACTTCTGGAAGTAAATATTCATGTGAAAGTGTATATAATAATTATCAAATGTCAAAGAGTATAAAGTTTGCAAAAAAAAAAACATTTAGTATTCAGTACTTCAATCTTGAACATGGCTTGGAATTTTATTACAAAAGCGTATACATTGACATCTGAATGACCCACCTATTTTCTTGAGCCTTGTTGATGGTACAACAAATTTGTGTTTGTTCATTGTATTTATACTATGGATATCACAGTATTTTTTAAACAATTTAATATTTTTATGGGCATATAAAACATTTTCAAAAATATACTGTGACGGCACAGTCATTACATTAATCTCCTTAAATTTCTCTCTGAGAGAGTGTCTCGGACTTAATTTATAAATTGATAGAACAGCTCTTTTCTGCAAGACAAAGATGAACGTCGGCGGCATTTCCCCACAACAGAATACTGTACAACATTACACTATAAAAATTGCTAAAGTACACTAAACGGGCTGTCTCTACATCAGTTAAATTACGAATTTTTCTAACAGCGTATGCTGCAGAGCTTAGGTTTTTCGCCAATTTATCTATACGTGGGCCCCACGGAATCTTGGCATCCAAAGTTAAGCCTATCTTCAGGATTCAATTCTTTGCCCTGTATCAACACAGTAGTTTTCACCTGCCTAACGTGAGGTGGCGTAAACTTAATGCATTTGGTTTTTTTTTTCATTATGAAGTAAATTATTAACATTGAACCAGTGAACTACTTTTGAGATTGAGCTATTTACATCGTCATTAACCAGCTGCTGACGTTTAAGTTTAAACAAAAGTGAAGTGTCATCCGCAAACAACACTATATCATGAATTCATGATTATCCTTTATGAGGTAAGGCAAGTCATTAATATAAATAAGAAACAAGAAAGGACCAAGAATTGAGCCCTGTGGGACTCCCATTGATACTGTTGATTTAAACAAAGGTACTATTTTACTTTTCTTCATTAGGTCAGTAAACTCCCCACAGTCGATACAATTATTAAATATAAGAGCTAAAGTAGGTGCTACAATGTCAATAATGGACTTAGCGACTTCTACAGATTTACCCCACAGATCTGCAGTCTTTTTTACGTTCAAAGTGTGAAAGGTTTTAATTATATCTCTACAGCTAATTTGTTCAAAATGAAATTCTGAATCACAAACTTTAACATTTTTAGATTCAGCAACAGGTCACGGGTCTAAACCCGTGACCTGTTGCTGAATCTCTAAAGATTTCGTAGTTGAAACGGGAATATCTGTAAAGAAATTTTCAAAAGCCGCGGCGAATTGCGAGTCTGATGTTATTATGTTATGTTATCATCGATAGACAGGCTGTAGTCAGTATTTCGCTTACTAGACCTTCCCGTTTCACTATTAATAATATTCCAAGTCGTTTTAATTACAATACTACTGTTTTAAATCTTTGAACTCAAATAACCCAACTTGGCCATCCAACAAACTTTTTAAATAATTTCTAACATATAAATGAAATTCAGCAGTGTTTCCTTATGTCCTTTCATTGTACAGCTCATAAAGTCGTGTTCTACTTTTATGAATACCAACGGTAGCCCACTCACTGAAAGAGACGTTAGTATTAATCGAAATAGTCTTTGGAATAAAACTGGAATTAAATTGTTTACAATATATCTTAAAAAAACTCATCATACAGATGATTAGGATCAGCATTCACAGACATAACTGGTAGTTTATTAACGAGTTTAAAGGCTTCTAGGCGAAATGCAGTTTTGGGGTTAACAATGATATCCTTTTTACCCATTTTGTTATTTTGATTTTGAATGGTAATCCGTTGCCCGCATTGATCTGAAGCTAGTAAATTTATAATTTCTTTGTGGCTCGGTATAACATCTGTATAAATATTATCTAGGCATGTGGTACTACTAGGGGTTATTCTTGTGGGCTCCATAAATAGCTTTACAAGATTGTAGGACTGAAATAAACTTATTATTTAACTACAATAACCTGAGTAATCTAATAAGTTAACATTAAAATCTCCGCAAACAATAATGGACTTGTTTGAGTTACAAATCTTATGTAATACTTCATCCATTACCTTTTCAAAGCAGTCATACAATCCTGAAGGTGGTCTGTACACACTTAATACAACAAACTGCTCCAATTCTATACAGACTATTTCAACTGTCCGCTCAACAGAGACGCTCACAATATCCTTACGTTCTTTAAATTTTAACAGGTTACTTACTAAAATTAATGAGCCACTAGTATAGCATTTACTCTGCTGAACGAACTACCAACCTGGTGATTATTAAAATTAAACATGAACTGGTGGCTTTCAAGCCAATGTTCTGTCATACATAAAATATCTATATTGTTACAGTTAAGGAATAAATCTACTTCTAAATCTTTGTTCAAAAAACCTTGAATGTTTTGATGCACCAGGTTGATACTATGTAAATCTTTTACACTGTCATTTGCTATCCTAACATTTTTGCAAGAGGTCGCCTCTGTTGTCTTAATTTCTAATTATGAAGATCAAAGTCATTGTTATTTGCCAGATTATTGGCAGATTAGTTAAATATGTCATTGCATTGCTCAAAAGGAGCATTCTTGGGGTAGGGTGATAACGTATACCTTTATTCTCTTTTTCACAAATTTTACACGGACTAACCAAGGCCTTCACATTTTTCTCTTTAATAATACTAATGATCAGTTTTTAAGAATATTTGTGTCGGCGGAACTATGACCGATATTCAAATCGGACATTGATCAGATTACTTATGCACTTGGTTTTAAACATGGCAAGACGGAAGGTATTTTTTTAGGTTTTTTTTTAAAGATTGCTTGGTGTTTGAATTTTGTCACGCTTGTATAACAGGGTTCATGAATTCATAGTAAGTTAGATCTCATCTCCAATCAGACATCCTTTGATCAGAGTTTGGAGAACCGACTAGAATAATAAAGTACATTTGACTTAAAAGATTTTTCCCTGATGTTTTTATTCAGTAGGTGATTTAGTAAAACCAACTAAAACTAATTTCAACGACGGTGGCAAAAGTAAGAAATTACTCCTTATAGGTGAAACAATTACAAATAATCTTGGGTTTGGAATGTAATGAGGAGTTAATAGATTGAAACTTAGCCGTCCTTCATCGAAAGTTCTAATTTGAGAGCCGTTATTAGAGGTTAAAAGTAAAGTTACTGGCAATAGCAAACTCCAAACGCCGCCTAATGTACTGCAGTCCCCCCCAGTGGGGTTCCCGCATTGTCGTTGCGGGGGGGCTCAGTAACCGTGGTCACCCTCCCACGGTGAAGCGAAGAGGAACCCCAAGGTGGGGCCGCTCGTCAGGGCTTGTGCCTCCAAGCCGACGACGTAGCGGCCAAAAAGTAGGTTGCGGTGAGGTGCATCGCAACTGAGGCGGGCCGCGATGTCGAATGGGAGGCATCGCGGCTGAGGGTTACAGGCTGCGGCGGAGGAGGAGTGCCGGTACTTCTGAGTAGCGCTCTTCCCTTCCGTAGCCTGGACGGGGCCGCCACCGTTTGATGGCGGACGCGGTGGGGCAGAGGAGTGTCGGTATAGCGTTGGCCGCTCTCCCTATCCCCTGCGGCCAAAAAGTGGTTGGCGGCGGGGCCACTGTACTGACCCGTCGCAGGAGGACGTCAGCAGCAGCTGGTGGGGCCCGCAAGGGCCGATGCCTGCTAGGGGTGCGGGTTGTTCGAAAGAGATACCGCGGCCCCTGGCATAGGGCAGCTGAAGGAACATGGGTGGGTTTTAGTCAGTAAAAGTCTGACACGCCCTCCTGCTCCAACCAGAGCGGGAGAAGTCATTTGATGATTTCCCACCCACAAAAAAAAAAAAAAAAAATGTACTGCAGTGACTAGTTACTGCGATAAAATAAGAATTCCAAGTCAAATGTGAGAGCGGTCTCCGGTGTCCAACGAGAAAGCAAAGGTCTTACAAGATTGGCAAAAACAAATCATGTTTTTTAAAATCTTAATTTAATAGGTACTTGAAACGTTAGTAGATTGTCATACAAGTGTCGAAAGAAATCAATTCCCATACGAGGTATTTAGACGCCCGAGCATAGCGAGGGCGGCTATAGTCCCAGTAGGAATTGATGTCTTTCACCCGTGTTAAGCACTCTACTTTTCATTTCGAATTTAAGGAAAGTAAAAAATTGTAGTTTTTCTAAAATGTTTATTGATAATAATAACATGAGTAGTACCTATTTAAAATTAATTGAGAAGTTAGAACAATTTGTGAAATTTAAAGTTACATTTTTCTTTGGAATATTTACGCTGTTTGATATGTTATGCCAAATTTGGCTGTGCTGAATTTCTGTAAAAGTAGGAGACTCCAGTATTTGATTAGACGGTGGAATCCATGGCGCAGACTCCCTTGAAAACCTCCCTGGAGCGTAAATTTATAGTCTCAGTTAATTTGCTTGAAATTTTAGTTTTATTTTGGACAGAATCGTCAATATAGCCTTTTTTGTTTCTGTGCTGAATTTCCATCCTCCATGTCTTTTTAACATTGTCAAGTTCGCCCCAGAATCAAAGTAAATTCAAATATCTTGTTATTTGCTTCGGCATACCTGAGATTTTATTTTTACCGATCACTTGTTTATAGCATTGGCTTGGTAATTGAGAAAAAAGCGATCCGTTTTTATGTCATTAGGTCTGATTTTTTGATATTTTTTTACTATTTGTGTAAACTCTTCTCGTAGAACAAACGTGCGCTCAATAAGTGTTTTTGTTTTATTCAATTTTACGAGTAATACCTGGCCTTGATTTTACAAGTCGTTAATTGTTAAATTTGTGAGTTCATTGCTTCTGCAGGCACCGCTTCACTGCCGCGTCACTGCCGCGGGCGGACATGCTTACTTTTTTTTTAATTCGCACTGGCTGTTTGTACACTCACAAGACCGCAACATTTTTTTCGCCGACTGCCTAACCAAATTAAGTTCTATTTTTAAAATTTATTCTCACCCTAGACTGGGAAGCAATTACTATGAGTCTTTCTCGCCCAAAAGAGGGAAGTAGCATCTTCCACCCGCTACTCGGATCAAACAAACACTACTTTCCGAGTATGAGAAATGAAAATGTATTTACCTATTTACCATAATATAGGTACTTACATGGTAATATAGTAAAATAAGTTTTGTCTCACTATATTCGACTTATCAGTCGTGCAAATATTCCTAGTACATGCATAATAATATCATGTCATCAATAGTCATACTCATCATAATAATCTGTAAGGCACTCGAAAGGTAATTAGTATTGGAAAAGCACAAAACGAGCAAGCAAGGGCAGTCAGCCAGCAGCACACTGGTAGCAAACCGTATGATTGTATTCGGTACTGAGTAACGGGTGCGCCATCTAGTACCTAGTAACGAAACGTTACACAAGAATGCATTTCGTTACTCGAATTTTTCGTAGTATGGGTAACCTACACTGTTTCAGTTCACGCAAGTATCGTTGATTCGTGCATTGAAACGTTTGCTGATCGTATGTTTTAATTATTAAAATTTTATTAAAAAGGTAAAGACGCACATCAAGCTACCCGAATCAGTCAAATTTCTTTGATAGATGTTCAACTCAATTCCATATGTTTAAGGTTCATGTTCAATTGGGAAAATTTGACAGTTTGGGGTAGCTTGATGTGCGGGCGTCTGTAGATACGCGTTATGGTCGCAAATAATAATTTGTTCAACATGCCGTCTGACCGGCTTTCCCCTGCTTTTGGTGGGTTTTTAAATGTATTTAGGGTACCTGATTACGGTGCCGATTTATACAAATTGGTAACTTTAGTTGGGTAGCTTTTGGGTTAGCATAAAAAATACGTGATAAATCCACTTGGTGTGTTCATGTAATAAAACTTTCTGTCTTTGTTTTTTTTTAATAGCAAGTACTGGTGGAGTAGGAACAACTACTTGTAAAGTGAAAAATAAAAACTTTAAAACAATTTTTCACTACAGATAAAATATTTTTTGTTCAGTCCGATTGACAACAGATTGATGTCAGATTTACCGTCTAAAGTCCCCCTTGGACTATGGACATAATGCTACATACACACGCAGCTTCTTTAGTCGCTTGCTACAATCTCACGTTCAGGTACAGATTTGGCATTCGATTTGTCGTTAACGATGGGAAAATCAAGATCCGTGTGTGGGTGTGAGCAAGAGGTGTGATATGTCGAAATCGACAACGAGAGAAATAGCATAAAAGTGCATAAACACAAGTTAGTAGTAGTTCCATGCACACCAGTTCACACCACTGGCACCGACCTGACACCGCAGCTTGCATGTCAATGTCAAAACGTCATATTTTGAAGTTTGCGTTTCGTTCATTATTACGATTAGTACATAATCTAAGATTATTACACTTCATGACTTCACTAGTTCACTCACCTTCAGTTCAGTGAATCAACTTTCTGTCTTTGGTTGTGTGGTGTGTTTGTAAAACATTTTTTATTATTATTGCTAACTGAACATTCTTAAAATACGATCACTAGATCGGAAAGGAAGTGAAATAAGTTGATAGTTAAGTGAGTAAAGCCAAAAAAAATGTGTTGAATATAATCTGTTGAAGTGTTTGTCGACCCGTCGTGGGTGATCCCAGTTTACAATAAAAGTATATAAAAGTGCGTGTGGTTAGCTGGCTATGCACAATACTGAGGATTGATTTATAGATGGCAATGCTTTGAAGAAATCGCAAGCTAAAAATCTACAGCCAGCTTGTCTTCGGTAAAACGTCAATGGATATTTAGCAGGTAAGCCATCGACCGAGTTATGCGAAGTATGGGGAAAGGAATGCACCGGCGGGTGATGGCGTGCGGGTACCGGGGCTATTGTTTTCGGGTGTGCAGTGTGCGCAGCCGGAGAGCGTGCTCGCGCCTGTTGAAACTATAATTCATTACCATTAAACGCCTTACCTGGTGTAACGAGGCAACAACTACAGTTAGACGAAACGCTAGTTAGAGTGCGGGGTCATCGACGTCGCCGACGGGCTGCACGCCGCCGAGTCCCGGCGCTGCTGCGGCTGTTGTCAAACTAGGTCTGTGTCAATGTTACTGTATCAAGTGCACCATCAGTAATGCCTCATTAGAACTTGCTGTGGAGTTTCGACATTCGTCACTACTTACTTTGTTTACTAAAGTTAACTTGACGGACACAGTAAATAGAAGATATTGGAAGGGTTAAAGGTTCAGGTAAAATTATTATTATTGATATGAAACTATTGTATAGCTGTGGTCAAATTCCTTTCTGTTATCAAAATGGCCTAAACCAAGCTTGAGTAAGTATCAAAATATTCCACTCAAGCGACTTATGTAAAGGGTACAAAGTCTGCTATAGCATATCATGTTTATTGTTGTGTGCATTCAATTCAGCAACTAATACTTATTTACTATAAAACTAGCTCTCTAGAGCAGCAGGCTTAGCATGACGCTTTCTATTTCTAAGAAGAATAGACAGTGCTTTTTCAATACAAAGTGACATTTCGTCTCTCCATTTTTGACAATGCACCGCAGATATCCATCTACAATCTGTCATTTTGTCTTTCGTTTTTAACGATCTTTGTCTAGGTCCTTATAAATGTAGACTATTTCAGGAGAATATTTCTTCCCTAACTGTCAAAATCACACTGACAACAAACTTTATATTCGACGGCCACAAAGTATATTGATTGAAATGAAATTAAAATCTTTACTGTTATTTTTTATATGTAGAATCTGCTTTACAGTTTACTTTCAGTACAATCTAGAATATGATAGGAAATTAGGATAGGAAGAAACGCCGGCTCGCACGTAAACAATTAAAGAATAAATGCAAAGTAAATAAAAACATGTCCCGACAATTCCGCCAGGTGCCGCGCACGCCACCTTCGACCCGAAAGTGTAGTCACGAAGATTACCGATGTCACCCAAATTCAACCGAAAGCAATGATCGGCTTGGCCAACTAGTCGGCTATTTTGCAGCCCACTAAGTCATAGACGGCCCATCTGTAGTATGTACCCTTAAATTCCACATGAAAAGTTCACCACAATAATTAAATTATATTACTTACTAGCTGTCCCGGCTAACTTCGTACCGCACGTTTTTAACCTGGCACACCTATGTTAGGTCCTACCGATAACCTGGTACTTCGAAAGCATTAAGCGTTTTCTAGCCGACACACCTATTTTAGGTGAGCTCCTACCGAGTTATGACAACCTGGTACTTCGAAGGCATGAATACTCAACCTAGTCTATTTAATTTATATGTACAGGTAGGAGGAAGTTCGTTTGTTTGTATGGGAAAATAAAATTGTTGTTTTTCCTTGCAATTTTTCTATATTTTATCACCGTTTAAACTTGAAGTACCAAGTTATAATAACTCGGTAGGATCTCACCTAGCATGGGTATGTCAGCTAGAAACGCTTTATGCCTTTTTTCTTTAATTTCTCACCGTTTAAACCTTCCCTGGACTGCCACAAATATTTCAAAACCAAAATTAGCCAAATCGGTCCAGCCGTTCTCGAGTTTTAGCGAGACTAACGAACAGCAATTCATTTTTATTTAAATATTTTCTCACCGTTTAAACCTTCCCTGGACTGCCACAAATATTTCAAAACCAAAATTAGCCAAATCGGTCCAACCGTTCTCGAGTTTCAGCGAGACTAACGAACAGCAATTCATTTTTATATAAATATATATAGATGTTATTATTTAGTGCTTGCATTAGCATGTCATAAAGCTTATCTTATTATTTTGCATCTCCATTCAGTTGCTTAAGATTGGTGCGGCCGACTCAACATGATGGTGGAAACCATCCTGGAGTCCTCCCAGGACTTTGGTAAGTCACACACTTATCTTTGATACGTAACAGTTATAAGCCTTCATAGTTCTGAGTGGACACCTAACACAACTTTACACTTGTGCTTTACTTTTGGATGCAAGTGTATTATCTAATGGTAGTGCAATGTACACAAATTATGTCATAGTTATGAATGTTTGCTGCAAATACAGAGTAAATACATACTTAAAATTCATTTTGAGAATGAGCATAATGAGTTTCACACTTTAGTTTCTCTAATGTTACCCATTAAGGTAACTAAAGTGCGAAACTGATAAATGTTGCTATAAATAATATTTAATGAATAGGTACATATTTCCTGTGAGTTACTAATTACTGTTTTTCCTACTAGTAACTGTGTGATTTGGGTTAGTCTCAGTAGCTCAGTAACTGGTGCGAGTAGTCTCACTCACATTTGTTTTGTAAATTTGTTTCTTTTATTGTTGTCATCCTTAACTTCTTACAGTTTTTCTATTTTCTTAAAATATTCTAAACAATACAAGTCTGCTTCTTGAAAGTATTAAGTTTGTTATTTATAGATTTGTGATTTCAATTTAGAATTAAAATTTCGTAGACAAATGTATGTTTAGCTGATACAGTTGTGTAAGTAAATGCAGGCTTTATTTAACTGTCAATTTTTATTACATTTCGTGCTTTTATATTTTAATTTCAATATTGTTTATAGATTTATGAACCCACAATAAGAATAACATTTAGAAGAAAAACTTTGCAATACATTTTTTCTAATATATTTGTACCATATGTATGAAATGTCCCTATTTGACATATATCGCACACTTACATGTCAAAACATTTTAAATTATGTGCAGGCTGTCCCTACCACATGACAAACAAACAAAAACATTAAATTATAATAACTTCAACATTCAACTTAAATAACTAAATTACTCACTAGATGCTTAGGTGAATTTCTCATTTATCACCATGTTCATTTATCACATTTCATTTTTAGTCATGTTATGACAAATGAGAGCACATACAATGCTTAATAAAACGTACATACGATAACTACACAGTAAATGAAATTAACAAAGTAGTTAAAATTAAGCTCAAGCTCTGACTTGAGAAAACTATTTACTGTAATTGAGCTTTTAGAAAAATACGTTGTTCAGCTAGGAATGGGCCCAAATAAAACTTCCCTGTTTTATCCCGAGATGAAACCATGCAAGAATTTAATTAAAATTATGTAATACAATTTTCTAGAGAGAGAATTCGCACTATCGCTTTTTTTTAACTTTGTCCGTATGTCACAGCTGTTTATTTCAGGAACAAAAATGGTCAATCATCATAAATCTCAATCATCAATTTCAAATGGTCAAAACCTTGTTAAGAATCACTACATCACTACATAATTACAAAACAAAGTTCCCCGCCGCGTCTGTCTGTCTGTCTGTTCGCGATAAATTAACAAAATACTAACGGAAATTGGTGAAATAGATTAGATGGTTCATTTGCACATTATAAAACACATTATAACTCAGAAATTTGCAAAACAAACAATCAGAATAGATAATAATATAATAATATAATAATAATAATCGTTTATTTATAAAAGGGGACACATTTACAGAGTATCTTAACAATTTAAAATAGGGCACAGATGCTTATTGCCTGAACTAGGTTGAACCTGTGCTTCAGACTAGACTAGATGTAGTTGATGAAGGTTTTTGTTAATATTATACAAAATATAGCGATGTGTGTTACTAGCACAGTTTTTTCAGAAATTAGCAAAAACTCTTTACAAACAAACTTGCCCGCTCAAACAATAAAATGTTTGTTTGAAATTCATGAATTGTCCAAGTTGCGCATATGCATGACTTTTTTAACCACTCAGGTGTACTGCTTATAGTTGTGTATCACGACTAACCCTGGTGATGCGATATGCACAGGCATGTCGAACGGAGCGCTACCACAGTGGAAGCGCGAGCTACTGCAGCGGCGCGCGGCCCGTAGCCGCCCCGCGCAGCCCCCGCCGCAGCCCCCGCCGCCCCCGCCGCCGCCGCTCAGCGAGGAGGACGAGGAGCTGCGCTACGGGCCCGGCATCGTCAAGCGCCTCAAGTCGCGCTACCTCAGCCTGGCCCTGCGCGATGCGCCGCGGCGCCGCCCCTCTGTGCTGCGCCGCGCCGCGTCGCTGGAGCACCTGCTGGACGAGCGGCCGCCGCCCGCGCCCGCGCCGCGCTCCGCCCAGCGCCCGCCCCGCCCCGCGTCCGTTGCCGTGCCGCCCGCGCCCCTCGCGCGCCGCGACTCTGTGAAGCGCGCTCGCTCCGTGGACGCGCTGAGCCGCCTAGATACCCGCGAGGAGCCCCGGGCTCCCTCGCCGTCTCCTCCGCCGCCGCTGGCGCCGCGTCCTCCGCCGCAGCCTCGCTCGGCGCGCCCTCCCCGACGCCCGACCCCGCTGTTGCGTGAGACCGAACGTCCACCCCCCGACGTGGTCCGCTCCACCCTACGCAAGTTCGAAAGTGCGCCGACACGTCGCGCTGCGCCCGCCGCCCGTGTGTCTGCCGTGCTGCGAGGCCTTGAAGCTCCGCGGACCTCAACACCAGAACCTCGAGAATCATCAGACGCACCGCCGCTCAGCCCCCGAACGCCCAGCCCGTCGCCGCCGACCGAAGCGTTGTCGCCAGTGCCGGTCGGTGCCGCCGCGAGTGAGGAGGTAGAGAGCTCGCCGGAGCCCGCCAGCTCGCGGCCGGTGTCCCGCGCCGCGCTCGACGGCATCGCCCGCGCGGGATCCACTGTGCGCTACGCGTTCGAAGCTCCTCGTGCAGCTTCACACTTGCCACCGCTGGCGGCTACTAACCAGGTCCTCGTGGGCCGTGCGCGTCGCGTGGGCGTTATACGTCCGATGCCGGCGCGCGCCCCCGACACTGCGACCGACGACCTGGTCGAAGAGATCGACGACAAAAGCCCCGAGAACAGCACGACGCTCGTGTCACTCTCTCCACCGCCGCCAGCCGAGAGCGAGCAGACTCCGCCGGCGCGCGCCGAGAGACGAGAGCCTCCCCC
This sequence comes from Polymixis lichenea, assembly GCA_949091785.1. Taxonomy (NCBI): domain Eukaryota; kingdom Metazoa; phylum Arthropoda; class Insecta; order Lepidoptera; family Noctuidae; genus Polymixis; species Polymixis lichenea. The sequence continues at coordinate 26,331,187 of OX420933.1, read as the reverse complement.
AGCGGCCCTGGTGGAGCCCACCCCGCGGGCCCCGCCCGAGACCACGCACTCGCCCTCGCCGCCCGCACCCGCCCGGCGCAGCGCCAGCCCGGAACCGAAAACTAAAGTTGCGCCGGAGGTGACCACCGCGCCTTTCATAAACGGGCATGCGGGCATCGAACGTGCGCCAGAAACAAAAGTAGCCGTGTCCCGGATCGGTGCGGCCGGCATCGAGCGCGCGTGGAGCGGTTCCGGGGAGAAGAAGACCGTGGAGAGCGCGGCGGGCGGCGCGGCGTGGGCGCGCGCCAGCCCCGCGCAGGCGCGCCGGCCGCGGGGGCCGCCGCCCGCCTGCACGTCGGTGGTGTTCAACTTCTCCAACCGCAAGGAGGTGCCCGACTACATCGAGAACGACGGCATCGTGCTGCGTGCCAGCCGCCGGAACAGGATCAAGGTCAGTACCCGTCGCTTTCATGCCTGTCACACTTCTTACACATACACCTTCAAGAGAAATGCTATTAATTCCGTATGTGCGACCAACGATGTCACATGTTATGTATCACCTTATTGAAACTTTCAGAGAATTTTGTGCTTTCTTATCAGGGTGCGTCCAGACCTGGCGAAAGTGCCGCGAATGCGCTGCTCTCGAGCTGCTTGCGAGCCGCTTGCGAACTGCGCGCGTGCACTTCATGTTCGTAGCGTACGTACGTTAAATGCACGCGCGCGAGCAGCTCGCGAGCGGCGTATTCGCCAGGTCTAGACACCCTCAGGAGTTACAAATGAAAACATAATTTCCTAAAGTCTCGCATACCGTCGTTATCGCCGATAACGATATATATGATACTGAGCCGTGTTATTCTTTGTATTCATTCATTAGGTATACATAAAATAAAACTTAAGCGTCTGTTATCAATGTAGATTTCTTGTGAGCGCTAAGCTAGATAGATCCTATCGATAATTCCTTAGCTTAGTCGGGATCTAGGCGCACGGTGAACTTTAATTACAAATTGACCCTACAGGCTTGCTTCTCTTTGCTAAGAACAGCAATTTCACATTTGATCGCATTCAATCTGCCGTCTGCAGTAATATGCGGAGCAATACCGCACGCTCGAGCTGCGCCCATTACACGGTTCAGTGGCGGGGCTCGGCGGCCCCGTGGCGGCGGCTGGCAGCTTTCAAGCAACTGGCCGCGGAATAAGATTACCATGGAGCGCTCGTCGATTACGCAACATTCGATATGCAAATATAAAAATAATTTTCTACAAACGGTGAAAGTGATAGCGTAAAATGGTGCTATGTGTGGCCGGGTGAAACCAGCGGGCGCTGCGCGCGGTCGATACATGCCCGAATCGAATGCCACTCTCGATTTCGTCAAGATCGCTTCCGCTGGAAAGTGCCCGGCGCGGGCGCCGCGTCTCCACCGCGGAATGTTAACGAGCCCACACTACGACAGCGTGTTCTCGCCAGCGATGCTCTTTGTAAATCAATCCATTTGATGACTGACTTGTAAGTGTTGTCTAACATCCGCGTGGCTGCGCGCGCTGACCCGCGGCGACATTGCTTTCACTGCGACCACGCGGCCAAAGCTCGTTACTATGGATGGGCGGTCCGTCGCCGTCGTAACCACACGTAACTTTATTACTTTCCAATGTTCTAACAATACGCTGCTCCCATACGTAAATGCGAAGCTCCATTCTTATAGCACAATGAGAGTTTATGATCAATATTAGAGCTGTAATCGCGCCAATCGTATCTCGGCATTTTATATTCTGCCAATCCACTCGCTTCAACTCACTTGGGTAATATGCACAACATCCTAACTAGCAAAAAGATCGTATAAGCAATTACTCTTACGACTATGGATCGAAAAACACTTATATAAAAGATCCTATTATTTCAAAAAGCAGAGTGAAGCCTTGTGATGATAAGTGAGTTGCTATTAATAGCGAATAGATTTTAACTATTAAATTAATATTATTTTTGATCCATTATTTACTAAGAAATGTAATGGCCCATGAAAATATTAACTAAAATGTAAGGAATATAGACGAAAAAATTAATTCCGCATATGAAAGTAAGACCTATAGCTAACTAACTTTAATAGTTCCCGAATTGTCACTATGGCTGGAAAATTGTAAGGCATAATATGGCAAAATACTTAAATTTATTGTCACAAACGCAAAAGCAACACGCTATCGTTGTAAGATAAATGAAACGGTGTAAGAGTGCTGCTTGGTTGCATTCATACGACCAAAAAGTCGAGTGACTGCAACCGCACTGCTATAGAAAATACCGCACTGCTAAACAAGTCGAATGAAAGAGGTTCTACCAACGTGAGATGGCATCGGAGATGGCAGACTGATGTCAATTATAGTACTAGTAATATTCGAGTTGCGATTATTCTATATTCTTTCAACTATTTGGCTATTCAAACGATAATCTTACGATATTTACATCACTTAAATCAGAAAGAAGTGCGCCCAAATCACGTTGAGAGAACATGCACAGATCATGCACTCGACAAATTGAGGATCCGTCTCACCACCAATAGCTGAAATAGAAACGTGCTGCTGACTTTTTTATGACATTTTTTGCTAGTTGGGATTAACCAAATGTAAAATTAATAATTGATCTTGAGAGTCTTATCGTCTTACACCAACTCTGCAGACACAACGTTGCATACAAAACAAACAAGTTCGTCAAAGCTAAAGTGCTCTCACTCGGAAATCAATGAGCTGTATAACTGGTGGTCCCAGTGGCCGCCAACGTAGCCGTAACTAAACACCGAGGCGACAGGTGGCGACTGGCGACCTGCGAGCGCGCACTCTGCTCTCGTTCGTTTTGTCGCCTCACTGGCGCAGTCACCATACTCACCACACGTCCTGCGCTGCACTTGGCTTGCTCTTTTTGACATGCCAGTGCACGTCCGACCGGTTTGCTAGGCGATGAATACAGCAACTTCACATCAACCTGGTATTGTTATAAGTATGCCAGTAGTGAAGTATTTTTATTGAATTATCATACTTGCTAAATGTGATAGACTGAAATTGAAATATGCTTGGATAATTTACAAATAACATCTGGAGGTAGCGGTCTCCTATCGTTATTCAGCTGTTCAGGATTCCCAAAGAGCCCTGGAGTATCCCATAACGTTTGGCATCGGTGTAAGCTATAGTTTGAATAAATAAACACAAGTGCTGTGAATCAGAGCCGTCTACGGATAAGAGTAGCGTGTAGTAGTGTAATCTGTGTGTCCACAAACATGGCAAGTATTTGCAGAGCAAATATTGACTGTGACAAGCGGTCGACTCGACGCAAATATGTATTTAGATTACACTAGCTTCAATTAAACTATTAAGTGTACCCAAGCTTACTTAGTTACATTCAGATGCTGAGTCCTAGTTGTTTGTGCTCCAGCACCACCTTACTCGACCAGACTATGTGGCATGTTGTTTGTGCTCCAACACCACCTTACTCGACCAGATTATGCGGCATGTTATTTTCCACGTATAGGTAGGTATATAGTTTTCCTGTTTGGTTTTTATTCATAATATTTGAATTTTGCAATAATATAAACATTTAATGGCGCAGACAGCAGTCCAGCGCTAATAGAAAAAACAATTTTTCGCGTCAGCAGCCAATTTGACTAGAAACATAAATGTATTCCTGGACTGGATTCACTTGATGTTTCGTCGAGTTCGCATGGTACTGAAACACGTCGTGTGTCGCAGCGGCGAGGTGTAAATTTTCTGAGGGAAGCCGGCTCAAAGAGGGCTTTAACTTACTGACTTTACTTACTATCATTCTAAAACGTATATAAATAATGAAATACAATAAAATTGAACAGCTGAAAACCAAATAAAATGTGCAATATTCCTCCATCTCGTTCTCGCTGACGCATTTTTTCTATATCCTTCTTTATCGTATCCCGTTGTACAGCGGCTTGCTCTCATCGAATATCAAGCGGTGCCACGTGACCCAAAGTGATATCATTACGGAATCGCTATTGTATGAATTTTTAGTTCCCGATTATGACGTTTTGGCGCCCGGTTAATTTAGAACATTTTGCTGTTGCTTTGTATTACTATACAAAGCTAAAAATAAGCGTATTTGTTGTTTGACTGTTATGGCGAATTAAATACCCATAGTATAACTATATTTTCTGGCAATAGTAGACACTATTGACGTGCCATTTTTCAAAAGCGGTAGAGATGCGAATCACCAAAGGGAAGCCGGTAGGCATCGTGTTATATGGTGTTTTCGCCACTGGTGTGTCGACTACTATCTAATTAGTCAGTTTCATTGACGCATAATGATTAATGTATTTTTTTCTTGATGTTAAGTATAACAAATATCAATCGACACATTTAGTTTAATGCTGTATGTGACAGTGACGATGTATGTGTATATATACAGTAGGTGCAGAGTTTCCTAATTGCACAAGCCCCCATTCCGTCCGAACTGTCGCGATAAGTGTCTGATGGACTGTACTGTACATATACTGACTGGCCATATACACGTTGTATATGCATACATGATGTCTACAGCCAGCTGCATAGCTTCCTCAAACAGACGAGTAAAAAGCGTCATTATCAAGCAGTACTTAACGGCACTGTTGTGACAACCAATGCTCGCGAACGCCACCTGCGTGAAGCCATACAAACAACTACTTACAAAAGTGTAGATCCTGTACACTACAGAGTCTATTGATTGCAGAGGCCAGGACTTGTCAGTGAACAAGAATCGCTGCCGATATGCACGCGCATGAGTCATGAATCATGATGTTACCAATATTATTTCCTCTAACATTTAACCAATCTTGTTTTCCGGCATTCTATATTAGGGCTTGCATTCGAATATTCTACCTATTTTTATATCACCGGACTACGATCCCTGATGTGCACAAAGTACAATTTTAAAATTTGTGCATAGTGACTGACGGCGTGAGCGTGATGTGTGGTATGTGTGTTCTAGTAACTATGTGTAGCACATGGTATCCAATTTGAGTGTTGGATCTATATATACAAAAAGAAAGGAAATTATCTTGAAGAACAATGGGAGGAGCCTGCAGGAAACACAGAAGAGACAGGATGATGACTTGAATCGAGCTGTTGAGAAAGATGGAGAGGTTCTATGAATAGTTCTACACGTCAACAAGTAACCCCGTTACGAATCTGGCAAACCAGGACCAGCCCCCAAAACCTATCATTCTGCAGCAAGGTGTAAGACAAGGAGACGTTATCTCTCCGAAACTGTTCACCGCAGCACTGGAGGATGTCTTGAAGGTTCTGGACTGGAAAGGGCCACAGTTGTCATGGCTGAGACAATGGAGGATCTCAGTATAACGCTCGACGACCTCAGAAGAGCTTCCGAAAGAGTGGGTCTTAAAATGAATATGGACAAGACAAAGGTAATCTCAAATGCCCATGTAATGCTCACTCTCATGAAGATCGGAGACGCTACACTCGAAGCTGTGGACGACTACGTTTACCGAGAACAAACTGTTCAGTTAGATAGGGCCAACTTCGAGAAAGAGATCAATCGTCGAATCCGACTCAGCCGAGCAGCGTTCGGGGAGGCTACGCAATATCTTCTAGTCCCAAATACCGCAGCGTCTCAAGACTTTGACCAGTTCGTGTTGTTCGTTTCAGTGCCATAGTTCATAATATGGCACTGAAACGGTCGCACACAATGGGCTTTATTACAAGGCTAAATGTCACCCAAAGGGTGACATTTAGCCTTGTAATGTATGTGTATGTGTTGTAATTGTAGCCAATGGAGAGGGCTATGCTTGGAGTTTCCCTACGTGATGCAATCAGGAATAAAGAGATCCGCAGGAGAACCAAGGCAACCGATATACCCGAAGAATGGCCAAACTTAAGTGGCAGTCGGCAGGGCACATTGCTCGCAGAACAGACGGCCGATAGAGCCGAAATGGTCTGGAGTGCGACCGCGACCCGGGAGACGCAGAGTTGAAAGGCCTGCCACAATGTGGATCGATGACCTTGTGAAGCCCGCAGGAATCCGCGGGATGCGAGAAGCACAGAACCGGTCGAAGTGGTGGAGCTTGGGGGAGGCCTATGTCCAGCAGTGGTCGATTACGTTCGCGTCAAATTTTTTGCTCCCGACCCACCCCGTCGCTCGCCTCGCGTGCCCGTGCGAGTACTTCGTATTCGTGACTTTTCTCTTTGCTCGACTCCTAAGGGTCTTAGCGTGATGTTATATGGCCTATAGCCTTCCTCAATAAATGGGCTATCCAACACTAATAGAATATTTCAATTCGAACCAGTGGTTCCTGAGATAAGCGCATTCAACCAAACAAACTCTTCAGCTCTATAATATTAGTATAGATTATAACAATACTTATTAATCGAGGCCTGAGATCTCATTGGCAAATAAATACATGATTATTAAAACAACAAATTTTTTTCAGGAATTTGAATATAACCCGTTAAAAAAATCGAATATTCGAATATGAAAGTTTCCGAATATTTGCAAGCCCTATTCTATATACTACAAGGTTATTGAAACCTTTTTGTTGTGTTCACTCCAACAGTTTTGGAGTTTCTTGCCGGCTCTTCTCCATAGGAAGCGACAAATTGGAACCGTGCACCTAGCTTCTGACGTTTCATAAGTGCCCTTGCAGGTTTATGTGAAATAAAATATTTTGATTGATTGATGAGTTCCAATTCAGGTGACGGTAGAAACTTCTTTGGTTTCTTATTGCGATACACATAAAGTAATGTAATCTATGAAAATCGGATTTTAGAAGTGGTGCCCCCGCACCCCACGGGGCCGCTTGCTATCTACACACTAATTGCGCACAGATCACGTTACATCTGCTAATTATTTTGATGTACTGTGTCAAGATACTTTAGTCTATATTTAGAATTTGAGCTCGCATTAACCAACGGATGAAGGTTTTTGATAGAACATCATCAGCTGTTCCGGTTCCATATTCAGCGCCGCCGCCGTTAACATGAAGTTGAGTAGTTACACCACCAGGCCTTCTGTGTGGAAGCACGAACTCGAGCGGGACCACCGATCACATCGTTGGCTAACTTAGTAATGACCATGCTAATGCGGGCTGTTGTCGTCCTGCTAGTCCTGCTCTATTGAAGTATCGTGCATACAGTGGCGTGCAGTCCATAAAGACAGAAAGACACTGCCTACCCTACCTAAATCAAGTGAATATTTAAAACGAATATTATTTTACTTACGAATGGGCAGCAGTGTTCTCTATGCATTTTTACAACCATACTGCGATCGCCAACCCGTTTGCCAAGCGTGGCAATTATGGCAAAACTCCCCTTTTGGGGGAGGCCTATGTCCAGCTGTGGACGCCTTTTGGCTGAAATGATGATGATGAATTTTATTTCATCAATAAACATAAAAACCGTTTTTCACAAATCAGGTCCACCTATTGAGCGTCGGCCATATCATTAGTATCATCGATACAAAATCCGTTCGTTCGTACAATTTGGCGCAACTTGGCATTGCGATGCACTAGCGCTGCTGAATGCCTCGGGAGAGACACGAACTATTTGCAGCTTAATGTTTATATGTGTGCTCTCGTGGTCATGCAGATTAATTGTGTGTGTGTTCCTATACACACGTGGCACACAATGTAACAATTAACGCATACAACCTTACAGGGTAGTCACTGGCTTTTCACGCTTTTTTAGTCCACGACGAATTACGAAACTTACCGAAGTTTTCCGAACAAAGTTGGCTATGCGACTATTTTTAAAAGTAGCGTTGTTTCATTGAATTGTCGCTACATAAACTACCATTAGATACATGTTTGTCGTACTATTTTTATATTCCGATTTCCGACGCCATTGTTTGTTTTGATTTATTTGTTTTGGTTGTGAGCTATGGATAGCATGTATTTAAGATTTTAACGTTGATAATAGTGTAAAAAATAGATAATATTCACTGTGAAAGTTGTTCAGGTGGTATGTGTATAGAGAAAAGAAAAAATGATCCATTTTCAAAACTCTTGCGGTGGAAATTAAAAAAACAGTTATCGTGAAAAGTACTTAGTTGTACACCAGATTTGTAATTAATACAATCTAAAGGTAAAGTCAATCGTAAATTCTATACACAACAATATGATTAATTTAATTGCCTCACAGGTTGCATGCTGTGTAGGTACAGCTATCGGTTATTCTGTTTTTTTTTTCCTTTTTTTTATTTATGCCTACCCTGTCTAAAAACTCTGTGCACGCCACTGCCTGCTTAATGTATTTAGATCCTTATCTCGGTTCCATATTTTGTAATGTCCCTCACGAGTTACTTATCTGATAGACACCATGTTATTTACATTACGATAACTGACAAACAATAAGCGGTACATATTTCAGGATTACATTGATAAATTTGTATTAACAAGTAATTTAGAGACATTTATCAGGGACACACGGTGAGTCAGAGCAGACGCTTCCTGTAGCGACTCATCAGTCGACGCAATAGTATTCCGCAAAAACTGTTCGGTTCTTGTGAGGACACATTCTCTGGCGCATGAGGGAACGTGTTTACTAATTACCTACTAATATCTTTGCTTTCTAACTCGGGCAAAAACGCATCTGCGGAACGCTCGGAGCGCTCCACAATAGCGGTGGGCTGCCAAAAAAGTGCGTTCCCAGCACGCGGCGGTGAGAGCGGATAGATGCGCCGGCGCAGCTCCGCCTGCACTTTACAAAAGATGCGCCGCCGCCCGCTCCCCAGCTTTTTGTTTGTTTATGTAAACTCTACACAACTGCATAAACTCGAGCAAATATAGATAAAAAGGAATGGCGGCTCCAGCGCAGATTCCTTTAGAGATATTAAATCACGCAGCATATTTCCGGCTAGCCTTCCTAACTAGTCGATGTTTACTATGTGCTACCTTGTGCAACTGGACGCTAGCCGTCCAGTATTGTAATACTTACCTAGTCGTGGAACTTCAGCGTTTTATACAGGGTGGCAAGGACATCAACGCACAGCCTGTTGTATTGAGGTGCCAGGAAATACAATATGTACGGGGGCTCATAAACATTTGTATGGGCGTGGTTCCAGTATAAATTTGTCATTCCGTCTTACGTTATCTGGTTACCACAAAATGTCTCATCACGGAAATGTGCATTTGGAGTGAAACATTCAATATAGTTTGAGTAAACATTAGCAACATATTTTGCAAGTATCTTGTTAAGCAAATCGTCGTTTTGCCCAATCGTTATTTCATAGCACCAAATTGCTGAGGTGACAGAGGTCTAACTGCGTTGCTTTACTGACTAGACTTTTTCACATCAAAATCGACGATTTAAAATAGGTAAGCGCATTAATGTTAAACAAACAAGCTAACTAAGTAAAGTCCACACTACTACAGCAATTACTATTAAGTGTTATTTACAATTTTAGGTTTGATGATTGTCAGATAAAAGTGAAATCCGAGGCATCCCCATGACGTAGCGGTTCTGTAACGAGCGAGATTATGTCTGAGAGCAGAGGTTAGCAGGCCGCCCGGTCGCGGAGCTCCTGTACGTCACAACTCACACGCGCCATTACATTCACACCGTGCCGTGGCATCGCATGTTTACACATTATAGTAATAGCTCAAACAGCGAATAACAGTCAAAGTCTCGTTTACAAGTTGGAGTTTAATCAACGTGTCCTGTACGCCAACACGTTGTCACTAAACGCCAAGAAAAGCACTTATTGATTCGCTTCGTGACATTTGCAACGTGTGCAAATGCAAACCGATTCGACCTTGGTAAGTGAATATTTAAACACGAATGAAGTGGAGCGAGCATAACCTGCATCATCAAATTATACACAACTGTGCAAGTCACCTTAAAATGAAAAGCAATGTCAAGTGACCACGAAGACGAGTTCCAAACGAAGCGGTTGCGTGTGCGGTTCACATTATCAAACACATTTGCGTTTTAAAATCTTATTAAAACACAATCAGCTCGCAATGCTCCTATTGCTGAGCAGTAACTGCTGGAACTCCGGCCGCCTTCTTGTCACAGGGAGTGGGTCAGCCATCACTTGGACCCGGTGTGCAGGTTGTTGTATGTCCCATGCCTTAACGGAATGCAACAACCCAAATCAAGGAATTCGTTGCTAACTGCAATGATGCACGAACTTTTTAAAACGATGCGAAGAAATTGATGCTTCTATAAATGTAGGTTCTCATGCGCCGCTTCTAACGTATTAAACCGTTCGTTATGACGGAAGCTCACAGTGGCACACCACTCGCACTACTATTAGCCTGTACTACACTTCAAATAACCCACAGATGACTCCACAGCAATCAATCGGACACGACACCAGCCTCACATCGCAATATAAAGCATTCACTCTTGCAGGAGGCATCGTTTACTGAATAAAATCACGTCCTGACCGGGACGCTCAACTGCAGTCTTTTCCCTGAGTAGCACAAATAATAATTAGGCACTTATTTTAAGTTGCTTTCTAAAGTTAATCTTGTGCAAATAGCCGAGGAATTCAAAATCAATCGTGCGTCCTTGCGAGAGTTAGCGGCTTAGTCAGCAGTACATTATGTGATAAAGCTGTATCTGATATGGCGCTATCGGTGATAAACTCTCGCACACGACATACTCGGGCAGTCTTGAGTGGCGAGGGCCCGCTTTCGATCGCCGCTCGTCGCAAACACGCTGCTTACTAAAGTAACGTGATGACGTCAGCGGGGTATGCCTGATTGATATGCGATGGATTATCGTGAGTCAAAAATCAATACAGTGCTTTAGGGAACTGTCCCAATTTCACTGACATCATGGCTCTGATTTCGAAAACGATAACGATCAGAATTTCACCGTTTTATCAATTTCACTGCAACGTTCAAAATATTCGTCTCTAGTATCTACTATGAAAACTATGTTTGGACGCTCAGACTGTGGCTCAGAGTTGCGCGCTCATGTCCCATGATTGTTCGATACAGAGTCATCGCAGGAAAACGACTTGTATCTATAAATAGGACTACAAACTTATTTCTGAGCATAACCATATAACTGAAGTAAATAATTATTCAATGAAGTCTTCAGCCGCGTCTGTCTGACGTCTTGTCGTATCAAAAACTATGCATTTATATTCATTTCAGCCATCTCTCGAGGGAGCTTTCAGCTATATAACATTGATTAGTATGTCTTATTTTTTTTATGTAGCTCTATGATTCAATACTTGGATCCCTTAAATAAAGTATCCAAACAGTAACTGACTACTGACTGTCAGAGCTGTGAGGTTCTCATCTGTAGGTGTTTAGGTGATTATGATGGTCGAATAGGTCAATGTGTTGATACCGTAGGTGGATCGGAGCGTAAGAGCTGATATAACAGCAGCACGTGAAGCACCGCCTGCGCAGCGTCGGAAATGGTATAATGGCACAAAAACACTGGTGCGGTTATCAACGTTCCGCTCTGGTTGGCCGTGTCAGCGCCGCGCGCGCTGCTCTCTACGTGATGTATGATGCGCGCAGCGGGCCCCCCGCGCCGCCCCGTCGCCGCACTCGCTCATCCGACATCCTAACTTCAACGGTATCTCTACTGTTCCTTTTCTTCATTATTTTACAGCTTCTGTTGGCACAGATTCACATACCTTTCTACAAGTGAACATCATCTTACGTCCCCAAGGTCTATATTAATCGTGGTCAGTATAGGAGGGTTCGCATTTACTCACTCCAAACCACATGAGATAAACTCCAAGCACTTCAAAGTCATCCCAAAACTGGATTAAACCGAATGTTATCGAATTGAACGCACCAAAATGTCATGATCTGTTTAATAATTACGGAGATATAAAATGAAAGTTTTCCATGGATGACAGCGAAGCAATCCTGTGCTCAATAGTAATGGAAATGCTTCGGAATTACCATCATGGTGAGAATGCAACTGCGTGTTCAACTGGTAATATTGGTAAACACGTCAAAATGGGCAGTCGTCGAAAATTAGCGACGAGTATGATACTAATTGGCTTCGTTTGGCCAATTATCACGTGTGACGTACATTATTGATGCAAGCCCATCAGTCCGAGTGGTCCGCTGGTCGACCACATCACTCATCGCTCCTCGACGCTTGAGGAGTACCCAGTGTGAGCTTCTGAAAGACAGAGCCTAGTAGAGATCAACCTGATCAAGATTGTCTATGTCAGCAGGAGTCGGAGAACTGGAAGGAAATTGCCTCCTCCTGTGAGACTGTGATGGGTCAGAAGGAGGCTGCCGAGCGGAAGACGTGTGAGTGCTGATCCCGCTCAAATAAAACGCCAAAACCCCGCCTGCACAAATTAAGGCAGGCGGGAATTTGGGATCGCGGTTGTACACTGTCTGCCCACTGAGTCACCTCAGGGAAGACGTTCTCATGAGCTGCCTCGCATCAGATGTGCACGGGGTTTCGGTCGGGTCCTTTGTGAGGTAACGGTACCGCCTTTCATGTGCAGATGGTGAGCACCGAGATAGTTTTAGTGAGATCAAAATTTCACACTCCTCAGTTTTATCCTCAAAGCATGGGCGCTTTTGAAGGTTTCCCCCAAAATCAAAAATAAAAGGTGATCTTCCGCGCCAGCGCGGCGGCGGCTAGTCGAGATAAGGAGCTCTGCAACATTATTTACGGAATTACCTAATCTGAGCGACGGAATAGACGGAATGCATTCGCGTCGCCACCCAAATGTCCTTTACGAATTAATTGCTTCCTGCATCAGACAATATCGCGTTCCCAAAATGTTGCAATTAAATGTTATGTAGTGTAACTACCGTGACCAAGGTGAGGTCCTGTGTTATGAAACAGAGCCATTTATAGAACAATTTACTTGAGTGCATAATGGAAGTGGTTCCATGACATTCAATTAGTTAGTTTAGGGAAATGTATGTGGCGTAGAATAGTGTGAAATTGAACAGAACACTCTAGTGTCCCGACCTTTCTTCAAACTATTGACCGACGGTATGAAACCTTTCAAGTGTCAGATTGTAGTTATAATAGCGAGTCGGTTGAATGTAGTTAGCGTCTGCAATAGACACCAGACTTAACTAGTTGATGCTGAGCTACTGAGTCACACCCTCTTATATTTCTGATAATGTCTGTGTTTTGATTTTCCAAGCGATGAACCTAAGCTCCATTATAATTTTATTTAGAGACAAAGCCATAGTTTAGAGATTATGTCCCTGGTTTGGAATTACCAGTAAAGTGTCGCATAGTGTCGTGAGTCAGCCATGATTAGGCACGCACGGTGCAACATATTCGTACCTACAAACGACACACAAAGTACAACAATGATAAGTATGTCATCGTCACCGTGTTAGTCCTATTACTTATAGTAGCCCGCGACTGCGGCGACACCTGTACGTCCATGTCCAATCGTCGATGTTAGGTAAACATGCGTGTAACGGCACCGGCGCGTGCGCAAGCAGAGTCGAACCGGTGGGAAACCTAAGTCTACCAAAGTAATGTTAAATTGTTACAAAAACAAACTTATTGCTTTCCACTTTTGACTAACGCTGAAACTAACCAGCGATCAATTAGTCTCAGATGTACTTACTGTAATCAGTTTAACGGGAACTAGTTTCGTTACGATTGTTGCTCGACGCTCGACAGTCACTGATAAGTAATATCTTCAATTATTCTCAGATTTGTAATTGGCTATTCTTTAGAAGTCAAGAATAGTTAGCCGTGTTGAAAGTTGCGGTAGCGGCAGCAGGCGGTGTTCGACAATATAGCGAGTATAGCGAGTAGCCGGACATTAATCGTTTACTTTCTCTCGCGGAGCGCCGATGTATTTTAACAAGGCTTTATGGTAATTAACGCCGCCATGAGACGACGCGCTCGATGGGCGTTAGGGGCAGCGCACACCGATATACGCGAATACACGAACAGCTACTGAACGCAGCTTGCGGCGATTTATATCGAGAGTAGGGATACTAATACTCGCTATTAGAGTAGTTGCATAACTGTTCATATTGTATTTCAGCGGTAAGAGGGCCGGACTGAAACGCGCTAGAGTCGCAGGTGCCTCAAGTCAGTAACACGTGCAAAGCATTTGCTTTTACAAAATACCTGTTAAACATTTTGTTTTATGATTGAAAAACGTCGCCACTCAAATCTTACGAATACTTAACCGATTAAGATCGTAAGTGCTTGCCTTCTACCACCGCGCGTGGTCAAAGTCGTAAATTGATAAGTCCTTTGGTATTACCTATGATGGATAACACATTCCCATGAACCCAGTCCTGTGAAGATACTGCACCCGTGATAGCACACAGGACATACTCGAAGCTGTTGACGATGTTGTTTACCTGGTACAAACGGGAAATCTTACCGAACGTTCGCAATATCATCTCGTTCAAAATACCGCAGCTTGTTGAGATGAAAATCTTTCGTGGACGTGGTTCCCTTACAATTACCCTAATAAAAAGGATTAGTCAACCAATGGGCTCGAACTTTCTCTATGTGATTGAATCAGAAATGAGGAGGTTCGCAAGAGGACCAAGATAACCGGCATAACCCGAGTAAGACGGAGACCGTGTCTCACTGACAGACTGTTGGCCATAGACCACCGTCTATGGCCAACAGTAGGCGTCTGTCGGTTGTATGATGATAATGAAGTATGATATTCGTAGTTTTTGTTTACAAAAGTGAAACTTCTGCACTAAAACTAAAAAATAGTTGAATTAATAAGCTGCACACAATCTCGTGGCATGTCAATCGTCAAATTGTATTCATACACCTCGCGCTTGTACGTCAGCTTGTGAGTGGGTACCGCGCTACCTTCGTGACGGTCAGCGGAATGTTATCGGTGACAATTTATTTATTTATTTATTTAACCATTTATGCACACACATATAAACAGACAAGAAGAAAGGAACAGAAAAATACGTACATAGGTAATGCTTATTTCTACAGAAATCTCTTCCAGCACACCTGCGATAGGAGAGAAGATAACAGAGATGTAGACAACGCGTGTAATAACAGTACAAGGGAAAACATAAAATTACAACATAAACTCTAATTTAAATATACACACATAATATGAGATTATACATACATACAAACATGCATACATACATACATACTTCTAAAATAAATATCACCAAAATATATAGAAATAACATGTAATTTAAATAATAAATACATAAGCAATTATGATAAAGTGGAGAGATAGTGTTCTTTCACTCTTCTTTTGAATACTAGTTTATTAGTTTACTGCAGACTTATAAGTTATATAATATAGTGTGCGATTAAACGCGATTACTTAACAAACTGGTTTAAATACTGTGGGTCGCCGTGAGTCCCAGACAGGCTCAGATCGATCGGGTTAGCCATCGCCAGGGGGACGGCCAGACGTAGGTACCTATAACCTCGTATGTAGCGTCTACCTCGCAATCTGTTACCTATACTTGGAATGAGTCACAAAAATTCGTCAAAGGTGTTAAAACTGACTAACTGACCTCTGTTGCATTTCACAGTTCGAGTTGCTTCTTTACTAATGTTTTGTTACAGGGCTCGCTTACAATCCTACCCACAGAAGTTAAGGCACATATGTATCGAAACCAATAAAATGACGCTATCTATATCCCACTGAAGTGAACAATGGCGACGGCGGCGGCAGGACGTTGCGAAGTGGCGGCTGCAATAATACGTCACTATTACTGTACGCGTACTCAAGTACCGATCTGCTAAGTTCTGAGCGCAGAAACAATAGCGTTCGTATTTCACGTACTTATATTCGTATATGCATAGTTCATTGGAAAAACTCGAGTCATGGCTGTGAAATAGAATAATTACTTACATCGTAATTGCGTGACACAGTTTCAATCAAATTCCGCAGTTTTGAAGGATACTTCTAATGCATTGCTTTATAATCAAAGGCTAAATAAATTCGTCTGCTCAGCAACATAAATGCGATCAGTTGTTATTGTGTGTGATAATGTCTGTAAAGCAATTAGCCCGCCGATTCTACATTAACCCAATTAATACCGAGACTAGCTTATTGCTATTCAATGGGGTTGGAAAAGTAATTTTGGTTGACTTTATGATTAAAAGGAAGGGAGCACCCGCGACGTAATTTGGTTAGCGGTCTAGACTCGAAACCGGCTACTGAAATATACTGGATGGAGACCACTGGACACGGCGGACTAGTGCCTAGATTAATTAAACACAACAACGAATAAAAACTCAGATTAATAACAATGGAGTATATCAGCAACGATCTCATGCTAACGAGCAGTTAGATCATTATCGAGCAGATACAATCTGTATCTGTATCGGTAAACGCCGTCTGATATTAATATAGACTGATGCACTTGCTTCAACTTTGAATTATTGAAAAAACAAGTCGGTGTTATTCAAACCCTTGATCAACGAAGAGCAATTCAACTGAATAGGCGGGTGTACTTTCTTGACAAGATTTATCCCAGTATTTGCCGTCGTTTTCTCGTAATCAATGGCATGAAAGTAAAAATGTGTCATTAAAGCGGTGCAGATTATCAGAGGCGTGCGGCGACGACACGTGCCGCCACGGACGTATGAGCACATGAACGATGCTGTTCACCATACATAACATAACAATACACATTGACTTATATTACTACTATGTGATGTCCAAAAGGACAAGACAACTATATTTGCAGAGGGAACTCCTCAAGTATTCTATAAGTAACACTTATTCAGTTTTTGAAAAGTGACTAATTTCGATGTTGATTAGTATTTTCGGAACATTTGCAGACTGTGATGACTCAAATCAGTAGCAAAACGTGTATAAAATGAGCTCGATCATTCTGAAGGAAGACCTCCTTTTAAGAATTCCATTGATAAAGATATCGTTTTAAATCGCACAGAATACTTACCTTACCCTCATTATATATTTTTGAAATTACTGTTTTCGCCAAAACAAACATGAGGTTATTCGAAAAAGTGTCAACGTTACGAGATGTTGCGATTCGTAGCCAATACGCAAACTCTTTAAGCAATCAGCGTTGTAACACTGCCTTATTGAGAAAGAGCGTTTTAGGCATGGCACCGCGCAATACAATAAAATCGTCTATTGTCAAATGTGGTCATAGCACCTAAATGAATAGCACCCAATTAAGTTCCAATGTATCCATACTATCGATGAACACTATCGATACCTTGAACGACATGTTGACCACATAAAAACAAGCGGCTTTGGGAATCAAGCGCGACACATCAGACTAGTCACCGGTATAGTGTCAGTGTGGGCAGTGTTTGCACAAGTTGGGCCGCGTGGCGAGCAAGTGACGTGCTTGTGGCCGTAATCGTGCTACCTTTAGGATACTCGACGTGCAGAAGACAGTTTTCAAATAATAAGCAGTCCTTCAAAACAAAATTACATTGACAAACCCCCACTAGGACTGTCGGACTATAACAGTGCACGAATACATTTTGATCTATCCTTAGGGAAAAATAATACAAAACTGCCTATCGTTATGATCGATGCGACTTAGTAAAGATTAAAATATCTTTTAGCTTCCGATAAAAGCAGCACATACAGCGACAGCAATAATCACGCGTTTTATCCGCGATTAAGATATGGTATCACACGCTGTGTCCGAGCTGCGACTGTTCGCAGTGCGGCGCCACTCCAATGACCAAACTGACGCAAAAGATCGGGAGCGTCACGTCAAGCAACTTCAATTTCTTTGGTCTTTGTGACCTTCAAAATGGTCCCTCAGTTCTTTATCAAATTCAATATATATTTTATCATCTTTAGGTACTGTGTTCAAGTTAAATGAATTAGCTTAAAACGTTTTGATTTATTTGTCATCATGCTGAGCAGGCTCCAGGATATCTTACGAGAGGAAGGCCCAATATTCCTGATCAAGGTACGATTACGATGTTTGCGACCGCCAGTAAGACGAGATCGCGCGACCAGTGTTAGGTACGTACATCATAGAAATAGTGTTTTGTAAACGGAACTCATTTGTTTGCCTGACGTTGCCACTGCTGCCAGGTCCGGTTTTGTTGTTTGTTATAGACGTTACACTTTATAACTTTTCATTGATCGCAGTTTGGTGAGGGTATCCCTGTAGCCCTGGCCGTCATCTGCCGAGCCTTTTCCCAACGTAACGTAACGTGCCCATCCACGGACCAACCGCGCCATGCGTAGTTTAACCTGATCGATCGACCCGTACGGCTGTTATTACTTAGCCACAAGCCCCTGTAGCCCTTATATCTCAGAAAATAAAAGAAGCGCTAAACCGTACAGGAGTGCTGCGATTCACTGAATGGCCGACCGGAGAGCCTAGTCTATTCCACTGAAACATTTATTTCAAATCTATGCTAGGTAAGGAATTAAAGTTATTTCACCAAAAACACTGTTTACATGTTTGGAAACTAAATTGCTCACGCAGTTTATGTATAAGCGGACAGGTGGCAGCATAAGTAATCGTAAACTGTAATATTGAGTGTTCACGTTAACTGAGTAGGTACTTAGTATCAATATTTTAAATTACTCGTACTATGTAGATGGTACATGAAGTCGAGTGTTTGGTATAAAACGAATAACAGCGGCCGCGGCGCACAAACAACGCGTGATACACAATCATGTTACAAGCATCCTTGTGGTTAGACCTTATTAGCTGATTATTCATATGTTTAATATTAAAACATGTTTAGCATTATTATTTATTTAATGTTATTAATAAAGTGGAACAGGACACATCGGTACATAATACAGTGATACCATTATAGAACGCAGAATATATTCAATTTAATGAAGTAAACAGGAGTACAAGAGCGGAAAACTATTAATTGCGAGCACTCTTTTAATATGGAGCGGTTTTACATATTCCTGAGGATAACATTGTTTCCAACTACAGAGTAGGGAGTTGCTGAGGGCAACTTCAACATACCGGTTGTGGTATGAAGGAGTACCTACTTGCACATCATCACTTGTGCATCAAGTATACGTCAATCGGACGCGCGTTAGTCCCCTTATCGGCGCAGGCGCAGGCCAGTACGTGTTACTACAGGGCCCGGCCTCGTGCGGGCCATGTTGATGTGTTTGTTGACTTGACACACGTTCTCGTCGACGACTCCTCTGCCGGACACGCAGATTGACAACTATTGCTATTATTGCGACCACTCCTTTGTGCGACAATTTGACTTTTATTAGTAACATGTCGTATCTGAATGGTTAGTTAGGCAGATGTGTATGTGTGGGTATAGCACACACACATTTAGCTGGTTATGTATAAGTAGGGGCGAGTCCATTGCCAAAGTACCAAACATGAATCCAGGCTCCTCTGAAATGCTCAAGTACCAAGGCTCAACAGTCGCGTTTCATCACCTCATCTCATGTTCCTGTTCTTGTGCCACATTACTGGGGGTTGTTACCCGTTTCTCCTTCTGTGGTCCTAGTGTGAGTTTCTTTTAACCATCTCTATCGAACGCATCGAGCGCGTTTGATCGAAGTAGTTATCTCCTGTCAACCGGTGCGCTATCATTCACTGTTCCATCCACGTTTATAGTCATCATCACTGTGTTGACGCATGCGTCTCGTGGCTCCTCATCAACACTCGCGCTTGCGACCACTAAACCAACGTGGCTACAATAAGCAATATTTTCAATTTGAGAACATGTTCGTTATGTATGTGTGAGTGAGTCCGAGAGGTTCCCAGCGCCCGGCACGTTTCCCTTGAACCCGACGTGGTCGCGGCCCGTCACGGTCACCGGACGCCGGCGAGATTCCTGCTGCTAATCGCCCGCAACTCGTTTTGGGAAATTCGTTACGACAATTGTGCCGAGAAAAAGAAATGTTTTCTATGCAGCATTCCAAAGCGAGTAGTATCAATAAATTAAAGTTATCTAATTATGTTTCTGAACTTCCTTGTTAATTCCTCAACACAGTTTGCCATTCTAAAACATGACATACGAGTAAGGCACTGTCAGATGTCCTGTGCATGCGATCATGTTCGTGCCGCTGCCGCCATCTAATGTGACAAGTCACTCTTCAACAGAGCCGCATATCGAATGGATGTCCACGCATCAACCCGACTCGTTTTCGTCCGGAACAGTAGCCCTCATTTAATGTGCCGATTAAAATGTAATGTGTCCGATAACAGACGCTTTAGACGCAAGTAAATAAAACAGAACCATGCTATGTTCATATCGCGGTGGTTTAGTAAATAAAACAGAACCATGCTATGGTCATATCGCGGTGGTTTAGTCCGACATTCCCTTCGGTTCGGTGTTTAATTGTTACATCGCCTTCACGCGCCGGAGACTGATGCGTTAATTGGACTGTCGAAAAAAAAAAAAATTACTTGTATCATCTAATAGGCATGGCGAATCGATGGTATTTGCGAGAGTGACTTGCTACGAACTTGTTTGAGAGACCCACAGCGATGTAGTCACATGTGCAAGAGCGCACAAAAATATTGACGTTAGCATACATAACCTTAGCAAATATTTCTTGTACAAACTACACAGTACCTAAACGTACAGTTTTTTTGTCTAGGTACTTACTTAAATTTGATTTTATTTTGTTGCAAATTGCGCAAAAAGTTAAATTAACTTTTTGTTGACGTGTTACTGCTGCGAGTAGTTTTACAAGTCCCTCATTATGATGTAGCATGCGAATGTTTACTTAGCCCTTCAATAGTAAGAAGCAGCTTGTTGTTTGGTGCAGGCGGGCGAGCCGGGCGTGGTGGTGCTGCGGCCGGACGCGCTGGCGCGCTCAGACTCCGACTCCGAGACGGAGACGGACGGCGCACCGCCGTCGCCGTGCCGCGTGCGGTTCGTCAACGACAACGTGCTCATCAACGGTCGCTCCTCCATGCCCAACAGACCCAACAAGGACCGGATCTCTAAGGTACCGTACTCGCATATGTTTTTAAATAGCTTATTTTGTTTGCTGCGGCTTGTGCCTAAGTAATAACAGCCGCACGAGTCGATCGATCAAGTTAAGCTACGCTTGCCGTGGTTTGTCTATGGATGGGTGACCATCTTTACATATTGACCAGTCCGTGCCTCTGAAAGTACGTTAAGCCCTTGGTCCCGGCTATCATTCGTAGATCTGAGGCTGTCGTTACGAGTCGTCAGAAGCCCGAACGAGTCTGACAAGCAGTCTTACCAAGGGGTTTCGAAGTACCCAGTAACTGGGTTGTGGAGGTCACATGGCAGTCGCTTTATGTAAAATACTGGTATTCAGCTGCAACCGGTTAGCCTGGAAGCCGACCCCAACATAGTTGGGAAAAACTAGGGACATGAGGAGAAGACTGAAGAATATCGTCGTAGTCGTCGTCGTCTCGAGCATTATTTTGACAACCTCGTACATACGTACGTACTAACTATTAACTCACGCCTTCTTCCCATGGGGGTAGGTAGAAACTACATAACGCCATATTGTTGTTCGTCATTGTTTCTGGAATGTATAATTCATTGTTTAATTTCTTCGCATTATTTGAGAAACTTTTCTCATTTCACCAAACCTTGGCCGCAATCAGGCATTGATGGACTCGCTCACGTATATGTGCCTCAGCTCACATGTTCACGTTCGCCCACCGATGCCTCTTTAAGCTACTGCTGCAGTAACGTACTATATACCACACGTGTATTAAAGGAGACTCTCCGCTGATGGTGCATGTCAACCCCCAAAAACACGCATTTCAGAAACGGCCACAAGAGGTTGTCGGCTCGATTAAGAACCCCTTACTGGTCATATCCCGTTGGCTTTGAATGTTACTCCACACAAATACCACTAAGAATGAAACGATACATTCATGATGATCGCTGACTGAGATGAATCATGAAGTGCTATCTAGATGTTCTAATGGATGCACCGAAACCCATCAGTGGGCCGGGGACGCGCTGCGGGCTCGCGTCACCTGTGAGTGACCACGACGCGGTCATTATCACCAGCAGATCAATCAATACCGGTTCGCCGCGATGTGTGCGCCGGCGACACGCTCCCATACAATACCAACCACATGCCTCACACATCCTGCAATCATGGGCTTAGCTAGGGATTTTGTCTGGGGGGGCAGCCATCTAGATGGAGATGGAGATCATAATTTTTTTTTAAACGTTTATTTCAGGCTATCAAATTGTCCATATTTTGTTAGTACATATAACATTATCTTAAAAACTATATAAGTCGTGAGGAGATCAATTGTATTTAAATTAAATTGAAATAAGTTACCTACCTTATCAAAATTAAATTGAAATAATAGTCTTAATCTAAATTCAAATAGTTAGTTGTACATAAGCTAAACAAAAATTGAAGTAGATGATTAAATTAAAATATAAAACTAAGAATCAGGTAACATGCAGCCTGATCAGCCTTCCCACAGCTGCCGATATTGGCCTGTCTGCAATCATCCTTAGGATTCTGTTGCCACTCCCTCGCATTCGGCGAATGAGTGAGGCTGACTTTTCGCGCATTATAGCGTAAAAGTCCACCCTCGCGTCGGCAAACATGCCCGAGGCACTGCAAAATCGAGGTAGTCGCATTAGAATCCTGAAGACGTTGTTATACTGTATTCTGAGAGCATTGTAGGCCCGCTGCGTGTAGTTGGTCCACAGGGCACTGGTGTAAAAACTTTGGCAGTAGGCTCTTAACAAATTTATGTTTACCTGCCTCACAGATCCTTAACAGCTTCCTTAGTCCTCCGACAGATAGACTCAGCAAAACCATGTCGTGAACATAACTGATGTTATTGACGCAAACGTTGTCTATATGACAGTCGACATGGCTGTTGCTGAGCTCACCTATCAGCTGATTGACGTACAGATTAAAATGTCTTGGAGGTCAGTCCCCCTTGCCTCACTCTACACTTAGGTGAATATTCATCAGAATATGTGTTTCCCCACTTGACAATTTATTTTTTGGAGGTAATACCAAAAAAATATCTGTGTTAGTTCGGCGGGGGCCCCGACCTCCCCAAGTAATAAATAATCCCACAAAAATATTTAAAGAAAACTAGGCTGCCAAGACTTAAATAGGTAACGCTTGCACTGTTAAAAAGTTATCAGATTTATCGTAGACCAAAGCGCCCTACTCTACAAACCTTACATCTTGGTCAAAATGTACGGCTTGGTCGTTTCGCGGCACAGAGACTCCTATGGGCTTAATCATCATCAACATCATAATTTCAGCCGAAAGACTCACTGCTGGTCATAGGCCTCCGCCAAGCTCCGCCACTTCGACCGGTTCTGTGGTTCCTTTATCCAGTGAATTCCTGTGGCCTTCACAAAGTCATCGGTTCACCTTGTGGGAATCATTCCAACTCTACGTCTTCCGGTAAGCGGTCGCCACTCCAGAACAATTCGACCCCATCAGCCATCTGTTCTGCGAGCTATGTGCCCTGTCCACTGCCACTTAAGTTCGGCAATTCTTCGGGCTACGTCAGTGACATTAGTTCTCCTGCCGTGCGGATCTGTTCATTTCTGATTCAATCACGTAGGAAAACTCCCAGCATAACCCTCTGCATTGCTTTTTGGGTGACTTTTGGACTTCTAATAAAGCCTTTTGTGAGCGACCACGTTTTAGTGCCATATGTCGTCACTGGCAACATGCACTGGTCAAAGACTTTCGTCTGTAGGCACTGCAGTATTTGGGACGAGAAGATATTGCGTAGCTTCCCGAACGCTGCCCAGCAGAGTCGGATTTGACGATTGGCCTCTTTATCAAAACTGGACCTACCTAACTGGACAGTTTGTTAGGACACTACACTCGAAGTTATGGACGAGTATGTTTACCTAGGGGTAAACATACTCGTCCATAACTTCGAGTGTAGTGTCTTCGATTTTTAAGAGAGTGGACAACCACTTTCATGAAGATCAAGACCCACTCTTTCGTAAGCTCCGCTGAGGTCACAGAGCATTGTACCGAGGTCCTCCATAGTCTCAACCATGACAACTATACTATCGGCAAACCGAAGGTGAGTGCTACTCGACATTAATGTTTATTACAACCCCTTACCACTCCAGAACCTTAAAAACATCCTCCAGTGCAGCGGTGAATAGTTTCGGAGAGATACCGTCTCCCTATCTCACATACTACATAGGTACATTATGTATAGGTTTCGAAGTCCGGTCCTGGAGTCGGACTGACATAGTGGCGTTTTCACACAGACACTTCAGCACCTCCATGTACCGATAGTAAAAAAAAAAACATATTTATTTGCCAAATCAATATAACAACCTTGCACATATCCAGTTAATATTAATATTAGTAAGAAATAAGCAGTACAGGTAGGTAACATTTAAGTTGGGTATGTATCTGTAAGTACTTATTATGGTTGTTAGTACAGAACTGATTCACTCTGTTCCCCGTACTAGTATTCACTGTATTACGATGGAACAGATTTCCTCTTTCTGTGTAAATGTACTTATAATAGCAGACTTGTGACAACATAATAAACATAGTCGTCCACAAACGCTAAAAAGAGACGCAGGTTATACTTTTCGGCCTTCTGTATAACCTGCCGCAGCATGTGTATGTGGTCCACGGTGCTAAAGCCTTTACGGAATCCGGCTTGTTCGGAGGTCATAAACCTGTACGCGGCGCGGTTCGTGATGACTCTTGACAACAACTTGTAGACATGACTCGGAAGTGAGATGGGCCCATAATTCTTTAAAAGGGCATAGTCACTCTTCTTAAAGAAAATTATCAGCACACCTCTGTCTCTCGATTTGCCCTCGAGTATGCATGCATGCTGAATCAAACAGATTCTGGAGGGCCTTGAAGGGTTCAGGTGAGGCGGATACGAACCTGCCATCATCGGTCTTCAGTTTCTGCCCGATAAACAGATCCCTAGTAAAGACCTTGGAGCCTTTGTTGTGCTCTATCACATCCTTAATACGTTCTGTATTAAAGCGACGAAGGTCGCTTTACAAGGACTTAGAGATCCGTCTGTTAAGCTGTACGTAGATATTTGAGCGCATCGTCTGAAAACTGCAGGATCATCTCGCGGTGCATCCTATCTTGCACCTTCATGAGCAGCAAAGTAGGATAAGAAAGCTTCTTGTTTCTTTTTACGGCGGGTTTTGAAAATTTTAGACCCAACTGTATGGACAGTTTTCACGAACCCATCGTTAAAATCGTCCACAGTGCTCCCTAGGCACTCGAAACGATTATGGAGTTCGAGTTAAAAGCTCTCGGGGTTTTGGACTTGGATCAGTGCTTGGCGAAGCGGCAGGCGAGGTCTTTCCATTTTGATATTTAAGTTCAAAGTGCCTCTTACCATACCGTGATCACTTACAGTTTTCACCGCCTTGATC
Source organism: Polymixis lichenea (assembly GCA_949091785.1). Lineage (NCBI taxonomy): Eukaryota > Metazoa > Arthropoda > Insecta > Lepidoptera > Noctuidae > Polymixis > Polymixis lichenea. Next base: position 26,305,979 of record OX420933.1, on the reverse strand, counting down.
ACAGAATCAAAATCAAAATCAAAATATTTTATTTTACATAAACCTGCAAGGGCACTTATGAAACGTCAGAAGCTAGGTGCACGGTTCCAATTTGTCGCTTCCTATGGAGAAGAGCCGGCAAGAAACTCCACGGTTACTCTTTTAAAAATAATTGGCTTTTATAATGTTTTCAAATTACAGTGATATTAGGTATGGGAGGACAGTGCAGGCCTGTCAATAAGTACCAGGTACTTAGAGGAATGAAAATAAAGAATAGAAACTGTAGGCCTACAACGTTCTCTCATTCACAATATGTAAAAGAATCTACATAAGTAAAATCAACCTATTTAAACCAACAGAGACATCATTGAACACTTGCTAAGTCGTCAACATAATGAAGTCAATCTCATTTTTAGGGTTCCGTACCCAAAGGGTAAAACGGGACCCTACCACTAAGACTCCACTGTCCGTCTGTCACTCATGAACCATGATAGTTAGACAGTTGAAATGTTCACAGATGATGTATGTCTGTTGCCGCTATAACAACAAATGCTGAGGGGCTCCCATACAAGGCATGATTTTTTTTGCCGTTTTATAGATAATGGTACGGACCCTTCGTGCGCGAGTCTGACTCGCACATGGCCGGTTTTTTCTTGCACCATCAGGGCTCTGTCAGGTCCACGTCCTATGCTCACGTTTTCTTAAGAAGGAGATCATCATAAAGAGGCCTCACTTCTCTCTCGATCTTCACCACGTTGCTCACAAGGGACCTATGAACGATTAACCCGACACAACCTTGGGACTGCTGGTCGCCCTCCCACCCCTGGGACTTTGGAACTGCTGGTTCTACTCCCATATAGGCTTACGGTAAGAAATGAAGTCAGTGGTCTTTATCATGCAATAATTCAATGGAATGGCCCAGCCATATTATACATTTTGACCAAGATGTGAGTTGGGCTTGGCTCTACATTCGATCATATTACTTTTTAACAGTGAAAGCGTTATATAAGTCTTGGAAACCTTTTAAATGGTATGTTTATGGTGGGATTTAATTTATTTTTCAAGGGTGCTCTAATTTAATTTTAGCGGTGATATTGTACTGACCTATTTAATTATCCATAAGAAGTGTCCTAGAGGTTTTGAAGAGTGAGTCAGTCAGTGACGAAATCGTCACTTTTACGTATTACTAAAATCCAAACTGTAAAAGCTAGATAAATAAAACTTGTTTTTTTAATTCTGCTAACTGTATCGTATCCTGAGACTTTGAGCTCTTTATCATCGTCCAGCCCGAAGCTTTGAAAATACGACGAAACGCTTCGAGAAAAGGTAGGTAGTACCTACGACTTACCGACGAAAAAAGGAGGAGGTTCTCATTTCGACTGTATATTTTTTATGTTGTTACCTCAGAACTGTCAAGTGGGTGAACCGATTTTGATGATTCTTTTTTTATTTGAAAGCTGGTGCTTCCCGTGTGGTTTTTTGGGTGGGAAATCATCAAATAACTTCTCCCGCTCTGGGTGGAGCGGGGAGGGCGTGTCAGACTTTTACTGACTAAAACCTACCCGTGTTCCCTCAGTTGCCTGTGTGCCAGGGGCGGCGGCGGTATTCGAACAACCCGCACCCCTGGCAGGCATCGGCCCTTGTGGGCCTCATCAGTTGCAAATTTCAAATTCAAATTCAAATTCAAATGTTTATTGCTCAACACAGTACATAATTATACATTTCTAGATGTCAAATGAATGCGCAGTCCACTGTGTTGCACCAACTCAGGCATGCAAAATTATATTACACCAATAAAATTACACTATTTCATAAATTCACCTTAATACGTTTTACAATTTCATTAATAACTCAAAATAATACCATATACAAAGTCATAAATTCAAGTCAATAAGTATGTAATGTCAGAATATATAATGTCATAATAACTAGGTAATGTCTACTATAGTCAACACATAATTGGCACTACAAATATGATAATTTTAATAAAAGTAAAAACAAAACGGACTCAGGTATTCTCCCTAATTACATGTATTATTATTAGTGTTACACACACAATTTGCTGCTGACATCTCTTTGAGGCGCGCGTGGAACACAACGCGCCGTCGACCCAGGCTTGCTCCTTACCGGACAGCGAGCTACCGATTACTCGCCGTCTACTATAATGTTTACATTTTCAAATAGGGATGTTTGTATTTTTTTTTTCAAGTTCTTTTCTCCGTGGCGGATGTAACAAGACTGATGTGCGTGGTGTGTGCGCGGAAGCAGACTTTGCAGAACCTCGCAAAACTCGGGGTACGCGGGCCCCGCCTACTTACGACGTCTACTGTTTTTTCAGTTCTGTGGGACGACACGTAGTTATCCCGCTGACGCCGCATTCCTCCAACTCTGAATCACTGCACAAATTCGCCAGAAATTCAGCCGCGTTCAAGTAACATAATAATAAATTCAACACTAACAAAGCCACGTAGTGTTGAAGGTTTGACCGAATCGACGAATCCCATTTAATGAGAATTGTTACTTGCAACTGTTTTTACCCAAATAACGCAGAACTGCGGTCACACACAGCAAATATTTGATAATGATGAAATTTCTTTGTATTGGTCTTGATCCCGAGAGTCATAAGAAGGAGATGCCACCGTAAATAACGAAATACCGACGTTATTATTTTGGTGGCATGCGGCCATATCGTATGATACAATTTGCGTAAACTTTTGACTTATGCGAGTTATCTACTGGTGCTTAGCTTCCTATTGACAATACATTCGATCAATGTCATATAATGCGGTCATGGGTTGAACCGGCTTACATATTTGGAGGAAAACAACTAAAATGTGTGACGTTGTCATTTCCAGCTGAAGCTGCAATTCGACGACTCAATGACGCGCACGTTCGAGTACCCCTCAGAGACATCCCTGGGCGAGGAAGCCCCGGCGTCTTCCCCGGAGGCACCCGCGGGCGCAGCTCTGGGCGCCCCGGCCCCTTCAGCCCCGACCCCCCTGGGCCCCGCGGCCCCGGCCCCCGCGGCTACGGCCCCCGCGCCCGCCGGGCCCCAGCAGCTCGCGGAGTCTCCGCTGCATGCCACGCTGGCCGCCAACACACATATCAGTAAGTATCTCATACTTATTTTTGAAACGTAGCTCTTCTCTACTGGATAATGCTTGATGAGAGTGCCGCGAATCGCCATTCAAGGCAAGGGACGTAACGAAGCCATCGTTCGTACACAATCCGACTACTGATCACCTGACGCTCGACTGACCACTGCACAAGAGGCGGCGTCACCCCATACACTGGTGCTTTCCCAGCGATAAATAGTGAGAGACAATCTTCTTTAATAACAATCATTATAAATGGCGTCTTGGCCTGCAGCAATGTCAAATCACCAAGCTAAATATTTTGATGTTTGCAAGGAGTCGCTACCTTTATAAGCAGTAGTCAAAACAGTGCGATTGTTTGGCAGCGAATACTAAACAGTTGTGTAACAAAGGCGTGCGCGGCCCCACGTGCGCACTTGTGTCGCGCGTCGCCCGCTGGCGGTGCTGGCCGCGAGTACTTTCTAGAGCAATCCGTGCTCACTTAAGCTCGGGGATTTCTGCGTTGCTCTAGAGAGTACGTCAGGGAATAGTAAAAGTCATTATAAATGCGGCAACACGCAGTTGTGCCGCACAGGCTCACTGCGCTGAACATAGATAAGGTCACCAGACGTGATCGCAGCCCTTCTGCCGACATAAGTAACAGTATTCGAAACCGAATGAAAGCCTCCTGACATAGAAGTAGTGCCGTAGTGCTGAGGCTGCCCGCGCGGCACAGTGAGCCGGCGCGTGGCGCTCGCTGGGCCTGCGATGCTGTAATGTGATGGTGGCAATGTTGACTCAAATAATCTTATATTTTTTGCAATTTGCAGGTTTTATTTATTTATACAATTATAATAATAAAAATCATCAATCTAATTATTACCTTATTGACTCTTACATGAAATCGTAGCATTTGAGGCTAAATCTAACTTAAGGAGATGTATTGTTAATTGTAATCTACACATAGCTATTTTTTTATCGTTTTAATCCTGTAAAAGGGTCATTGTGCTCATCATTATGAACAACTTTTACTATGGGATCAACCCTGAAATCGTGAAATAAAAATGAGCTGATCCATACATTGCGTCGAGTTATGCGAACATAAATCAAAAGTGAAGCAAAAACTTTGTACCCCTTTTTACGAAAATTACGCGGACGGGGGCGTATTAAATTTGGCACAGTTAAAGTTTGTATGGAGAAGGAGTGCAGAAAGCTAATATTTTTATAAAATAATGCATTAGAAATTCATTAAGTTTTAAAGGAATTATGGTCGAACGTCGACCTCTGGGGACCACTAGTAATTATAATTCTGTAAAGCTGTATTTGTTACGGTCGCGAATCATATTTTAATCTACAAACTTGAAACTGACCTGCAAATTGCAAAATACGTAAGTAAATTTAAATCAATGTGAGCGCATCCCCTTGAGTACTGATAATACAGACATTATCTGAGCTGTTATGGTGGCTGGCAGTATACCGGCGCGTGCGCCGCCGGCCGCGCGCCGAGACCTTCGTGTGACGTCACGGCGCCGCGCGGCCAACTGCTGCTGTGAGGCGGCTGGTTGCGACGAGCTACACTTTGTTTTGTTTTTAGTAAAGTAATCGCTAGCGTGAGAGAAGCGGTGTTGTTGCCAAATAAAGAAACACATGTTATTGTTTTGGACACTTTTAATTCCATGCAACTGGCTAAGAAATTAGTCATGCGCGCAGTAATAATACGACAGATTTGTTCTCGACAGTGACGGCTGCGTGTGTCCGTGTGGTGACGGACGTAAAAAGAATAGCACCATCCCATTTCTTCCCGTGGGTGAGAGACCTACTAGAGAATGGGCAGCAGCGTTCTCTATGCATTTTACCACCATACTGCGATCGCCAACCCGCCTGCCAAGCGTGGCGATTATGCCAAAACCCCCCTTTTGGGGGAGGCCTTTGTCCAGCAGTGGACTTGTTTCGGCTGAAATGATGATGATGAGTGACGGTTGCTATGTTCTCGACGCTGACGCACGCACGCGCCCAATTCGTATAAGCAATTCTCATCCAGCTATGTCGAGTAAACGTATAATATAGACAGAAATTGCACTTTGAAAGCAGGATTTTTGCAGAAGCTCAGTGTGATCTAGCGCTAGAGCAGCCATTAGTTACTTATAAAGCTGAGCTTGCAAGAATGATTGGTAAGCTACACAGATTGCACGGGCTCTTTTATATAAACTAACGCCGCACGGAGCCACAGGGAGAAGCGGGCACGTGGCCACCCTCTGGCACAGAGCGCGCGCGGCCCGTCCCCGAACCAAAAGCTGACAGAAACCGCTCCCGTTTGCACGCAGCCGTCGCCCTGTGGTGGTGCGGCGCTCTCGGTCGCTGCAGCCCTTGTATGGGCAGCATCGTCAGCAATCATCATCAAAAGTAGATGATGTCGTGTCACACACGTGCAGGTCCGCCTCCATGGCCTCCACCGACGTATTTCACAATACATGTTTGCAACTGTTCACAAGCCTTCAGAAAGTCATCACATCTACTTATATATTGTTGACTCCGAATTAAAAAGTCATAAACAATTAAAGAAACATTTCAGTTACAGATAGTTTCAGTTGTTATTTGGTTGACAAAATGACGACCACGACGATGATACAATTATATAGGTGTTTTACTTTCAAACTGAGCAAACGTACACACTCACACAGAGCAACAGATATCAGTAACATGCGTACTCCGTTGATGTTTATCTTATGTACTTCCGCCTAAAACAGAAACGCAATTCTCTCTATTCTCGATTTGTGTGCAATCTTCGTTAACAAATGTAGAAATCACACAAACTTTTGTTACCAAAAATTGCCAACTTTCCTTTATGTAGACTCAGCTTTAGCTTTCTACACAATTAGAATAAAAAAGAGTGATGATTTTGAACCATTAATAAATGATTGCAAACAATATATTATGTACCCACTGTTGATGGCGCCACATAAGGTGGCAATAACGGTCACACCTGGTCCCGAATGACTGTTCATTCGTGAATAATCTTGTGTACTGATATTAACGAACTTTATTTCTATCTTTGTACTCGAATATGTAAATAAATGTAAGGATTTAATGACCGGTATTGCCATCTCGTCGTCGCGCAGGCTAGCGCAGTAGTGCAGTAGCCAGTAGTGCAGTAGCGCAGTAGTTCAGGCTCGTTTCCCCTCAGCGTCGGCGGCGCTGTCGCGCTACACGCCGCACAAGACGCTGGCGGGCGCCTTCCAGCTGGGCGTCGCGCGCCACGAGCCCGACGCAGTCGCCGACGTCGCCGCGCCGGGTGAGTACCGACACCATCGCACTCACAACACACAGGGCCCTTTGTAATCATCTGGTGGAACTTCACAAACAAAATTTGACAGTTGTATAATAGCAATACACATCAAGAGTCCCATATCCAAACAGGCTGTAATTTTTCGCAGATAAACAGATAGTAAAAAACACTGTATAATCAGTCTGCATGCTCATGTTCTTGCAGCCCGTAGTCACGGTAATATTATCTATACAGTATTGTAACTCGGCCATATCTTTGAAATAAATGCCTACAGCCGCGCGGTACGTAAACATGCGATAGGGCTGACCGCCTCCAGCATTTTAATTACATTTGCCTACTCCATTTAGTTTTGTGATTGTAAATATGCTTTTTTTTATATAAACAAATAAAATACTTTGTGAATTGAATAGGAAGTGTTCAATAAAAATGCGTGTTCTGTTTTGATTGTTAAATTTAATTAAAAAACCATGTTTATGTTTGAATAACAAATCGGTCTTATAAATTTGCGACCGAAAAATATTTGCGCCTCGACTGAGACGTAAGAAATGCTTTATAATTAAATTTTCCGCATTCTAATATAAAGCTTAATTTAAAATTGTTTTGGGAAACATGGACAAGGTGGAGAAAAAGGAATTTCTTTTACTTGGTTATAGATACCTGCAGCTACTTTACAATTTATATGTTTGATTTTAAAAAAACGTATACATTGACATCTAAACGAGCCACTATTTTCTTGAGCCTGGTTGTAAGAATAACTAATTTAAAGGGCTTTAAACATCTTTTGGCCTCGCCTTGGCCTGCCATTTTAATTTTATTTTAAAAAATGGCGTCGTATGGTAATACCTAAATATACATATAGATGATAGAGGGCATATAGAGGTACACAGAATTCAAATAACAGGATATCTTAAAGTGTCACATTAGCGAGATAAATAGAGTTAAAGATAGCTTTAATGCGTCCAAATATTTTCATCTCATTAAATTAAAAACATTCATCAACGCTGAACACTGCTTCATCAGACGATGAATGATGTGTTACAATAGGGTATTTTACTCTATATGAGAAAAAATCTAAAAATATACTATTGAGATAGCTTAGGTAAAATGCAATCGGAAAATTTTAGTTTTAGTTCATGAAACAACAAAATAAATTTTACAATACAATGATTTCAGTTTTTTTTTATCTGTTTTTGAATACCATTTTTTTTTTTTTTTTTGGGTGGGAAATCATCAAATAACTTCTCCCGCTCTGGGTGGAGCGGGAGGGCGTGTCAGACTTTTACTGACTAAAACCCACCCGTGTTCCCTCAGTTGCCTGTGTGCGAGGGGCGGCGGTATCTCTTTCGAACAACCCGCACCCCCGGCAGGCATCGGCCCTTGCGGGCCCCTCTGTTGCTGCTGACATCTCTTTGAGGCGCGCGTGGAACACAACGCGCCGTCGACCCGGGCTTGGTCCTTACCGGACAGCGAGGTACCCATTACTCGCCGTCCGCAAGCCCGTGCCTACGGTGGCCGGGAATCAGCCTGGGATTCCCGACGCCCAGGGCGTCTCCTGCGAAGGCCACGGCTGTGAGGGCGCATGTACTGCATCTCCCTCACGTGCGCCGCCTCCCTCTTTGCGAGCATAACTGCTTCGCTGAAGGAGGCGACTGCCAGCCATGCCCTCTCGCTCCGTACCATGGCCTGGACCAGGGTCGGACGCGAGAGATCGCCGCCGCCGATCACCTCCACGAGGACACGGCGTTGCTCCGCCCAAGCTGGGCAGACCTCCACCGTATGCTCCACCGTGTCCTCTGGGCGATCTTCGCAATGGAAACACCCGGGCGTTTCCTCCCGCCCTATCCGAAACAGGAACCTCCCGAAACAGCCATGTCCGGTGAGGACCTGTGTCAGGCGGAAGGTGAGGACGCCATGCCGCCTCTCAAGCCACTCCTCAAAGAGGGGACTTACCGCCGCAATCGCGGCGTGCCCAGCACTGGGTTGCGACAATCGCACTTTCCACGTCGCCATGAGATCCTGCCGGAGCTCTGTCCGCCGTGCCGCGATTTCCCGCGGCAGCGGAGTTACGCCCCGGCGTTTGGCCTCCTCGCGCCATTCCCAAGTGAGCGCGAGGACGTTTGCCTCCAGATCCCATGGCGATACCATGAAATAGTAGCCGCCATGTTATTACGTCATACGGCATGTCAACTGAGCAACTTTGTACTTTTATTGTTTTCTTACCAATTTCATTTTTATTTAAATAATATTTTGCATTCAGGTACAGCAAACTAAAGATAAGTAGAAAAATAATTTTTAAATTATATATAATTGTCTTATAAAATATCAGCGCATTTGTTCATTATAGCAAACTGACGTCATACCCACAGAGCAATATGGCGTCCACTGCATCCAGCGTTTTCGTCAAATTACGCGCAAAATTTGAAAATGTGTAATTTAAATGTATGGTAGTAATTGATAAAATAAAAATGTTGTGTTTTTTAAATGGTTTATTAGCAATCTAGAATCTAATAAAAACACTTTTCAAAAATGAGTAAAACCCTAATATGATTATTACTTCAGTTATGTAATCACATTGAAATATTAGGTCTTTACCTATGTAATTGGAGCTTTTATAACCAGTATTTTCAGATTGAATTATCTCCGGATTGACGCGCAATTCGAAATTCAAATAAGTTTTATTCGAAAGCCGTGTTATTTTAATTTCAAATTCAGTCATTTGTTTTTAGATAGTGTTTTGTTTTTGAGAAATTGTGGTAGTTTTTGGCGCCATGGATAAACTAAAAATTCGTACAATTTTCGAATATGAGTTCCTACCTGGAAATACCGCTGCGCAAACAACACGAAACATTAACTACTTGTACGGGCTTAACACTGCTTGCAAACCTATTATTATAATTAAGTATTTAAGTTAGCCGCATGTCAGACGACCAATGGGCCAAACTTACGACCCAATGGGTCCCTTCTAATGGCAATGGACATCGCGGTAAGCCCAGACGGAGATGGCGGGATGGCCTTTAACAAGAACTGGTCATGAGCATTAAACAGAGAGAAGTGGAAGGAGAGTAGAGTGGCCTCTGCCCTGCAGTGGGACATCGCAGGCTTATAATAAAAATAAATAATAATTGAAGGTGGCAGCTCTTACAAAGGAGCATCTGTGGAATAAAAATATTTTAAGTTTGCCTTTCCAACACCTTCATTTTTATTAATAATACATATATTGGACCTGTAGCTCGAGGTACGAACAAGTTCTTCTTAGCACCATATAATAAATATGACCATCTGAGACAACTATACGACAAATTATATGCATTTTAACCAAGCACTTCGCATCAGTTAAACTTTCTACTTAAGGTGAACCTAGGCCACATTTTTCCCATACAAACTTCGGGAGTGTATTACTCCACTGTTGGACAATGTACATCAAAAATTAAACATGGTATGGTTTTGTCTCATTATTAATATTGTCTGTACGGAAACAGAATACTAAAATAAAAAGCCATTCAAAAGTTAGGAGCCAACAAAGATTCGTTTTTCTTGCTAATTTAACCTAACTTTGGGCGTGTTTTAGTAATAAAAGAAGTGTAAAATCTGAAAAACCAAGTCGGTACCGACAAAGCTCAAATATCGAAAAGTTCATTAAGTTTATTGCTTATTGATTTATGCAGTGGTTTTTTCATAAAACCCGATCTTCCGAAGGGCTGTTCTTAATTTTTTACGCGCCTGTTGTACTATAAATGATCCTGCATCTCACACAATAATGTTGTGCGTGTAGACTAGCGTTTAACTGCTCATCCCTGATACTACCTCTGTCGGACACGATGCCTGGTGAGACAGCGTGCTTTTTAGCCAGGCCCATCAGTGAGTTCGAGCCCGCGACTAGGTTCCCCTTAAAGAGGGAAAATTCGAATACACTTACCATTGATTTTTATTGTCATATATTTAACACTAACTTGGCTACTCATTCAATTGTAAATGCGTAGGTCCGACTTACAGGAAATCGTTTCGATCTCTTTGCCCTGTTGATCGGCGGTAGGAAAAGGGTGCCTTTCCCTGCTATCGCAGTTAGGAGAATCGTCGGTTAGTTTCGCTACAAACGCTTGCCCTCCGAAGGCACCAGTGACCACGTATACTGTGAGCGCGTATCGATCTCCGATTTTGGCATTTCGCTAACTAACGCTAAAATTTTACTAATTTTCTAAGAATTATACCAAAAGAAAAAAATCATACAAAGGTGCATTAAGGTCTTTGTCATACTACCACGTCCTGAAAAGAATACGTCGAATTACAGTCCACCTGTATACTAGAGTCTGACCAACGAAAGCTGTCCAAGAAAAAAAGCGGGAATTTTTAAAAAATCAAGAGCTGTCAACCCTGGCTATACACTGCATAAACGGAGTTGATACTAATTATTATTCAAGACATATTATTATGCGATATTGACATCAGTATAACCTTATTACCCCTGGTATTTGGCATTTTTGGCATTATATAGAAAAGGTTGAATTAAAGAAAAAGTTATTACTATAAGTTTATTTAATGGAATAAAGACCACTTATGTGACACAATAAATACAATACAAAAGCTAAAGGATAACCCTTTAAAAAAAAATAAAGTCATAGTTGAAATCGGATTCCAAGAACTCTACACATGATAATATTGAATCAGCTTCTTTGCTTTCTTCGCTGCTGCTGCTACTGTCCCCAACATGTATTATGAACCGTTCAAGTTCGTTTTCAACAACATGGTCCCTTAATTTGTAATGATTTTCAATGTTTAGTACATGATCAGTGTACTTCTTCCAGTCATCAGCAGTTATGGATAGAAAACATTCTTTTATTAAATTTTGCATTTCAGACCCTGGTACTCCTATATTTTCGCTTGCTACTTTTCTCTTCGCCTGACTCCATACAAGCTCAATTGCATTGAGTTCGCAATGATACGGTGGCAGCAACAAAATTTCGTGGTTGTGGGTATCACTGTATTTTTTCAGAAGTTCTTCTGCTTCGTAAACAGCTGCAGGTTTATTATCTTTCACCAAACACATTAATTCAGCTTTGGTATGATATTCTTCAAAATGAATATTATTCTCATGAAGCCATATTCGGAGATTAGCTTTAGAATTAGACATAGTAGGGGGTTTGTTCAGTTGTTTCACATGATAACTTGCATTGTCCATCACAAGTACACTAGGTTTAGTGAGATTTGGTATCAACATTTCCTCGAACCATTTCATAAAGTTGGTAGAATTCATATCATGGTAGTCAGCTGATTTAGATTTTGTGCTGAATACTAATAATGCACCTGGCACAAACCCTTCCTCCGATCCTGCATGCACAATGATATGTCTTTTTCCTGATGATATATTAGTAGTGACACCACTTGTTGAAGGTCCTTGCCACGATTTTTTAACTTTATAGTTCTGATGTACATATGTCTCATCAAGGTAAATAATCTGTTTACCTTCTAGTCTCTTTTGATGTATTGTTCTCAAGAATCTGTGTCTCCATGCCGCAATATCATATTTTTCTGTAAGTAAAGCCCGTTCATTTTTATTGTTTTTAAAGATAAATCCGTTCGTGTGTAAACATTTTCTAAGGGTTTCACGGCATTCCATAAATCCAATTGCTTCTTTCAGCTCATTGTGCAGGCTTCTCAGTGTTGGGACTTGTTTTTTCACTACATAAAATTCGTTTATTTTGTTTCTTATAGCTGAAATATCAAAATTATCCAAATTGGAAACTGTTGCTGAATGTGGACGATTTTTCCCTGGAGTATTCCACTGTCCTTGATTTTTAGACCCTTCAATTTTAATTCTTCTTAGGGTCTTCACACTTACATCTGAAGAGAACAAACACAATAAATTATGTAACTAACCAGAGACATTTAAGTTTTTTTTTAATTCGTTAACCATAATAAAATGCAAAGACAGCATATTATTTAATTTAGCCATCCATACACATGTCATTATCCAATCTATAAACCATTCAAACTGACTGTTAAAACTATAATTTCTGAAATAATAAGAATAGGTACCTGTCATTGAACATATCTTTTCTAAATATTGTGTTTCACAAGTCGACATTTCAATTTTTTCGAGAGTTTTCAATTTCTTTACTGTATCTACAATTTTAAGTTTTGCCTCCTCGTTGTTAATACATCCTGAAAAGTAAATACACCGTGAAAAATATTACGATTTTTATAAATAGTCGAAAAGTATCAAGATGTTCTTTAAAAAATGCAAAAAACGAACCTAAAAGATGATTGAATCCAGTCGTCGTATTTTCTCTGCAGATTTCTGATTCAAATCACTTTTTACGTCTTTATATTTGTTAATCATGGTAAATAAAAGCTTCCTCGTCGAACTTCTGATTGTTTTCGGCATTATTTTAAGCAGAACCAACGAAAATAAGATGCACGTCAACACAAGATGACTCAAGTACGAAACGTCAATGAGACAATTTTGACAGTCCTAAAATATTGCCTTAATAAACGTTTAGAAAATAATTCGTGGTCAGCTTTCGTTGGCCAAACTCTAGTCTATATTTTGTATTGTGTCATGTAACTTGATATTGATCACATTCCCCGGTAACATTGTGTTTTTTGCGCAGCACCCGCGAACGGCGCGGGGGACGTGGAAGGGGAGGGGGACGCGCGGCCGTGCGGCGCCGACGCAGCGCGCTCGTGGAGCGAGGCGCGCACGCACGCCACCGACCTGCTGTTCTAGTCACACACTCACAGGTACGTACGCCTGCCGTGCGGCGCCGACGCACGCGCTCGTGGAGCGAGGCGCGCACGCACGCCACCGACCTGCTGTTCTAGTCACACACTCACAGGTACGTACGCCTGCCGTGCGGCGCCGACGCACGCGCTCGTGGAGCGAGGCGCGCACGCACGCCACCGACCTGCTGTTCTAGTCACACACTCACAGGTACGTACGCCTGCCGTGCGGCGCCGACGCACGCGCTCGTGGAGCGAGGCGCGCACGCACGCCACCGACCTGCTGTTCTAGTCACACACTCACAGGTACGTACGCCTGCCGTGCGGCGCCGACGCACGCGCTCGTGGAGCGAGGCGCGCACGCACGCCACCGACCTGCTGTTCTAGTCACACACTCACAGGTACGTACGCCTGCCGTGCGGCGCCGACGCACGCGCTCGTGGAGCGAGGCGCGCACGCACGCCACCGACCTGCTGTTCTAGTCACACACTCACAGGTACGTACGCCTGCCGTGCGGCGCCGACGCACGCGCTCGTGGAGCGAGGCGCGCACGCACGCCACCGACCTGCTGTTCTAGTCACACACTCACAGGTACGTACGCCTGCCGTGCGGCGCCGACGCACGCGCTCGTGGAGCGAGGCGCGCACGCACGCCACCGACCTGCTGTTCTAGTCACACACTCACAGGTACGTACGCCTGCCGTGCGGCGCCGACGCACGCGCTCGTGGAGCGAGGCGCGCACGCACGCCACCGACCTGCTGTTCTAGTCACACACTCACAGGTACGTACGCCTGCCGTGCGGCGCCGACGCACGCGCTCGTGGAGCGAGGCGCGCACGCACGCCACCGACCTGCTGTTCTAGTCACACACTCACAGGTACGTACGCCTGCCGTGCGGCGCCGACGCACGCGCTCGTGGAGCGAGGCGCGCACGCACGCCACCGACCTGCTGTTCTAGTCACACACTCACAGGTACGTACGCCTGCCGTGCGGCGCCGACGCACGCGCTCGTGGAGCGAGGCGCGCACGCACGCCACCGACCTGCTGTTCTAGTCACACACTCACAGGTACGTACGCCTGCCGTGCGGCGCCGACGCACGCGCTCGTGGAGCGAGGCGCGCACGCACGCCACCGACCTGCTGTTCTAGTCACACACTCACAGGTACGTACGCCTGCCGTGCGGCGCCGACGCACGCGCTCGTGGAGCGAGGCGCGCACGCACGCCACCGACCTGCTGTTCTAGTCACACACTCACAGGTACGTACGCCTGCCGTGCGGCGCCGACGCACGCGCTCGTGGAGCGAGGCGCGCACGCACGCCACCGACCTGCTGTTCTAGTCACACACTCACAGGTACGTACGCCTGCCGTGCGGCGCCGACGCACGCGCTCGTGGAGCGAGGCGCGCACGCACGCCACCGACCTGCTGTTCTAGTCACACACTCACAGGTACGTACGCCTGCCGTGCGGCGCCGACGCACGCGCTCGTGGAGCGAGGCGCGCACGCACGCCACCGACCTGCTGTTCTAGTCACACACTCACAGGTACGTACGCCTGCCGTGCGGCGCCGACGCACGCGCTCGTGGAGCGAGGCGCGCACGCACGCCACCGACCTGCTGTTCTAGTCACACACTCACAGGTACGTACGCCTGCCGTGCGGCGCCGACGCACGCGCTCGTGGAGCGAGGCGCGCACGCACGCCACCGACCTGCTGTTCTAGTCACACACTCACAGGTACGTACGCCTGCCGTGCGGCGCCGACGCACGCGCTCGTGGAGCGAGGCGCGCACGCACGCCACCGACCTGCTGTTCTAGTCACACACTCACAGGTACGTACGCCTGCCGTGCGGCGCCGACGCACGCGCTCGTGGAGCGAGGCGCGCACGCACGCCACCGACCTGCTGTTCTAGTCACACACTCACAGGTACGTACGCCTGCCGTGCGGCGCCGACGCACGCGCTCGTGGAGCGAGGCGCGCACGCACGCCACCGACCTGCTGTTCTAGTCACACACTCACAGGTACGTACGCCTGCCGTGCGGCGCCGACGCACGCGCCCGTGGAGCGAGGCGCGCACGCACGCCACCGACCTGCTGTTCTAGTCACACACTCACAGGTACGTACGCCTGCCGTGCGGCGCCGACGCACGCGCTCGTGGAGCGAGGCGCGCACGCACGCCACCGACCTGCTGTTCTAGTCACACACTCACAGGTACGTACGCCTGCCGTGCGGCGCCGACGCACGCGCTCGTGGAGCGAGGCGCGCACGCACGCCACCGACCTGCTGTTCTAGTCACACACTCACAGGTACGTACGCCTGCCGTGCGGCGCCGACGCAGCGCGCTCGTGGAGCGAGGCGCGCACGCACGCCACCGACCTGCTGTTCTAGTCACACACTCACAGGTACGTACGCCTGCCGTGCGGCGATGACGAAGACAACCTGCTTTAAGCAACCGCTTTAAGGTTCCATCCATGATGTTTTATTTATAATTCCCCAAGAGTTACTGGAACTGGTTTCAAATCAGTAACTGTATTCAATGACATTTGCATCGTTAACAGGTTGCTGAGACACCGGATTAGATCAGATGTTGCCGAGGGGGCGGGGCCGGCGCGTGACGTCACGTGCGAAGCCTGTGTGCAGTCGATGCTGTTCAAACTCTGCTCAACTTTGTATATTCGCATAGGTTAAGTACATCGAGTCATATCTGTAGGAGATCAGCGATACATTACTGTCATCAATCCGTCGCTGAGTGACCAAGCTCGACTGATTAGCTGATAACGACTTTCACGTAACGTTTTGAGACATTTTGGAGCATTTTAATGATTGTATGTATTTATAATTTGTTCTTAGTCTATTACGGAACATAGACAAGTAGACAAGCTGTGAGGCGTCTGCCCCGCATGTCTCCCTCAGACACGGGGCTGTACTGTGATCACATTGGACTCATTCCACATTATCTAAAAAGCATTCCAAAATTTTGTAACAATATTTCACTAGCCATTTTTAAGATTTACTAGTTTCTATTGAAACGTGATCCAAAAGCAAACGATGTCAATGTATTGTTAAATAGAAAAGTGTATATTTTTATAGTAATTCTCACGAATATTGGGTAATGAAAACCTAAAACAAAAATGTTTTTACAATTGCTTAGTGAATGTATTTAATTGTAATTGGAATAAGGAGTTGTGCCTTCGCTAGAGCTGCGCGTCACGCCTTATGTATGTGTGAAGTGCTGCGGCAGAGCGTGTCGGGAGGCGCCACGGGCGACGCGCGGCGTCGTGCATTTATTACGACCATTTACAGCGTGGCGCTCCAGTACTGTGAGTAGCGACGTGGACTGCGCCGGGGAGGAAACTCCCAATAGTTTTATTATGTACGTAGATGTAATGTTTCGTTCGGGCACGCTGTAAGAGTGTCATAATTATATTATATTGTTTATATGTATAGCGCGCGCCACACGCGTGCGGCGCGCGCGCAGGCCGCCCGGCCGACACTTGCCAATGCCTAGTTGTATCGTACTTTACGCATATTATGACATTTAGGTAGTTTATTATTATTATTG
This sequence comes from Polymixis lichenea, assembly GCA_949091785.1. Taxonomy (NCBI): domain Eukaryota; kingdom Metazoa; phylum Arthropoda; class Insecta; order Lepidoptera; family Noctuidae; genus Polymixis; species Polymixis lichenea. Next base: position 26,289,366 of record OX420933.1, on the reverse strand, counting down.
TAGTAGTAACTGATATATTATGTAGTAATGCAATATTTTGCAATTTTTTTTTGTAAACTGAGGTGCGAATCGGTGAGATCTTGATAGTGAATTGTTAGGAAACGTGTACAAAAGAAGTTATTTGTAATCATTACTAATAGTCGTTAGAAGAAATCATATGTGGATGAAGTTTGTGATTGAGGCGTATCGCCGAGTCGCCCTCCGTGAGACGAGACGTAACGTAGTGGAGTTAGTAGTAGTCAAATGTAATTGTGATGTGCTCGTGTCGTGTACAAATGTGTCGCCGCGCGGACCAGTCACTGCGCTGCGGGCTACGTTACTTGTATTGTATATCCATAATGTATTGATCCTGAATTGCAATAAAAATATATAGAAATTGACTCAAACGGAAGTTTTATTGTACAGCACTGTCAACATGTCATGTAGACGCAAGGTCACGTGGTCACGTGAGCACGACGGCAGGCGGCGCCTGGTCCATGTAGCGGTACGTGACGTCACTGCTGGCGCACAGCGTCTCCTTGATGGAGCGCTCCGTGCCGAACTGCAGCAGGTACGACATGGCGCCCGCCTGCAACACGTCACACGCGCGGGCACGTCAACACGTGTGGGACTCGTCTTTCTTTTTAAATCGTGGAAGATGTGAAGCACTGTTGTTATTTCTATAAAAATGGTACCCACCTCCTCGTCGTCTTACAAAAATACAAAGTGTCTTCTAACTAAAATGCAATTTCCTCTAGGCTCTGGACAATGATAGTTAAAGTAAACTGTGATCACGGACCAATAAAAAGACTGACGTTACCTGGTCATCTCATGAGTGAAACATGCAATTGGTCGCCCATTGATGTGTGTGCGTGCTTTGAGGGATGCTATATAAATTATGAATTTGCCCACTTTTTGATCCAGCTCAATTAAATCATCACCGGAATCTAATAGCCAGGCACGTGACGGTGGAAAGAGCTCAGGAGACATGACTATCATGCCTTGGAAGTTAGATCGGCCTTTGGTGTGGGATGCAACATTTATGTCGACACCCTTTTACCATCCCATCTTCCCAGCACGGCGGACTGTGCTGGGGCGGCTGCTGCAGGTGCAGAAAACCTCGAACGGCGCAAATATTCCAATATTATTGGAAATTATATTTTGAAGCCGTTTGGAGTTAAAACTCTAGGGCCATGGGGTCCGAGTCGGCGAGTTGTGTTCCACGCGCGCCTCAAAGAGATGTCAGCACCAACTGGTGGGATCCGCAAGGACCGACCGGCCTGCCAGGGGTGCGGGATGTTCGAAAGAGATACCGCGGCCCCTGGCACACAGGCAACTGAAGGAACACGGGTGGGTTTTAGTCAGTAAAAGTCTGACACGCCCTCCACTTCACTTTCACTTGTACGGACTTAGTTAGACTAGGTTGAATTCTCCATTTTTTCAGCCAAAGATCAATTTTATTCAACTGGACTTGTAATTTCTGAGATGCCTGATTTGGATCCTTGTCACTCGCAAGGCATGCAGTGTCGTCTGCGTAGGTCGCTGTTACCACGTCATCAGTGTTAGGAAAGTCAGCAGTAAAGATCGAGGAGAGCACGGGCCCGAGCACAGAGCCTTGTGGGACTGAGGCCTTCATTTCATAAAGATTACACAGTTCGTCCTCGTTTTTAACTTGAAATTTTCTTCGGTCTAAGTAAGATTTTAATCTATACATCTATACATATAAATAAAAATGGAGTGTCTGTAATATTAAAATAACCGCTTTTTGCTACATGCATATGAATATATATACGGTACATATAACAAAATAACATTTTTTACAATTTTTGTCTGCCTGTCTGTTTGTTCCCGCTAATCTCTGAAATGGCTGGACAATTTTTTGGCGGGACTTTCACTGGCAGGTAGCTGATGAAATAAGGAGTAACTGAGGCTACTTCTATTTTAGAATTTTTATTTGTTTTATCACTTCATAGTATAAAACAAAGTCGCTTTCTCTGTCCCTATATCCCTATGTATGCTTAAATCTTTAAAACTACGCAACGGATTTTGATGCGGGGTTTTTTAATAGATAGAGTGATTCAAGAGGAAGGTTTATATGTATAATACACCGACCTCCACGCGGGCGAAGCCGCTGGCAAAAGCTAGTTGATATATAAATAATAGTCAAAAAACTATTCCGCGCGGACGAAGTCGCGGGCACAGCTAGTATCATATAAAAAGAGTTAGGTAAAAGAGATTTTATTTTATACGACAGTCCCTTGTGCCAAACCCTGTCGAATGCTTGTTGGATATCCAGGAACACTGCAGAACAGTATTCTTTATTTTCCAACTACTGTCTAATTTTATGGACCACTCTATGCACTTGTTCTACAGTTGCGTGCTTTTCACGGAATCCAAGTTGATGGTCTGGTATTTATCTCATTCTCGTCAAGTACTGGTTTTAATCTACTTAGAAATATTTTCTCAAAAACCTTCGATATGATTGGTAGGAGGCTTATGGGTCTGTATGATAAATGATAAATGATTTTATTTCTGAAAGTAGGTTTGTACAAACACTTTTACACGTCAATCATATTTTTTTAAACTAGATGAGGTCGGCGTTTCCTATCTGACTACTCTGAGAAGAAAGGCCGAAACAAACTCAGAGATCACAGTCTCTTTTAAAGTCCAGACATAATCTTGGTCAGATCTTGTGAAGACCATGTGGATCGGTGTCTGAAATGGTCTTTTAAGGAAAGAACCACACAGATTGAGTGGACCTGTCCATTCAGTGCACGCATTTATGCCTTATCTCTAAGGGACAGATTGAAGTTTCCAGCGTAGGGGTAGCGCACCAAGTTGCTATTTGTATAAGATTAGTTATGTAGAATGTGGCAGAATCTATGCCTTCCTCAGTTTTTAATTTTACTCTTAGCTCAACTTCTTCACCTAGGTAGTCCGCAAATGAGTCCCGGTCAGTTTTTCGATTACACAGAGTTAGTTTTGGCTCTCTCTGGATTGATGTAACACTAAATGTAGCAATAACTAGGGAGTGGTCAGATAGTGTATCGAATGACGAATCCACCCTAGAGTTGATATCTGACAGTCCGTTGACAATAAAGCAGTCCAAAAGGTCTGGTGTTGTGTTGGTATCAGTTGGCCAATAAGTTGGTTCGCCAGTCGACAGCAGGGGTTGCCTGTGGGTTTCAACACACTTTTTCAGCTCACGTCCTCTGGTTGTGATGAGTCTAGACCCCCAGCAGGTATGCTTGCAATTCCAGTCTCCGCCACTGATATACATACCTGTGGCCTAACGTGTTGAAATATATATCAAACATATCATTCCTGACCTTCTGGTTTGGTGGACAGTATACTGCACTTATGTTGAGAGGACCAATTTTCTCATCTATGGTGATTGTAGTCGTTTGTAGCCAATTTTCTTTGAACTCACTATGTAGGTGGTGTTTTATGTTATTTTTTATAATAACAGCAGCTCCGCCATGAGAGGTATTGTCAGGGTGGTTGGTGCAGTATAAACAATAGTTATTCATCTTAAATAGTTTGCGATCATTGAGATGGGTTTCAGTTATCAAGGCAATGTCCACTTTATTTGTTTTTAAGAGCACCTGTAGTTCTGTTTTGTTAGGCGCTAAACCATTTATGTTCCAGATGGCTATGCGTATTGAGGTCATGGTTGTTGTTTACTAATGAGTGTCATGATCAGGTTCATCATAGTGCTCATATGAGGTATCAGTTGGTCTATCCTTTCAGTCTGTTTCATTATGAGGTTAATCAAGCTATAGTGTTGTTCTATAGGACTGTTGTCTTTTTCCTTTTTATTGGAAATTGTTCTCTGTGACTCATTGTGGTCACCGTTATACATACTCTTTTGAGTGTAATCTCCTGGGATTTGAGCTCGTTTAACAGCTTCGCTGTATAATTTGAGGTCTTCATCGTAATTTTGATGTACCCTAGGTGGAACATTATCTGGATTCAATTTGGGGTTCTGTTTTTCAGGACGTGTCCCTTGGCGTGTTTCCATGTTTGACGTGACTTTTGCTTGTGTTTGTTTTTGTTTGTTTCCCCATTTTCTTGCAGCAATTTATAGACTTAACATCCTTTATAGCTAGCGGGGTGGCTCCATGAGCACAGAGTACAAACTGCAGGGGTGTTCCCACGGAGTAACTACAAAGAGGAGACGGCCTAAACAACTGTGCACTGTGATTCTCGACTAAGTCCTGACGTCATCAAGTAGGCGTGGCCTTAGTCAGTGTATTGTTGGCGTTCGTCCTGACAAGTAACAAAAACACAGGGCCGTAATGGAATCCAATTATTGTACTGAATATCCCACAGCTGTCTCATAAATGGAAATACTCATAAAAAATACAATCTCCTATAAATTAAATATTCTATCTAAAATAATTTATTTAAAGTACCTACTTCCCCTCCGTGAGACATACTAGTTGTCTCTCGGAGGGAAAGTAAAGAACAACTACCATACTGTATGGTAGTTGTTGTTTACTTAATTAAAAGTACTTAAAGCCTATCTAGTTTATTTAGTTAAATTTTAAATGATGTATGTTCTAGATTTCTTTCCGAAGATAATCTAAGACAGCAATGTATTACAAAAATTAATATCACTATTTCAATTTTAAAAATACGTACCTAGTTGGTCCGTAAAATTAATATAAAAAACGGAGTAAGTAACTTACTCCCTGGTACAAAAATTCTGAGTACGACCCTGTTGCATCCTGCACTTAGTGACATCTAGTGTGAGATACTTAAGTCACTACAAAGTAAAATCTACAGAACGAGTGAGTAGTTTTGCCATTGACCGGTAGATGGAAATTAAAGAAGTGGGCGGGATCTAACACCCCCTCACCCCGCAAATTGTCACGCGTTGTTCCTTAGGGAAATCTAATTACACCATCTCCTCTTTGTATTTGCTCCGTGGGTGTTCCTGTCCATGGTACATGCAGTCATTTTGGGTTCACCAACACACTTTACACACCTGTAGGGTCGCATACAGTTGTTCTTAGTGTGCCCGTACTGCTGACATCGCATGCACTGTACCACTGTATTTTTTCTTTTTGGTTAACCGATTTGGGTGCGGTTTTTTTAAATTTAAAAGTAGGTTTTCTAGCGGTGGTTTTTAAATATGTTTTATCAAAACCGGTTCAACCGTTTCAAGGTCGTCCTCTGTTTTATTAGCTGTGATAGGAATCTTAGACGCATAATGTGTATTTACATTTTTTAAACATACAGTTGAGGCCATATAATTAAGTACGATATGAAGTTGCAGATTTTTTTTATATTAATCATGTCATGTGTAATTATGTGTTCGTTCTTAGAAGTAACTAGATATGTTACGAAATAGCCACAGGAATCCAGCAAACAGGATTAGGAATATAGAATAAAATAGCTAACTATTTTTTTACATTATTTTTTATTGTCTATAGTAACAAATTCAAATAGTAATGAAGCTGGACAAATAATTAAGAACGATTTATGATACTACTCGAGAGTTGTTTTATAAGAAACTTAGAATAAATAAATCACATTAATGTGCGTAAAGAAAAAAAGCAATTTAATATATTTAAACTAAAATTAATAGTTAGTAGCATGTCCACGGTCTTTAATTAGGTACTGCTGTACACCGGCGAGCGGGCCATTGATTCTATCATTTTCTGACATTTCGCAAGAGAGATTTCCATTCTTAAAAGAAAACGTCATACACGGCTCTTGTCGATTTGAAACCTTTTTGGTTGACTTCGCACCAAAGATGCTCCATTGGGTTTAGGTTTATTGGGCTGTTAGCTGGCCAATCTAAGACAGACACTGATTGCGATGTGAGAAATTCCTTAACGGTGCGTGCAGTATGCTTTGGATCATTGTCCAAATACCCGGAAGCACGTCTTCAGCATAAGATAACATTGTATTCCAGTATATTCTTGTATTGGAAATGATCAATGTTTCCTTCTATCAGCTTAACATGTCCAACACCCTGTCCAGAAAAGCACCCCCTCCACATTACCTCACCATGCTTTAATGTCTTTTTTGCTTTATTCGGAGGGCATCGTATCTACATATCGTTTTCCATCAGAACATACCCTGATTATTTTGGTCTCGTCAGAAAAAATAACATTTTTCCACCGACGAACTGTCCAGTTTTTATACCTTGTAAATGCAAGCCGGACTTGCCTATGGCAACGTTTCATCATGGGCACCTTCCTTGCTGTCCTTCCGTGCAACTTTTCTTCTACCAAACGCCCTTGAATAGTACGGCAGCGACTGCTGAAAGATTGTTTTCACCAACATATTCTTTTCTAAGCTCATTAGACCCTTGAAAAGGATTTTGTTTTGCCAAACGAACGATATTTCGATCATCGCAACCAAATGACTTTATCTGTTTAGGTACACGCGGAACATTTGAATTAGTTTGACACGTGGCAAAATGCTTCACAGCGTGGAAAACCATCGTTTTTGAGCATTGCAGGTGGTCGGCTATCTTATTATACGAGCAATTCTTCTCGCGAAGTTTGACTTTGACTTAACTTCCCTTGTAGATTCATCACAACTTTTATTTTTCCCCATTGTTTTCATATGAACCCATCACCTTTAAGACTTTACAGCACTAAATAGTGCCAAAATTATCTAAAATTAAGTATTCATCGTTCTTATTTAAGTGACCAGCCAGTAAGTAGCAATATCAGGTTCAGATCTAATGTCTAAAGTTTATCTATATATTTGTTGGCCAATCGTTTGTATCAACGTATGTACTGCTAGAATGGCAACGTTTTGCGATACCTACCGAGAGAAATACAAAAAAATACATGCAATTAGTTATACTTGTTAGTTGTTACTTTGAAAATCTTCTCTTTAAATATGCGTTCTTAATTATATGACCACCACTGTACGTGTGACCTAACATTTGAAACACCCATGTATGGCTGTATACAATATAACTATGCAAGATTATGGAGTTCTTGGTCTGATGCTGCAGCCAGGTCATCCAGCTTAGTAGTACCTACACTCTTGAAAAAATATTAGCAGATATGTCATGTCTGAAGGTGACTTAATCGAGAGTGTTGCTATGATTCAAGAAATCGGTTCATCCGTTTAAAAATAATCAACAGCATCTTCAACGGTTTTGATCAAGTCGAAATTTGGTATTCTATTTAAAAAAAGGTTTTGGTTTTAAAAAAGTAATCTTGAACTGATGCAGCATCACCTGGAATTTCCAGGATACCCAACTACCTCACCAACAGCAGAAGTATCGTGTTTCAGCTGATTGAAAAGGTCTCAATGAATAGATTATAGATAAATGGTCATCAGGATCTGCTGATGAAATAGCAACAAGGAATGAGGATAAATTAGGAACAAGCTTCACTGTGGGAAACAGGTAAAGCTGACCTAGTCACAAATGCAACAAATACAGATTTCCCCACCTTAGTGGATTTTTTTCCGAAAAAACCGACAACATCGATGTTTTGTTTAGAATTTAAATCAAATTAAATAAAACATACCCTAATTATAAAAAATATCACGAATCATTCTAACTAACCTGTGGTAGGGTGATTCCTTGTGACTTTCTAAAGTTTTTTCATGTAGTATTTACACGATTTCACCACATAAAACAGCTTCTTTTTTTACACGTCACTGGCGCTGTCGCGCGGTGCGTAATGCCCGGGTTGTCTTGTTGGATCTGGTGTATTTGTGTGAGTGTAGATCGAAATCGATTCGATGTACAACAAACGAAATTGTAGCACCTTGCATGCTTGCCATCTGTTTAGTCGACATTCACACGGACGTAATAAAAAATCGTGGCGAGATTTTTTCGTGCATTGCATTTTCAACTTTCTGTGTAGAACTGAGCATTGAGAATCCCACAGAGAGTAGCGCGAGTAGGTAAGTCTGAGCGCGTCCAATAAACACTGTTCGATATTTAACTCTCGACGCTAAGCAGTGCGTTGTAGCTCTAGTACGCGAAATAATCCTGCCGCTATTTTATTCCGCCCGTGGGAAGGTGGGCTTAGTGTAACTTTACGTCCGTCTTTTTATTGGTCCGTGACTGCGATGTTACCTACATCGCAGTCGAGTCGCGTCGCAGGTTATAGATAAAGCCTCATAAGAATTTTTACTATCAGATTCAACCATAAAGAGCGCTGTTCTGTTTCTTTCTCAGCTGGATTCACATTGGAAAAGAACTACTTGGACTTCTACTTGGACTCATAATCGCATTCAGTAACTTGACAGTTCCAAGAAAAATAATGTGGCCATATTAAAACTAATAGTGTTGAGGAAGTGAACGAGTTTGCGTAAAGAACAAAATGGTAAAGATAAAAAGATAAAAGATCATTTATTTGTCAAACATGCGTTTACATAAACTGACTAATCAGACATGCAGGGTATTAAATTAATATGTTGTGAGCGTCCATGTTTTGCCAATAATGGCGTACAAATTTTGTACTTAGGTATAAAAATTACATTTAATTGCATTTACTTAAGTCATTTTAAATAAGTATATTATAGTCAAAAACGAATTAAATTATGTCCAGTATATTCATTATTATGCAGTCATATAGTAAAAAAAATAAAACATGGTTTCATTTTTATTTCGTCACAAAAGTTCAAAAATTCGTTTGTAACATGTGGAATATATAACAAATTATACTATGTTTAATAGTGCATATCATGTTTTTAAGATAAGTTATTAAATTTAAACATTTTTTGTTACATGTAAGTACATTATTCCATGTAAGTTCATTCAATTTAATTATTTTTTACACCACCTCACCATCTTTTTTTTTGGTATTAACTGGTAACCCTTCAACTGTCAAGTTACTGAATACGATTATGAGTCCAAGTATAGGTACAGGTCGCGTCATGTAAAAAGAACGCTGGCGATCAAGCTGCGCACTTGACGATTTATCGGTCTGTTTGGTGGTATGAGGTGGGTTAGTACCTACCAACAAACGAAGCGGCGAGCGAAAGGCTAGTTCAAAAATAAAATAATTGGCCTAGTACTTTCGTGCGCGACCCATGCGCAAACACACCCCTTCCACTTTCTTCCAGCGTTCTTTTTACATGACGCGTACTGTACCTAGGTAGTTGTATGACGTATCGTTATTCGAAGCTAATATTGCCGCGACTGTAATACGACTACTACGCGAAAGTTATTTTTATCCCAAAGCCAGGTAAAGGTGACTATACTAACGCCAAATCCTACCGACCAATCAGCCTAACCTCTTTTCTGTGGAAAATATTGGAAAGGCTATGTGATAGGAAGCTGAGAGACGGTGCGCTCAAAACTATACCGCTACACGGTAACCAACACGCATACAGCTCAGGTAAGTCGACCGAATCTGCTCTTCATCAAGTGGTCAGCCAGACAGAAGAAGCGATACACCAAAAAGACAAGTGCCTGGGCACTTTCATATACATCGAAGGAGCCTTCGATAAAACCAACTTCTACAGTATCGGTAGCGCCCTCTCCAGGCATGGGGTAGAACAGGTACTAACGGACTGGATTACTAACATGCTTGGCAAACGAATGGTTCACCTTGAGGATGAGCAGCAGCTGGCCATTATAGCCAGAGGCTGCCCGCAGGGAGGAGTGCTGTCCCCTCTTCTATGGAATCTGGTGATAAATGACCTTATCACCAAACTCAATGCCAGCCATTACTTCACAATAGGTTATGCAGAACTGCGCATCTTCACGGATGGATCAAAAACAGGTAGTGGCACAGGGGCTGGAGTCTTCTCGGAGGACTTCAACATCCACATAGCCACACCACTGGGAGTCCATAACACAGTGTTCCAGGCCGAATGCCTGTGCATCTCCCTTGCCGCGTCTGCTATCATGGCCAGGGAAGTTAAGGACCACTCGATCCACATACTCTTAGACAGCATGGCTGTTCTGCAAGCGCTGAACAGTCATACAGTTGACTCTGGGCTGATATACGAGTCTCTAGGAAACGATGCAGCCGACGAACTTGCCAGGAGGGGTTCGAGCATGGCACCAGTGGGATCAGAACCCATTACGCCACTCCCCTTCGGGTATCTACGTACTCTGGTAAGGAAACGTACCAGGGATCAGCATCACAAAATATGGTTGGACTTAAGTGAGTGCAGGCAGGCTAAGGAAGCACTTCCTGCGTTCGATGCCCGCCTCACGAAACCGGTTCTCCGTTTAACTAAACCACAGCTGCGTACAGCTACAGTAGCTGTAACTGGTCATGGGTCATTTAACAGACATCTCTTTGTCATAGGGTTAACGGACAGTCCGCTGTACTGGGCCTGCATGGAGGACGACGAGACAGCGGCTCATGTGCTGTTAAACTTCCCGGTGGTCGCTAATTCCAGGGCAAAATACTTCGGTAACCCAGGTACCCTACGTGAGATTGTCAGCAACACCAAGGCGTTGCTGGCCTTTCTCGAGGAGCTGGGGTGGATCGAATAACCGATTCTCCCACCCGTACGCAAAATACGCGCTTTGGCGTGTAGTTGCGGACAACAGCCCGTTTTACCTATTACCTATTACCTACTACTACGCGACTATAGCTATGAAACAAATGTGATACCTTGGCCCCGCTTGCGCTGGACTTGCGCGTGCCGCCCACGGACTGCTGGCCCGGCAGCTCCTCGGAGCAGCGGTCATTGAGGAACAGCGTGGCTGCCAGGTCGCGCAGCTCGCCCGCCGCCCATTGCGCAAATGACGTGTCCTGGACAGAAACAGTTCTCCTGCACTCAGGTAATGTTTGGCAGAAAACAAGTCAATACTTGAAATACGATAAAGTGTCAAGCGACCGAACCACGTGCGGTGCAACGTTACCTGCCCTGCAAATCTTAACCACCGGGCCCTGCGCGCCGCTATGTGCTCGCCCTTTGCCTGTTCGTTGCATCAGTACGAACAACCTTGATCTGACCCTATCCCTAATCCACTCGGCACAACATTTCCGATAATATTGTTGACAGTACTCTCTTGATGTTAACCTAACACTACCTCAAAAATTCTGAAGAGAGATTGAGGGTTCAAGGTCAGTGCTATAAGATGGATGCACTAACACTTCCAAACCAAGCTCTCTCAATTTTTGCTGAGTGGCTAAAGATGTGCCTGGTCATGATGAAAGACCACACCTTTTCTGTTGATCAACTCCAGCCGTTTCTTCGCAATTGATTGCTTGATTATCATCAGTTGTTGGCAATAGAGGACTGATTGTGATTGAAAAAGTTCCGCAAATCGGTGTTGTATTTATCCTCCATTTTTTAGCTACTAAGTACTTAAAGCTTGAGCCGTCGGATACGATTGTTATTTTTTGCGCGGTGCAATAATTTAATAGCGCTTAATTAGTTATCACCAGTGTTTCCGTTTTGTGATATCCAAGTATTAGGTACTTCGATATCACGAAACGGAACCTGTCACTTTAATATATACCTATGACTTTATTCAGATGAAAAACTTATCATACGGAAAATACATAAATGTTGTATTTTTTTGAACAAATAAATTATACTTATTATACATGTTACTCACATGTGTTAATGTTGCTGATCATTCTCCTAAGTCTTTAAGTTGGTAAGCATTTTCAAAATGACGTTAACTAAGTATCTATCTATCGATATTTTTTATCGGTATTTCGGGGAGGTCCTGATAGTAAAAGTATATTGATCGGCACGGGAATTATTATTTTTACTTATCTTGCTATTATTTTTAGAGTTTATAAATTATTTCTTTAGTTTTATTGTCAAAGAAAATGATACGCGTCGCGCCTGCTTGGTAACGCTCCCGTTTGGCAACGCTACATTAACTTACCTGTAGCGGTGGTTCGCAGGCACCAGATATAGTGTATCTTTTTTTTATTACGGGGGGAATCCTCATGGATGTCCTCCGCCCTGGGGAAGGCTGAGGGGTCTGTCAGACTCTTTCTAAATGAATACCACCCCGGTCCCGTCCCACACTTGCACCGGGGATCACGGGATCTTATGCGACTTCTGCGATCCCCGGCTAGCCGGCCCGTCTCTGCGGGCCACCTAGAGTTAGGGGGAGAGTGAGGTGTCAAACTCGACCCTTACATCATAGAGAGACGCGCGTGGAACACTACACGCCACCATCTCGGGTCCTAAGGAATAGACGGCTACAGATTTCCACAGATCCGTCGCCCCTGGATCCATTTAGGGGGGCTGGAAGAAGGCGTTATCCGCCCTCCGCTGACGCCCGATGCGTCTGCTGCGGATCGGGTTAGTGGAAGCGATCTCCCGCTCCCTTTTCGCGTCCCAGGACTCCTCGCTGCCGACCATCGAGTCGACAACGGCCGGCAGTGACAGGTCACTGCCGACTCCTGAGATGACGGCACGATGCAATGTAAAAAGGGATTTAGATGCAGCATATTCGGTTGAGGAGCAGGTTCTAACGTAAGAAGTAAGAGACTTGGGCTCCTACGGAATCCATGTTCTCCTCCCAGACTGACTTTCGACCACGTGATTCTATTGGTTTCGATACTCAAGCGTGGTTACCTTGGTCAGTGGGTCGTCTTTGGGGCTTCAGTAACTTTAGAAGGGTTGCCTTACATTTTGTTTATGTATAGTTTTAATTATGTATTTGTTCTTTTAAATTGTGGCGAGAAATAAAAAATAAATCATTATCATATCTTACACGTGCAAATATAGAGCCTGTAATGGCGTACGGTGCCCGTGAGACTGCCCACAGGAGCGCGTTGGGGTCATTGTCGGGGAAGCCGCACACGGCCAGTACCGGGCCGCGCAGCTCCTCGCACATGAGCTCGTGCGTGGGCTCCGTCACCAAGTACACCGTGGGCTCCACGAAGAAGCCAACTTCGGCGTCCGTGCGACCCCCACACACGCGCCGCACCGAGCCGTCCGCCTCAGCGCGCTGCAGGAAGCGGCAAACCTTACAAAGTTCATAACTCATTTGAAATAATGCCCCGGATTTAAATATATTCCCAAGTCCCAATATGGCAAATATATCAACCTTGTCGTATGCAGCCTGTGACGCAAGCGCAGACGTAAAACACCTGTAGTCGAGCGGATGGGTGACCACGAGTGACTCCGTGACTTGTGCGAGCCGTTGCGCGAACCGATCCAACACCGACTCGGCCACGAACACGCGCGAACACGAAGTCGCCTTCTGTCCTGCCATCTCGAAGGCGGCGCGCGCCGTACACGCCACTGCGTTGGGCAAGTTCGCCGACGCGTGCACCACGTGGAAGTTCTTCCCACTGCCGGTACCAACGAGACGTGGAAACCGCGAATATCTCTCTATGCGCTTGCCTAGTGTGCGCCAAATATGCTCAAGGGTCTGAGTCGTACCACCGAATGTAATACCCGCCAGATCCGAATTCGAGCTAACCGCCTCAAGGAAACGATTCTCCTCAGATGGCACGAAGTTGATAACACCGGGGATCAGCCCCGCGCACTGCAGACACTCAAGCACGCGGTAGCAGGCAAGCACCGACTGGTCACTTGGCTTCCACACCACGCAGTTACCAATGATCGCTGGCATGATGGCCAGTTGCGCAGCTTGAGCGAGTGAACTGTAAGGCGTGATCGCCGCCCAAAACCCTTCGAGGCCATGATATTGGTTGTGGTTGATCACTTCCTCACCGCCATCGATGACGCATTTATTCCGGGTGAGCTCCCTCATGAAATAACATCCGAACCGCAGGTAATCTACCAGTTGACACACGTTGAGTTCCGCCTGGATCGCCGTCATACCTTGGCCGAACATACAACCCGCGATGACGCGTTGCCGAAAAACTCCAGCGAGCAGGTCGGTGGCTCGCTCTAGCACGCAGCAGCGTTCGTCAATCGAAGTACGCTCCCAAGTCGGTTGGCAAGCAGTGGCTATTTGTATGGCCTGCCCGATAGTCTCCGGCCACGCGCGATGATAGTACGCAGCGATAAGTCGGTGGTCAAAAGGCGCAGCCTGTACACAGAAATCTCCGGCAGTAGTTTTCTCGGGTCCGACAAAAATAGGTATTGTTTCAGGGCAGCGACTGAGCGCGGTGAGCTCTTCCGAGAGACCGGCGCGCTCCCGCGTGCCCACACCGTGCTGCATCACGGTCTCGTTACGCGGCGCGCGCGGGTATACGCTGCACTGCGGCCGCAGCCACGAAGCCGCCGCCGGCCGCGTCACGTGCGCCACCCGCCGCGTCGGCACACAAACCGCTCGCATTATGATTTGTTATCTTACTACACTCAATTTGGAATTATGAAGCTAGACTTTCTGTACTTATGAATTTATATTGAAACTGTCAAAAATGACATTTCTGACTAAAGATTATACCTAATAAAATGTCTGTCTGGCTCCCTGGTGGTTTTTTTTTCAAGCGCGTATCCACCGTTATGGGCACGATGGGCATGCCCAGGGGCGTACCAATAGCAAATAGCGCCTAGGGCACGCATCACATTTGCGCCCCTTCGTAAATTATCTTCTGGGTCTACACTGAGCAAAGCTAGGTCGCATATCCTTTCTTGACCAATTATAGCCTTTAAAAACGAAGGTATTAATTTCAACTTGATAAGAAATCGCTTGCAATGCTGCAATTTTAAGAGAATTTTAATAGAAATAGGCACATTTGGAAATACGCTTTCATCGTCGTATTGCACAATATATTCAAGTAGGTCTTCAGATTTCTTAGATATAGGTTATGAATTGATTATACTTAGATGTTTTTTTTATGATTTATAAATTGGCGACATTTTGCGCCCCAAGATAGGCGCCCAGGGCTCTTGCCTTGCCTCCCCGTCTAGGTGCCACTGGGCATACCCACAACCACAACACAACCCCAATAGACTTGTGACATCACACTTTTACGGTCTATTGATATTATGATGAAAATAATACAATGAATCGTGCGTGATTCAGGACGCAGCAAAGTAGCTACTTAGTCGTAGACATAGATACCCTAGACTAGACCATATGCTGATACATTATGTCACATTTTTGATAACATATTATCTTTGTGGTTCTATTTTACTGCTCTAATGCAAAGCCCTACGTTATGTATCATCATTTGTAACTTTTCAGTTGGGAATTTTTCTAACTAAAAAAATGCTAGTCATGTTTTTTACATGAATCTAAAATCGCGAACCCACGAAGAGTTAGGTGATTGAACATATTATTTATCACAGTAGACATATGACTTGAAAATAAAGTTATATGCTCCAGGAAAAAATAATTTAGAAGCAGACTTTCTACGCAGAAATCCAGTGTTAAAATCACATTAAAAGACAGATGAGCAATTAAAAGTTGTTAACTTATAAAAACTAGAGGATATTATAATCTATCAAAAAAGAGTAAAGAAATACAAAATAACAAAAAACTCGTTGATCGAAAAACACAACATATAATTATTTTTAAAAAGACACAGGGAAAGAGAAAATTATGCTGAAGAGTTTAGCATCAAACTCCTAAAATTTAAACCTAGGTATACACGGCTACACATCAAGCTATACATTTCCAGTTTACGCTTATCGCGCACTGTACGGAAATCCTATACAATACGAGTTCAGCTTATACTGGAAATGTATAGCTTGATGTGTAGCCATGTGTACAACCAACAAACTTTAAGTATGCTCACTTAAGAAAATATTTCTGCGGCAGCGCAACTAGTGACAAACCACACCCCTTCCTGGTTTCGCCCAATTAGAGACAATGTGTTTTTATGTGAGTGTATTCACACAAATCCATATTGTCTTATTGTGTTTATTACACGCCCTGCAGGTGTAAGAAAAACATTTAGCCAGTGCCAATTTGCATCACGCTAAAGAAAGAAAGAAAGAAAATACATTTATTAAGCACAGACTAAATAAATGTATTTTATTTCTTTCTTTCTTTCTTTTCTGTTTCTATCGCCATTTCATTTTACGACCCTGTTTATTTATAACGGACTGATTTTATTGTACCTACTGTGGACTGTGACTAACTTTGTCGTTAACTATGACTACCCGAAGCCTGATTCCAGAAGAAAGAAATCAAATTATTGTCTTGCATAGACAAGGGTTGAATCTATCCCAAATTGCGGGGGAGTTGAACCTACAAGTAAGTTATGTTTTTTTATTAAGATAGAGAGAGATAGAAGTAAATAAAGTGCTTGTAGTAATTATGTATTATACTATTATAATATATCGTCTGCTTACGGGTAAAAAGTAATAAGTGCAGTCTGTGTCATTTCGAGTAAATGACATTTCAAAGTTTGTTTTAATTTGATCTCTTGTTGTTTTGATTTGAAGTTTGTTTTAATTTGAAGCAAACTGTTGCATTAATTACCCTTCTTTTAAGATATACTCTTATCTATATAATATTTACAAAATGTGAGAAGATATCATTTTTACAAACTTACTATCTCAGCAGCCATTGGATATTGCATTTTCTTATTTTACCAGTAGATAGCCCGTAAAAAATTACACGTGACTGCATTTTTAACTCGATTTAGTAAAAAAATGTATTTAACTTGTTTTACCAGTAAGCAGACGATATTTCCTAGTTTTCATTATTATAAATGTCTAATTTTCCTTAAATCGTAATTCAGACAAATTGTTGATTCTAATTAAATAATATTAAATATGTATAATCCTAACTTATTACTAAACAATATTATAAATGCGAAAGTGAGTTTGTTTGTTTGTTACGCTTTCACGCTAAAACGGCTGAACGGATTTGGATAAAATTTTGCACATGGGTATACCACCTGGAGAAGACCTGGAGAAGGGCATAAGATATCTTTTATTCCTATAAACCCATAAGATCGAAACTAACGCGAGTGAAACCGCGGGCCGTAGCTCGTAATTCATATTATTTTTCGTCCAGAAAAAAATTCTAAAAGTGCTAAACCTGAAACTCGTAACAAAACTTTGCTAACATCGCTAGTAATTCAATGTATAAATATTTTATTTGAATACTTATAACTTATTTAATACTAGTTGCGCCCCGCGGTTTCACCCGCATAAGTTTCGACCCCCTGGGAATTAGGATTACTTAGGAAATTTAAAAAAATCACCTTTTTTTTGGGTGGGAAATCATCAAATAACTTCTCCCGCGCTGGGTGGAGCGTGTCAGACTTTTACTGACTAAAACCCACCCGTGTTCCCTCAGTTGCCTGTGTGCCAGGGGCCGCGGTATCTCTTTCGAACAACCCGCACCCCTGGCAGGCATCGGCCCTTGCAGGCCCCATCAGTTGCTGCTAACATCTCTTTGAGGCGCGCGTGGTACACATCGCGCCGTCGACCCGGGCTTGGTCCTTACCGGACAGTGAGCTACCCATTACTCGCCGTCCACAAGCCCGTGCCTACTACGGTGGCCGGGAATCAGCCTGGGATTCCCGAAGCCCAGGGCGTCTCCTGCGAAGGCCACTGCTGTGAGGGCGCATGTACTGCATCTCCCTCACGTGCGCCGCCTCCCTCTTTGCGAGCATAATTCCTGCGCTGAAGGAGGCGACTGCTAGCCATGCACTCTCACTCCGCACCATGGCCTGGACCAGGGTCGGACGCGAGAGATCGCCGCCGCCGATCACCTCCACGAGGACACGGCGCTGCTCCGCCGGGCAGACCGTATGCTACACAGTGTCCTCAGGGCGATCTTCGCAATGGAAACACCTGGGCGTTTCCTCCCGCCCTATCCGAAACAGGAACCTCCCGAAACAGCCATGTCCGGTGAGGACCTATGTCAGGCGGAAGGTGAGGACACCATGCCACCTCTCAAGCCACTCCTCAAAGAGGGGACTTACCGCCGCAATCGTGGCGTATTAAATAAATAACCTCGGAAATCACCTCGGATCCATTTCCTACATTTTTTGTATTTATTTCTTGGTTGCTGTTGATATTATGAGTTTAATTCTAATGGCATTATAGCCAGTAATCAAATAGCATTCTACTGATAAAAGATTTTTTTTGAATCGGTCCAGTCGTTTTTGAGTTTATTAATTACCAACAAAAATACAAATATATTATTAGCGTAGAAAGAGATTTTGCGGGCTGCAGTTATTAATTTTTTATTTTAAAATCAAAATCAAAAGTCATTTATTCAAATTAGGCTGAGAATCAGCACTTTTCGAATGTCTAAATTACATAAGACAGTCCCCCAAAACGCCCGCCCTTCACCACTTCCTAGTGCTTTAGCTGTGAAGAAGAAGTGGCGCAACAAACTCCCCAGCAGCACAGCTGTCTGTTTAGTTAGATAGACTTGATTCTATACATAGGTAGGCAGAGTAATCAACATTACGAGACACAGAACTTAAAAATTTGTCATATGTCAGCTAGCCATGCCAATATACCAAAAAATAAAATGAAAACTTAACTCAAGCACAAAAAAAAGTAAACAAAGCATACTACCAAAATAAAAACCTCCTGGTATAACTGGCGTGATAGCTTACATATGCTATGCTGGATTATGTTTACAAATGATAACCTAGGACCATCGACGTAAAATAAATAAACAGGTAGGTAATTATTAGCAAACAATAACAAAATCATGGTCAGCAAGACGACCAGTCACCACAAGCAGCACCCATTCACGAGCATAACGCAAAGATCAGCCATTACCCCCCTCGCCATATTTGAGGGAAAGAGGTAACCCGATCCCAACGCTACCGCAAGCAGTGACATCTACGGGAGCATGACGACCTTGCTGCCGGTTGCTCAGGCAAGAATAGAATTATCAATTGTCGAGGTCGCTAGCTAACCATAATGCCATACAACTCATCATAAAAAAATATTGTTATGAATAGATCATGTCAACAACTAATTAAAAAATAGATTATAATTTTAAATAATTATATGAACTCTTATAACCTGTCTCTAGGTACGCTAATTCTGGAGAAAGAACATAAACATTGTCTTGAGTTAATCACAGCGACCAACTATTTTTGTCATTTAAATAGTCGTTGATGGAATGGTAAGCCTTTAAACACCAGGTTGGATTTTATTTGAGCTGTAAACGCATCAAGAGGCAAATCTAGCAAATCAGAGGGAAGCTTGTTATAAAAGGTTATACCGAGCCCAACAAATGAATTATGAACCTTATGAAGCCGGTGAAAAGGAGCACGTAGTTTGTCCTTATTTCTAGTGTTTACGGTGTGAATGTCACTGTTTTTAGTGCACAAGTGTATATTTTGTCTAATATATAATTTATGACAAGTAACAATAAAATACGTACATATATAATGACTTGATATCAACATTTAGTTAATGATATTTTCATTAACTAAATGTTGATGTTTTAACTTATAAACCTCATCCTAGTAATGCCGATGCAGTCAAATAAATTGTTTTTTTTATTTCTTTTGCCTTAGAGGCCATTCAAGTTTTACGTAAGCACTAGGTATAGGGGGCGGGGGGATCTTTGCTTTGCTTATTTTTGATGACATGATGGGGGAGTCTGGATGGTGAATACGTCAGCAGTATTTTTTCTGCATTGGGAGAGTTTCATACAATGTTGGAATTTACGTTATGACATTTTTTCTTACCCATATATATTAAATATTATAAATATTATTTAATAATGAATAATATAGCTATATTATAAACAGGCAAAATGTTTAACTTTGTATGTAAGGGGTAATCTCTGGAGCCTAGCAAAAAGAAAAAAGGTCAGGTAGAACGCTAAGCGAAACCGAAGTAATAAGCGCGGGCTGGCTGTGGATGCGACGCGGTGGGCGAGGGCCGAAATATCACGCGGACGAAATTGCTGGCAGAAGCCAGTATCACATAGTATAAAACAAAGTCGCTTCCCGCTGTCTGTCCCTATGTATGCTTAGATCTTTAAAACTACACAACGGATTTTGATGCGGGTTTTTTAATATATAAAGTGATTCAAGAGGAAGGTTTATATGTATTCAACATGCATAATATAGTAGATAGAATGTACTACAGTATTGTACACCTTAAAAAGCTCTAGCTCTAGCTAGCAATGGTATATGTTTATCTCTTAGGGATAACCCATAATAACCATTTTTTATCCTTTACTTTTTGCGAGACATAATGGACCAGAACCTCTCCTTCTCTGAGCACACCGGAAGGCGCGCTCACGCGCTGTCTCCGCTCTCGGAAGGTTGCACTCTGTTCTAAATGCACGTAGCAAGTTGTCACTTAAGTGCAAGTTGCGGATTTACACGGCGTGCATTAGGCCCATCATGACGTATACATGTGCAGTCTTTGCACGCACGACACCCCGATTCGTCCATAGGATGCTGATCCTCCAATGCCGATTCCTCCGTCAGGCCACCGGTTCCCCCTGGTTCATTCGGAACGAGATCCTCATCTCGATCTGAAAATCCCCACTATCGCCCAATTCTTGAAACGCAACTCGAAGCGTTTTTTCGAAACAGCCATGAAACATCGCAATCCTCTGATCTACCTACCGCCGCAATCGACGCGTGCCCAGCACTGGGTTGCGACGATCGCACTCTCCATGTCGCCATGAGTGCCCGCCGGAGCTCTGTCCGCCGTGCCACGATTTCCCGCGGCAGCGGAGTTACGCCCCGGCAGTTTGGCCTCCTCGCGCCACTCCCAAGTGTGCGCGAGGACCTTTGCCTCCAGATTCCATGGCAGCAATCCGGCAAGGAGGCCTGCTGCCTCACCGGAGATCATGCGGTATCCCCGTACCATCCGGATGGCCATGACCATAGGGCCGCCTTCAACCGGCGTGCTGGTTGGCGCCTCAATGTAGGCGCCCACATCGGTGCCCCGTATAGGGCCATGGCCCGCACGACCCCCGCGTAGTGCCTCCGGCAGGAGGCGTTTGGCCTCCCTAGATTGGGCAGGAGCCGTTTCAAGGCAGCCCCGGCCCGCTCCAGTCTGGGAGCCAAACGTCGGAAATGCTCCGCGAAGTTCCACCGGCTGTCGAGGACGAGTCCCAGGTACTTCATCGTCGAATCGACGCCGATGTGAACACCTGCTCCCACCGTTATCTGGGAACCCGTCGGTGACGCATTCCGAGGACCATGCAACCACATGGCCTAGGACTTGTGCAAGGCCACCTCGAGTCCCAGTTGCCGGATCCTATCCACGATTGTGTGTCGCCAAGTCGGCCGCCACCTGGTACGACGTACGTCGTACGACGGGCGGATTTTGTCCCGCACCGTTTTGTCTGGGCGTCCCCACGGGTCTCTGTTCAGAGTCTCCAGCGACTCCTCGCGGGCCAGTGACCTGGCCCGCAGGATCTCTGCTCGGAAGGCGGTCTTCGCCGCTCTGTACCCTTCGTACAGCTTCGCCTGAATGGCTTCCGCATCCGGAGGGTGGATACGCAGCCTGCGGTGCCTGGTGTACCGATGCCGCGCAGCAACGCACGCCTCGTCCAGAGCTGTGAGCTCCGGCGACCACCAATACACCTGGCGTGAAGCGCGTCCTGGCTGGACCCGGGGCATTGCCACGTCGGACATGGCCTCCCGGAACCACTCCGCCTCGTCGTTGATGTTAGCAGGCCTGTCCGGTGGTAACACCCAGGCCTGCACGATCGAGGCTTCCAGGAGGAGCCCCTGATCCAGCTGCTTCAGCGCCCATCGCGGACCACATGGGACCTGTTGAACCGGCGCGCTTGAAGTCTGAGCGGAGACCTCAAACCGGATGTACCGGTGGTCGAAATACGTCTCCACCCCCTCCATGACGCGCCAGTCGCCGACACGCGGCGACAGAGTGGGGCTGGCGAACGAAATGTACACCACCGACTCACCCCGCATCCGCACACACGTGGCGACAGAACCCCAGTTTAAGACGACCAGGCCCACCTCTAGAGCCCAGTCCTCCACCATTCTACCCCGTACCCCGTCCCTATCCGTCAACCGGGAAACCCAAGCCAAGTTCTTGGCATTGAAGTCCCCGAGGACGAGCACGTGGAGGGAACGAAACCCGATGACGACGTCTCTCAACTCCGCAAGAGAGTTGTGGAACATGGCGAGAGTTCGGCTCGGGGAGAAGTACACCCCTACCACGACAATCTCCCCGAACCGTATTGCTACACAACCCCTTCCCCTCTGGACACCCTCGAGAGCCTGGGTACCGGCGGCGGCCGACGAAATTAGGCTCACTGAGCCGCTCAGGTCCTCCACCCGGTCATCCTTGGGCGGGACAAAGTACGGCTCAGCGACCACGGCGATGTTAATCGACTACTGCGCCATGCTCTGGAGCAACAGATCCTGAGTGGTGGCGCAGTGGTTGATGTTCGCCTGGAGGAGGCGTAATGGGGCCATCACTGGAGGTCCATTTCAGCCCCCTCCAGAAGCCCCTGAGAGGGCCCTGCCGTGGTGGCAACGGTGGCGATGACGACTTTGAAGGCGGCAGCGACGGCGGTAGTGGCGGCGGCTGCGGCGGTGACGGTGGTGGCGGAGGACGTACCCCTGCCTCGGCTCCTGGTTTTTGTGGGTGTAGCGCAGGCCTTGCTCCCAGCCCGGTATTCGGCCAGCTTGCCAGCTGCCGCACATACATAGCAGTGCGGCGTGGCATTGCACGAGCCAGCCTTGTGACGGGGCTGACCGTAGCAGAAGCAGTGACCGCTGCGGTCCACCTCCGAGGTGCATTGCACTCCCACGCGCACTTGGTGGGCCTGGACACTCAAGCCTCGTCCGCACTTAGGGACGCCCTAAGCCTTTCGGCCAGAGCGTCTGCGGTCGGGCCACTGGCCGCACCAGGGACTTCCAGCATCCGGGCCCCAGTCACGGTGACCCTCATACGGATACGGTTGCCGTTGGCAACGCCTAGGTCCGCCAGGTCCACCGCCGCCCTTGCCTTCGCGATCACGTCGCGGCAGGTCACGCCCTTCTATTCTGCTTCCGGCTGTAGTGTGATCAATATAGCTGCGGACTTTGGGGCGCGTAGCCTTCGTTTGGCCGCCCTATTAGCCTTAGCCGCCTTCCTCTTCTCCCCGGCCACTTGCCATTCGGCGTCAGCCGGAGGAGATCTAGGAGATGGTGGGGCCAGCAGTCCTGGCACCACGGCTGGGGCCATCGCCACCTGCGCAGCTACCCTGCCCGTCTTGGTGGCACCGGTTTCGCCGGGGTCCGTCTCGACTGCGGTGCCGATTTGGCCGTTGCAGCCGTGGTGACGGCATACGTGGCCCCCCTCTGCTGCTGGCCCGAGGCCGGCCAACTCGCTACTAGCGGGGGGCGAAGGATTATGGCCTCCAGGGCGGAAAACCGACTCTGGAAGCCAGCCAGCTCCTGCCGCACCAGAGTCAGCACTCGGTCCTCCTCAGGCACAGGTCCAGCCTGCCCATGCCACGCTCCCCCTTGAGGCACCACCCTGGGGCCAACCTTTACATTACAAGCAGTCACAGTGGTTTCCATTACAGGCCTACTATATCACTGTTTGGTGATAAAACGCCTTGGTTATAGCTTTTGTTACTTGGTTAAAATTGAGCCATTTCATTATTTTCGCTACTGCCGACTCTGCTATAGATTTGATGGTCTCCCAAGTAGGTCCGTGAACTAAGATCGCGATGTCATCAGCGTATGTATATATTTTAGTAATTGGGAGGATCATTTTGCAGAGGTCGTTGACGTAGATCTTTGCAATAAGGTGGGGCCCCGAGATGTTGCCTCGGGGGACGCCGAAAGTAACGAACTTCTCATCTCAATTTTAAATCTCTGGGTGCGATTCTTGAGATAGTCTTTGAATATTTCAAGTGACACGCCACGTATACCTAGTGTTCTAGTTTTGAGGTAAGGATGGGGACAGAAACTGTATCAAATACCTTAGAGAGGTCTAGGAATAAACCTAAACATTTTGTCTTCTTGTCTAGATTTTTAGCTACCTCTTGTATCAATCCAAGCACAGCATCTTCTGTTGAAACACCAGCTCGGAAACTAAACTGGTTGCCTGCGATAATTTTAAATTTTTCCAAATAGGTCTTGAGACGATTGTTTAAGATCCTCTCAAGAACCTTAGAAAGTGTCGGCAAAACTGATATAGGCCTATAATTATTGATACAGTTTCTGCCCCCTCCCTTGTGTATAGGATGGACTATATATAGCCTTTTTAAGGGCATCCGGGAACACGCCTAATTGTAAACAGCGGTTCTATATGAAGTTACGTGGCGCTATCAGTACGTGGCGAGTTTTTCAATACAAGAGGCGATATACCATTCCGTCCAGTCGTTACAGTCGTTGCGTAACTAAGTAGGATAACCGACTCTATTTCAGCTCCATCTACTTCTAAGAGCGCAAAAGAGTTTACATGTGATGAGGCACACCTCATCTCGTCAACGGTTTTTTCCTACGTTACTGAAAAAACTGCAGACCTCATTCACGGAAGACTTAGGATCATTGCGTTATTTAATAGCTCAACGGGACTTGCACAAATTTTCGTGGTCTTGGTTATTTCCTGTATTGTTTTCAAAAAAAGCTTTGGTTTATTACTTGCTTCCTCAAGCTCACTCCTTTCGTATGATATAAATTTATAGTTTTCAAAGGTCATTACAAAAGTTACGGTAACGATTGTATGTAATTTTAAGGATAAGGTTGTCTGGTGCTTTCTTGGACTGTATGTGTAACTTATCTCGGTGTCTAATGCATTTTAGAAGACCAGGAGTTTTGCAAGGTTTTAGAGTTATTTTTTGTCTAGGGATTTTAGCTTGAACTGTGTTTGTGGATGTGACCATTGTTAGGATGTCTATAAATTTGTTCATAGAAATATTAGCATCCTCCCCATAGTGTATGCTAGAAAAGTAGGTATTTTCCAGTTCTAGCTTAATTGCTTCATGGTTCAGGCGGGTGGAAAGGTAACATGTACGGCGCGCAGAGTTTACGTCTATGATCTCGAGGAGAATCGGCTTGTGGTCAGTAATATGGGACTCTAAGACCAGTGTGTTAGCATTTTTCAAGGCAAGTGGGAAATTCGTGAGTGGGCAATAACCCTTGAGAAGCATTTAAGATGAGGTAGTCAAGACATTTGCTGTCGGCATTACGTTTTATTTAATCAGTGTTTAATTCGCGCACTAATACTATATTTCAGCAAGCGGATATGGTATCATAGATATTAGTCAAACTGGTCTTGAAATGATCAAAATCGTCGGTGGATTTGTATCACGGAGAGCAGTAGATTGCCACTACTGCTAGCTTGTTTTCTATTTCACACATGTGGCAAATTCCGAAAATTCGTAAAGTTCTATTATTTACGATGTAGTATTATATCCGGGAGGTTACTAACGTTTTACAAATAAGCCTGTATAGCTATTTATTATAGCTGTATAGCTATTTATATAAAAGTTTATTATAATTATTTATTAGAATATTTTTTTAAATGAGGTTTATTTTTATCATTAAGTTTTCCAATTTCTATTTTTCTAATTCGTTGATTAATGACATCATTGTTTAAACTATGACTGTATAACCAGTTTAAACCGTCTGTTTATTTAAAAGACACTGTAGTAGGTATAGAAATAAATACATTTATTAAATAATGGTTACACAATCAAAATACTTAGCCATCCCACCTCGGGCCACAGCATCTCCCGTCGTGAGGGCTCGCTCGCGCATGATGGTGTCCACCGTGGAGTACCCCCTGCGGAAACCAAACTGGCTCTCCGCCAAATCCAGCCCCACCCGCACCAGCCGCCCGACGAGGGAAGTGAGAACCTGCCCTCCTCCAAGCATGCGCTTAGGAGCCCTCTTAGTCGAGGCCCGAGAGCCTCCGAGGCCAGGATCCAGGCTTTGCCAGGCAAGCCGTCCTGGTCCAGGGTCGGTATTCTTGGCATTCAGCATACGTACCGCCACTCTCAACTCTACCTACTACCGACGGCACGGTTGGCGCAGCGGTTAAGCGATTGACTGCTGCGCTGCGTGTCGCGGGTTCGATTCCCGCACGGAACAAATATTGGTATGACCTACACGTAGTTGTTCCGGGTCTGGCTATTTGTGTATGTGAGTTTAATGTTTGTAAACGCACCCACAATACAGGAGAAGTTCCTAGTGTGGGGCAACGTTTTAAAAAAAAAAAAAACTTCGTTCACCTCTGGAGTACCGTCGATGTCGTCGGTGTGTTCCGCATCGGGCAAAGCAGGAGGCGGAGCCATGGGCGGGGGAGCATGCTCCCCTCGCGAAGGGAACAGAGCGCTCACTACGTCCGCACGAGCTGAGGCCGGAGACTCTGCGTCATCAGGGGAGCCCACGGGTGGATTTTGTCCCACACCGTTTTGTAGGGGCATCTCCACGGGTCTCTGTTCAGAGCATATTTAATAATGTACTCTGTGGTTCAGAGTCTCCAGCGACTCCTCGAGGGCCAGTACCCAGGCCCGCAAGATTTCCGCTCGGAGGGCGGTCTTCGCCGCTCTGTACCCCTCGTACAGCTCCGCCTGAATGGCTTCCGTATCCGGAGGGCGGATACGGAGCCTGCGGTGCCTGGTGTACCGGTGCCGCGCAGCAACGCACGCCTCGCACAGAGTTGTGAGCTCCGGCGACCACCAATACACCCGGCGTGAAGCACGTCCTGGCTGGACCCGGGGCATTGCCACGTCACATACGTCGGACATGGCCTCCCGGAACCCCTCCACCTCGTCGTTTATGTCAGCAGGTCTGTCCGGTGGTGACACCCAGGCCTGCACGATCGAGGCTTCCAGGAGGAGCTCCCGATCCAGCTGCTTCAACGCCCATCGCGGACCACACAGGGCCGGTCGGACCGGCGCGCTCGAAGTCTGGGTGGAGACGTCAACCGGATGTACCGGTGGTCAGAATACATATCCAAGTCTTCCATGACGTGCCAGTCGATAATACGCGGCGACAGAGCGGGGCTGGCGAACGAAATGTCCACCACCGACTCACCACGCATCCGCACACATATTATGATGAGCATTACATAGGCGTTACGGTCGCGAAGCTTATTTTTCTCAAGATACAACTTGACACTGACCTCCAAATTGAAAAAAACGTAAGACAATTTGAATTTCGCGGGCTATTTCATCGGATCTCGGTTTACTACTTTATATTTTTGAGCCATGAATTATAATGGATTTTGCGCCCAGTGTGATGCCAGTAAGTACCCCCGATCATTGCAGCACGTCCTGCTCTAAAAGTCTAAAACCCGCAGACAAACTAGAGGAAAAGAAAGAGATAGAAACTTTTAAAAGTCACATTTGACGTGGGCGTGGGTAGCCTTATGCCGCCCTAGATAATCTGCGCTAAACTCGTTTAACCGATCGCGTCAGCGCGTTGCAGTATTCACAAACGCAAACGTCACTGCTGTGTTCGGTCCGAGTTGTAGAAAATCGAAGTCGTGAAAATTATAATCAAATATTGATTTCTGTAACTTACAAAAAATGGCAAATATATCACGCTGAAAACTATAATTAAAAACGCAAACATATTTGAAACGTACGAACATCATCGAGTAAAATCTAAGAATATTATTTTGGTGGTACCACTGCCCTTTCGTTTCGTTACAAAATGTGATGGATCGGTGAAGGTCGCAGATTCTGTGGAAACTATATCGACGTCATTTTCCGTGTCCGTACGTTTTTAGTCTTGTCGTGTTTGCGAACGATACGGTTTACGTAACAAGAGTTCTTGACAGCGCTTTGCAATCACAGAAAACCGATTACGCAAAGATGTTGAGCGTATGGACGAGAACGGCCCGCGGCGGGCGCGCGCTTGAGCGCTCTCTCGCCAGCATCGTGGAGCTTCCCAAGTTCCAGGATTTCGGCGTGCAGAACGAGCCGGTACTGGAGTACCGCCAGGGCAGCGCGGAGCGCGCCGCTCTGGTCGCTGAGCTAGCGAAGACCGCCGCCGTCACCGAAGAGGTGCCTATCGTCATCGGCGGCGAATGCATCAAGGAGGGCGAGCCGCGGTACCAGGTGATGCCGCACGATCACAGCAAGAAGATCGCCAAGTTCTACTACGCGAGTGAGAAGACCATACAGAAAGCAATCAAAGTGTCAGTGGATGCTCAGGTGCGCTGGGATCGCACACCGCTGCAGGAACGTATTCGTATCTGGCAATGTGCTGCTGAACTGATGGCTGGAGCACACAGGCAAAAACTCAACGCTGCCACAATGCTGGGCCAGTCTAAGACTGCAATTCAAGCTGAAATTGATTCAGCTGCGGAACTCATTGATTTTTTCAGATTTAATGTATTCTTTTTAAAAGAGAGTGCCAAATATCAACCTATTTCTGAAGATCCCTCAGTAACTAAAAATTCTCTGAGATTCCGAGGTATTGATGGATTCATTGCAGCAATTGCTCCTTTCAACTTCACTGCTATTGGGGGCAACTTGGCTTACACACCTGCTCTCATGGGTAACGGTGTAGTCTGGAAACCATCTGATACGGCTATTCTATCAAATTGGAGGATCTTTAACATTATGCGTGAAGCTGGTTTACCTGATGGTATAGTTAATTTTGTTCCAGCAGATGGACCAACTTTTGGAGGCACCATTACTTCCTCTTCTAAATTGGCAGGTATTAACTTTACTGGATCTGTGCCAACATTCAACTGGCTGTGGAATGAAGTTGGTAAAAACCTTAACCGGTATAATAATTATCCTAGGCTGATTGGTGAGTGTGGAGGCAAAAATTACCACTTTGTGCATCCTTCAGCAGATATCCAAAGTGTGGTCACATCCACTATTCGCTCAGCATTTGAATATTGTGGGCAGAAATGTTCAGCTTGCTCAAGAATTTATGTCCCTAAATCTCTGGCTGAGCCAATCAAGAATGGATTAATTAAAGAGTGTGCTAAATTGAAGATTGGTGACCCAACAGACTTCAAAATGTTTGCTGCTGCTGTCATTGACGACAAGGCTTTCAATAGAATCACAGGTTACATCAAAAATGCCAAGAACAATCCCAAGAACAAAATAATTGCTGGAGGGGAATTTGATGACAGCAAGGGCTACTTTGTCCAGCCCACTATAATTGAGACCATGGATCCCCATGATAAGCTTATGGTTGAAGAAATCTTCGGACCTGTACTCTCCATGTATGTGTATGATGACCGTGATGTCGACAAGACAATGTCACTCATAGGCTCATCAACCAAATTTGCACTGACAGGAGCAGTATTCTCAATGGACAAGAGTTTCCTCCTGAAAGCTCTGGATGAGCTCAAGATGACTGCCGGTAACTTCTACATTAATGACAAGTCAACCGGCTCGGTGGTGGGACAACAGCCATTCGGCGGCGGCCGCATGTCTGGCACCAACGACAAGGCCGGCGGGCCCGTCTACGTCATGCGCTGGACCTCGCCGCAGTCCATCAAGGAGACCTTCGTCCCCTTGCGCGACGTCGACTACCCCTACATGAGGGATTAAATTGAAAGAAAAGCAAAGATACACATACTTGATATCAGTACAATAACAATAACTACAAACATATTCAATAATTAATAATTATATGAACTAGTTAAGATTGCTGAATAATTAGGCTTATTAGATGTTATATGTTTTCTCATGATGTAACTTTAAAGTATTATTTTTCTTAAAATATTGATTATATTAATTATTAATATATATAATTAGAGTAAATAAAAGTAGCAATTTACAAAGTAGGTAGTATACACAAGCACAAAGGATGTATAATTTGTCAAAGGTACGTGTTTGTGTATTCTACAATAGTACTATCTGTTATGTGAAGCAGTAGAAGCACTCACTGACTAGTGTAGGTAGACTTGATGGTTGATGATGTAACTATTTGTGTGATATAAGTTAAACTACTAGTGGCGTCTGGCGTCTCTCCTCGCTTGCTATCGCCCTGCGACTGTCAGGAATGTCTTATCAGAATATTATTTGCTTTTTACTTCTTATCAGTCTACTCTGTTATTTATCTGTTTGATTTTCAGCTTTGCCTGCTCTCTGACTCAATTAATTGCATTTATTCTCTATGTTAACTTGCCTTTAAATTCATAAATTCGTGTTTGCAATTTGAACAAAACCATTGTTACGTTTATTAGTTTTTCATTTCAGGTGCTAGTTCCTGTTACTTGTTTGTATGACTAAGTTTGATCTTTAATTACAATAAAAATATTGATATGATTAAGTGTCTATTGTTTTATTGACTAAAGTAAGTAACTTGATGTCACCCTTTCACTCTCGCTCGTTTAGGTATTTTGCGAATCATAACTTCCCTTCCAAAGCTAAATTAAGTTTCTGTCCTTGTCAATTGCATGCATCCCTGTACATGTATTATGGTAGAACGTAACTTGCAGTAGTGAACGTATCATTTTTGAAATAAATACAGATGCGGCCAAATGCGTGTACCGCTCGCCACGCACAGTGAAGTGTTCCCATTTGCGATTAATATTTACGCATGCACACTTGCAGAGTATTTCTTTAGATAACTTTTATATAAGTATAGATACCTACCTAGAGGTATCTATACTTTTTAGATGTACGGTAAAAATAACTTTGTTTTACATCGTTTTTTCTGGCCGAATGTATACGTAATCTTTATAATTATGGGACCCAACGATACACCACACGTATGTGGATTGATTCGTGTTTTTTATAGGTAACTCTAGTTCTTGACGTTCTTGTTACCTACACAAAGGCGAAGGATTTGGGCACGATCGAAGCACTAGGGCTTCGATCTAGTCCATCAATAACAGTACGATGGGTACCTACATAAAGATATTCAACGGAGCAGGTAATTTACCTAAACCAATAAAAATATAGGTAGGTAGCTACGATGGATGCCTGAACACGAAGTAGGAAAATAGGTCATAGGTAGGACTCAAGGTCTGTGCAAAGGATCGATGAAAGTCGGAACTTTTTATTATCTATATACTTATATGAAGAGCAAAGACAAACGAGTGGTCGAGCAGGTACTCTGTCTAAGTCGATATATTTGGGTAAGGTCGTAAAAAATGTACTATTACAAGTTTTGTTGTGAGCCCATGTTTAAATGTGAATACTTCCTTATATAAAAATGTACTCTGTGGAGTCTGCGGTGAATACCAATACCATGCTCTAGCTATATCATATCTCTAACCAACAGGATGCTATTTAGGGTTGCCAGTTTGCCACCCGTACTTTTTAATAAAGTATTGTACGTTATTTTATGTAATTGTACTCTATACTTAGTTTATTTCGCATGATTTTATTTCTTTGGGATTTTGAAAACTTTAGTCGGAAGTATTTTTTCGTTTAACGAAATTTATCAATTGGTGCTGAATCACTCGTTTTTAACAATATATGAAATGCACAAACCGTGCGAAACCAAAACCCCAAAACAAAAACCTGACAGAAAGTTTTTTCGGTGATGAATTAGCAAATGGCGCGACGAAAGAAACAAAGCGTCTCTGAATTTGATAAAATAATAATTACTTACATAATTACTTTAATTTAAAATATCTGGATGACCGAGCTTTGCTCGGTTTTTTTTTATTGGTCTGACGTTTTCTAAAAATGAAACCTAGCTTGATCGATTTATCGAACCCGAAACCCCCTGCATACTAAATTTCATTGATTGTATATATCTAAGTTACCGGCCAGATCCGATTTCAGGTCAAATTAGTTTGTCCTAGGACAAACTGGTTTATTAAGCCGGGGCATCCCGATTAAATGAGTTAGTTTAGGTACACTTTGGTTGGTGAGCGAACCATGGTGCGGGGTCACATGAAATATCTAGGCCTAGTCGAGACCGTAGGTGGAACTTCGGCGAGCACTTCTGCCAACTTGCCCCGAAGTTGATCGGCACAGCTTCCGCTCTGAGTCGGCTACTGCCGAATCTGGGTGAACCGAGTGCGAACTGCCGACGGCGTTACACGGGGGTGGTGCGCTCGATAGCCTTGTACGGTACCCCGGTGTGGGTGGACTGACGGCCTGACTGCCCAGAACAAGGCTCAGCTGCAGAGACCGCAAAGAGTCATGGCTGTCAGGGTGATACGCGGATACCGCACAATCTCGGCTGAAGCGGCATTTACATTAGCGGGAACGCCCCCGTGGGATCTGGAGGCACGAGTGCCCAGAGGTGGGCCACACTGGATGAGTCGCGAATGTCATGCGTAGCAGTTCTTGCGGCCCACCCATCAAGGCGAAAGTAGGTGCACAGGCGGAGTTTCTAGTGGGTGCAAGCCCCACATAACCACGTCGTCTCCCCGGACGGCGTGGTATGCGTTAGGCATTACCTTCGCTGGAAAAAAAAAGGTTAGAACTGTGATCAACTCCAAAGGCTGTTAACGAAACGGCTAAATACTAAGAACAGACATTGTGGGCAGCCAAGGGACGTTCCTTAAGGGGAACCTAGTCGCGGGCTCGAACTCACTGATGGGCCTGGCTAAAAAGCACGCTGTCTCACCAGGCATCGTGTCCGACAGAGTTAGTACCAGTGATGACCAGTTAGAAGCTAGTCTACACGCACAACATTATTGAGTGAGATGCAGGATCACTTATAGTATAACAGGTATGAAAAAAATTAAGAACAGTCCTTCGGAAGATCGGGTTTTATGAAAAAACCACTGCATAAATTAATGACAAATAAAATTAGTTGAACTTTTCGATATTTGAGCTTTGTCGGTACCGACTTGGTTTTTCAGATTTTACAATTCTTTTTTAACATAAACAAGCCCAAAGTTAGGTTAAATTAGCAAGAAAAACGAATCTTTGTTGGCTCCTAACTTTTTAATGGCTTTTTATTTTAGTATTCTGTTTCCGTTCAGACAATATTAATAATGAGACAAAACCATACCATGTTCAATTTTTGATGTACATTGTCGAACAGTGGAGTAATACACTCCCGAAGTTTGTATAGGAAAAATGTGTACTAGATTCACCTTAAAGCCCCGACAACCCACAATGTGGGTCCTCCCGATCCAGCGGTTTTTATCTTTATTCTTAATACAAATAAGGTTTAATATCGTCTGCGATAATTTAGCTCCATGGGCCGATAGTCACTTTTGCAAACTACATCATTCAAATGGATAAAAGATATGTAGCAAATTAAAAAAAAAATAGTTGACAGTGACGTTCCGAACGCGTGTGTCGACAGGGCGTTATCGTGAATGCTCTCTAGTTATTTAGTGTTTTTCCTTATTTTTTGTGCATATCACGCTTATGATAAGTCTGTTTGGTATAGGACAAACTAGTTTGGCCTGAAATTGGGTTTCGCCGGTAACATACAGGGTGTCCAAGAACCTGGCGTCCAACTGGATTCCCACGATGCCCCAAGTTCTAACAGTACTCAGAAAAATATTTTAAAAAATCCACCCCATGTACTTACAGAATTATACTGATTTAAAAAAAAAAGGGGAAATGAGCACCCTGTGACATACTTTTGAATGCTGTGACTGCTAATGCTGATAATTTCGATATTTCTTGGAGGTTTTGTAATCTAGGGTATTGCTGTGTCTAAATAGAATGTAAAAATAAAGTACTTATTGTACCATTTTAAAATAAAATATTATTTTAACTAAAGGTGATATGGAAAACTATTGAATTTCGCAACTTTGACCGACTGTAGTGTAAAAAAAATGTACCAAAATAGTATGGCAAGTGACGTCAAATTTTGACGCGTTTATTCCTCTTTTTAAAAAGGTATAATACTTACACATTAATTTGAAAAAAAAAATTTTGATAATATTTTTACTCAACAACCCAATTTTTACGATGTCTTACAGAATTCTTAGAAAGAAAAATTTACGACGAATTGAATCTAACCTCTAAAGAATTACTATTGTATGCTCATAAAAATAACAACAGGCCTCTCAAAAAACAGGTTAGACCGTAAGGGACGGTATGTGCATGCATCTCACCATAGTGATTCGTTATTACAACATGAGGGAGCAAGACAGAAACTATCTTTGCGATTTGCTGGTTCTTCTTTATGGTACCCCATTATTCAGGTAAGAGTGAGGGAGAAAAAGGTTAGAGGTGCGAGTGAGATAGATAGTGACGCTATCTGGGATCGTGCTATTTAGGATAACAGTACGGTCAGTACGCGTCACTGCCTCCTGCCGTTACTACGCACCTCTCTCTTATTGTTACCATTGATCACGTACTACGATTTAAAGCTTTGTTTATTGGACTCGATTACTCTTTGTGCTCTGGACTTTGAAACGAACTCTTTACGACGACCTTTGCCTGTGTTTGGACAGTTTGTGTTTTGTGTGTGCTACCATGGCGACCTACACTCCGCAAGAATACGCAAATATGCACTACATTTATGGAGAATGTAGAGGTAATGGACGAGCTGCAGCGAGACTTTACAGAGAAAGGTATCCGAGGGCTACGCGATATCCCGACCATCGAGTTTTCATTAATGTGCACAGATCACTATGTGACGGGCGGTTCCCCAATCAAGTAGCTGGTGAAGGACGACCCGTAAATGACTTCATACGCGATGAAGTTTTAGAGGCGGTGTCGGCAAATCCAAGCATCTCTGTGCGAGGAATAGAAGCTGATACGGGGATACCGAAGAGCACAGCACACAGTATTCTCCAAAAAGAAGAATATCATCCGTACCACGTACAGCGAGTGCAAAGTCTTTTACCTCGAGACTATCCGAGCCGAGTCGCGTTTTGTGAAACAATCCTGCAAAAACATCGAGAAGACGAAAACTTTATCGACAAAATTTTGTGGTCAGATGAATCAACATTTAAGAAGGATGGCTACATGAACCTACACAACTTGCACGAGTGGCATGTGGAAAATCCGCACTTGATGCGAGAAGATAGATCCCAGTACCGGTTCAAAGTGAACATGTGGACCGGTATTCTCTGTGGGAATATTATTGGTCCATTTGAGATGCCCGAGAATTTGACTGGCGAATCATATTTAAATTTTCTTCAAAATGATTTGCCAAACTTACTAGAAGAGACCCCACCAGATATGTGGTTCCAACACGACGGCTGTCCAGCACATTTTCGCGTATCCGTTAGAGAGTTTTTGGACGAGCAATACCCGAACAGGTGGATTGGGCGATCAGGAACAATCCCGTGGCCAGCCCGCTCACCTGACTTAAATCCGCTGGATTTTTTTTTCTGGGGAACTATGAAGGAGCTCGTTTATGCGAAGCCCATTAATGACATCGCTGACCTTCGTGAGAAGATAACACAAGCAGTGCAGGTGATACGTCAAAAAAGTTACTCGCGAAACATAAAGCGGTCCTTTTTAAGGAGAGTGAGAGCTTGTATTGCCGCGGGTGGTCAACATTTTGAACATTTATTGTAATAAAATATCTTTAAAATAACATTCTTTGCTTTTATTCTACTGGGAACCCATCTACCTGTGTGTATTTCCTTCTTGCTCACTCTTGGAACCGAAGTAAATAATAGTAGTAACATAACAGTTTCTAAGATAAGAAAGGGTCCGACAGTTACCGTTACTAGGTAGGCACTTCGTAAAAATTGGGTTGTTGAGTAAAAATATTATCAAAATTTTTTTTTTCAAATTAATGTGTAAGTATTATACCTTTTTAAAAAGAGGAATAAACGCGTCAAAATTTGACGTCACTTGCCATACTATTTTGGTACATTTTTTTTACACTACAGTCGGTCAAAGTTGCGAAATTCAATAGTTTTCCATATCACCTTTAGTTAAAATAATATTTTATTTTAAAATGGTACAATAAGTACTTTATTTTTACATTCTATTTAGACACAGCAATACCCTAGATTACAAAACCTCCAAGAAATATCGAAATTATCAGCATTAGCAGTCACAGCATTCAAAAGTATGTCACAGGGTGCTCATTTCCCCTTTTTATTTTAAATCAGTATAATTCTGTAAGTACATGGGGTGGATTTTTTAAAATATTTTTCTGAGTACTGTTAGAACTTGGGGCATCGTGGGAATCCAGTTGGACGCCAGGTTCTTGGACACCCTGTATACAAGAATTGCCCGTTTAAAGGTATTCGATATGGACTGTAAAGACGTGCAATTACTTCGAAGAGATACCAATTTGATACAAACTGCAAAAAGCAACAAAAATATGTTTTTAAACATAATAGTAAAGAAAAAACATGTTGTACTTTATTTTGATACTATTTTTTTTCTTACCAATGTACAGACGCCAGCACGAGCACATCAAGCTACCCCAAACTGTCAAATTTTCCCAGTTGAACATGAACCTTATTCGTTTGTGATAAAGTTTGAAATCTACCAAAGAAATTTGACAGATTGGAGTAGCTTGATGTGCTGGCATCTTTACATTAACTGCAAAAAAAAAGGTGGCAACCCTAATGTTAATGTTATAATTTACACTTCTACACTAATATTAAAAGAGGAAAGATTTGTATTTTTGTATGTAACGAATAAACATAAAAACTACTGGACCGATTTCAAAAATTATTTTGCCGTTAGAAAGCTACATTATCACTGAGTAACATAGGCTATATTTATTACTAGAACAAATTTGAGATCCTTAGAAATCCCTACTAAACCAACCCAAGGTGTAAAAAAATTAGCCCTATATGTCTTTCATCGCATGCGCTGCGGAAAGTATTGATGACAGACAAAAAAATGTTCTACAATATTATAGAAAATATCAATATCTATAAAAAACTTTGCGAGACCATATGTCCAACTATTGTAGTTACGTCACTGTAGCTACTTTTTTTACATTTTAAAAGTTGATAGAAATGCCGATCAAAATCAGACCATGTTATCCATACCTTTGTATTAATTCTTAGCCAAATAAATTATCTGTTGATTACTTTTTGAATTATTGAAATCGGACATTCCATTTAAAAGTTATTATGAAATTACTGACTAAAACCCACCCGTGTTCCCTCAGTTGCCTGTGTGCCGGGGGCCACGGTATTTCTGTCAAACCACCCGCACCACTGGCAGGCATCGGCCCTTGCGGGCCGCATCAGTTGGTGCTGATATCCCATTGAAGCGCGCGTGGAACAGAACGCGCCGCGTCGACCCGGGCTTGGCCCTTAACGGACAGCGAGCTAACCATTACTCGCTGTCTATATGCTTCTTGTTATTGGCATATTATTCGTCAGGGTATATATGTTCTGTGCATATTATTTTCCATAGATTAATTCATTTTCATTTGTGGTCGCGACAGTCTCAAATTAATAATCTGAGGCGACAGTGAACGCGCCTTGTCCTCGTGAAGGTGATCGGCGGCGGCGATCTCTCGCGTCCGACCCTGGTCCAGGCCATGATACGGAGCGAGAGTGCATGGCTAGCAGTCGCCTCCTTCAGCGAAGCAGTTATACTCGCAAAGAGGGAGGCGGCGCACGTGAGGGAGATGCAGTACATGCGCCCTCACAGCCGTGGCCTTCGCAGGAGACGCCCTGGGCGTCGGGAATCCCACGCTGATTCCCGGCCACCGTAGGCACGGGCTTGCGGACGGCGAGTAATGGGTAGCTCGCTGTCCGGTAAGGATCAAGCCCGGGTCGACGGCGCGTTGTGTTCCACGCGCGCCTCAAAGAGATGTCAGCAGCAACAGATGGGGCCCGCAAGGGCCGATGCCTGCCAGGGGTGCGGGTTGCTCGAAAGAGATACCGCGGCCCCTGGCATACAGGCAACTGAGGGAACACGGGTGGGTATTAGTCAGTAAAAGTCTGACACGCCCTCCCGCTCCACCCAGAGCGGAGTTATTTGATGATTTCCCACACAAAAAAAAAAAATGTCCAGAGTATTTTAATAAAGAAATCGCCCTTGATTTGTGACCGGTATTCATCGTTGAAGTTTGAATTGAATTTTCGAGTGTGTTCAGTGTTGCCAGATGACCGGCTCGCGTTCTCCCCAAACCTTCCCTGAAATCCCCCCAAAATTTGAAGAAAAACACCCCACAAATGGCAATTTTTTTTAAAGATACAATTTCACCAATAGCGTCCATGACTAAATCAGCCTTTTAACCCGTGTCATTTGCAGTTCCGTTTTTTTCTGAGTTAAATCTGTTTATCATCTTTGAACTGGATTTAAAATGAACACATCCTTCTAGCAATGTATAATTTATTCTCAAGATGGATTCGGCAGTGTGAATGGCCAATCTGTTTCGAAGTTTGTCTTTAATAATAGCTACTTGAAAGAAGGCTCAAATGCGTTAGAAAAACGCAACGACAAAATTCCTAGTGCCGTACAGTACAATTGTGTTGATAAAAATCCCCCAGTTCCCTCCACAGTTTTCTCTCCAAATATCCCCCCAAAATTTTGTCCCCCCAATTCTCCCCCTATAACTTAGAAAAACCCCTATATTTGGGGGGATTCCCCCTAATCTGGCATCACTGAGTGTGTTGTTCCAGTTCGTTGTGTGTTATGGTGTTTGTTACGTCACACACTGGAATTTTATAAAGGAGACTGTTCACAACTGTGGCGAAATAAAAAAACCTAATGTTATTCTGACGTACCTAGTTAAGAGTGGAGTGTTATACTATTCTAATTTATAATTACTAGTGGTCCCGCATTAGTAGAAATTCGTCTGTTTTTTTTTATTTTAGCTCTCTGCATTTCTTCATAATAAACTTTAAATGTAGGTATCAAATCTCACACTCCTCCGTGAGCGCAATATTCTTAAAACGGTTCCGAAGTTTTTGCTACACGTAATATGTAATACATTAAAATGTAATAATTAAAAACGAACCCTAGACCTTGCAGGTTTCGAGTTTGCGAAACTAAACACCAAAATAATACAACAAAATATCATGGAATTAAAAATATTTAACAAAATAATGTGCTTACAACAAAAAAGAGTACCTATCAATTAATCTAGGTGTACTATTCATAAAAGAAACAAGCACTCAAAGCAAGAAACAAACTTAATTATAATGATGTGTTTATAAATCAACAATTAGTATGGCAACTATAATTATTGCAAAGTATCACGGAGTTTTGTTTTACGTTTTTTTTTTATTATGAGTGCTGAGTCCATTTCGCACCACTCGCATTCGCACAGAGCCGCAATTCAAGAATTTTAAATGATAAGGTGCGTCTTGTAAAACTGTAATCAATAGGCGAACTCTGAAATAAAGTTAATTTAATGACAGTCACTGATTCTTTTTTTATATATCTGTTTTTCCTTTCAGCTTGAGTAGGCATCTGTAATAAATAAAAATAATAAAAACACTTGCCAAAAATGTTATGCTATGTTATTTATGAATATATAATAATATTAAGAATAAGAATGTATTTATCGCAAAAATAATTTGTTTTATAGTTATATAAGTAAATAATATATATACCAAGCAAATGACACTATAAACTTTTACTCCGTTTCATTAATTTAGTGTTTAATGTCATGAAAATAAATCATTCATATTTTAAAATGGATTTAACTTCACTTATTTCTAAGTGAACATAGACCTTTACATTAATCTAGTGCGTTGTTGTGTTTTATATCTTCCAATGCGTTATATTACATTTTTGACGACATTATTTTACCCATTTATAACCACCATTACAATCTCTAACTTATATAATTGTTATAACTTTATGACAGTAACATTGTATATTCATAAATTTAACCTATTATCCATTTATGTATTATGTACAGACGCCACCACATAATTGACCTCACCCTTGAAACAACATATTTTCAATTAATTACAGAATAAGGTCCAGTGATCCAGTCCGATTCAATTACAATTAATTTTTACATTTTCAATTTTCAATTAATACATTTTAGGTTTTGCTTACTTTGACAATATTTTTATTTACGTTCTTGCTTCTGTATACTAGAAGCAAGAACGTAAAACCAACCTATCCGAAATTATAAGTAGGTATATGTATGTTTTCCTGAAAATAGTTTCACACATAACATTATAACAACAGTCGACGACTCGACGCAGTATCTAAACGCAAATGACGTTATCATTTTGACATTTGTCAAGCTTGATGCGATGCGTCTTACACAGATAAAAAATGCTATGCTATGTATAGAACACGATAGGATTCTAGAATAGAGTAGAATTTTGCTAACATTACTGTTGTGTATTGGGTATATTAGTAGCTGCAAATATTAAATTAACACATTAAAGATGTCCAATGTATTTGGATTAATTGTGTCGGGCCGTCTCGTAAGTAGAAACCACGTTTCTACATAATATTACTGAATAAAGCCCCAAAATGAAGATGATTTGTGGTTTTCAGGTGCAGACAGACTTCGCGACATTGTCAGATACTCAGTTTCTCATCACAATCACGGAGGCGGATAATATCAACCATGCGGTGGTCTTCTTAACCGGTGTTTCTCCGTTGCCGGTCGGTACCGTCGGCATGGTCTACTGGAGCTGGCCAGACGCCGCGGCGCCGCCCAACTGGCAGCTGCTCGGACACATTTCCAATACTAAACCCTCTGCTATTTACAAAATAGGAACATTGAAAAAGCTACATGAGCTATCTAGTAAGATTCTTTGATTAACAGTCTTTTAATTTATTCTGCTTGTGGTAAACTGGTGCTTTACCCACATTTCTCCTTATGGTTCACAGGTGACAATAAATTCATAACTGCATTTGGGCAACAGCAGATATGTCACAATGCACAGATTGGGATAGCCATTGAACCGGAATCAAATGTGCAAATCCTCACCTCCTCAGTTGTAAGTATGCATTGATCAATACCAAACTTTCTCTGACCTATAATAAACACCCCTGACGAGTGAATACACACAACAACAATTACTGTTTCAGTCACTACAACAAAGCAATTACATAACATTTGCCCAGAAGATGCTAGAACACTTGGTGAACTTTGTGGCATCATTCTCGGTGACCCAGGACCAGATGACCCCAACTCCGGGTGTGTCCTACATACCACTGAACACTTTGCACACATGGTACCAGAACTTCGAGAGGAGGCTACAACAAAACCCCAATTTCTGGAAAAATTAATGCAATTCATAAAATAATAATGTAATAATTTAGCTGTATATCCAACATGGAACATCAATGCAATGAAACTAGAATAATTTAATATTTAGGTTCAATGTGTATCTGAATCTATACAGCTTTTGCGTGATATCATGGTCATTCAGTTAGTAGTACATGAAACCAGTGAGAAATGCATTTGTTCAGTTATTGACCCCACACAAATGTGTGAATCTTGTAAGCAGGTGACTACAGTGTTTACCCATTAATGTATTTGAAGTGATAGGCTATAATAATATATGACCATTTGTAACCTTGTCATTGATGTAGAACCCACAATAAGAAATGTAGTATTCATAACAATGTGTTATACAAGTGCATGTGTTGGCACTGTTTGGTTGTGGACAGCTAATTATATGTATAACCCACCTAAAATGATGTTTTTGTTTGGTGATACTTGTTTCCCGTGGAAACAAACTAAAACTACACTGTTCTGCTTGCTTGATTTGCAATGAGTTGTATCTGCAGCCGAGACCCTAGTGGTAACATCAGTAATAAAATCTCTTTTGTATGTCTGTACATTAGACAAAGACTGCTTATGAATAACAATTTTGATAATAAAGTATTTTTAAATCAATACACAGCATCTTTGATTTTATCGCATTCCTGTATTCTCGAAGGATTAGCCAGTTGTATTCAGTTCATGTCACACACATTTCACTAGTATTGTTTTTATCTTGACAGGGACTTTATTACTTACTCAATTTGTGGCCAGAACAAATAGTAATGATGATGTCATCATTACTATTTGAACATATTGTTTAAGAAATAAGTAACTAAAAACTTTAATAAAAAACCCAAATAGTTTACCTTAGCTTTATTAACGTACAGGTTGTTTACAATGAGGTAACATAACAACATTCTTCTGAACACAGTAAGTATAAAAGGCACACATGTTTAAACATTTACCTCCTTATTTATAAACGTTACTTAAAGTTAAGTAATGACTACAGTACATTCGCGTTAGGAATGCAGTGAGTCATCATTATTCGTCGGCCTAGCCCCGCCCCCTAACCAATTAAATCTTTTCAAATTACAAAGTCAAGTTCATAATGACAGTTGAAGGCATTGCTTCGAACGCAACGGTTACAGATTTAAATTAAAAAAAATGAATACATCTCCAATTCGTAAAAATAAAAGTGATTCGATAATTCATAGTGGGGAAAGAAAAGTAATTTACAATGTTTTTAAGTATTTTAAACAGTGTGATTTAAATGTGACTGTGGACAGCATAGTACAAAAAACGGCAGATGCATGCGGTGTGTCCGAGAGAACAGTTTATAGTATTCTCAGTGAAAAAAAGGAAAATAATACATTGAAATCGCCAGTGATAAAAAGGGCCCAGAAGTCTATGATTGATAAATTCGATGAATTAGATTTTTATAAATTCATTAAATTTAATCTTTTAAAATATAATTTGTTTGAATTTAACACCACTGTGAATACACCTTTATCTTGCAGTCGCACTGATGACTCACTGCATTCTTAACGCGAACGAACTTTAGCGTCTGTTTAACCATGCATTTTTGACGTTTAAACATAGCTTTAAACGTTTATAAATAAGGGGGTTATCAGATAGTGAACATCGCTGGTCCTTCTTGCGCGCATTGTCACTGTTACTCTAGTTTGTACTCGATAAGAAACATAAAGTTTACTCTGAGATCCCCATTACAATTAATCAACAATAAAAACTTATAGCGGCGCATAAAAGCGTCACTCTTCATATTTGTAACTGAACAACGTAAAATGCTCGCCGCGCGTGCATTGCGTAAGGCACTTCACTGTTTGTTTATGTAATATCAAACATAAGTTTCCATAACAATAGCTTCTTGTAATTAATTAATTATTACACATTTATATACTGTATTAAAAGTGTTACTGAAAGTGAGAAATTATAATATGAGACAAGACATGGATTTACAATCAATCAATTGTATTCATGACCCACCTTAATGTCCTTAAATCAGAAACGAACATCAACAGCTGTGCTTAGAATAGTTTAACTAATTACTTACCTACCGTAAAATACAAAAAATATGGTAGGTAGTTGTCAAATTATGGAACACTAAACTATTGAAGAGAACAAGTGGCAGTTTTTATCACATACATTAATTATTCAAATAGTTTCGACTGTACCTACGAGATGAGACTCAGATGTCTCATCTCGGAAATTAAATAATGATGTACAATCATGGATTGCAACCATCATGTTTACAAGAATAAATAAAAAAACATTACAACTATTAGATCATAGCATAATATAATAATTCAGCTATCCCACTTGGGGACATGGTTCACAGCCGTCGTTCACCTTCACATGAGGCAGCGAGGTGACGTCACCACACGCGATATCACGCTAACATCTCGCGAATAATGAGAATGCTAGAACATCAGTGTCGCAATGTCGCATTATAACTTAACTTAAAACATATCACTGTTACCAACATGGACATAGTTTTTCAAACAACCTCTAACAGAGGCTACTTTTTGTTAAAAATAAATTTGAATAGTCGGAAGGGAAGCGTCACGTAAGTCGTGCGACGAAATGCGCTCGCGGGTCGCGTTCCAGCAGGCGCGCCGCCAGCGCGCAGGCGCAGTGCGGCACGCTCGGGTCAGTCGTGGGCGGCGAGGAAGGGGTGCGCCAGCGCGGCGGCGGCGGAGATGCGCGCGCGCGGGTCGGGCTCCAGCAGGCGCGCCGCCAGCGCGCAGGCGCAGTGCGGCACGCTCGGGTCAGTCGTGGGCGGCGAGGAAGGGGTGCGCCAGCGCGGCGGCGGCGGAGATGCGCGCGCGCGGGTCGGGCTCCAGCAGGCGCGCCGCCAGCGCGCAGGCGCAGTGCGGCACGCTCGGGTCAGTCGTGGGCGGCGAGGAAGGGGTGCGCCAGCGCGGCGGCGGCGGAGATGCGCGCGCGCGGGTCGGGCTCCAGCAGGCGCGCCGCCAGCGCGCAGGCGCAGTGCGGCACGCTCGGGTCAGTCGTGGGCGGCGAGGAAGGGGTGCGCCAGCGCGGCGGCGGCGGAGATGCGCGCGCGCGGGTCGGGCTCCAGCAGGCGCGCCGCCAGCGCGCAGGCGCAGTGCGGCACGCTCGGGTCAGTCGTGGGCGGCGAGGAAGGGGTGCGCCAGCGCGGCGGCGGCGGAGATGCGCGCGCGCGGGTCGGGCTCCAGCAGGCGCGCCGCCAGCGCGCAGGCGCAGTGCGGCACGCTCGGGTCAGTCGTGGGCGGCGAGGAAGGGGTGCGCCAGCGCGGCGGCGGCGGAGATGCGCGCGCGCGGGTCGGGCTCCAGCAGGCGCGCCGCCAGGCCGAAGGCGCAGTCCGGGAAGCCCGCCACCCAGCGCGCCGCACTGAACTCCTCCGCCTGCGACACCACAACAGTTCATCCGACCTTCGTGTCCATGAAGGAGGCGGGTTCGTGGACACTCATAATTACATACATACATACGACCCCGGATACTAGCTAGTGGATCAAGGTTAGAAACTGGTCGGCCGCCAGTGTTCGCGATGAAACATAAACTGGGGGCCTACTCCCTAAGCGAAATCCGTAGTATCGGCCGTCGTTACGAGCGCTTCGCTCTCTGTCTAACTTACGGTATGTCCGTAAGTGAGACGGAGAACGAAGCGCCCGTAACGATGGCCGATACTACGGATTTCGCTTAGGGAGTAGGCCCCCTGGTCGGCCGCCAGTGTTCGCGATGGAACATAAACTGGTCGACTGCCAGTGTTCGCGATGGAACATAAACTGGTCGACCGCCAGTGTTCGCGATGGAACATAAACTGGTCGACTGCCAGTGTTCGCGATGGAACATAAACTGGTCGACTGCCAGTGTTCGCGATGGAACATAAACTGGTCGGCCGCCAGTGTTCGCGATGGAACATAAACTGGTCGACTGCCAGTGTTCGCGATGGAACATAAACTGGTCGACCGCCAGTGTTC
Organism: Polymixis lichenea; assembly: GCA_949091785.1. Classification (NCBI taxonomy): domain Eukaryota; kingdom Metazoa; phylum Arthropoda; class Insecta; order Lepidoptera; family Noctuidae; genus Polymixis; species Polymixis lichenea. The sequence goes on along the minus strand of OX420933.1, from coordinate 26,244,727 downwards.
GCGATGGAACATAAACTGGTCGACTGCCAGTGTTCGCGATGGAACATAAACTGGTCGACTGCCAGTGTTCGCGATGGAACATAAACTGGTCGACCGCCAGTGTTCGCGATGGAACATAAACTGGTCGACTGCCAGTGTTCGCGATGGAACATAAACTGGTCGACCGCCAGTGTTCGCGATGGAACATAAACTGGTCGACCGCCAGTGTTCGCGATGGAACATAAACTGGTCGACCGCCAGTGTTCGCGATGGAACATAAACTGGTCGACTGCCAGTGTTCGCGATGGAACATAAACTGGTCGACTGCCAGTGTTCGCGATGGAACATAAACTGGTCGACTGCCAGTGTTCGCGATGGAACATAAACTGGTCGACTGCCAGTGTTCGCGATGGAACATAAACTGGTCGACCGCCAGTGTTCGCGATGGAACATAAACTGGTCGACTGCCAGTGTTCGCGATGGAACATAAACTGGTCGACTGCCAGTGTTCGCGATGGAACATAAACTGGTCGACCGCCAGTGTTCGCGATGGAACATAAACTGGTCAGCCGACAGTGTTCGCGATGGAACATAAACTCACGTTTTTTCCCATGGGGGTAGGCACAAACTTCAGAACGCTACCTGCTACGATCCAGATACTCTTTTTGCCTACTCATGGTTACGTGACCAAAAATCGCAATCATTATGTGAGACTCGCATTGCAGCGGTTTTAAACTTGGTCGCTAGTCCGTATTCGGCCATCCGACATAAAACATTGCACTGGAGGCTTTTACTAATTGGGGTGTCCATGAAATTGGACGATACAGAAACAGACACCCACAGTTCTTGATTGTTAGCCCGACGATTTCCATGGCGTCTTAACTTAGTGAATGATCAAGTTTTATGTTTTACTATTCGGTTATTATTTATATAAGTGAAATATCATTCATAATCCATTGCCGAACTGCAGTATTTGGGGTAGAGTTTGAAAAAGATTAGCTTCTTCTTTTGCTCTCACATAACATTATTATTTTTACATACATCGCACACCTAGATCTAAACAGAGTTAACTCAAAAAATCACTTTTTTCAGAAAAGGTCAAAAACTGTTAACCTTGTGCATTGGAGAAGTTACCTATATACATATTTGCTTTGCAAGTTCTTCTAGAAAAATATTTTAAATCTGTTTTATTGGGCGATAGGTAGAGAGTTAAGGAATTCAATGGTAAGCATAAGTCAAAACTCCCAATTTTTGACTTAGCTCCCTTTAGATCTAGGTGTGCGATATTAGAGTTGACACTCTCTACCAGACCTACAGCGAATTTTATTAATTTACTGCACATGCAAAAAAATTACTTTGTAACCTGATCTATGATTTTGGTTAAGATACCTTTTTGATATCATCACGGCACAGGCACTGATCCCGAGGCAGCCGGCAGCGAGCGCAGGCCGCGCACGCGCCGTTTGATGTCGCCGGCGGGCAGCCCGCGCCGCGCAGGCGCACCGCCAGCTTGCGCAGGCACAGCCCGCGCCGCGCCGACGACGTCACCACGCGCCGCCCTGCACAAGTGTGCACGCCGTTAGCTACGCGCGGCGCGGCGTGCGCCACCTACCCAATGCCTCGGCGGCGCGGCGCACGCGTGCGCGGCGTGCGCCACCTACCCAGTGCCTCGGCGCCGCACGGTGGATCGAAAATCGGCTGTAGAAGACATAGGATCTCAATTTCTTCACTGTTATTTTTTTTGCTGGAAATGACTTCTGCTGATCATTACTGTTCTATAAAATGTCATATGAAGTAATTGTGTGCACAAATGGAAGAGTTATAATTTTTATAAGAAAAAAATGTATGGAGCTGACATGAAAAATGAGGATATCTATGGAATCGCAAGGTTCGCCGGTATATCCTTGCACATTGTTAAAGTACTATTTATTTGTGAATTTTTGACATACTTAATATTGCGGCATCACTTGCGATTTTTTTTTTTTAAATCGTCTAAATTAAAAAATAAAAAATGTTTATGATATGTACATTTTAATGCTTAAATATGGCTATACCAAGTGTAACTTACAATATTTTTTATGCTTAGACCAAAACATTCTAAGAAATCACAAAGTCGTATTACCTACTTTGTGATTTTCATTTGAAATGACATGGTAATTATGAATTACGTAATACGTAATCTTGTCTAATGCCTCAAGTCCACTTCCTTCCAGTATCCTTTTAACAGGTATATAGGTATTAAGTTTTATTAATCATTAGCTAATGTGGACTTGAGGCATTAGACAAGATTACATATTATGTAATTCATAATTACCATGTCATTTCAAATAAGTAGGTAATACGACTTTTCGATTTCTTAGAATGTTTTCGTCTAAGCATAAAAAATATTGTAAGTTACACTTGGTATAGCCATATTTAAGCATAAAAATGTACATATCATAAACATTTTTTATTTTTCAATTTTGACGATTTAAAAAAAAAATCGCAAGTGATGCCGCAATATTAAGTATGTCAAAAATTCACAAATAAATAGTACTATAACAGTGTGCAAGGATATAACGGCGAACCTTGCGATTTCAGAGATATCCTCATTTTTCATGTCAGCTCCATACATTTCTTTTTATAAAAATTATAACTCTTCCATTTGTGCACACAATTAATTCATATGACATTTTATAGAACAGTAATGATCAGCAGAAGTCATTTCCAGCAAAAAAATAACATTTAAGAAATCGAGATCCTATGTCTTCTACAGCCGATTTTCGATCCACCGTGCGGCGCGGCGCCCGCGTGCGCGGCGTGCGCCACCTACCCAGTGCCTCGGCGGCGCGCTGCAGAGGCTCCGTGCCCAGCAGGTCGGCCAGCTCGGCCAGCGCCGCCACGTCGTCGCCCGCGCGGAAGAACGGGTACCGCGCCGTCAGCGCGCTGGCCAGCACCACGCCCGCCGCCCACACGTCCACGGCCGTGGTCTGGTGCGGGTACTTCAGCAGCACCTCGGGCGGCCGGAAGCCCTGCGTGCCGGCGCGCGGCGCGCGGGGCGGCGCCCGGGCCGCGCACGCGCCGCACACGCCCGCCACGCCCGCGCACGCGCAGCGCGCCCGCGCCGCGCCGGGCGCACTGGGGCCGGGCGGCACGGCGCGCGCGGGCGCCGCTACGGGCCCGCCCGTGCTGAGGTCGAGCGCTACCCGCTTTGCAACAGATGCATCCTCCTAAGACGTAAATTTAAAAGATAAGTTTAAAGACTGTACCATTTAGTATCCGTGTCGGGATTTTCCGTTGTGAATTAGTGTTTCAAGATGAATCCGGACGAAATCGTAGGGTAAGCGTGCGTTCAGACATGCGGGAATCGTGCGTTTACGAATCGCGCGGTTTCAAACCGCAAAATTGTGATGCTATTCAGACACGCGCGGTTAGTATGCGATTTCGTGCGGGTTAGCGTCAGTTTCAAAATGGAGGTCGACGAAGAAGTGTGTTTACTGTGGTTGCTCCTTAAAAAAAAGAAAAGAAAAAGGCGGTATTGGGTGCATCCAATATTACGTGACCGTGACCGATGGTCAGTTCGTAACATTATATCCCAAATTAAGAATGTATGATAACAAATTTTTTGACTATTTGAGAATGTCAATAAAATCTTTTGATGAACTAATTGAACTGATCAGGCAAGATATTTCATGCTCTGAAACGCATTTGAGGCCAAGCGTGTCACCGGAAGAGAAACTCGTGATAACTTTAAGGTAAGATTTATTTATTGTTCTTCAAAATCAGCATAAATATTTTCTATAACTGTAGAGGACTGAGAGCCAGAACTAAATTGCGATGGTGACGGTGACGGTGCCGGAACAGGAGGAGATGATCCAGATGTAGTAAAATATCCTTGCGGGCTTGTATACTGTTGTCCTTGCCAATACGTAGGTGTGATCTGCTGAGTATTGTAGCGAAGAGTATTGTAGTGGTAAGCTTTGTCCTTTTTGTATCACTTGAAGTAATTCAATTTTGGTTGCTAAACGCCTATTTTCTGGTACTTTTCTGAGTTCTTTATATAACGACAAACAAAAGAGTTTGTCGTCATCTTGCTTGGTAATACTATTTTTTTGAAGTTCATTCTGAAAATGTTTTCGTGACTCGATACTTTTTTCTATTAAAACCGCTATTTTTTCTTCTGGCACTTGTGTTTTCTTACGTTTAGGGGGACGTATTTTAGTGGCTTCGGTTGCATTGGCGTTTAGTTCACTTGTCTCCTCACTTTGCCTTTCATTCTGTTCTTCAATATTAGTTGTAGTGTCTTTATTACTTACACTATTCTGCAGGAAAGATAATCTTGAAAAATACATATATCGGGCTCCTTTACGAGCACCTGAACCAGAAGGAGTTGTTTTTTCTTTTTTGTATTCTTTATTGTAGCAATCTCGTATGTTTTTCCATTTTTTTTGGAGTTGTGTACCTAAAAATAATAACATTATTAATAATATTCTTGTTTCAGATATCTTGGTACGGGTTGTTCATTTGGAGAACTAAGCTACAATTACCGCCTAGGAAAATCGACGATTACTGGAATTGTCCGCGAAGTATGTAAATCATTGTGGAATAAGTTGGTAAACATAGTCATGCCCGAAGCGACTGAAGATATCTGGAAGACAATAGCACGAGACTTTGAGAGATATGCAAATTTTCCAAATTGCATTGGTGCTATAGACGGCAAGCATATCCGAGTTATAAAGCCTGTTGATTCGGGTTCTTTGTATCATAACTATAAACATTACTTTTCCATAGTGCTCTTAGCACTTTGCGACGCCAACTATTGCTTTACTTATGTTGATATTGGGGCTTATGGCAAAAGCAGTGATTCTGCTTTATTTAAAAATTCGGTTTTTTATAAACGCCTGACAGAAAAATCATTAAACATACCAACACCTAAACCAATATCTAATGTAGACCTAACACCAATGCCTTATGTTATAGTTGGAGATGAAGCCTTCGGCTTAGCAGAAAATTTAATGCGCCCATATTCAGGCAAATGTTTACCATATGAAAAAAGGATTTTTAACTATAGGTTATCGAGAGCCCGACGTAATATTGAGTGCACTTTTGGTATTTTGGCGAACAAATGGCGCATCTTTCATAGGCCTATAAATGTAAACATAGATTTTGCCGAAGATATAATAAAAGCTTCTTGTGTTCTACATAACTATGTGCGGACTAGAGATGGTCTAAAATTTAAAGATACTTTATATAATGCACCCATGACTAATCTCAATACCTTGCATGCGGAAAGAGGGACACCGTCATCTTTGAATATCAGAGATAAATTCGCTCATTACTTTGTGAATGATGGGCGTGTTCCATGGCAAGACACAAAGATATAGCTGCAACTAACATACCGTACTTGTAATGTTTAGGTACATAACTAAATGTAAACAAACTAAATATGGTAATACCGTTGTGACCTTCATTTGAAAAATGCTCGAAATGTCTGCATAAAGCAGCCGAAGTTTGTTTATATTTATTTAAGTACCTAAAGTATACGGAGAGTATAATATACGCTTCATAACAATAATTATAACATAATTCTGTCAATTATTTTTTGGTGAATAAACCTACTTACTTAAAATATTCTTTTTTTCCACCGTGTCTTCGCAATTTCCAAATATCTCCACCAACTCTTGCCAAGCTCGGTTCTTGATAATTTTATTTGAGTAATCATCACACTGAATGTCCCATATTGCAGGTCTCTTCTCCACCTCATCAATAAATAGTTCAGTGTCGAAACGATCCATGGCGAACTCACGAACAGTGACGTGCTCACCGCGCGGTATCCGCAACGCAACTGAACGCGAAGTAAAGACTCCATAGTAATAGAAACGCGCGGGAGCAGCGCGATTCTATTTTCTGGCGGTTGGGTTGCGGTAACCGCGCGGCTTGATTAACCGCGCGGTTATGTCTGAACGATTACTAACTAACTCATATAAATAAGACCCGCGCGATTTCCATGCGATTCTATAATCGCGCGGTTCCCGCCGTGTCTGAACGAGCGCTAAGTGTTGAAGCTTCGGACGGAGTTCAGCACTCGAAGAATACGGGACTTAATTACTCATTCTCATCATCTTCATACTCGGAGGATGAGGAGAGCTTTGCATCACCTCCGCCAAACAAGTCGAAAGCTTTGAAATAAGTACAGACAAGTTCAAACATGTCCGTACCCGCGTGTAGACACTCTTATTCAACAAATGGGGTTTTATATGCCACTATTAGCGACCAATCCATGTGACGATATGTGACAGGATCCAAAGTGGGGAACTACAGACCGCTGGTTCTGTCAGCCTTCGGCAAGGTTTGAGTCGATACTTAATCGGTATTACACCAGGCAGATGAAGAGTTCAAGACCCAACAGCCGAGTGTTAGCATGTCTTTAGAGCTGGTAAATCCACTGTGACAAACCACATTAATTTTGTAGACTTTGCTCTCACCGAAATGGATGAAAATAAACTAGTAGACGTAGCTTACTTTGACTTTAAAAAGGCGTTCGATCGTGTCCAAAATGACGTCTTACTTAAAAAAATTACCGCAATTTAGGTTTTACCCTGAAGTTGTTTCAACTCCTTCAGCTATTTCACTGACCGTTTTCAGTACGTTCAAATATCTGAATATAAATTCTACCCCTTACATAACTTGCTCTGGTGTAAGCCAGGGTAGCACCTTGGGCCCTACGCAATTTATTATAATGGCGAATGACCTGCCGAAGGTCGTCATGGCGGCACGACGCCTCACGTTAGCAGATGACCTGAAGTTATCCTTGGGTATTAATAGCGAGCATGACTGGGAAGCGTTGCAGAGGGATATCAATAGGGTGGTATATTGGAGGGAAGACAATCACTTACCCTCTTACTAATAAACACAGAATAAAGTTATTCCAAGATTAAACTTAAAAAGTATGGTTATTCCTTTGATATCCGTGGTATAACTTTATTCCGTGTTTATAGATTAGTAAGAGGGTTAGAAATTAACACTTCTAAGTGCAAGCCTATTTTTTACGAGTTCGCTTGCGCCCTTTCAGCATAACTACCACATATTGCGTGTCCCTCTGGAGCGCGTCAACGAAATAAAAGATCTTGGACTGACATTAGACGTGAATATGACTTAATCAGCACATTAATAATATCTGTGGCCTTCCAATCACTTGGTTTTGATAAGAGAAAGGCAAGTAGGTTTAAAGACAGGAATGCTATAATCACTCTGTATTATTCGTTTGTACGTAGCAAACTTGAATACAATACGCTGGTATGAGTAAACAAAGTTTGTGATAAAGTTGTGGAAGTCTCCAGTATCTCGAACAGGGTAGCGTACCTCATATTAACCTAACCGAGAGGCCTCAAAGCCTCAAGGTTATTCAGGTCTACGCACCGACCTCGGCAAACTCGGATGACGATGTGGAGGAAATGTTCGAGGACATTTCCAAAGCCTTGCATTCCACCACTAAGGCCCACTACAACGTTCTCATGGGGGATTTTAGCGCTAAAGTGGGAGTACAAAATTGCAGCGAATCGGTAGTAGGATCCTACGGGTTTGGCAGCAGAAATCATAGGAAACAAATGCTTGTCAACTTCCTTGAGAAGGAGGGGCTTTTCTTGATGAATTCCTTCTATAAGAAACAGCCCCAAAGGAAGTGGACGTGACGAAACCCCGACGCTATGACGAAAAATGAGATAGATTTCATCATAACGGATAAAAAGCATATATTCAGGGATGTCTCGGTGATCAACAGGTTTAATACCGGCAGTGATCACAGACTTGTTCGAGGCTCTCTGAATATCAACTTCAAGCTCGAGCGAACTCGTTTGATGAAGTCTAGAACTCCCTCGCTCCGCTCGGGATTTAACGCTAGTGTCCTTCGTTTTGCTCGGGATTCAATACGGCGCCCGCTACATAAGACAAACCTTTATCCCCATTGCATAATCTATTATTTTAGAAATACTAATTTTGTTACTTATTAATTTCGATTTAGCTTAAGCGCAGAGTCTTTTGAATATCTTAGGATAGTTTTTTACATAATTATGAAGGGCTTGATCAGAAGACAATGATTTTTCGTGATACAAATTTTATAAGATATCTCTGCTTTTTCTAATGCCAGCAGTGGCCCATTCGCGAAATTTTGGTTTAGTAGAGATTGTAACTTTTTTTACAAGACATGCTTTATTGAATTCTTGGCATACTGTAGAAAAAAATGTGCCATAGTTTATATTGGTGTCTTCTGAATCAAAACTTGCTGTTGACAGATTGCAAAGAACAAAAACAATAAAAGATAAATAAATAAATAATAAATACACGAAAATAATAAAAGTGTAAAGTTGTTTAATTGATTAGTTAAAACAGCGGTATGACGTAATAACATGGCATGAAAACACAATGTCTCACAAGTAATACATATTATATTAAATTAGATTGTTTAGTGCGATTGTCAATCTATTTATTTAAAACATAAAAGATTTTTAATATTGATATGGTCACTATAAGATTTTGTTAGATTAGCTAATTACGTATAACTTAAGACAGAAGGTCCCTTAAGGGGAACATAGTCCCCCCCAGTGGGGTTCCCGCATTGTCGTTGCGGGGGGGCTTAGTAACCGTGGTCACCCTCCCACGGTGAAGCGAAGAGGAACCCCAAGGTGGGGCCGCTCGTCAGGGCTTGTGCCTCCAAGCCGACGACGTAGCGGCCAAAAAGTAGGTTGCGGTGAGGTGCATCGCAACTGAGGCGGGCCGCGATGTCGAATGGGAGGCATCGCGGCTGAGGGTTACAGGCTGCGGCGGAGGAGGAGTGCCGGTACTTCTGAGTAGCGCTCTTCCCTTCCGTAGCCTGGACGGGGCCGCCACCGTTTGATGGCGGACGCGGTGGGGCCGCAGGGGAAGAGGAGTGTCGGTGTAGCGTTGGCCGTTCTCCCTATCCCCTGCGGCCGAGGAGTGGTTGGCGGCGGGGCCACTGTACTGACCCGTCGCAGGAGGACGTCAGCAGCAGCTGGTGGGGCCCACAAGGGCCGATGCCTGCTAGGGGTGCGGGTTGTTCGAAAGAGATACCGCGGCCCCTGGCATACGGGCAGCTGAAGGAACATGGGTGGGTTTTAGTCAGTAAAAGTCTGACACGCTCTCCTGCTCCAACCAGAGCGGGAGAAGTCATTTGATGATTTCCCACCCACAAAAAAAAAAAAAAAAAGGGGGAACGTAGTCACGGGCTCGAACACACTGGTCGCCTGGCTAAAAAACACGCTGTGTCACCAGGCATCGTGTCCGACAGAGGTAGTATCAGTGATGGGCAGTTAAACGCTAGTCTACACGCACAACATTATTGTGTAAGATGCAGGATCATTTATAGTACAACAGGCGCGTAAAAAATTAAGAACAGTCCTTCGGAAGATCGGGTTTTATGAAAAAGCCACTGCATAAATCAATAACCAATAAAATTTATTGAACTTTTCGATATTTGAGCTTTGTCGGTACCGACTTGGTTTTTCAGATTTTACACTTCTTTTATTATTAAAACACGCCCAAAGTTAGGTTAAATTAGCAAGAAAAACGAATCTTTGTTGGCTCCTAACTTTTTAATGGCTTTTTATTTTAGTATTCTGTTTCCGTACAGACAATATTAATAATGAGACAAAACCATACCATGTTTATTTTTTGATGTACATTGTCCAACAGTGGAGTAATACACTCCCGAAGTTTGTATGGGAAAAATGTGGACTAGGTTCACCGTAAGTAGGGACTGAATATATCAACCGACTTGGTATTACATGTATCTCACAACTTTTTACGGTAGAAGAACTGAGTTGCGAGACATGGTTTTTTTTACAAGTTTTGTTTTTGATGGCATCTCATTTCTTTTTTGTAGATTATATATATACAGGTACACTGATTCATTCACTGCAAATGTAACTTTGTAATCCTATATGAGATTACAAAGTTATTTATGCAATTGGTGTATCTAGAAAACTGGACCGAAATTGCAAAATATTTTAGTTTTTCCTTGATTTATCCACTAAACACTAATTGTGTTCTAAATTTGAAGCTTCTATGTATACTAGAAGTGCCTTAGAGTTTTGATGATCGGTCAGTCAGTGAGTGACAAAATGAAGAACTTTGACTAGTTATAATTCTTAAACTACTGGTTCAAATTGAATGAAATTTGAAATATACCGTGTTTATACAATGCTTGCTTGAATACTAGAAATACAGGCTTCTAGTTTAATCCACAATGAAGTTATAGGGTGTCGAGCATGGCCTGAACTGCTTCGAGAAAAGGATGGTACGGCCGTGCCGCTTTTTTTTTGCTCGACTTGGCGGGGGCACGCCGTGCCCACAGAAACGCAGCCGTGATTTCATAATGTGCCATAGACAATTTGTCTTGGGGCATACAGAATATGACATTTCGATTCCTTGCCGTTACATTGGTTTGTACAAGAAATTATATCGACTAGGTTTGGACGAGGTAAGATTCCGCGGGGAATATTACTGGTTCACCCTTGTTTGATACAACAACGTTTGATATAATATTACTAAATCGAATTTTAGTTGCAATAAAGTCATTTCGAAGAATTATTCATTTGACCGAATAATTCATGGGTAAATTTTTATTTAGCGTAATTATTTATTTGAACTAATTTCATTTGAAAATTCGTTTCTGTCACGGCTCCGGCGCTGCGGGGCTACGGCGGTCCCTCGCGAGCTTATCGTCGCAGATGGTTTAACACTCACCACCGCGGCTTCGGCTTGCTGGCCGGCTTCGCCGGCCAGCCTCAGCCACCGCGGCGAGTGTAACAACCACCCGCTCCTCAGCTCGCGGGCCGCCTCGCCCCTCCGCGCCTACGGGATTCTAAATTACACTCTAGGGGTAGGGCAGACAAGACTGCGTGGAGTCGGATTTATAGCGATTCGTTTCTATTGTCTGAACATTATACCTTTTGATCATTAGCGCAAATGTTGTTATAGCAAATAAATATTCGATGAACTGAAAATTCTGTCAAACGATATTATACAAAGTGATGATTTTCTTAAACGTTGTTCGATTTAGTAATATTATATCAAACGTTGTTCTATCAAACAAGGGTGAACCAATATTACTTATCATACAGAAATGGGGCCCAGCATAGTATTAGACGTTGAGTCAGACAGGATTAGAAACCCTCATGAGCTGCCATGCATGTTGACAATATCGCGCTGGTTCACGCGACAGGGGGCGATTGGTAAGATGCGTGAAGGTGTGGAAGGGTAAACTTCAAGATCGAGTACTTGGCCTGCAACACAGCAGATCTCACGTCTATCCTTCGCTTTGGCGAAGACACGGTCGAGCGCACGGACCCGTTTAAGCTTGGGATTGCTGCAGCGTGAGCCAAATGGCGAGAGGTGTGTGGTATCATTTGTGACCCCAAGATTAAGCTGAAGGGACAGGTCTATAAATTCATCATTAGGCCTGTCCTTTTATATGCCAGTGAAGCGTGGCCGGTGCTTGAGCGGCACGAGCGACAACTGCATGTCACTGAGATGTATATGTTGCGCTGCATGTCCGGAGTTACGCAGAGACCGCGTCAAGTACTCACGCATTCGCGGCAGCCTTCATATCCGTAGCAGACAAATTGCGGGAGTGTAGCTTACGTTGGTTCTGATAGGTACGTTTGACGGAAACCGGCAAGAAACGGGTACAATGTCTAGCCATGCCGCCTCCGCCGTGCCAGGGCAAAAGTGCTGGCTTGACGTAGCGTATGACATGCGTACCAATGAATTCATCCAAAGAGATGCAGAAGACCGTCCGAAGTAGAGGGTTAAAAGCAAGAAAGCGGACCCCGGGCTCCGAAAGGATGCAACCACGATAACACAAAAACGATGATGAGTTATTTATGGGCACTACAAATCTTCTCACATTATCCTTTCGAAATCTTGAGCGGATAATATATTTTTTTCAAAGGATTTTGTTTTTTTCTACAAATAATTTCATGAATCTGATTTTTTATAAGTTTTGTACCTCCTCACGATTTCGCTTCCGCAAACCATTGGAGTGAGCGGTCGGCGGCGCAGGTACTGCGGGCGCTTCCTCAGGCGCTGGACACAGACGCTGCGCCAGCCCGAAGTCAACCAGCAGGTACCTGAGCGGCAGAGTAAGATGAAGTTATTTAAATAACAGATTGTGACAATTGTTCTTATATTACGTTAATTTAAAATATATTTAGTGTAGCTATTACAGTTTTAGGTACTAAATATGTTATTACTAGCGACCCTCCCCGGCTTTCGTTATGTGTTTTGAGTGATGTTATGGGGAAACAGCGTCAACTCAAGTGAAGTATTTATAATCCAGAAAAAATGTGTCAGAATACTGGCCCATATTGACAACACCCAAAGCTGTAAACCATATTTTATTAAATTAAAACTCCTTACTTTACCTTCTATTTACATACATGACCTTTTCAAGTTTGCATATTTGTATTTAAAAATAGCAACATTTTTACTAAAACAAAATATATTCATAACTTAAACACAAGCCATAAAAATAGATCACATCTTCCTCCCTCTCCGATAAAAATGCTTTACCATAGCGCATAATTACATGGCAGTTAATTGTTTCCACAAATTACCGGAACAAATAAAAGTAGAACCCATGTTCAATAAATTTTACAGAAAATTAAAACGAATACCTAGAATAAAATATTAGTAAATACGATACCTGGATAAATGAAAATAACTGACTAAGTAAACTTCAGTCATGTAATAATACACAAACAAACACCGCACCTTTAGAATTAAAGGGACCTAATGCGAATTTGGCGGCAAGCAAAATAGGTCTGTATAATTCAGTATTATAGAGACCCAATTCGAAATTAGCCGTAAGCAAAATAGGTCTCTTTAATTCTATAGGTGCGACGTATGTGGGCGGATTTATTTAAAGTGTACATTTTTTTAAATAAGGGTCCATTTATATGTATGCATTTTTTTCAGTATTTGTATTTGAATTCTTATTGTCTATTAATTGAACTTCCGATTAATCATAATATGTTATTAAAATTCAGTTAGAGGATTTTGAGTTCCACTGTTTAACAATTTATTATCTTACTCAGTGAGTTAATTGAAACGGGTATGATGAAAATCATACTTTTTTTAATCAATGGATTACGGGTTAAAATGAACAAAATCTGCGGCAACTTGCAATGGCCGCGGTTCGTGGACTTGGTGTTAGTCGTTGTCCTCGCCTGGCTGTTAGCCCTGCAACCACGGTGGCATGGTGGTCGTTACTTCGCTGCTTGTGCGTCATACCGTTTGTTTTCGCGGTCGTAGAGGAAGTTGCTGGGCTTGACGTCACGATGGATGACGCCAAACGAGTGCACGTGGCGCAGTGCGACCATGAGCGCGCGCATGTACTGGCGCAGCTCGGCCGCGTCCATCTCGGCCACGTACTCCTGTTAATTGAACTACTACTTTACACATGCTGATCTTCCAGGGCAACGAACAACCGTGCGGGCTGTTCGAACAGAGATACCGCGGCCCCTGGCACACAGGCAACTGAAGGAACACGGGTGAGTTTTAGTCAGTAAAAGTCTGATACGCCTTCCTGCTCCACCCAGAGCGGGAGAAGTTATTTGATGAATACCAACCCTCAAAAAAAAAAAGAACACACTGATAACCATAACTTGTATCACATTGTTTGCACATCTAGTTTCTGCTTTAGTTCTTTGGTGTTTCCACTAAAACGTTAGTATGAACAAACAAAATCAATTTTACCTATTTCAAAAATTATATTGGGTTTTAGTGTGTCCCGTTTCAAAGGCGCGGCCACAACGTAATTAAAAATAAAAAGTTCTACAAAGATTTTGTAAAAATTTGTAAAAGTTGATTCCCAAAACCATAAATTTGTCAAAGTTATGGTTAAAAAGTTATAAGGGTTTGAACGTGGCCGCGCCATTGAAACGCGGAAAACCGCGCGGCCACGGAGATCTTTAAAGCTAAGCGTTTCAGAGACCTGAAATTTAGGTAAATGATAGATCGAATTTGTTTTTTTTTTAATGTAGAAAAAAATCCTAGATTTATATTTTAGGAGCTGCAAAACTATAATCCCCATGGCTGCGCCATCGAAATGGTGAAAATCACGTTATCACCGATATCTCGCTGAAAAAGCACCGCAGAGGTCTGAAGTTTTCTGTAAAACCTAGATTTTAATTTGTCGAAATTAGTAAAAATACAACGAAAAATCCTAGCTTTATATTTCAGGAGCTGTAGTACCTACGGTACTGCGTTGAAATAAGTCGTGATTATCGATCGAAGAAAGTAAGTAAATAATTATATTTACTTACTTTCTTCGATCGATAATCACGACTTAAAATTATATCTCAAGGATTACCTTGAGATATAATTTCTAACACAATAGGTGGAAAGTATTCTGTAAACAATAAACTATGGTCACCCTAACGAAAAATTCAAAACGTATTTTATGGGTTTATAAAACGAAATAATTGTTTTTTTTTACCTATTATCGTTAGTTCTACATTATTATTAGTTTTTGTTTACAAAAAAATCTAGCTACTACTTATTTTCTTCGATAGATAATCACGACTTAATTCAACGCAGTACCGTATTACTACAGCTCCTGAAACATAAAGCTAGGATTTTTCGTTGTATTTTTAAATTTCGACAAATTCAAATCTAGGTTTTACAAAAAGCTTCAGACGTCTGCGATATTTTTTCAGCGAGATATCGGCGATATCGTGTTTGTCACCGTTTCAATGGCGCAGCCATGGGGTTATAGCCTTGCAGCTCCTTAAATTTAAAGCTAGGGGTTTTTCTATATTTTTACAATTTTTTTACAAATTCAATCTATCATTTACCTAAATTTCAGGTCTCTGCAACGCTTAGATTTAAAGATCTCCGTGGCCGCGCGGTTCTCTGCGTTTCAATGGCGCGGCCACGTTCAAACCCTTATAACTTTTTAACCATAACTTTGACAAATTTATGGTTTTGGGAATCAACTTTTACAAATTTTTACAAAATCTTGGTGTTTTTTTTTTTAAATAAACACCACTATAATTTTTTAGATCAGTTAGGTTAGGTAGTTGCTTCTGATTTCAGCTGAAGTACAAAGTTCATCATATCAGCCGAAAGACGTCCACTGTTGGACATAAGCCTCCCACAAAGGCGGGGATTTGCCACAATCGCCACGCTTGGCAGGCGGATCACAGTATGGTGGTCAAATGCACAAACGCTGCTGCCCATTCTCTAGTAAGTCCCTTAGTCGCCTTCTACGAGACCCACGGGAAGAAATGGGATGGTGCTATTCTTTTACGTCCGGCACCACACGGAACATACAAAATTATTTTATTTTAATTTTTGACGCTATGAAGCAAGCTATGGTCAGGGTTTCTGTTAATCTGGAAAAGAACTGGAGTCACCAACATAGTTTGCAAGTACTGGGCCAGACTATGATTGCGAATAAACCCTAAAGTGGACAAGTGTATCAGCAAGCTTAGCGTTGGACACTCCCCAGCTAGATGGAGTGTTAGTCCATCTAGCTGGGGAGTGTTTCACCTCGAAAAGGTGGCTGGTACTGACTGCAAGCAGCAGGCGGAGGACTAGGTGTAGTGGATTGGAAGAAGCTTATGTCCTGCAGTGGACTGTTATAGGCTGAGTTGATTGATTGATATAAATAATAACGATGTAGCAAAATAATTAAAAAGCAACTCACTGAAAATTTCCTGTGAGGTATGTAAGGCATGATAAAAACTATAGTATCCAAATTGCGAAGACACAACTCCACCCCTATCACATGGTGCTTGCCTCTGAAACAGAATAATTAAAGGTTGATAGAAGAGCAAGCAAAAATGTATTTAACCCTCGATGGGGGCATGGGGTCTTTGAAAGCCTAGGTATTAGAAAAATTAAAAAGTTTTAGATTAAAAATCGTCCAAGTGATTCGGTGCCTTAGGTACCTTACTGAAGTGAGTCATATTTGGCGCGCATAGCCGCTAACTTCCTTTCGGGAGCCAGCGTTGTGAGGTACGGACAGGATTTTGTGCGCGAGGGCTCTAAAAAACCCCACGTGACGAACCGCGTAAGTAAAAATTGCATTAATATATTTTTAGTTCTCGTTTTATTTCTAGTTTAAGAAGTGTTTTTTTGTTTGTTTCATATTTATTTCATAACTAGCTTTTGGTGGAGGTCGAAAACTATACCACGGGAACGAAGTACCGGGATAAAAAGTATCCTATGTGTTATTCCGGGTTACAGACTACCTGTGTGCCAAATTTCATTCAAATCCATTCAGTATTTTTTGCGTGAAAGAGTAACAAACATCCATCCATCCATCCATCCATACTTACAAACTTTCGCGTTTATAATATTAGTAGGGATAAATTGATTGAAAATGATTTTTATTATTTTGTATTGTGTGTTTACTAGTATTGCTTTTCATTGTTTTAGATCACTTTCGAGCCCGCGACTAGGTTCCCCTTAAAGATAAATGGATTTCGATATAGGAATGAAACACTTTCCATAAATTAGTTCTCTATTGTTTCGAGACTCCTTGGCGATTAACGCTCAACGGATAATTTTCGGTAACTCAGGGTACCTGAGTTACCAAAGTAGCTGGAGTGGATCGAATAACTGATTCTCCCACCCGTACACAAAATACGCGCTTTGACGTGGAGTCGCAGATAACAGCCCGTTTTACCTATTACCTATGGGAATGAAGAACCATTGATAAATATTTCACAAATTTGCCCCGTAAGTTGAGAAAGGCCATTAAACTATTTGTACCTCCGCTTCAGGATATTCAACCTGAAGAGGTTTTTGTTATGAGCTATGAGCAAGCGATGTGTTCACTGTATTGGAAGAACAGGAAATTTAAATCAATCTACCACTTTTGCAATGGCAATATTTGCCCAACACATACTAAAATTGTATGTACCTACTGACTGTGTTTGTTCTGAAAATTAGTGTGATTTCAAGACTGAAAAGTTTATAAGATGTTTTTGTTTGAGTGGTCCAAAATTTTTATTAGTCATATATTTAATAATAATTTGAGTTGTCCTGTGATCTCAAGGAGAGAAATTTTTGTTCCGATTAGAAATCGGTGCAAAAATTTCATAAATTGAAGCAATAAAAATATAAATAATTAGAAGTTTTTGATGTCAATTTATTTATATTGACTTAAATAAAAGACTAAAATACCCAATAAAATAGGTAAATTTGTAACATGTATTTTAAAGCAATTCATTTAATAGGTTATCATAGGCCCCATGCAACGAACAATGTTACAAAAACACACGACTGACCGATGGATGGGTCAATATTTTTACTATATACTTATTTATCATTATTTGGTTAGACACACTAGCAAGTAATTAATTATAACACTATATAGATGCATATGTATCAAAAAGTTTGGAGATATTTAATCTGTCCACTACTTGATGATGCATGCCTAATTAACTTTACTGAAATGTAGAATCCCCTTCAGTAGTCTATTTATCACAATTTCGACATATGTATGCTAAACAATAATAATACTAATAGACTGAGCAGTTTTTCAAATACACACCCCATATCTTGCAGGCAGCGTAGTTCATGTTCTATCCTAGCCGGGTGTGCAGTTGGCACCAGATGTTTGATAGCAAACCATCTCTTCTCGCCGTCGGACAGAGCAGCGTGCTGCCTCAGAGACCCGAGGTACACGGAGCTAAATGTACCCTCTCCAATCTTACGATGAACCTCAAATATTTTGTCCAATCTTGGAAGTTTGTGCAACAACTCCTTTATCTGATATTCTAAAATAATGCTATAATAAGTCCTTAAAAATAAGCAAATGTGTGCACGTGCATTCAATCGGATACATCTCATGTTAAATAATTAAAATTACAAATTATAAATTACAAACAAAAGTGAACCTAACCTAAAAATGTTGTGTAATTGATTCAAATCTTATGATTAATATGCAATAAACAAGTTACGCTATTTATCTAGAAAAAATAAAAATAGTGACTTACTTTCCACATCATCTTTCGAATTTGCGGACTGATCATCGTTTTGCTTATTAAGGATTTCGTTGAGCTCATACTTGCGTGTTTGTAACACTTCCTTTTGAACTATTCCTCTAATTCTAGACATCACTTGCTAACTTAAATATCAATCTTTACTACATACCTACTACCAAAACATTACTATTTTTTTACTAAAATCTGAAATTTTTTGAAAATAAAATTTGAATGAAAAAGAAAGACGAAGTCAGAACGCAGAACCACAGACTATCGTAGTAGACATTTCTATAAATCTTACAACCATAGATAAAAAAATATCAGGAGACTTATTTCAATTTTATTTAGCTCTCCGATTACTGGTGTGGTACTGTAGTCTGAATGAAGTGAATGAACCATCCTTTGGTAATAAAGATGGGGGGCCTGGAGGGCAAAGAGTAAAGTTATATAAATGGAGTGTAGGATGTCACCCATACCCACTAATATATACTATGACCCCACCCATTTGGTGCCCACCTGATCATGCTCTTGACCACCATCTTCAATGGTGCCTTGAGCAATAACACCTTCCCGCAAGCATGGAAGCAAGCCACGGTCATCGGCATCCCAAAACTTGGCATGCCCAAGTCCGAGCCCACGAGCTACCGCCCCATCAGTTTACTGAATTCTCTCGGTAAAATCTATGAGAGACTTATTTATAAGAGACTCAGAAATTTTGCCGAGACGAAAGGTCTCATTCCCGACGAGCAATTCGGTTTTAGAACCCAACACTCGTGCGTGCAACAGGTCCACTGCATCGTAGAGGACATAAGCGCTGGCTTCCAGCGTGGTTCGATGACTGGTGCAGTATTCTTTGATATAGCGAAAACTTTCGACAAAGTCTGGCACAACGGCTTATTATATAAGCTGTACAAACTCGGTGTGCCTGACCGTCTCGTACTCATCTTACGAGACTTTTTGTCGAACCGCACCTTTCGCTATCGCATAGAGGGAGCGATTTCATCCCCCCACCCAATACGCGCTGGCGTCCCCCAGGGCGCCGTGCTATCCCCTATCATTTTCACGCTATTTACTAGCGATATCCCAAAACGTAGACTGGCAAAGTTGGTACTGTTCGCAGACGACACAGCCATTTACTACGCTGGGAAAAATCAGCACGCGATAGCCTCCAGGCTCCAGACCGCAGTCAATGTTCTTGGCGCGTGGTTTAGAAAATGGAGGATTGAAGTAAATCCGGACAAAAGTCAAGCAGTTCTCTTCTCGAAACCGCGACACAGACCTCCCCGGCCCATCTCCATGTTTGGCAAGCCTATCCCTTGGGAGAAGCAAGCTAAATATCTAGGAGTGATCATGGATCAGCACCTCTCCTTCTCTGAGCACATCAAGAAGGCGCGCTCACGCGCCGCCTTCGCTCTAGGAAGGTTGCACTCTGTTCTGAATGCACGCAGCAAGTTGTCACTCAAGTGCAAGTTGCGAATATACACGGCGTGCATAAGGCCAGTCATGACTTACGCTAGTGCAGTCTTTGCACACACTAAGCCCCGATACATCCATAGGATGCAGCCCCTCCAAAACCGTTTCCTTCGCCAAGCCACAGGCTTGCCATGGTATGTTAGGAACGAGATCCTCCATCTCGACCTAAGAATCCCCACCATAGCTCAGTTCCTTAAACGCATCTCAAAGCATTTCTTCGAATCCGCCGTGCAACACCGCAATTCACTGATTGCGAAGGCCGCTAGTTATGTCCCCAGTAGAATCAGTAGAATCCGCCGGCCGAGATATGTCCTTTCCGATCCTGATGACCCCATCACTCTCCTTCAAGAAAGCAGTAGGGCCACCAGTACAGCACACAAATACAGACCGTCCTTCCGACCTCGCCGCCGAGGTCCTCGCGCCCCGCGAAGAGCCCGAGTTAAGGAAATGTCCCCCAACCGTCCCTTGCCCGCAGAAGTGCCAGCCCGCGCCGAAGCTGAGCAAGTAGAGTTAAAATCCCCATGATCTAATAAAAAAGAAATTATTTGATCCAGCCTGTCCCCACTTGCTGCCCTCCCTAACAGTGACTCCCTGAGCCGAGGCTCGTACCCCGCAGGGGGTGCCCTCAGTGCGCAGTCGCTATAGGTTTAAGTATTAGTTTTTGTAAGCCCTGGCTGGAGGCTCTTAGTCTAAAAACTATTAGTCCCCACAGGAAAGCCCGGTTGAGCAGTTACGGCCTCTCAGGGTCAACTACGAGTTGTCATTTCTAAAAAAAAGAAAAAAAAAACCATTTGGACATTTCAGCGTGAGGCGCTCCCCGTGAACGGACGTGCTGATAGACATGGGTAAACACCCGGGTTAAAACTCACTAGTGGGTTAAAACCCAGTTATCACCCGTTTCATTCCACCCATTGTGTTTGGCCGGGTGAAAACCAAATATTTCAGATTTTTTATATTTAAACATGTAGCACGCCACGACCAATATGCGGAGTGGCAGGACTGAGAGGGAGGGTACGGTAATTCACTACTCAAACTCTAACTTTAGTTTACATCAGCAAGCGTTTTAAGTCAACTTTGTTTTAACTTACGACCCGGAACTATTATAAGTATTGCGATCTATTCCTATTTCTACCTGAATTACCTTGGCTTGGATACATTTACGATGATTATAACAATAAATAAATCATTTATTTTGGACCAAACAAGTGTACGTTGTACAGACGCCAGCACATCAAGCTACCCCAAACTGTCAAATTTTCCCAATTGAACATGAATCTTATGATTAGGGAATAAAGTTGAAAATCTATCAAAGAAATTTGACAGATTGGGGTAGCTTGATGTGCTGGCGTCTGTACATTTCATAAACCTACCAAACTGCCTAACAGTTTTTGGGCAGGACAATTATCGATTATTGATAATCGCGATTTAGGGGGACAGCCTCGACGTGTTTTATATTATTTATTAATAATATTTATTATTATTTTATGGAAAATATGAAAAATGATAACCTAAATATTGAGTTTTAGAGGTTTCTGGGCCCTTGGGGTCGAAATTTTGATTATTTTTGTGCTAGGACACACCATTTTCGAGATATAGGCAAAAGAAAAGAAAAAAAGATACAACTACTGGATTTGTACCCGAAGTCAAGGTGTTGGTGTGGATTTTAGTTAATGCCAAAAACAATATTCCACACCTTTTTATATTCAGGTTTAGTTATTAATAAAAAAAAATGGAAAAAACGTCAAAGTCGGAATAGTAAAATTGCCATAGTGCTGTCAAACTAATATATAGTTATGTTGTGTCACTTTAGTCAATTTCAGATTGGAAAATCGTAGTTTGACAGGAATAAACAAAATTTTGGTGATTTTTCGTGTAGTTTAGAGGCATTTGTGACAAGAGAATTGGCACCATTATCTGAGTATGGAACAAATACTTATTTGTTCCATACACTATCTCCTATAATCGTAGCATACTTATGCTACGATGATAGGAGATAGTGCAAGCACCTAAAATTTACAGAAATCTTTTCGTCTCATAAAAGACGTTCATACTCACAGACATCCGAAGTTCAGACTGGTTGGCTGTAGTGTATTAAGGGTATACGACCATTGTTACGTAAATGAGAGAGATACAAATCTCGAAACCGATCGACCGATCGACCGATCGTGTTGTGAGATACAAATCTATAGCCTAGACTGAAAAGAAAGAGATAAAAATGTTACATACGCTATAGTTAAAAAGTGATTTTTGCAAAAATAGGACATTGGACTGGATGGCTCTGATGTGGAGTATTGTGTTAGAAACCGATTTATTATTGCAGCGTACTCATTAGACCCTCCAAGTCCAAGGATCTGAACTTGATGAAAGTCAAGGCATCGACGCTAAGGACTTCATATGCAAAGTAGGACAAATTTTATAGGTACATAGTAAAAACTTACTAGAGAATGGGCAGCAGCGTTCTTTATGCATTTGACCACCACACTGCGATCGCAAACCCGCCTGCCAAACGTGGTGATTATGGCAAATACCCCCTTTTGGGGGAGGCTTATGTCCAGCAGTAGACGTCTTTCGACTGATATGATAACATAGTAAAAAAAGTGAGTCTATTTCTCACGACGGAAAGGGCAGCAAAACTGACATACCTATATAACATAAAATTGGAGTTGTTGCACAAGCACGTGGATGTTTTAAGTAATAACTCTGAGGACTGTGTGCTTGATTCACTACCAATACATACAAAATCCCGGAGATATAACAACCAAACCACGCCACCACGTACAAATAGCCCAGAAGCATCTACGTCCAGCATTAACAATTTCTAATTTTTAGATTGTGACCGTTTTTCCGATGCAAATGACGATGATGATTAGTATTTTTTACTAGCTACCCACTGATACTGTACTTCCCACTAATGTATAATTCACAATACCCGTTTTCAATGGGTTACAGCCGGGTTAAAACCCAAATCACCGGGTTATAACCCAGGTGGGGAGAATAGGTTTTAACCCACTACCCATCTGTACGTGCTGATACCTTCTCTGCTGCTCTCTGCGTGTCTCAATGTACATCAGAATCGCGGGTGTACTTTTCAGATTTCTAAATTTATTGCAGTTATTTGGTACCTTCTATGTACCTTAACGTACCTCTCTTGAAAATCTGTGTCCCTACACCCGTACAGTGATATTTTAAAAATCATCGATACAATATCCCGTTCGTTCGTACAATTTGACGCAACTTCGCATTGCGATGCACTAGCGCTGCTGAGCTGAGTGCCTCGGGAGAGATACGAACTATTCGTGTCTCAATGTTTATATGTGTGCTATCGTGGTCATGCAGATTTATTCAGTGTGCGTTCCTATACATACGTGGTACACAATGTAACAAATAACGCACACAACCGTAAAGGGTAGTCACTGGCTGAAATTACGAAACTTACCGAAGTTTTCCGAACTGAGTTGGTTATGCGACTATTTTAGAATGTAGCATTGTTTCATTGAATTGTGACTACATAAACAACCATAATTTCTTTGTCGTATTATTTTCATATTCCGAGTAACTCCGACTCCATTATTTGTTTTGGTTGTGACTTGTGAGCTATGATGGCATATATTTAAGATTTTAACATTGATAAATAGTGTGAATAATAGATAATATTCATTGTGAAAGTTGTTCAGATGGTGTGTGTAAAGAGAAAAAAAAAATGATGCGTTTTCAGAACTATCTAACGGTGAAAAAAAAAACAAGTATCGTGAAAAGTAGTTGTACATCGGATTTGCAATTATTAAGTACAAACTATAGGTAAAGTTAATTGTAAATTCAATACAAAACAAAACAATACGATTCATTTAATTGCCTGGTAGAGCAATCGGTTGTTCTGTTTTTTTTTTTGCCTTTGTTTAAATTTCTGCCTACCCTGTCTAAAAACTCTGTGCACGCCACTGGACTAGATAATTTATGCATTTAGGTACCTACCTAATTTATATAAGTCGTGTAACAAATTATTAGGCCGAGTTAAATGCACATGGAATCAATGCGTTATTCATATTAGTCATTACTTATTTCGTTACCGTTCAAATTAATTAAAAATCATTTAAAACTGTCTCTTGTTTAATTTTGATTCTGATTCTACAAATCCTTTTTAACGGGTTTTTCTAACAGGTGTTTTTTTATTATTTAACTTAAGGGATTCATATTGAAGATTGATATTTTTAACCGACTTCCAAAAGGAGGAGGTTCTCAATTCGTCGGAACCTTTTTTTTTTTTTTTTTTATTTTTTTTTATGTATGTTCCCCGATTACTCGAAGATGGCTGGACCGATTTGGATAATTTTTTTTTTGTTCGAAAGGGTATACTTTCCAGGTGGTCCCATGATCATCAAGTCAGGATCTGATGATGGGATCCTGGAGAAATAGAGAGAACTCTTCAAATTTTATAGGCACACTTGAAGCAATTTCTGTAGTTTTTGGAAGAGTACTTTTTCGGAGTGGTTCCATTTCAATTTGGTGAAGATCTGATGAAGAACTTCGGAGATAGGCAACGGAACTCCTCAATAAATGATAGCAAATGGACAGGGATTGCTGAAATCTCATGTCTGTCAATTGTTTACACCAGTTAATAACATAACATCACGCCGGTACGCTGTGAAGGGGTAAGCACATGTGAACCACTAAAAAGTGAAAAATAAAAAACTTTTTTCAAAAAAATAAACAACCGACTTCCAAAAAAACACTAAAAAGTGAAAAATAACTTTAATTTCGGAAGGCGGTGACAAAAAATTAAAATACATATCCAAAGTCACCGACTTCCGAAATTAAAGTTATTTTTCACTTTTTAGTGTTTTTTTGGAAGTCGGTTGTTTATTTTTTTATAAAATATTAACGACGTCAAAGAAAGACATTCGTTTTTTTACTTTTCGCAGCCACCTTACAGCATTTAGTTTATTTAATACTTTTGATGCAGGTACACACGAGGGACCAAATCTACTTATACTGTGCACTTAGCTACATATATTGGTTAGCAGTACACCCACGGTTCTGTCATCAGGATGGCGGGTGTTCCTAATTTTTAAAATATAATTATATGCGTGTAGGTACACAGATTTACAGGAGAGGTTTGTAAAGGTACACAGAAGGTACCTAATCTGATCGGATCTCCTAGTTCGTACCGGTGACAGTATTCCGTCCCCAGCTACTCACCTAGTGTCTTTGGGGTATATCTACAACCTCGCGCTAGACTGGTCAGGACCCTGTTGCACAATAAGACTGGTAACAGGTTTACAAGCTTAGGGCTCACCATTAGGTACTCACCTCCCTGTCTATACCCGACAGGGAGGGATACATATGCCCGGGCCATTCCACCCGGGGTTAGGAATTAGGTGTTAGGAATCGATAGTTTTGGCTGAATTGAAATCCCAAATACTCGCGGACCCCGAGTTCCGCGTGGAGCTTCAATGCCTCCTCTACCCGACCATGCCACCCCACCTTTCCACGCACTTTAGTGACGCAACGGAGCCCCGGCACCTTCGTTCGATTCAGTGTCCATGGACGCTGAAGATGCTCCTTCAAAGACCAACACTCTTGACGCTTCCAATTCCAACTATTCACCCTCTTCCGAGGACAAGGGGCTGCTCGAAAGCCCCGAAGTCCTCCTCTCCCAAGTTGACGAAACGTGCAGACGCCCGCCAACAAAGGGAATCCCCATCCGCGGCTCTCCCAGACTGACTTAGTCCCCAGAGAGAGACCTAGTCCCTGGAACTCGCTCAACCACCAGCAGGCGTTCCCTGCCGTGGCGTCAGCCAGGCCCACACTCGCATCCATCCGTCCACTCGTGGACCCGCGTACCGGCGCATATCCCACCGGGCCCTAACGGTGCGTTCCATCTCAAAAATCGATGACTTTTTTGTTTCCGGACATACAACTATACCTACGTATTCCTGAATACTTATGCTATTGGATGATTAAAACTCTGCCACTTTCAAAACTATGCTAATTTAGTAAAAAATTACAAAAATAAAATGTTGAAAATCTTTATACAAAAATTAAATTAAATTTTTAAAACGAATTGTTTTCTTTCATGAGGCTAAATTAAAATTATTATTAAGTTAATAACTACGTAATTACATCATTTTAATCGAAAAAAAACATACTATTCATGATTTACAAAAAAAAAACATTATTCTATCTACTTGTCAATTGTCAATAATAAAAGCTCTTCAGTTTCGTTATGTAGTTCTTTTGGTATAACAATACTTGATCTATTTAAGCTAGATATAAAGGGATCAGAAGTATACAACAGTATGTGCAGCACGTCTTCCATTGTGGCTGACATGGAACACTTTCGAGCGTGATTTAATTTATATTTCATACGTAATAGAGACGCTCGTAATAAAGACTTTATTACGAGCTTTTTGAGCATCTTCAGATAACACTAGTTTACATGACTTTTGTTCATGAAATGGAACATAATATATAGTTAAGTTACTTTGGATACCTACATCTCAGAAAAAATATTTTAAAAAATCCAGCATGTCAGTTTTTTGAAATATTTATTAAGAAGATTTTTACAAAAAACTACATCTAAATAAACAAAGTAGAATAGAGAGAAGTAAATTATTAACATTGAACCAGTGAACTACTTTTGAGATTGCGCTATTTACATCGTCAGTAACCAACTGCTGACGTTGACCCTGATGATCCAATACCTCCCGTCACCCTGGAGTTCACGAGATCATCAAAGGTCTGAAACCCCGCAAGACACCCGGCTCTGATGGAATCACCAATAAGGTGTCCCAAATGATGCCCGCCTACCTGATCATGTTCTTGACCATCATCTTCAATGGAGCCTTGAGCAACAACATCTTTCCGCAGGCATGGAAGCAAAGCACGGTCATTGGCATCCCCAAGCCCGGCAAACCCAAGTCTGAGCATACGAGCTACCGCCCCATCAGTTTACTGAACAGTCTCGGTAAAATGTATGAGAGGCTTATTTATAAGCGTCTCAGAGATTACACCGAGACAAACTGTCTGTTAACTAGTATATGTCAAGTGTACCCATATAGTATGTTACAATTCATTTAATGTTAACATTATTAATTGATTAAATAAAATCATTAAAAAGGCCTCATTCCCAACGAGCAGTTCGGTTTCAAAACCCAAAATTCTTGCGTGCAACAGGTCCACCGCATCGTAGAACATATAAACGTCCAAGGTTGCCTGGAAGAGATCGCGGAAAGCGATAAGGCATTGTATATTTTGTAGTGTACTTTGTTTTTTTGTTGTGTATTTTTTGTGGTGTACAATAAAGTATATATAAATAAATAAATAAACGTTGGTTTCCAACGCGGTACGACGACCGGTGTAGTATTCTTCGACATAGCGAAAGCTTTCTACAAAGTCTGGCACAACGGTTTAATATATAAGCTGTACAAACTCGGCGTGCCTGATCGTTTCGTGCTCATCTTACGAGACTTTCTGTCGAACCGCACTTTTCGCTATCGCATCGACATAGCGTCCTTCAGGGCGCCGTGCTGTCCCCCCTCATATTTACGCTATTCACTAGCGATATTCCCAAAAGTAGAAAGGCACAGTTGGCACTGTTCGCAGAAGACACAGCCATCTACCACACTGGGCATAGTCAGGACGCGATAGCCTCCGCTCTCCAGACCGCAGTCAACGTTCTTGGCGCGTGGTTAGAAGTAGTGAATTTCATGTTGTATTGAATAAGGAGATACTAAAATTCGTCAAACAGACGGTTTTCCTGGGGATCACGCTTGACTCAAAGCTACAGTGGGATCCTCGCTTAAAGGCTAAGTTTTTATCATGATCAACAAAAAATATTAACGCATTTTACATTTTTCGTAAAACAGCTGGACTACCTTAGAATTAATTTTTCACTTCTGTCGGCACTCCCAGAGTGCCACTGTCTTTTTTTTCTAATATTTTAGATTCTTTTATATAATTCTTGTCTAAATTGGGTTGACTCTGCGGGGTGGTCACTTTCAGACAGTTACAAAAATGGACAAACTGTCACTGTCAGGTGTCAACCACTCAATGTGACAAGTGACAACTGACAATTTACTTACGTATCTTAGTCCATTTTATTGGTGATTATCTAGTGCAGTTACAATTTTAAATTGAAATCGAGTCCAAATTTAGATTAGAAATTAATATAATTACCAAAACAAGGACTAAGAATCATACCAAGAAGAATAGTGCTATTAAGATTAATTATGTTTATTAGGAAACCTTCACAACTTCTTGTCACTAATGTCCTTAGATCGGTGAGTTCAACATTTAACCATTTGATGAAGATCTCATAATAGAGCTAGAATCATATCAGACTGAAAGCTAAATTTGACTGATTAGGTACTTTAAATTGTCAAATTACATTTTAAGTTTCAAAACAAGGTTGAATATAATAAAAATGGGTTAGTTTGTCGTCAAACGTAACGTGTCTTCCAGCTAACAATGTTAAATTTATTTATGATGGACCTATTGCAGGCAAACTATTCAGCTAAAAGCTCCAAGCCCGAGATCCCGAAGAATCCTTTGGCATCAGTATACTCAGCGACAGATCAAAAAGATAATGGGGCTGTGTATGACAAGAAACCATTTAAGCTAACCCTCGAGGCAGGGAAGACGTATCACTGGTGCCTCTGTGGACGATCCAAGTCACAGCCGTTATGTGATGGTACCCATAAGGATATCTATCTTAAAATAACACAGAGGTAATTTATACTATTTTTTAAATTAAACTATACTCATGACACTGTTTTTGTTGCTAGTCGTCGTCCAGTTGTAAGTGGTGGTTGAAATTCAACCATAATTCATTAAAAACTGAATGTATTCCTAATGCTATAAAATATATAAAAATATTAGCTTTCTGCACTCCTTCTTCATATACACTTTAGCTGTGCCAAATTTCAATACTCATTACTTGCTTGTTACTTACTTGTATACTTGCTTGTACTTGCCGGTTCCATTTGTCCCTCATCTTTTCTGCCATACTTGCCGGTTCCATGTGTCCCTCATCCAGGTGTAAATGGTTTAATTGAAATAAATGCTTTGAATTTGAGTAAGTCTTCAAACGATTTGTAAAAAAGAAATGAAGCAAAAATATCTACGAAATTTTAATATATGGTTCCGCCAATCCACACTACCACTGACATAATATGTGTGTGTGCTAGCGGCTGCTTGCTGCTTGATGAAAGGAATATCGGAAGGTATAGTGTACTTGACTTTGGTTTAGTTTAGACTAGAGACCCGCCCCGGCTTTGCACGTGTAGTAGAGCATATTATCCCTACGCTAGCTTCTACTCGCGACTTCGTTCGCGTCAAATTTCTTGCTCCCCGACCCATCACGTTACTTCGAATTGCCTGCCCGTGCGAGTATTTCGTATTCGTGACTTTTTTCTCCTTGCACGGCTCCTAAGGGCCTTAGCGTGATGTTATATAGCCTATAGCCTTCCTCGATAAATAGGCTATCCAACACTAAAAGAATATTTAAATTCGAACCAGGAGTTCCTGAGATTAGCCCGTTCAATCAAACAAACTCTTCAGCTTTATATTAGTATTAGTATAGATATTTGTCATGTCATCGGTGTGTGACCTGCCCTTGATTATATTTTCGCGCGCGTTAGTTTTTATTTCGCGATAACTACTAAGATATTCATTTAAATTATATGGTATACAGGATTATCATAATGTGTAAGTAAGGCTTAAGGTAACTAAGGTATTTAAGTTGTAAAGGTTAATACCACAGATATAGATAGACCTAGATAACGCAAGTATCACGATCTGTATGAAAACTAAGTGAGCCATTTTTAACTACCTACTATGACGTCACAAGCACTATTTAGTGATGGGAAAACCAAATCGATTCAAAGACGCCGCCGCGGGGGGGGCCCCCGATTCAGCATTGTGTATTACAAGTACAAGTAAAATTCAACAGCTTTCTTCCACAAAATGTATCGAACAAATAGTGCTATACTTTGTTGGGAACCAATCTTTATTTCTCGTCGCCTGAATCCATTGATCTTTTCACATTAAGATTTTTTATTAAAATTGTCTACACAATAAATATAAAATACAAAATAATTCCTCTGTTTCCGAAATCGATTCTCTAGAATCGATTTGTGTTGCATGGGATGAACAGCACTAATCGCTAAAATTGACAGAAAATTTATTAAAGCAACTGTACTCCGAAACCGAAGCGATAGAAGATAAGATAAGATAAGATAAGATAAGATAAGATTTTTTATTTGTTTAAACATGGTGTATATGATACGTTACATGCAAGATAACTATGAGATAAGGTTCTAACATGTTCAGCCGTATATAGTGGCGTACAAATTGGCAGGAAGAGATGGTGCATAAACCGTGATAATATTAATAAAAATTACATTGAAGACATTGTGTAGGTACTTGTTAAATTATCATTATTAATTAAACGTTAGGTATCATTACAATTCAAAAAGCATATTTTTAGATGCAATACAATGTCGAAGTAGTCTTAAATAAATTAGTCAATGAAAGTATGAATTAATGTCATTAAAATGTCCATTCCAAACAACAACTATTAAAAAAAAAACAATAAAAAAAAATACAATACATTACAATAACATGTCAAAAATACAACATTACCATCTCAAAAACGAAGAAAATTATCCTCTTTCATAAAGTCTGCTATGCTGTAATATGCTCTTTCAGTTAGTAAACTCTTCAATTTACTTTTAAGAGCAGATATATTTAATATTTTCCACGATTTGGGCAATTTATTAAAAATGGTCGGAGCCATGCAAAAGATGCTCTTACGCATGAGAGCTGTTTTAGCGCCGTGAACACAGAGTTTGAAATTATCACGTCTATTCCTAGGGACGGCATCAGACAAACGTTGAAATAAATGAGAATGGGACTTAATGAACATTACTGTTTCCAAGATATATAATGAGGGCAATGTCAAAATCTTATGTTCTGTAAAATAAGATTTACAGCTGTCCGTTGTTTGCAGTCTAAACATCGATCTAATGCACCTTTTCTGCGCCCGAAACGCTATTTCATTGTCCGTGCTATTCCCCCAAAAGATGACTCCATATCAGAGAACTGATTCGACTAATCCATAATAAGCAGTAATTAAAGCATCTGTGTTGACAACCACAGCGAGATGTTTCAGAGCGTAGGCTGCACTACTTAATTTTTTACTAAGTGCCTCTATTTGAGATTTCCAATTAAATTTAGAATCTATTATTAGTCCCAGAAATTTTGTTGTGTCAGCTTCTTTGATATTTATATTATTAAATTGAATATTAGGATTGTTGATTGCTTGTGTACGTTGTCTAAAGTGCATTACGTTAGTTTTATTTAAATTAATTGTTAAATTATTATCACTTAACCAATTTATATTAGATATTAGTGAATTATTAATGTCATGTTCATATGTGTTTATGTCATTACAAGCTATTGTCACGGTGCAATATAGTATCACATGTTTTGATATTCATCATTTGTTAACATAGAACGTCACATCAACCGCTCCAAGTAAAAGCCCCAATGTATTACGAATATACAGCATGCTTTCTATGACCTATGTTTTTCTCAAAGGAGATCATTCACTTTCGGCCCAACAGTCAAAGTAACGGCGGGTCAACAAAAATAACGGTGTCACCGCTATTGGGGAAGTCAGACCGAGTATTTATTACTACGGCATTAACCCCTTTATTTATAAAAGTAGCCCAAGTTAAAGTAATGATTAGAGACTGTTTAACCATACATTTTTGATGTTTAAGCGTCTCTTAACTTTAATCAACGTTTTGAAATAAACCCTTAAGTCTCTACAACCATTCCTACGGCTTATTTTTTGGGTTGAAAAATCTGGTTTTCCGTACGTTTTATCAGTCAGTAAAGCTGCTTTCATCTGCTGGCGAAAAAGTGTTATGAGTTTGTGGGGATGATGACCTTGAACAAATAGTATTATAACACCGACCGCAGTGAATAATATTTAAAGATTAACTAAATACTAAGTTGAAAAAAAGAACAATACTTGTGTTGTGTGTTTAGTGTTTATACTTACATAGGTTATAGTGAGTCAGAATATCAAGTGATATAATGAAAATCTATTCACCGAGCGGCACTGGCGATGTCTTTCGCTGGTAAGAAGTCTAGGAGAGGAAGGGGAGGAGCGTGGGCGGGGTCTTTCCTCGCTTGGCACGCCACAATTGCGGCGGTAACTCCCCTCTTTGAGGAGTGGCTGGAGAGGCGCCATGGCGTCCTCACCTTCCTCTCTTCCGCCTTCAGCAGGTCCTCACCGGACACAGCTGTTTCGGGAAGTTCTTGTTCCGGATAAGGCGGGAGGAAACGCCCGGGTGCCACGATTGTGTGGATCACCTGGAGGACACGGTGAAGCATACGGTGGAGACCTGCCCTGCCTGGGCGGAGCACCGCCATGTCCTCGTGGAGGCGATCGGCGGCGACGGTCTTTCGCGTCCGGCGTGAGGTGCGTGTGGAACACAACGCGCCATCGACCCGAGCCTGGTCCTTACCGGGCGGTAAGCAACCCACCAGGGCCGGACGCGAGAGATCGCCGCCGCCGATCGCCTCCGCGCGAACACGGCGGTGTTCCGCCCAGGCAGGGCAGACCTCCACCGTATGCTGCATCGTGTCCTCCAGATGTTCCACACAATCGTGACACCCGGGCATTTCCGCCCGCGTTTTCCGGAACAGAAACCTCCCGAAACAGCCGTGTCCGGTGAGGACCTGTTGAAGGCGGAAGAAAGGAAGGTGAGGACGCCGTGGCGCCTCTCCAACCACTCCTCAAAGAGGGGAGTTACAGCCGCAATTGTGGCGTACCCAGCGAGGAAAGACCCCGCCCGCGCTCCTCTCTTTCCTCTCTTAGACTTTTTACCTGCGAATGACGTCGCCGGTGCCGCTCAGTGAATAGATTTTTATTGTATCACTTGATATTCTGACTCAATATAACCTATGTATTAAATCTACACACAACACAAATCTGCTTTTTTCAGGTAATATTTAGTTAATGGTTAAATAATATTCACTGCGATTGGTGTTATAGTAATACTTGTTCAAGGACATCATTCCAACAAGCTTACATCACATTTTTCGCCAGCAGATGAAAAGATTTTTTCAAATAAAATGTACGGAAATCCAATTTTTTCAACCGAAAAATTCAGCTGAAGAAATGGTTGTAGGTGCCATAGTAAAAAATCCTCGAACTGACTTCCACACTAGCGGTGACACCTTTTTTTTCGTTAGCCGGCACTTTGACTTTTGGGCCGAACTTTGTATTAACCGTGAATGGTCGCCCGGTCTCCTTTGGTATTACTGTGGGTATTAGATTAAAAATAATTGATTTTAAAATGAATGAATTGATATAAATAATAATCTTAAAATTACTAACCGATGGAAGGAAACGTTAACTTTTTTTTCTGCTCACATTTGTGCAGTTTTTACAATTGTTCACAGCGCAATTAGGCGTTTTTGATTTTTTGACTGACGTCCAACTAGCGAAGCGCACCGGTGCAGACTCAGCGCGAGAGTGGCCACGTTAAGCATTTTATGCTTAAGTCGCGAAGTAGGTGATCTTGCGTTATCAAAGTCTATCTAAATGATAAATGATTTTATTTCTGTAAGTAGGTTTGTACAAACACTTTTACACGTCAATCATATTTTTAGAGAGGTCGACTATTACACTAGATGAGGTCGGCGTTTCCTATCTGACTACTCTGAGAAGAAAGGCCGAAACAAACTCAGACGTCACAGTCTCTTTTAAAGTCCAGACAGAATCTTGGAGACACCAATTCACATGGTCTTCACATGATCTGAATCATGTGAAGACCATGCGAATTGGTGTCTGAAATGGTCTTTTGAGAAAAGAACCACACAGATTGAGTGGACCTGTCCAATCGGTGCATGCAATTATCAGTAATCATGCAGCTCAACTCAGAACTTGAGGAGCTCAACGATTTGACGAACAATACCAAAGAAAGGACATTTGGTAGGCCGCATAAATTGCTCAAACTGCCAGACCATGACTAAATTAAGAAAAAATAAACACCCGCACAGTCATCACATTCACAATAAATAAAGCAATATAATACTTCACAAAGTAAATATTCATGTCATTGTTTAAACAAAATTCATAATGTCAATGTCTATATAAACAAAAAATAAGAAAATAATCGTGGTGAGATCATTTGAGGATCAAGTAGATTGGTGTCGTATGATATGGTCTTTTGAGGAAAGAACCACACAGATTGAGAGGACCTGTCCTGTCAGTGCACGCATTTGTCAGTAATCATTCAGGTCAACTTAGAACATAAGGAGCACAACGATTCGACGAACAATACCAAAGAAAGGACATCATGGTAGGCCGCATAAAGTACTCAAACTGCCTGATTATCATTAAAAACTAACTGAGAGAGAGAGCGAGGGGAGTAAAAACAAAAAGTAACTCACATGACCCACATAGTCCTCCCAGTCACAATAATTAAAACAATAATCTTATTATACTTCTCAAAGTAAATATTCATGTCAAAGTGTATGTCAATGAGTAAGTTTGCAAAAAAAAAATACAACATTCAGTATGTAAAAAAATTGGAGCAGGTCAATCCCAAGCTTTTTGTCCTCAATATAATTTTTAACGGTATAAAAAGCTTTCAGGCACATCTTACGTTTTTTTTTTTTTTTTTTTTTTTGGGTGGGAAATCATCAAATAACTTCTCCCGCTCTGGGTGGAGCGGGAGGGCGTGTCAGACTTTTACTGACTAAAACCCATCCGTGTTCCCTCAGTTGCCTGTGTGCCAGGGGCGGCGGTATCTCTTTCAAACAACCCGCACCCCTGGCAGGCATCGGCCCTTGCGGACCCCATCAGTTGCTGCTGACATCTCTTTGAGGCGCGCGTGGAACACAACGCGCCGTCGACCCGGGCTTGGTCCTTACCGGACAGCGAGCTACCCATTCTTCAGGTTTCAATTCTTCGCCCTTTATCAACACAGTAGTTTTCACCTGCCTAACGTGAGATAGCGTAAACGTAATGCATTTGGTTTTTTTTTTCATTAAGGAGTAAATTATTAACATTGAACCAGTGAACTACTTTTGAGATTGCGCTCTTTACATCGTCAGTAACCAACTGCTGACGTTTAAGTTTAAACAAAAGTAAAGTGTCATCCACAAACAACACTACATTATGATCATCCTTTATGAGGTAAGGCAAGTCATTAATATGAATAAGAAACAAGAAAGGACGAAGAATTGAGCCCTGAGGGACTCCCATTGATACCATAGATCCGGGAGATCTTTTTCCATTTACGTCAACACACTGAATCCTATTACTCAAGTACGAAGTAAGAAGATTCAGAGCTGTGTTCTGGATCCCATAGGGGCGGAGTTTCCTGATTAATGTTTCATGAAGAACGCAATCGAATGCTTTAGATAAATCACAAAAAATGCCTAAGGCATCGTATTTATTTTCCCATGCATTGTAAATATGCCCTAAGAGTTCAACACCTGCATTGGTAGTTGGACGACCCCTTGTGAAACCGAACTGTTTGCAATGTAATAAATTATGTTTGTTAAAAAAAAATTGCAATTGGTCTAAAATTAATTGCTCAAAAATTTTACTAAAGGTAGGTAGTACTGAAATAGGTCTATAATTAGAGGGGTCTGATGTACTACCTGATTTTAAACAAAGGTACTATTTTACTATTCTTCATAAGGTCAGGAAACTCCCCACAGTCTATACAATTATCACTACATAGTATAAAACAAAGTCGCTTTCTCTGTCCCTATATCCCTATGTATGCTTAAATCTTTAAAACTACGCAACGGATTTTGATGCGGGTTTTTTTAATAGATAGAGAGATTCAAGAGGAAGGTTTATATGTATAATACACCGACCTCCACTCGGGCGAAGCCGCTGGCAAAAGCTAGTTAAATATAAGAGCTAAAGTAGGTGCTACAATGTCAATAATAGATTTGGCGACTTCTACAGAATTACCCCAGAGATCTGCAGTCTTCTTTACATTTAAAGTGTGAAAGGTTATAACAATATCTCTACAGCTAGTATGTAAAATGAAAATCCGAATCGCAAACTTTAAGATTTTCCTTAAGCAAAGACTCAGCAACAGAAGGTGAGTTTAGAGATTTTGTAGTTGAAACGGGAATATCAGAAAATAAATTTTCAAAAGCCGCGGCGACTTGTCTATATCTATATCTGTGGTTAATACTGTGTTTTTTTTTTTTTTTTGGGTGGGAAATCATCAAATAACTTCTCCCGCTCTGGGTGGAGCGGGAGGGCGTGTCAGACTTTTACTGACTAAAACCCATCCGTGTTCCCTCAGTTGCCTGTATGCCAGGGGCCACGGTATCTCTTTCGAACAACCCGCACCCCTGGCAGGCATCGACCCTTGCGGGCCCCATCAGTTGCTGCTGACATCTCTTTGAGGAGCGCGTGGAACACAACGCGCCGTCGCCCGGGCTTGGTCCTTACCGAACAGCGAGCTACCCATTACTCGCCGTCCGCAAGCCCGTGCCTACGGTGGCCGGGAATCAGCCTGGGATCCTGGGGCGCATGTACTGCATCTTCCTCACGTGCGCCGCCTCCCTCTTTGCGAGCATGACTGCTTCGCTGAAGGAGGCGACTGCTAGCCATGCACTCTCGCTCCGTACCATGGCCTGGACCAGGGTCGGACGCGAAAGATCGCCGCCGCCGATCACCTCCACGAGGACACGGCGGTGCTCCGCCCAAGCCGGGCAGACCTCCACCGTATGCTCCACCGTGTCCTCAGGGCGATCTTCGCAATGGAAACACCCGGGCGTTTCCTCCCGCCCTATCCGAAACAGGAACCTGAAGGAAGGAGGACGCCATGTCGCCTCCCAAGCCACTCCTCAAAGAGGGGACTTACCGCCGCAATCGCGGCGTGCCCAGCACTGGGTTGCGACAATCGCACTTTCCACGTCGCCATGAGATCCTACCGCTGCTCTGTCCGCCGTGCCGCGATTTCCCGCGGCACCGGAGTTACGCCCCGGCATTTGGCCTCCTCGCGCCACTCCCACGTGTGCGCGAGGACCTTTGCCTCCAGATCCCATGGCGGCAATCCGACAAGGAGGCCAGCCGCCTCACCGGAGATCGTGCGGTATCCCCGGATCATCCGGATGGCCATGACCCTATGGGCCGCCTTCAACCGGCGTGCTGGTTGGCGCCTCAATGTAAGCGCCCACACCGGCGCCCCGTATGGGGCCATGGCCCGCACGACCCCCGCGTAGAGCCTCCGGCAGGTGTTCGGCCGGCTTGCCAGCTGCCGCACATAAATAGCAGTGCGGCGACATTGCACGAGCCGGCCTTGTGACCGGGGTGACTGCAGCGGAAGCAGTGACCGCTGAGGTCCACCTCCGAGGTGCATTGCACTCCCACGTGATGACCTACCTGGCAGCGGAAGCACTTCAGAGGTCTGGGTTCCAGCAGCTTGACTTGCGCGGATACCCAGCCCACCAGGAGCCTTCGGCCCTCCTCGATGATTTTTCGGGCCGCCGACACGGGGCAGCTCACCGTAACGGCTCGCATCCCCGCGTTATCAGGACGAATGGTGCCTGCCCTCACCTGATCGGCAGAGCACCGCCCAGTCCAGACGACGGCGGCCACCACCTCGCTCTCCGTCACAGAGTCGTCCAGGCCCAAG
Source organism: Polymixis lichenea (assembly GCA_949091785.1). Taxonomy (NCBI): domain Eukaryota; kingdom Metazoa; phylum Arthropoda; class Insecta; order Lepidoptera; family Noctuidae; genus Polymixis; species Polymixis lichenea. The sequence goes on along the minus strand of OX420933.1, from coordinate 26,207,592 downwards.
ATGCACATATCAGCGCACTTGGTGGGCCTGGACACTCGGGCCTCGTCCGCACTTATGTACGCCCTTATCCTTTCGGCCAGAGCGTCAGCGGTCGGGCCACTGGCCGCACCAGGGACCTCCAGCATGCGGGCCCCAGTCGCGGTGACCCTCATGCGGAGGCCGTTGGCAACTCCTAAGTCCGCCAGGTCCACCGCCGCCCTTGCCTTCGCGATCACGTTGCGGTAGGACACGCCCTTCTTTGCCGCTTCCGGCTGTAGTGTAATCACTACAGCTGCGGACTTCGGGGCGCGTAGCTTAGCCGCGGCGCTCCGCTTATTGGCCCGCTGTCGCCTCGCTCTCTTCTTGGCCGCCCTCGCAGCCTTACCCGCCTATCTCTTCTCCCCGGCCACTTGCCATTCAGCGTCGGCTGGAGGAGATTTGGGAGGCGGTGCCGTCCGTCCTGGCACCACGACTGGGGCCGTCGCCGCCTGCGCAGCCACACCGCCCTTCTTGGGCTTTGTCGGCACCGGTTTCGCCGGGGTTCGTCCCGACTGCGGTGCCGATTTGGCCGTGGCAGCCGTGGTTGTGGCATACGTGCCCCCCTCTGCTGCTGGCCCGAGGCCGGCTGACTCGCTGCTAGCGGGGGGCGCAGGACTATGGCCTCCAGGGTGGAAAACCGGCTCTGGAAGGCGGCAAGCTCCTGCCGCACCAGAGTCAGCACCCGGTCCTCCGCAGCCACGGACTCACCCTGCACCTGCCGTGCTCCCACCTTTGGCAACGTTCTCGGGCCAGCTCCTCGGAGCGCTGCTAGGTCGAGCTCCTCGTTCTCCTTTCCATCCTCCGCTGCCGCCATAATGGAGGCTATGGCTAGGGGCACGGCCTTGTCTTTAGAGGACTGAGTCCTCTTCAAGGCCAAACCCTTGATTGCAGTAGCCACAGCTTCCGCGAATCTCACCATTCGCTCCAAGTTGGAGGCGCCGGCGGCGTCTGTCTCACCGCCAGATGACTCTGAGAGGGCCCTGCTGCTGGTCCCTCCAGAGAGCTGCCCATCCTTAGTCAACGCCTCGGCTCGCTGGGCAGCCCCTTGCCCAACCGGATTCCACCCCGCCGACAGACCTTCCCGAGCTTTCGAGCCGAGATCATGCCACCGTCCGAGGATGACCCCTGGCCATCCTCGGGTTTGGAGCGCTTCTTGAGGAACTCTTCCGTCCTCTTTGAAGCGCCCACCACTACACGCTCCGGGCTCTTGAAAGAGCCCGTCGCAATCGATGCGGCGTCGGACTCCGACCCCGCATCACTCCCCTCTTCTACGCATTTTGGTTTATTTAGATTTTCCATTAAGTTCCCACGAGTAAAAACTTCGTATTGTCTCAAAAATAGTGGTCCGAACTAGAGACTAATTAAGCTACCCATTAGTCAAGCTATTAACCTCCCTCACGGTGCGCCGCCGCTTAGAGGTTTGGGGTATTTTTTTATAGAGGATTTCTTCCTCGCAGCCCGGGCGGTTAAGCCAAGACCCTCGACCCCCGTTAAAAGTCAGAGACATGACCGGGACAATCTTCGGGGCTACGAGATTAACGGTGGCAGAAGGAGAAGACTCCTTCTTGCCTGCCCGGTGGCAGGGTAAGTGCACACCGAGCCCGCTCTTACTCCGCCGCTGTGCGTCTCTGCATAGTCGCAGAGAGACACACGTTGGAGCGTGCCGCCGACAGGATATTGGCATACGGGCAACGACACCCCTTAGGCACACGTACCTAATGGGGGGACATTGCCCGCACCCCAGGGTGCTTCGTCCCGGAGACTGGCCTTTCCCCCGGACGCATCCAAGGGAAACTCCAGCCCACGGGCACGCGAGGAGGTTTCCTGTCCAAGCACCCCAATACTGTATCTGTTTAAATAGCTTTCCAATTACGGCACTGTACAGTCAGCATTAAAAATATCGGGACGAACAGACTGTTCAAAATGATCTCAACAACTATGAAAATTAAACTTTTTCTCAATTGGATAAAATTCTTATCAGTATGACAGTTGTCGTGTACTGTCTTCATTCTAAAACATTCCTCGTGTCATTGAGTTATATATACCCACACATGGAACCGGCAAGTATGGCAGAAAACATGGGAGGACTATAACAGTACCATCAGCTGGGTGGGGATCCCCCACCCAGCTGAGTACAGGCTTCCTCTTGTGCAGTGTCAAGAAGTCAGTAAGAAATATGAACACTAAAACATTATGTATAAATAGAATGGTTTTTTAATGTGTGGACTGACAGACAACAGTCCAGTTTTCTCTTTAATGCTACGTGCTCTGTAAATAACTTTACTTATTCTTTACTAAATGTCTGTAATCACAAAACCTTTAGTTTTCAGATACTTTCCGAGATCTGGCTATGAAAACTGAGGGACCACATTATAAGGGCTGTAGTTTTTTAAACATATAATACAACTAGATTTATTCTACAGTTGTTTTAAAGTGTACTACTAAATCCTATGATTTTTATTTTGCGAATTCCCAGTGTGATCCCTCAGTTAACACTCACGTACAATTTTGGTGACTAATCTTTTGTATGGCTGGTGGAGTGACAGCCAAGCGCATATTATTGTATAGGTGGTAATTCTTAGGTCAAGCCTGTTTCCAGTGGAAGACTTTTTCTGATTTATGATAATGATCTTTTAAAATTTCTAATATTTCAATGATTGTTTCTTTCTAGGCCTGTTAGATTTACTGTGGAAAAGACTAAGGATTACTGGCTGTGTAACTGTAAACAAACAAAAAACAGACCATTCTGTGATGGCGCACACAAACAGAAAGATGTCCAAGAGGCCGGCACTGTCAGACTGTAGACAAGACACACCTTGAAGATTATATCGTTAGTTAGATTAGATGTTGGATTTAGTTATTTTAGCTCTATAGTAACTGTTATAAGTGCCTAAAATAAATCATTGATATTTATTTTGTGTTAATTAATCTAGAGCAGGGATGGCGAACCTCTAAACCTCTACGAGCATTTTTCCCAATAAAATATTTATTCAAAACCTCTACGAGCATTTTTCCCAATAAAATATTTATTATCTCATTGACGTGCCGACAAACAATCTTGGCATAGTGACTACTAGAAAAAACGAAATACTTTCACAATAACAGGTACTCTTTATTTACCAACAGAAATAGACCTGTACTATTTATTATACAGTAATCCGTCACACCACCTTATTGAATGAAAGAACAAATTAGTGCAATTTTTTGGTATTAGGTTCATATATTGACTTTTAGCAGGATGCAAGCTGAACTGGAATCCCGTACGGTTTCTGAAAGTTACGACTGTAGCTTAAGAAGATAAAATTATCACGCTCAGATTTGTATGTTTGTTACTGTGACATATTAACTGCCGTGCCCAAATTATTTTGTTGCGTGCCACCAGAGGCACGCGTGCGGTTTGCCATCCCTGATCTAGCGCATTATAATCCGGTGCTTGCCTGTGGTCTCCCATCCTGGTTCCCCTCGGAGTACCACAAGCAAATATTTTTGCCCTTGGAACCCCCTGAATAACAATCTTCCTGCTAAATATATTTTTATTGCCCGTGATACCCCATCTCAAGCATTTCAATTTGAAATTAAATAAAACGAACTGTTGCTTGACAAATAGAGAAATATAAATAAATAAGATAATTATACCAAAAAAACAGTGCTTTACAATTCCTTAAAGTCTACATTATTACCTACGATAACAAGGAAAAAACAGGAATAGACTCAAAGGAAACATTTTGCTTATGAACTCCACACAAGGTCAAGCCTGTCTCGTGGAGTCCATGGGTGGTATTACCAGATGGTGAAAAGCGTATTTCATTCATACTCATGAATTGCTATTGTCAAGTGGCACATAAAATGCATTATTATTTTAAAGTAAGTAATCAAATTAGCCATGTACAATTCGCACGGCTTGCCGAGTCCAATCCGCATCGAAGGGTCGCTTCTCGAAGTTGTGAGGGATTTGTCTACCACACTAGACACAACTTTGAGAAAGAATCCGACAGGAGGATCCAGTTGGGTTGGGCAGCATTTGGAAAACTTCGTCAAGTCTTCTCGTCGCTAATACCGCAATGTTTGAAGACTACGGTCTTTAGCCAGTGCATCCTGCCCGTGTTGACGTACGATGCCGAAACGTGGACACTGACAGTTGGGCTGGTCCACAAATTTAAAGTCACCCAGCGCGCTATGGAGCTAGCTATGCTTGGGGTTTCTTTGAAGGATAAAATCAGAAACGAAATAATCCGCAAAAGAACTGGAGTTACCGACATAGCTTGCAGAGTAAGTAGATTGAAGTGGCAGTGGGCTGGCCATGTTTGTCGAAGGACCCGTCATATAAATAAACGGATTTGCAAAATTATTTTTTGTTCGCAAGGAGTTCATTCCGAAATGGTCCCATTTAAATTTCTTATAGATCTGATGATGCGTTTCCGAGACAGAAAACGAAACTCTTAAAAAAATGACAGGAATCCTACCGCGATTGCTGCTATCGCATTAATATGCACTGTTTGACCCGAAATTGGTGTGGTGTAGGTACTATAACTAAAAAGAGAAAAATAAAAACTTTTCAAAAACAACCGACTTCCGGAAAAACACTACAAAGTGAAAAATAACTATAATTTCGGAAGTCAGTGACTTTGGATACGTATTTTAATTGTTTCTCAACACCTTCCGAAATTAAAGTTATTTTTCACTTTCTTGCACATGAGTAACCAAACGGAACAGAGACAAAGCTTCATACAACCGCGCAAATCAGTTGCACTACTACAAGCACGCGGGGCATGTGTGCGTGACCACTGGCCGCTTGTCACGTTCTCAGCGAGACTGGAAAAAACCGGTTTACGTTGGCACCGCCAGTTGACAATCTCAGGGTTAGTGCGATGCACGTTTTTTGTTTTATTAGTTGCAGGTTTGAATATTATAAAAATTTGAGTGGACCTTTTTTGTGAGCAAGTTCAGCTGTCAGATACCGGCGCGGGACTTGACGGCTACTTAACGTCCGGCCTACACCGGTTAAATATAAATAGGTACAGTCTGTCAAGAAAGTCATGAAAAAAAGGGAGGGCGCCACCATCAATTGTATGGTATCCCTATAAATTTCGACCGAAAGGTTTTAATACTTTTCTTTTTATAAAATAGTAATTACTGATTTATTATTATGGTCTCTTTATTGTCAAGTAGATAACCTGGCAGATATCTATCTGACACTCGTCTATCTAACTATCTAACGCTCAGAGTGTAAAAAAAGACTTTTGACTTTCATTGGTAGTGGTGGATAACATTCCTCTTCCAACTAAGTTCCATTCAAATGACATTAAATTTTAACTGGTGCCTAATATTTATCAATTCTGTAGTTTGTTTGTGATCCTTATTACCTGATTTTATATAAATATGTAAATTAGAAAATAATAGATGTGTGTAATAAGAACATTTGTGTTGCCCAACACTTGTTTTCGTCCTTTAATTTGCTAACATTTATCTACGACAAAGTGCATAGTTCGATGATGCGCCTCTCTGCGCTGCCGTCTCAACATGACGCTGGTGGAATTTTGTGATTAATAAATAAATAAATGAATATCGATATCAGAGCAATTGCAAAAAGAAATATGTTAAGAGTTTATTAAATACTTCTTTATTAATCCGAGTTCACATAATCAGAGTCCAGGTATTCGACTCCCGAAATGTTGCCTGAAACTCCTGCATAATTAAATTCGTCCACTTCTGACTCTTCCGATTCACTAGAACTATCATCGCTCACTGAGATGACAAATCTGTCTATAGCATCATAGAGAGTTCCTCCACGGTTAAAATATTCCTTTTCAATTTTGATGACATGGTCAACACAGTTTTTCCATTCTTGTGGAGTCACTGACTGGAATGCTTCTTCAGCCAACTTTGCAACAGTTTGACCACAAACATTTTTTTGTGCAATTCGCCATTTTACTATTGCCCAAACCAATTCAATTGGGTTTAAATCACAATGGTAAGGAGGCAGTCTTACCACTGTATGACCATGTTCACCTAAAAGTTCATCAATGTAGTAAATCGGTTCAGGTTTGTGTTTTTTTACAAGCATCAATAAGGAAGGTTTCCGCAATGTTTCATCAAATGGAATGTTATTTTCCAGAAGCCACAATTTGATTTCATCAACTCTTGATGCAGATGTAAGAGCCTGGGGAAAAAACCCTTAGTTTAGTAGTTGAATTTCAGTTTCAAATTAAAAAAGGATGGGTAATAATAATGTAATACAAATAAAAAATACTATACCTTGTTTGTTATAATGGAGTGATATGGTGCGTTATCCATCACAATTATTGATGGTTCACATATATTGGGTATTAACTTTTCAGTTACCCATTTTATAAAATTTTGAGCATTCATTTCGGAATGGTAATCTTCTTGCTTGTTTTTACCAGAAAATATTAAAAGTGTATTAGGCACAAAACCTTTCTCACTTCCAGCATGCACAATTATCCACCTTTTCCCTTTAGACACATTTTGTTGGACACCAGCAATATTAGTAGACTGCCAACATTTAGTTACTTTGTAGGACTCGTGTATGTAGCTCTCATCTAAATAAATAATGTTTTTTTGGAGCTCTTCAGGTAGTCTTCTGTTTTCAAGGATGTGCCTTAAATAATACTCACGTTTTGAAACAATTGCTGATTTTTCTATGAGAGCTAGTCTATTTGATTGGCATTTCTTATATTTAAAGCCAATTTAAATTAAAATTTTTCGAAGGACTTCATGGCTGCCATCAAAATTTAAATCTTCCTTCACCACTGCCAATAGTTTTCTTAATGTTGGAACTTCTTTCTGCACTGTGTAGAAAAACTGAACTTTCTGACGAATGGCACATAGGTCGAAGTCATCGATGTGCTTTGTAGGTCGCCCTTTCCTATGTTTTCCAGGCGTTACAAATTTACCTCCATTCTTTATCCCTTCGTCCACTATGCGCCGAATTGTGCTTTCGGAAACACCTAAAATCAATAAAGACATGTTAAATAACAAATACCTTAATTAATCTAAATAAATAACACAAAAGGATCAAAACCGTTGAGTGGTAGTATAATAAATCGTAGGTAAATTTTATAACCTCAACGAAATATAAACAATGATATAAATGGAGAAATTATACTTAAAAACACAAGATTGTCAAGAGAATATATTTCTTTTACTGTGTTTAACATTAACATATATTTACGTACCGGTTAATTTTGCTGTTCGACCGTAAACATCGTCTTTGCTCGTCCCAGCTTGAAATTCGGCCAAACACTCTTGGAAAACTTTAAATATAATTTGTCTCGCACCGCTCTTATAAACATTCCGATTCATTTTTTGTCTTTAAACGGACACACAATTAAACACTCGGAATAGCACAAAATTATTAAAGATTATCAATCCTAATGCTACGATTTGACAGTTCAGGTACTCAGTTCGACAATTATTCAGTGTTGCCAGTATTAGGAACAGCAGTAGTTCCCAAAACATTCTTTTCATGACTTTCTTGACAGACTGTAGGTGTGTAGGCTAGAAAACGCGTATGTCTTCTAAAATACCAGGTTGTCATAACTTGGTAGGAGATCACGCGCAATGACTCAAGATATTTTGCTGATAAGTTTACACGACATTTATTGATTCTGAGGCGGTGCGAAGTCCGTCGGGGCAGTTAGTTCCTAATAAATCTAAGTAAGCTAAAGAAAAGATGCGACTCAAGAAGGCAAAACAAAACGGCGCAACTGTCATTTTTGACAGCGCTCGGAACGGGTGTGACCACGCTCAAATCGATACTATCGTAAACCGGAATGCAGGATTTGTCCGTGGTTTCTGTCTGTCAGTCAAGTATTCAACTCTTCAAGGCCACTTTCCGAATTAGAAAAATAGCTCTGTGAGCGCTCACATCCATAATTTGCGTTCCGAGTTAGATATCGCGATTATGACAGCTCGATTCACGGGATATCGTTATCTCGCGCTCACGCCAATTCGGAACGGGTGTGAGCACGCTCAAATCGATATTATCGTATCTCGGAACGTAGCCCAAGTCAAGTGTCCAAAAACAAACTTACAAAAAAAAAACGTCAAGCAAGTGTCATCAGTGTCATTGCTGTCAACCTGTCAAAGCGGAAGACGGTGAGTGAGGCATTTTCTTCATAAATTCGTAAATACTTCGCTTAGCCGCTGTTGAATGATTGTAGTATCTGCGTCGACACGTCGACACGGTGAAAATACGGTTTTGTGCTTATCCGGTGTTTGATTGTTTAGTGTGGTGTGCAGTGGCACGCACGGGCAAGCGCACTCACGGTATTCGAACAGAGAAGTGGTGACGAATACAAACCACGATGGAGGAGAAGCCCAAGTTGTTCACGCGCGAGGAGCTGAAGTCACGCTGCACGCGCAATGACGCCGTACTTATCATTCACAACGAGGTGTACGACGTCACCAGCTTCCTCACAGAGGTCAGTTGACAATCTTATACATGGCACGCACGTATGATTCATTTGAATTGCCGATATTTTAGTTACCTGCCTTTTCTATTTTATATTAGCCGGTATATTAAATAATAACAAAATTAAAAGCAAATACATCTACAATTTTAAATAAAAAGCAAATAGTGTATTGGTATAAGTTTCAGTGTATTACTAACACTCTATGGACAACCTATTCTGAAATAAATTATAAATAATAAATAAACAGACAGAGCCTGGAAACAGCCAGCGTTACTTTTGCATTTTTAATATAAGTAAATAGGTATGGATAATCAACACGTTGGCTAGTAAAATTAAAAAGTTTTAAGTATACTAGTTTCAGCCTGAGTGGACGTCAGAAATTATCCCCATGGGGACGTCCTAACAGGACATGAAGTAGCTTATGTGGTACTCCTTATGATGTCAGCTTTCTGCCAGTGAAAGTTCTGTCAATATCAGTCCAACCGTTTCAGAGATTAGCCGGAACAAATAGACAAGAATACAAAAATTTTAATGTAAATTTATGAATATTTCGTGTTTTATTAAATTTATGGACACAAGATCAATTTCTTCTTGTCACTTCAGATTCTTTACCGAAAAACCTCCCAATGAAGGCTGAAGTGGCAGGAAAAGAGAGTAAATAAAAATGATAAATAAAACTATTCTATTCTATTAAATTTGGTAAGCGAGGTAGGTCACATATTGCACTGACATGCACTCTGTAAGATTCTCAATGCTCCGTTCAACACCAACAGTTGAAATCAAATCAAATCAAATTATTTATTTGCATAATACAGGAGGTATAAAGAGATGTTACAAATAAATATAAAGTACACTGTATCATTACCTAATAAGATGTGCAAATTATTACATTATCGATAATCTAGTTGTATAATTATTAAAATAACATTTCAAAATTATTATAATCAAATAAAATTAAAAATTAGAAATAATAATAAAATCAATTAAGAATAAGTACTACAAATGTCAACGGATTAAAGATACAAATTGTCGGATGAATGATGATGAATCATGACAAAAATAGACAGACCTCTTGCAAAGACCTTGGAGCCCTTGTTCCGCTCTATCGCGTCCTTGATGCGGTCCGTATTAAAACGCCGAAGGTCCCTTTTCAAGGACTGAGAGATCCGTCTATTGAGCTGTTGGTACTTTAGCGCGTCGTCTGAAGACTGCAGCATCATTTCACGCCTCTCTGCCATTAACTGCAGAGTAGAATCACAGTTTCTTTTTCCCATTAGTACGACGGGTCTTAGACCCTTAGACCCGACCGTATGGACGGTTTCCACGAACCCATCGTTATAATCGTCCACGGACCTCCTTAGGCACTCGAAACGATTCTGCCACTTTCTGTGCTCAGGTTTTCTGAAGAAGGAGCTCGTCATAAAGAGGCCTTCCTTCTCCATCAAAATGGCCACTAAGCGACCCCGGTGTTTCCGACGTCCAACTCTAAATTGCCCCACTGTCAGCTCATCATCGTCCCGTTTGCCCAGTTTCGCGTTGAAGTCCCCCATGACAACGCTGAAATGACTTTTAGAGCCATGCATGGCTTTGGATATATCCTCATATATGGTCTTCACCTCATCGTCGGGGTGTGACGAGGTCGGGGCATTAGATCTGTATGCAGGGCCTGATTAAGCTATTTAGCCGCTCCCGGCAAAAATAATATTCGCCGCCCTTTACACTAACACCACACTCTCTGGACTATAGTCCAGAGCTTGCTATTCCAAAGATGAGATGATATATATGTGATATTATTTTAATTGTACAATATTCAAATACGTTGGTCTACTACGGCTTCTGAACAAAGATACAAAAATGTATGAGAGTATGTTTGTAAGTATATACAAGGTTATTTTTTAGTCACCGTCCAAAATTTTCAGGGTGATAGTATGAAAAAAAAAATCGGACCTCCCATACAAAATCAATAGTCAGCTGATCGATTTTGTATGGGAGGTCGGAATTTTTTTTTAATATTTCGACCCATGTTCCTTGGAGAAAGTTGTTCAATTTCACGGGTGCTATCACCCTGAAAAATTTGGACGGTGACTAAAAAATCAGCCTGTATGTATGTACATTGTGATTTTTTAGTCACCGTCCAATTTTTTTTGTAATGTTTAATGTTTCGTACTTATAAACAAACTACTGGAAATAATAACTCACTTCCACGTTTGTGGGGAATACCCGTCAAACATAAACGGAACCAAAAAGATTGCCAGTTCATATGTAAATCGGTACAAAAATCGGGAGAATTTCTTTATATTCTCAAGCCAAAAATCATTACATATCAAATAAGTTGGTTCCTTCTTTCCTATTTAGGTATTTCTTCTTCTTTCTTTTGGCTTGACTTGCTTAAGTGCTCTCTTATAATCTTCGTAGGAGATAGCATTAAGAAAATTATAAAACAAGACAGCACTTTCAAATATGTTGGTCTGTCTAAGATTTTACTGCCTCTAAAGTAGATTTTTTTTAAAAGGAAAACCTTAAACAATACTATATTATCGGGCTGCTAGGCTTGGTAATTTTTATAAGATTTTTCATTCGTACAGATAAAATTGAGGACTTTTGTAACCGCCCGGCACCCTCGATTTTGCAGCCCCTCATTTTTGCCGCTTTGGGCATTTGCCCGCCCTTAGATCGGGCTCTGCCTGTATGACCTTTAGCGAATATTCTGAGTATAAGGTACGCCACCCTGGTCGACACTTCGACACACTCTCGATCTTCACCACGTTGCTCACAGGGGACTTGTGGACAATAAACCCGACACCACCTTGGGATTGCTGGTCGTCCTCCCGGATTTGAGGATTATCGAGTTCTCCCCCTGTCTTCGGACTTCAGATAACCCTACTATTAAGTCCTCGAGTTCGGTAATCTTCTCGTCAGTCCGGAGTGTACGCGTGTAGTTGCCAGGTGCAGTTTTCGTTTGTTGTGGTAGCCAGATCTCTTCCGGAGATTCTTAGCACCCTTTGCCTCACCGTAACCTTGGCCGCTACCGTAGACAAGGGTAGGCGGGCCGCCGAGTACTAGGGGCCGTTTTGCAGGGCTGCTTGTCATTTTTGGGGGGGTTTTGCCAGAATCGCCACGCTTGGCAGGCGGGTTGGGGTTGGGGATCGCAGTATGGTGGTAATATGCATAGAGAACGCTGCTGCCCATTCTCTGGTAAGTCCCTTAGTCGCCTTCGACACCCACGGGAAGAAATGGGATGGGGTTATTTTTTTACGTCCGGCACCACACGGAACGAAATAGCATATGATACAAGGTCGTTATTAGCGACACATAAACAAATTCATTACCTAAGGATTTATGCCAGGACAGTCTGTATGCTCTGGTCAATCGAGCCGATTATTGCCGTGGACGTCACGGTGAACACAACCACTCCTCTATTAAAAAAAGAAAATTAATTTCGTAAAAGTATTTTACCGTCAACGAAAACGAGCGTGGTACGTTGTAATATAATTAATTGGAGATACCATCGGTATATTATACATGATTAAGTGGCGAATGAGCGCCTCGTTGGGGGTCGCGTGATCACTTCGAAGTTGTGGACGTCGAGGTCCCTGCGGTCAGTGCCCGAATCGCCCGTACGCCTTTTCCAAGTGAATTAGCCTACCCTTGTTCACCCGGTCACCATACACTTACAAATTATCAAACTCACTCACTCATTCATACAAAATGATACCTGCTCATAAAATCAAACATGAATAATTCTGTAGCTTCGGAAACATCTTTGTAGGTTATTTTACAAGTACTTACTTAAATATTTTCAAGGTGTACATCTTTTTTGTCGGCACGAGCCGCGTGCCTTTTGAGAACAGCGTGGAAAAATTAACCAGTCTGCTTAAAACGATGTCAATAAATAGATACAAGCCAGGGTTAACGGCCCTGGGGCTCAGTTGTTGGTGTCGCGGCAATGTTTACTTCGATTCCAAAGAACTATTTACGATGTTCTAAAAATGTGATGCGCTTAGGTCACATAGGTAGTGACCACTTAGTTTTTAGCATACAAAGAGGCAACAGTGCCATGAATTGATTAAACTGGCACGAAAAAAAAAACGTTTTGTTAAAGTATTGATGATTGAGCAATTATCACTGAAATCATGCTATAACCTCAACAGAATTATCGACATTATGAAAACAGGGCGCAATTTGCGTTGCAGAAATATGCAAACGTAACCTTAATATTATGTTCTGTCGATTATTCACCAATCCATGTACCTACCCAAGTAGATGTTGACCTAAAAATCCAATCATGAAATGAAAAGCTTGTGGCCAAACCGCTAACGACTATAAGTAATACTACTACTTCTACTGTTACTAGCTATGTACCTGTAGGTACTACCTACTATTTACTAGCTGCGCCCCGCGGTTTCACCAGCATATGTCTCGATCCCGTGTAAATATAGGGATAAAAATCCTACCCTATGTCCTGATCCAGGTCATGGACCACCCATGTGCCAAATTTCATCCAAATCCGTTCAGCCGTTTTAGCGTAAGAGCGTACCAAACATGCAAAAAAATCTAATCTTTTCTCTTTATAATATTGGTAAACTAATATTATAGATTATAATAACGAAATACAAAACAAAATACACAAAAAATATTAACGGTTGGGAATCGAACATAGGCCTAGTGAAGTAATGCAAAGCAGTAATCGAACCGCTAAGATATTTGCTTTGTTGTAAGTTTACTAAAATAGCCGTTCTTATAATAATTATTATTATGTCGTAAGTTCTTGGTTGGCTGCATAGCTCCCGTATAAAAAATATACAATTGTGTTCTCTCGAATCTCTGTCTGATATCTTACGAAAATGTGTGAAGTTTTTTTTTTTCTTTTCAATTTCCGAATTTTCTAGTACCTTAAGTCCTACTTAACTTCAGTTGGTCCGATAGTCTTTTGATCCTGGAAATGAAATTATCTTGTGAAAATTGCCCAGTTTCTTGCTGACTGTAAATTTTTCGAAATCTGTGAATGCAGACCAAAATATTATCGCTCCAGAGCATAATACCAGATTCTCAAAATACCAGATTCGCAAAACACCAGATTCGCAAAATACCAGATTCGCAAAATAACAGATTTTGTACAGTAACAAACAAAATTTAATTTACGAAACCAACAGTTTCGTCTCGATATTTACCTAATCTATACTGTATATATTATATATTATAAAGTTGAAGAGTTTGATTGTTTGTTTGTTTGGATGAACGCACTAATCTCAGGAACTACTGGTTCGAATTGAAATATTCTTTTAGTGTTGGATAGCCCATTTATCGAGGATATAACATCACGCTAAAACCCTCAGGAGCTGAACAAAGAGAAAAAGTCACGAATATGAAGTACTTGCACGGGCAGTCGATTCGAAGCGACGGGTGGGTCGGGACAGCAAGAAATTTGACGGGAACGAAGTCGCGAGCAGAAGCTAGTCAACAATAATAGTTAAAACAAAAAGTTACTTCTCCGTATTTGAGCTCATCAACAATAATGGTTAAAACAAAAAAAAGTTACTTCTCTGTGTTTGAGCTCAAAGCATTTAACCTAACCGCGAATACCTAGCCGCGGGTTCGAACTCACTGATGGGCCTGGCTAAAAAGCACGTTGTCTCACCAGGCATCGTGTCCAACAGAGGTAGTATCAGTAATGAGCAGTTAAAAGCTAGTTTATACGCACAATATTATTGAGTGAGATGCAGGATAATTGATAGTACAACAGGCGCGTAAAAAATTAGTAACAGTCCTTCGGAAGATCGGGTTTTATGAAAAAGCCACTGCATAAATCAATGACCAATAAAGTTTATTGAACTTCTCGATATTTGAGCTTTGTGGGTACCGACTTGGTTTTTCAGATTTCACACTTCTTTTATTACTTAAATACGGCCAAAGTTAGGTTAAATTAGCAAGAAAAACGAATCTTTGTTGGCTCCTAACTTATTAATGACTTTTTATTTTAGTATTCTGTTTCCGTACAGACAATATTAATAATGAGACAAAACTATACCATGTTTAATTTTTGATGTAAATTGTCAGACAGTGGAGTAATACAATCCCGAAGTTTGTATGGGAAAAATGTGGATAGATTCACCTTAAACGTTCTAAACTACTGAAATTAAATCGTTAACGCTATCATTAATAATTTTCTTTATTTTTCATCTTTCTGCATATTTTTCTATCTTTAATGGATTAATTGATCTTTATTTAAAGCATTTTTATTTTTTTATAGTCATAGGTACCTATTGTGTAAAAGACTGTACTTCTGTTATTTTGCGAATCTGGTATTTTGCGAATCTGGTGTTTTGCGAATCTGGTATTTTGAGAATCTGGTATTATGCTCTGGAGCGAATATTATGGTCTGCATTAAATCTCCGAAGACCGTTAACCTGTAACGACATTGATTAAGGTGCCTGCCCTTATTGCACAGACTCAAAATCCACCTTGTAAGTATCACCTTGTTGTTGAGATGATGTTATGATGAACGATGACAATCATTCTAAAGGTTGAATACATTACAGATTCTGTAACTATCTGCAATATTCTAACCTTTTGGCTCGTTTTTACAATTTGCGGTAAATTATAGAATAATACAAATAAATTGCAGTAATGCTCATCCCACATCGCGAAGGGCTTGATCATTTATAGCTTACAGACTGACCAGGACTAATATCTATGCGAAATTTGAACAATGTATATCAGGTAGTTTCGTTCCCAGACCTCGCATAAATGACTCAAAAAAAAAACAACATGCAGTTTTGAGTTCGCTACGATTTTATTATATCTATGTATACTATATAATCCACAGATATAAGAAAGAAGATATAATCTATGTATATTTCAGCACTAATGCCATTTCATCACTACTACAATTCTCTTAGTGATAAGTATTTTAAATGTATTTGCTTAGCGTAAATTTCTTTCTTTTATTAAGACAGCAATACCTATGGACGTCACATACTTCATACCATTTGCAATCTCTAGACTGCAAAGCAGATAAAGTCTATCTAACAATATATAGGTCATTTGAAGAGGGCGCCCGACCCTCTGTCCCCATCCCCGCATTCCGTCTACGCCACTAAATGAAAAATTCCAGCACATCTTCACGACAGAGATCGGATTATTAACATTCCGTTGAGCCGCCGCAACACGCGGCCCAAGGACTATCAACTAGTGTACGGACAATATTGAGCAGTGACGATTACGTATTAGAATATCTCTAATGAATTTAGTATTAAAAATAATAATACAGCCTAAATACGGAAATAAGTCTAAATTTGCTGTCACACTTCTACACCGAGGTATGGCACGGTGTCGACGAAGCCCCGGGGATTAGATGTTCCAGGGCCTTCTTTTATCACTACATAATATAAAACAAAGTCCTCCGCCGCGTCTGTATGTCTGTTCGCGATAAACTCAAAAATTACTGCACCGATTTTCATGCTGTTTTCACCAATGGATAGAGTGGTTCTCGAGGAAGGTTTTGGTATATAATTTGTTAAGGTTTTGTGTAAATTGGTTGAAATACGACGATAATTGTTGAATATGTCGGTTAAAATCATACCGGCTGGAATCTTTACTGGCGTGCTCCGCGTAAACCAATAGAGTTATGTGAAAACAATGAGTGTGTTACGTGACCTGGAAAAGTGTAACACCGAATTACACGTCCCCGTAAGTTTACTAACACAAATTACTTAACAACGAATGCACGCTACCACGAATAACTTAATTAACTTACGGGGACGTGTAATTCGGTGTTACACTTTTCTAGGTCACGTAACACACTCGAAAACAATGTATTACGGATGATTGATCAACACATACGATACTTTTTATAGTCATCATCGTCTGCCTAGCCTTTTCCCAATTACGTTGGGGTCGGCTTCCAGTCTAACCGGATGCAGCGAAATACCAGTATTTTACATGGAGCGACTGCCTATCTGACCTCCACAACCCAGTTACTGGGTAATACGATACCTCTTGGTAAGACTGGTTGTCAGACTTTCGAGCTTCTGACGACCCGTAACGACTGACAACGCTCCACAAATGACAGCCGGGACCAACGGCTTAACGTGCTTTCCGAGGCACGGAGGGGTCTTGGTATGTAAAGATGGTCACCCATCCACGGACCAACAGCGGCAAACGTAGCTTAACCTGATCGATCGACCCGTGCGGCTAATATTACTTGGCCACAAGCCCCTCAGTAGGTACGAACAGTTGATATTTTAACAGTGTTGCTGTGTTTCGTTTGGAAAGGCATGGGAATGGGTGCAGCCGGTGTATAATGAATGAGTCATGTCATGACCCTTTAGCTTATGGCCTGCTCATCAGATGGCTTGCAGGCCAACTCGTTGGCCATTTATTAACAATATAATAAATCTCTAGACGAGCTGATTCTGTACATCGCTACATAGTATAAAACAAAGTCGCTTTCTCTGTCCATTTATCCCTATGTGTGCTTAAATCTTTAAAACTACGCAACGGATTTTGATGCGGGTTTTTTTAATAGGTAGAGTCATTCAAGAGGAAGGTTTATCTGTTTCTCTGTTTAGATGTGTGATTTGTAGAGGTATCACGTCAAAAGAACGAAACCAATATGGTTAAAACTTTCATACTCAAATATTGTTTATACCTAACTCGGGGTAAATAATTAGTTTCTGTTTCATCGCAATCGCTTCGCTCAATCAAAAGTTATGATCAATTTAAAGTGTTCTTAAGAAGAATGTAATTACGCAATGTTGACAAGTAACGACATCTATTTGCACGAAACGGTACTAACAAATACAAGAAGTAATAGTAACCCTAATAAATTAAGATAATTCTCGCCAAAAGGAGAAAAAAAAAGAAAGATAATTCTCATAAAGGTAAGTTTGTCTGTGTTATTTCAAAAAGTAATGATAATTATTGTTAAAATCGCTTGCCGTTGGTGGTTGATTCC
This sequence comes from Polymixis lichenea, assembly GCA_949091785.1. Taxonomy (NCBI): domain Eukaryota; kingdom Metazoa; phylum Arthropoda; class Insecta; order Lepidoptera; family Noctuidae; genus Polymixis; species Polymixis lichenea. The sequence goes on along the minus strand of OX420933.1, from coordinate 26,190,183 downwards.
CCCGAGTCAAAAAAGCTAAAAGAATTTAAAATAAAAAGTGGTGATAATAATAATTGATGTGGTGTTCTGAGTCATAAAGAATGCAATGTTAGATAAATATTTATTAGTTTTAAAAATAACAACTTTATAAAATCAATACAAACAGAGGGAAAGAAATGTAATAGGAAAATAAAAATGTGATAGTCTCAGTAGCACCATCTAGCATAATATAGCAAAATTAGAACGGTGCGGTCATTTTTTGAAGAGTTCCGTTCTCTGTCTCCGAAACGCATCATCAAATCTATATGACATTTTAATGGGACCATTTCGGTATAAACCCCTTTCGAACATACTCAAAAAGAATTTTGCAAATCCGTGTGTCTATACATGACGGACTTGAGCCAGAACATAGATACTTACAAAAAAAAAATATATAAACATGTCGAATTGATGACCTCCTTCTTTTTGAAGTCAGTTAAAAAGAGTAGTAAATGATGTGCTAATTTTCGTGATGTTAGGTTTCGAGGGAGATCCGGTTGCGAAAATGAGGAAATTAAAATCCAAAATGGCGGCCATAACTACTGGTGGATCTCGGTAAATGGGTTGGTTTTCACACGGGCAGTTGTAGGTATATCGGTGCTCTTTCGAGCAACATCGCTTACAGAGAAGCATTTTCTTAATTAAAAACAAGTTCATAAAATATATTTATTTATCTATTTGGTATCTCCAACAGAGGATATATAGAAGTACTAGAAATCACAACTATTCAATCACAAATATTGACAATTTAATCGTTTTTTTTGCCTGGTTTTCAATTATCTTTTTCAACAGCGCTCTTAAGGTAGGTAATGACCGGCGTTACAGGGCGTAATGTAACATTCGCAGCGAGCATGTCGTTACGCTGTGTGCTAAAATCAGTGTTGCTCGCGCGCATATTTTGCTGTACTGACTGCAAGAATTCTCGCTTGGTAACATGTTAGGTGCATTTTGCCCCGTGACGCCGGTCAGTATCCACCTCTACAGCGTGATCTTTCTTCATCGTGATGACGCCGCGGTCCCACGGGCTGTTAACTGACAGGTGGCGCCAGGTGTTACTGCACTGCTACCTGTCGAGGCCTATCGCAGTCCGTGCCGAGCATTCCCACTGCTGTGGTGGTCACCGGAGGTGACCGGAGACCTCATCGGCATCGGATGTTCCCACGGCCTGACGGCCTGGCTTGGCGCGGTCTGGCCTGTGAGAAAGCAGGCCGTAGGAACGTGGAATAACGCTTCAGCGTACTCAACCAGACGCGAAGTCGATTTATTGAGTACAGCACGTGCACAAATATTAGAAAATGAACCTCAACCAGGCACCTTGATTTATATTTATTCTCAATAATCTGAGTGAGACTTCGTCGCATTAACATTATAAACCCTGAAGACACAGTGACTGCATTCGAAAACTGTAGTAGCTTCCTACCAGGCTAGATCGGAAGATTCTTCCTTTTTAATGGAGGAGTGGTACCTACATCATCTAAGAGACGCATTATTGTTTTCCGGTATATTTTTTGTATTCGTAAGTTGATAACTATCTATAATCAATATTCGTAACTATCCCACTTTTAGAATAAGTTAAGATTGCGTACCTAAATTTGCCTATTCCATGTTTTTTTTAAATTCTTTGACGATGTCATTGTACAAAACAAAGTTAATTAAATAAATAAATAAAAACTTTATTCAATTTAAGCGCTTCATATTCTAAAATCAACTTCTCTCTATTGTAGATGGTTCTGGTGTCGGAATTTAGACACGTGAATGTTTATTTAATATAGCCAAAACTACTAGTAGGGATTGGCCATATCAAATAAGAAAGAGAATTTTCAAAGAAGTGGGATTTTGTGGAAAATGCGATAATTAATAAACCATCATTTCCCGTTGAACAAATACAAGAGTTTCGTTCGATGACGTGAGTGACCACAGCAAAAGGCGCAAAATTCTTAAAAGCAACAATGAAGTAAATGAACTCGTATATGCTACCCAAATGAAACTATATGTAGAGTTGTACCTATACTTGACATCCCATGACGCCTACGGTTCACTAGGTACTGATTCACCGGATGTGTGGTTCAACATGCCTATTACCTATCGGAACCTTGCCGGAAGAAGCAGCTGAGGCAAGAAATAATCACTTCCGGCAATTTCGCCAAAACTTCTCAAGAAAGTTTTCTCGAGAGCAATGTAATCAAAACGTTCTTAACAGTTTGCATCATTGAGCACGCCACAATTGCGGCGGTAAGTCCCCTCTTTGAGGAGTGGCTTGAGAGGCGGCATGGCGTCCTCACCTTCCGCCTGTCACAGGTCCTCATCGGACACGGCTGTTTCGGGAGGTTCCTGTTTCGGATAGGGCGGGAGGAAACGCCCAGGTGTTTCCATTGCGAAGATCGCCCTGAGGACACGGTGAGCATACGGTGGAGGTCTGCCCGGCTTGGGCGGAGCACCGCCGTGTCATCGTGGAGGTGATCGGCGGCGGCGATCTCTCGCGTCCGACCCTGGTCCAGGCCATGGTACGGAACGAGAGTGCAAGGCTAGCAGTCGCCTCCTTCTGCGAAGCAGTTATGCTCGTAAAAAGGGAGGCGGCGCACGTGAGGGAGATGCAGTACATGCGCCCTCACAGCCGTGGCCTTCGCAGGAGACGCCCTGGGCGTCGGGAATCCCAGGCTGATTCCCGGCCACCGTAGGCACGGGCTTGCGGACGGCGAGTAATGGATAGCTCGCTGTCCGGTAAGGACCAAGCCCGGGTCGACGGCGCGTTGTGTTCCACGCGCGCCTCAAAGAGATGTCAGCAGCAACTGATGGGGCCCGCAAGGGCTGATGCCTGCCAGGGGTGCGGGCTGTTTGAAAGAGATACCGCCGCCTCTGGCACACAGGCAACTGAGGGAACACGGGTGGGTTTTAGTCAGTAAAAGTCTGACACGCCCTCCTGCTCCACCCAGCGGGAGAAGTTATTTGACGAGTTTCCACCCAAAAAAAAAAAAACAGCTTGCATCAGGATCCCTCCGTGAGTAGCATATGGCCGGAACTACTGAAAAGATTAATGCCATTTACCTGGTGACCTGGACAGACCTGACACAGCTTTTTCCTAAACCTGCATCAGGCACCAGCTCTCACAATTTTTATTGATCATCATCAAATGTTTAGTATATGTTCAAAACTGTTAAGGCTACGGAACCATTGCGAGAGAAAATAAATAAACTTATCATTTAGCGCAGCAGCCATGGAAATGTTATTGCCGAGTGTAGTTCCTCAACTTGCCATGTCTCCTTCAAATGAGGTTGAAATTACCGAAGATATAGATGAAGCGAATAGTTCTATCGATGGAAAAGACTGGAACTCGTCTCTTGAGTAGTTATAGCCTAGAAATAAACAATTTTATAAAAAAAGGTTTTATTAACATTTTTTTCCTTAATTACGTTTCACTCTATGCCATTTTCTAAACCGCATTAGTAAAAAAAATTTTTTTACTACATATTACTGTTTTGAATTTATATGTCATATATGACCGCAAAATAATTTTGTCCCTATTTTGGGGTCAAATACATAATATACCCCTATGTGCGTCGCTCGTTAGGGGACGGCTAGTGAAAATGTTATCCGTCTGTTTGGCGTTTTCATTGAACGACATGACAATGCTTTGATCAAAATACTACCTACAACTTCTTATTAAACTGAAAAGGCGAATACATTTAATTGTTTTACTTTTTAGACATTTTTGATTTGGTCAGGGGTTTAAAAAAAATAACTTTTATTTCCTGCTTTTCAAAGTTATTATAGTCATAGTAAACGCGCTACGATCGACACATTGTGTGTTTCCCACAGTGATATTTGTTAATAATTTATCCTCATTCCTCGTTACTACTCCATCATCAGACCATGATTACCACTTATCTATAACCTATTCATTGAGAACTTTTAATAAACCCAAACACGATACTTCTGCTGTTTGTTGGTGACGAAGTTGGCTATCCTGGAAATTCCTCGTGATGCTCCAGCATCAGTTCTAGGTTGCTTTGTTTGTCTAAAATCATTGAAGTAATAGAATACCAAATTTCGACTCAATCAGACCCGTGGAAGATGCTCAAATCCCTTCATCAATCAGAAAAAGAGCTGATAATCTTCAAACGGCTTAACAGTTTTTGTTAAAACATGTCTAAGACCACCGCTAGAAAACCTACTTTAAAAAAAAACCACACCCAAATCGGTTCACTCGTTTAAGGGGAACCTAGTCGCGGGCTCGAACTCACTGATGGGCCTGGCTAAAAAGCATGCTGTCTCACCAGGCATCGTGTCCGACAGAGGTAGTATCAGTGATGAGAAGTTAGAAGCTAGTCTACACGCACAACATTATTGAGTGAGACGCAGGATCATTTATAGTACAAGAGGCGCGAACGAAATATTAAGTTCGGAAGATCGGGTTTTATGAAAAAACCACTGCATAAATCAATAACCAATAAAGTTTATTGAATTTTTCGATATTTGAGCTTTGTCTGTACCGACTTGGTTTTTCAGATTTTACACTTCTTTTGTTACATAAACACGCCCAAAGTTAAGTTAAATTAGCAAGAAAAACTAATCTTTGTTGGCTCCTAACTTTTGAATGGCTTTTTATATTAGTATTCTGTTTCCGTGCAGACAATATTAATAATAAGACAAAACCATACCATGTTTAATTTTTGATGTACATTGTCGAACAGTAGAGTAATACACTCCCGAAGTTTGTATGGAAAAAATGTGGACTAAATTCACCTTAAGAGCTACGGTGCCACAGACACATAGCGGTCAAACTTATAACACCCCTCTTTTTGCGTCGGGTTTAAAAACTGAATAGTTTAACCTAGATTATTTAGAACTGCGTTTTATAGATTTATGTGCTGTAGATTTTAAACTGGACCTGCTTGGTGTAAGGTCTATCATAATTGTGTAGCTTTGTGTTTAAAGGTTGTTGACAGAGTATGCGGCTAGGTTCACGGTCGAGTGTTATCACTTCGCGACAGGCCCCAGCTAGCTATCATCGGTGACATTGCGCTATCCGCTAGGCAGCTACTTATTATTAATGTTATATTAATCTGCTTATCTAAAGAGTAGTGTCGCAGGGACTATGGCGACTAGTACCTACTAGTACCGTACATAACCTACTAGTCCTACCTGTCCTACCTACCCGACGGAAAAAGAAAAAATCCCTAGGTGTTGTGGCGCAGTCTGTAGTTTAAATTGCTTAGCACCCTACAGCAATCCCTTTCGTTTTGACCAATCTATACAGATAAATAAAATTGGAGTGTCTGTTTGTAATATTAAAATTACCGCTTTTTACTAAATGCACGCTGTATACACGGTACATATACCAAAATAACATTTTTTATCATTTTTGTCTGTCTGTCTGTTTGTTCCGGCTAATCTCTGAAACGGCTGGACCGATTTGACGGGACTTCACTGGCAGATAGCTGATGTAATAAGGAGTAACTTAGCCTACTTTTATTTTAGAAAAAATCTTCTGATATATCTATACTAATATTATAAAGCTGAAGAGTTGGTTTGTTTGCTTGAACGCGCTAATCCTGAGATTAGCGCGTCGTAGTACCTGAGTACTACTGGTCTAATTTGAAAAATTATTTCAGTGTTAAATAGCCTATTTATCGAGAAAGGCTATATAACACGCTAAGACCCTTGGGAGCCGTGCAAAGAGAAAAAAGTCACGAATACGAAGTACTCGCACAGGCAGGCGAAGCGAGCGACGGGGTGGGTCGGTGAACAAGAAATTTGACACGAACGAAGTCGCGGGCAGAAGCTAGTAAATAATAAAAGTAACTTATTCCGCGCGGACGAAGTCGCGGGCATAGCTATTTCAACAATACGAATTGCGTTATTCACGTTGTCGAATAGACGAATTTTTGAAACATAATATGAAGAAATAAATTATGGGTCTGAAAAGAAATGAATCACCTTTAAAATAACGGGCATTCTGACTGTGTGTAGATTCTAAGTTTGCCTACAACAACACTCGAGTAGATACCATAAATTTGAACTAAACTGACAATTAGTTAAAAAATCAAGTAGGTACAGTATTAATTCCATCAGTCGTACACATAAATACTATACTATATGTATTGAATTATTATTAGGTACCTACATCTTATATATTTAGTCAATTCATTGTATTTAGTGATTTGTTTTTTATCTAGACAGTGCCAATAACATAATGATAGTATCAATTTAATCACTGGTGACGCAAAGTAACATACATACTTACCTACTATGGATGGATTATAATTGATTAAGGATGTTATTTCATGATTAGGCAGCTTACTAAAATGATGGTTTGTTCCTTGAGTAAGTAAAATTGGACACCATTATTTTGCTTTCAAGTCTGTGCTACGCAATAGAAAATGTTGTTTAGCCAAAACACAGTCGCATGCGACGTCGAACGATGATGTGATGTAGTGATGAGCGACAGCGGAGAGCTATTAAATATAACACAATAAATAATACCTATTCTCGTAGTAGAACTTTGTACCCTGTGAGTGATCGGCTCTCAAAATACGTGTACCAATGAAACTAGCCTGATATTTGCATTGTGTAGTTATCTGTGGAATGATCGTCTCCTCGTTAACTTGTCCTCGACCTTACATGAGAATGAGATAGCTACTTGTCTGTATGTGCATGTCGGCGGTACGCGTACGATGTGTGCCACAGAAATCTTAATATTGCGTTATTATTAAGATTTCTGTGATGTGTGCAGAGTGCAGAGGACTCATGGTCATATTTTTTGCTAAGTTGATTGCCACAAAGTTTGAATCAGGAACAGAACTTGCAGTGGAATCTTGTAGAACCATGCTATGCAATGATTTATTACTTCGCTTCTTCTGGATTCATGTTTTGTTTTTTTTTGTGTTAGTTAAGTACTTACCTACCTACGTATTTTCTTTGTCTTGGAACGAACGTTAACAAAAAGAAAGAGGAAATAATTATTTTTAATCAGAAAAAGAAATAAGGTCTAGTCGTGGGTCTAGTGTTGCGTGAGGCCAATATAAGTACTCGTGAATGTTGCCACTGTTAGTATGTATGTACCTATCTAAAGCGAAATGTTTAATTAGATTACGGACTAGCAGTTCTAAATGTTCGCTATGTATACATAAACATTAGCCTAGCCTTACCTAACCATAGCCTAGTACAAAGTGTTTGTCGAATCGCGAATTCAACTACGTACGTATAAAATATCGTAATCATTCCACTTAGGTATGTACCTACCTACTTCAATACAAGAAACTAGATACTCATTTTCTTTTACTGATATGTAGGTAAGTAGGTACTTAACCTTTTCAGAGGACAAGCTATGTCGAGTAGGTACCGACCTTTTTTCCTCGTTCGGTTAACATCGATTTTGTGTGAGATAGGCACTTTTATATTTAAGGGGGCGTAGTAAGCCAGAATAAAATCAAGTTTCACCCGCGCCTCGTTGCCTGCCCCTCTCTTCATACACGACGAAAACAGAAAACAATAGAATAGAATAACTTTTATTTCGGACACAAATATCCATAAAGTTTTAGTAACATACAAGAAAATAACTTGTTGCCTAGTGTTAGTATAAATCAACCTCCGCACAAACTGCCGTACAATCGGAGAGCCGAAGCTCTCGGCTACAGTTTACAGGATGCTGTTTCGACTACCCCTCACTCTCCTCAGTAGCGACGCAGTTTTTTTGCGCATAATTGCATAGAAGCCGTCGGTGCGGGCTTGCGCAAACATCTCCGACGCACTACAGTAACGAGGCAGCCTCAACAACATCCTGAACGCATTGTTATATTGGACGCGCAGGGCATCCAGCGATCTCTTAGTACAACAACCCCTACAACCCCCAATCAATCCCTACAGCCAGAAAATTAGATCATGTAATTGCGGTCAGCCAAAATTTCAATAGTCATTAGCTGCTCACTTAAACTGAAAAGTCACGCCGCGCGCCGTGTCAACAATCTAGTACGCGTCATGTATGACTGCACGGTGCACCATGTGATTTTGTTGCGTTGTAAGATTGATTCGGTTTCGGGTCATAAATCCATAGCTTCCATGTTTTTTATATATATACAGCTGATTTTTTTTAAAGATTATATAGAATAAATATGCTGTAAAATAATATAGTTTATGCATATAATTATATATTAATTTAATAGTAAAATATTGAAAAATGTTCAGAAATTTACGACTATCTTTAAATAATGTCACCTAAAATGTTATAATTAATACGAAATAATTGTTTAAATTACTCTTATTAATATAATTTAATTGAAAAAAATATTAATTGTTTCTATTATTCACTAGCTCCAAAGCTTCATCTAAAAGTTCCATAGACTTTTTATTGGAAGGTTTTCTTAAACTTGTTATGTAAGTGTCCGAAGTGTACAAAAGTGTATGTAGAACATTTTCATTTGTGGTTACTCTAGAGCATTTTCTAGCATGATGTCTGAAGCGTTTATAGTTTTTGTTCCTTGATTCCTGAGCATCTTCGGTGAACTGTCCAAGAGGTACCACTGAATAATGTCGAATGACGCTTTCCCCGTGAATTAAGACTTTATGGACAGACGATATCATATAATACCACATATATTTATTAACATATCGTTGTGCTGTATCGACAGCATACTATCCGAATGTATTATTATATTAGGAAATTATGTTGCTTCAACATAATTGCCGTCACTTTCAATTAAAACACGACATAGGTCGCGTCTGGTAGAGTTGAATTTACTTATTGCGAGAAGGTAGGTGATTAGGTACACTTTTAGTAACGACAATTACGTATGAAAAACAGTACCCATGTAATTATTGAGTATGCAGATGCTTTTATAAAAAATAATTGATTTGAAACGTGTGCAAAATGTGGCAGAAAAAATTAATTATCATTATGTGGTTATGCGGTTTCTGATATGTTTGATTATTGATAATGCATGCGAACTAAAATAAGGTGAGAAATACTCGATACATTATCTAAACATAAACTGCGATTAATAAAATATCACAAGTATAATCTATATCAGCTAATAAATTAAATAGCATCACGTACGTATTTATAAGAAATTTTTACTATTTCATCAAATGCCGTGCAATGAAGTTGCAACTTTTGTTATTTCTGTCTAATAATCATATTTCCTATCAAATAACATTATTGACAGAAATTCGGCAAACGGCAACTGTCAAAACTCTAATTGAAATTTTCAGATATGCAAAAATGATATTTAATGAGATAAATATTTCTAGTAAATATATTTACAAATATATAGCATATTTATGCAAACTAAACGAAAGTACTTATACATCATAAGCTTTCTGGAATGGTATAATAGGTACTTGTAATGTTTTCATTGCTAGCTCACCAGAAAATAATCCTGAAAAAAATACAAATTAAGATGCTTTTGTGATATTTTTTAATCATCGTATTAAGATGCTCTTTGCTAAAAACCGGTACCAGCCACATAAATTATGTATGCATAATATAGTAGATTAACTTCTTAGCAACAGTTTGAGGTATAATACAAGTACCTGCGCCGATTTTTACAAAATGTATTGATGGCCAGGCTCTCTTAGGCTCCTCCACAGAGTGCGGCGGTGCAATACTAACTTACTAACCCGCACCCTGATGACGTAACACACGATTAATCACAATCTGAATCAGTTTGAAGGCTACAGCTACTCCATTTCTCCGTTCGAAGAATTTGTCTGCTGAACAAAATGTTGTTGAACAGTCAAAATGAGAGCCATCATTGCATCATTGCGTGTTGCGTAATTGCTCCGGTGATTTCCGTTGCATAGAGACACCACTTGTATTTTCTATTTGTCTATGGCCGGAACGGTCTTTATGTTTCTAGCAGGCAAACTTTTATCATTTTTTAATCACTTAATAAGAGCACTACGAATATTTTCACGCTACTTAAGATGTCCAATACACAGGTTGAAAGGAATTACTTCGTGCCTACAGTCGTATGATTGCAATGTAGTGATGAAATAGATATTAAAACATGTGCCCACGTAAGTAAACTTACATTACGTATTGTAAATTGAATGCCGTGCTTGCTCCCCAGCACCCCGGCGGTGAGGAGGTGCTGCTGGAGAAGGGCGGCCAGGACGCCAGCGAGCCCTTCGAGGACGTCAGCCACAGCTCCGACGCCAGGTACACACCTCACAATCAACTACCACCGATCTGTAGGAGCCAGTTTTTAGTTTAAATGCACATATAAGGGACTTCACTGTTAACCATCCCAATATTCCCTTCAGCGAAAGAGTAAACAGTTTGTTGTTTGCACTTCACAGTGCCTACTGTTTGATTTATTGGTTGTTCTGCTGGCGTTTATTACAAGGGTTTTTACTACTGGCTTTACAAACAATGATTTATTTAATCACAATTTATTTCGCCAACACTAAGTTGAAACATATACGACGGAGGCTTTTATTTAGCAAAGGACAATAGGTAATTCATATTAAAGATAGCTATACTCCATTTGAAATAAGATTAGACATTTAAATAAACCTTTTTAGAGTCCGATTAACCGGTTTTGACTTCTATTCCGTAAGCATTAATTAAAAGAAAAAAATGGTTACAATACCAAGCGTTTACTGTAAATGCCATTTATCATGCAATAGAAGCACCAACCCAATAGAAGTCAAAAATCAGTTGAACGGACTGTAAAAAAGGTTTATTTAAATGTCTAATCTTGTTCCAAACGGAGTATAGATAGCTCGCTCCTGTTGCATGGGACTTAGAATACTAGTATAATAAATAACTAGCAATGTGTGGGTGTACTGCAGGTGCACCTTTGCCTAACCCTTCGGGGAATACAGGCGTGAAGTTGTGATTATGTATTAAAGATTTATATGCTATAATTAGAAATCAAACGAACTTACCAAGTGAAGTTCGATGATAATTATGTGAACGGCTTCATTCGAAGCGATTTATTGTTTACGTATTGTAGTAGCATCTCCATGTACCAGCCTTGCACGGATTTTAAGAGGTAAGTAAAAGGTTTTTTTTTTTTTTTTTTTTTTTTTCTTTTTACTGGCAACACTGTATCCGGTTACCCCTACTTTTGCTCCCACTACACTATTTCTGTCTAACGGTCGGTAGCCATTTTAATATCATTTTGTTGAAAGCTAATAAATATTTCACATTTTTAATTATCTAGGGTAGGGTAGTTAGTTAACTTTTCTAGGGAGGGTATAAATCGCTTCGAATGAAGCCGTTCACATAATTATCATCGAACTTCACTTGGTAAGTTCGTTTGATTTCTAATTATGTTTCACGGCTTCATTCGAAGCGATTTATTGTTTACGTATTGTAGATGTTCAGAGACAAAAATGTGAAATTAAACAAAACAGGTGAGTAATCACAAGTGTCTTTTATTATAACTAAGTAGTTATCATTGACTTCAATTCTTAATCTAATATTATGTATTTAATTTTGTTACAGATTATGACCACCACCAAGTACGGTAGTGGCAAAGAGATGAGGATCAGTTACAACCTGCCTATTATAATGTTTTGCGAAGACAGAAGATGAAACACTCCATCCAGCAGTTTTTCTAATCAGGTCAATATTGACTCCAAGTCTATTGGCTGAGGATGTGGCTGCGTGACGAGTACTGTGTGCACTAAATATGGACGTATCTATACCGCTGCTGTTAAGTGTATCTTTTATCCAGTGACTAAGTGTTTGTGATGAAACTTTTGAGTGTGGTTTTTTGTAGCTTACAAATAAATAATCATTTTTGCGAAGTGGTTGAGTCTTATTTATGTAAATATCTAGGCATTTAGCAGGACAGATCTGAGGACGAGCATTGAAAAAAGGTAATCTTAAAACTGGCTGTGAAGAGTTTGGTTTCGATGTTTTTATCAAATCAGGTATTGTTATAATTATGTCAATAGCAGAATTCACTTGAACATTGCCTAATTTTATTAATGAAAATGTTTGAACGCGATGTGCAGTCACCAAAGCCAATAGCGTTATGGTCTTTTTGGAAAGAGTTTCCAAATCAAGGTCTGTGTTAGGCCATTTTTGTGCTAAATAATTTAGAACTGTGGTTGGATCCCACGTTAAATTATATTTTGGATTACTAGGCCTTAATCTGTAAACTCCTTTCATAAATCGCTTAATTCTATCATCGTTAGCCACATTACTTAACAACAAGGATAATGCGGATTTATATGAATTAATAGTACCGTATTTTGCCCCTTTTTCAAAAATTGTGGTAAGATAATGAATGACTATAGGAACTGAAACCGAGGAATAATCATAACCATGTATATTACAATAATTTAGCCAAGATTTTATACAAACATCATATTGTTTATAGGTGGAATCAGATAATGATGATAACATAATTTCAATTGATTGATTAGATAAATGCCTTTTTAATAACGTTTGCCTGAAAGCTTCGCGGCAACCAATTTCAGGGTGCGATGCAGATTGTGAGGCATTCTGAAAGGAGAAGTTAACAAATTTACATTTGGTTCAAAATACACTGGTTTGGAACAAGTTAATTTTTGGAAAACAGGGAACCAGGGTTGTGTCGGCCAATATGGCACAACTACTATTCCAATTGCTTTGTCATTAATAATTTTTTGCATTGTTTTTGTAATAAGTGAAAATGGTGGAAATGCGTAGAATAGACTATTTTTCCATGGAATGGTGAAAGCATCGATTGCGTAAGCATCAGGGTCGTTTTTCCAAGTTATGTACCTGGGACACTTAGCATTACATCTACTCGCGAAAAGGTCTATTTCAGGGTACCCAAAATATTGTGTTATTTGGCTGAATGCATCATCATTCAATTCCCATTCAGTGTCCTGAAATTTCATGCGTGATAATTGATCTGCTTCATAATTGTCTTTAGTATTTATGTAAGACGCAAAAATAGTTATTCTACGCCTTTCGCACCACTGCCATATTTCTTTAGTGATATTATGCAAGTGTTCAAACTGTACGCTACCCATGCGATTTATACAAGATATGGCAGTTACATTATCAATTCGTAATAGTATTTTTAAGTTATGCGATTCGTGGGCGAAACATTTAAGTGCGAGAAAAGCTGCTTTTAGCTCTAACTCGTTAATATGTAGGGTTCTTTCACTATCTTTCCAATAGCCAAAACATTCATCTGTGCTGCAATAAGCTCCCCAACCCGTACATGATGCATCGGAAAAGATTTCTAAATCATACTGGTCACAAGTTAAAGAAAATGAACCATGATCAATATTATCTAACCACCACAACATATCACTATGTAAGCTGTTGGGGAGTCGAACTAACTGTTCGTAGCTAGGATTGGTAAGCAAACAAGAATATTTAAATTGCTCAAAAAGTTTAGTGTAAAGCCATGCATATTGAATTGCAGGGCAAGCTGAAATTAATAAACCTAGCAACCGAGCAAATTCACGAAGTTTACATTTACGCTTTTTCAAGAAGCTAGAAATGTTTTCTTTAATTTTTGACTTTTTTGCACAAGGTAATTTTAATAACATATTTTTCGAGTCGAATTCGAAACCTAAAAACTTGCATAGTGTTTGCGGTTGTAAGCAGCTTTTGTCTGTGTTTATTATGAAACCTAAGTGTTTAAGTACCGTTATTGTTAGGTCAACATTATTTTGGCATTCTTGAAAAGTTGATCCAATACAAAAGATATCATCGATATACACAACTGATATCATGCCATGGGTTCTTAGATATTCCATAACTGGCTTTAATAATTTTGTAAAAACGTATGGAGCAGTGCATAAACCAAACGGTACACAGTTAAATTCATAAAGGGTATTATTGTATTTAAAACGGAGGTATTTTCGGTGAGATTTATGTACGGAAATTAAAAAATAAGCATCTTTTAGGTCTATTGATGCCATATAACAGTTTTTTGTTATAAGCTTAGAGGCTGTACGGTAATCCTCCATCTTGAAATGATTGGTCTCTACAAATTTGTTTAAACATTTAAGGTTCAATATGAATCTTTTGTCACCGTTTGGTTTAGGCACTAAAAACACACTCGATATAAATTCTCCTTTAACAGAATGACAACGAGATATTACTTTATTATCTAGTAGAGTTTTGATTGATTGATCAAAATCTTGGGCTTCTTGAATGTTCTTAGGAAAAACATTAGGAGAATCAGTACGATATGGTGAACATTTAAAAGGTATTTGGTACCCTTTTATCCACGACAGAATCGTTTCGTCAGTAGTAAGAACTGACCACTTTTTGAAAAAATACTGGAGCCTGCCAGCGGTTGGTACCTGATCAGTTACTTTCGATGCTGTGGCCTCGTCGGGGACAAGTAGCGGCGCGAGCTGCCGCTGGTGTGCGGCGGTGGAGGCGGCCGATACGCAGGGCGAACAGCTCGCCTCGTATTGTTCGGCTTGTGGTCCGTCTTGCGGTGCTGAGGATTGTAGTTTAAATGACCCTTATTTGGTCCTTTTGGGATACCCTTAGGCTTGTTATATTTTGGTCTTAGGGCGTGTTTCAAGGCATCTCCTGATTGCTGTATTGTCTTGGCGGCCTTAACCTTATCGGTAACATTTTCCCCAAATAAGAAACTACCCCTTTTTGTTTCAAGCAAGGCGTCCTTTAAATTTATATTAATAGATGAAATGACAAAGTTTCGTCTTGTTTTTGTCTCCCAAAAATGACTGTCGCATAATATACGACAGGCGTCACTGATTGGTTTTAAAAGTTTCTGTTTTGACGTTTCATTTGAAATAATCATGTCAGTAGCGGATGCTAAGGCTGACAATGCTATACCCAGCTGATTTTGCTTGTACATTAGGGCCGAATCCCTTTTTACTAAAGTATCCTGCAGAGCTGCCTTTACTTCCGGGTTGAGAGCTGGCGCTAGCAGTAGGTCACAGTTGTTAGGGACGAAATAACTTTTTAAAAGTTTTTCCTTTATATCCTTAGCCAAGCCCTTAGTAAGGATGTCTTGCCAACGATTAGCAATGTCCTTATGAACAGACGGACCCATGGTTATATCCGTCTTTGGAGCATCGCCGAGTAACTGCAGGGTGTCTTCATCTAAGTCTTGGTCTTCCATCACTTCTGGCTGTGCTTCTGCTGAGGTGCCGGGTGTAGGCGACAGTGACACGGTGTATAGCGGTGGTGGAGCTACTGGTGGCGAAGTAGGGCACGGAGAACAAGCACGTGGCGAGGCATGTGGCGAGGCTTGTGGCGAGGCACGTGGCGAGGCAGGAAGCGGCGAAGCTTGAGACAAGGAAGCTTCCTCGTGTTGTGATATTCCACAGTCCACATCTAGTTGATGGTGTGAAAAATCTGCGAAAATCGTTTCTTTTTAGAATACGTTCGCCAATAAATGCAATAATTATCACATTTAAACGTGACAGAGGAAACCCAAGCTTGGTAGCCTCGCATCACTTATGTTAAGTAATATACAAACATAAATTCACGCCTTTTTCCCATGGGGGTAGGCAGAAACCACTTATGTAAGTAAGTATTATATTAATGATTATTGACAGTATCAGCCCCATTGTGGCAGTACGCATCAGTTTAAATAATGACAGAGGAGACCCAAACTCGGTAACCTCGCATCATTGTTTTATAATAATTATGTAACTTACTGTGTAAGTCTTCTTCGGATGAAAAATTTATACGGCGGTTAGTAGTTGCCTGCAATTTATTTTGCAATTTTTGTATTTTTCGCCGTATTTCTTCTTCAGTTTTTGCTATCTTCCTTTTTCCCATTTTGAAGAGGTGGAACTATTAATTTGTAGGAGTGGAGACGTGCGAAGGCTTGAGCACGGAAACGCTGAATGATATTAAAATGGCTACCGACCGTTAGACAGAAATAGTGTAGTGGGAGCAAAAGTAGGGGTAACCGGATACAGTGTTGCCAGTAAAAAGAAAAAAAAAAAAAAAAAAAAAAAACCTTTTACTTACCTCTTAAAATCCGTGCAAGGCTGGTACATGGAGATGCTACTACAATACGTAAACAATAAATCGCTTCGAATGAAGCCGTGAAACATAATTGTATGTATGTATTTAATAAGTAGCTGCCATTTTGTAGTTGGTTAAACTGTTGCGGGGCTTAACAACGAATTAGGTACATAGTCAATGACGTTTAACCTTAGGCAGTTTAAAAGTTGTTGAGGTTATGAGTCTGATGACCTTTGAGCCTTGCCTTTTATTATTCTCCTGCATATTAATAAATATGTGGTTCACACATAATGTATGCTAAGCAGATGGTTCACCTGTATCTGCCGAACGTGATGAGAGAACGGGCTGGTCCTCTTCTAACTGAGTTGTGCTTGTGTCACAGATCGCTGATGAAGAAGTACAAGATCGGAGAGTTGGTGGAGGCGGACCGCGTGCAGAGCAAGAACGCGTTCGCGCCACAGTGGAGCAACGACCAGCCGCAGGAGCAGGGCAAGTGCGTAGTCGCCTAGTACCACCTCCAGTACCACCCACGACCACACGATCACTCGACATACACCAGCCTACCTTCACTACATACATTCATGACATTGACACGCTATTGCTCAGAATGTAAACAAATAAATTGGTTGTATTAATTGCGTGTAAATTACAATTTTTATACAATATTAATTGTTCTTACGTAGCGTTTCTATTTTTATCTTGTTAACATTCTTTGCAATATTAGCAGCAGGTAGATATAATACAGGCCTCGTTTCATAAAGCACCATAAATGCGGTGCTTCAGTAGTCGGTGACAGTGTCTACTAACTATATAATATACCTATTAACTGTTGCATAGCACTCAGTGTGTAATGCTCAGATTATAAAACAAAGGCAGATAAACCGCGCGCAACACCAAGAGTGAGGCCAAAAAATCAAATACTGATTCAAAACTCGAGTTAGTACGCCACGAAGGTTTTTTGGCTTCACTCTTGCTTTCCGCGCGGTCTATCTGCCTTTGTTTTATAATCTGAGGTGTAGTGTATCTTGAGGCCATCGCATCACGTTGTACGGTTGATTTCCCGTTTACACTAACATAAGCCGGAATAACTGAAATTAGAATGTTTGTCTCTGTTCACCACGTCATTGTTCAGATGTTACCAACTGTTTGTTACCTTTTAAGTAATCATCAATTGAGTATCGAATAAACAGATCATTATCATTCTTTGAATTTTGAATTCGACACAAATCTTGTATTTGTGTCGAATTTAAAATTCAAAGTTTTTTCAAGTGATTTTTCTTAACACTGAATTGCTAACGTTAACGTTAGAAATGTTAAGAATCATAAGTGTTACACACCAAAACAGAAAACAACTTGTTTGTAATTTTCTTTAAAATCTCGATGGATTTGTAACACCAAAACAGTCTGTCTGAAGAGCTTGCCATTGCTGCTATAGTCAACCCTGGCAAAAAAATGCAGCCGCCGCGCAGTGTTATCCTTTCGGTTCAATGATTTCATCAATAAGTAATGTATTTGACCCTATTTTTTAAATGTTTGATTAGCAAATTCATTGTCATCATTGTGTACCTATATTATGAAAAGTGACAAATATTCTAATAGCAGATTATATTAATGTCAGTACCATTTTGTGCCCAGTAACCTTGGCCGTGCACGCAACCACGGCACGTGTATCAACCAGTTGTAGGTACTAAGCTCATCGTCTGTCACAAAATTCTATCATGATTTCATGAATAACATCCCATATTATTTGGTCGTAGCTCTTACATGCGCACGCGCACATGGCTCTGTGTAATGATGACTACTACGCTCACCCCTAGTACTTAAACATGCCACAAATAAACGATTGTGATTATAATGATCTGTAAACGTTTTCTTATAGATATGATACATAAATATATTGTTGTTATAATTTATAAATAAGTACATAATATATTATCTGAAGTATATAAGCATAAAAGTATACTTACATCATTTTATGACATTTAAAATAATGAGATGTTAGAAGACGTCTATAATATATAATAAATTCCATTAGTCGTAGGCAAGCTTGTAGTTATTGCACAAGATTGTTTTATTTTAGATTTGTATAATATGTAGACATTAGCCATGTCACTTGGTGCTTTATTTTATTATCGTAGTAATGCTACCTATTGTATTGTGATTATTGACTAATATTATTGAATAAAGTGCATAATGTCCCATCAGCCTCATTATTTATACAATTTACACGACCTTTTACCATCCCTCTTTATTTGCTTGTTTAGTTACACAGACCCACGTGCTTATTGATCCTTTATTCGTTCTTGGTACGCGTTTGACACATAATTTTAGTAAACAAAAGGCGACCTCGGTGTCCTTCACCACATAATCCTCACCTTTGAAAACTTCATAAAAAATAATTTTGAAAACGCCAAAAAATAGTAATAAATAGTCAAAGGTTAAAAAAATAGTCGCGTTGTGATTCCGAAGATATGTGTAAAATTTTAGTTATGTTATGTGTTGGTGAGGATTGTGGGGAGAATGTCTCCACACAATCCCCACCTCAGTGCAAGCAAACGGCTGGGAATATCGACTTGGTTTCTATTCCAAAAAATAGTCGTGACGCTATGCCGAATCTCGAAAATAACGCTTGCTTACTCAAGGATGCATATCCGGTTGGCTCGCAATCCTTTGTTATCCTCTGGGCACGTCTCCCGGCGCCCCCGGTCTACTTCTTGATATGCAATGGCCTCTGCAGCACCATGAAGCATGAGGCTCCAGGGGCTAGTGCAAATTTTGGGGTTCATTCGATTAATCGAGTCTGGTCAAGTCACGCTGGAATCGGTACATTTCATTCATTCATTCATTCAAAAAATTGTCAAGAAATAGTCGTCTCCAACCATGATAATTTCGACCTGCAGGCTTAGCATGCCGCTTTCTATTTCTACGAAGAATAGACAATGCTTTTCAATAAAAAGTGACATTTCGTTTCTCCATTTTTGACATCGCACCGTAGATATCCTTCTACAATCTATCATTTTGTCTTTCGTTTCTAACGATCTTTGTCTAGGTCGTTATAAAAATGTAGACTATTTCAGAAAAATATTTCTTCCCATTTCTTCCCGTGGGTGTCGTATAAGGTGACTAAGGGGCTTACTAGAGAATGGGCAGCAGCGTTCTCTATGCATTTGACCACCATACTGCGATCGCCAACCCGCCTGCCAAGCGTGGCGATTATGGCAAATCCCCCCATTTTGGGGGAGGCTTATGTCCAGCAGTGGACGTCTTTCGGCTGAAATGATGATTTCTTCCCAAACTGTCAAAATCGCACCGTCAACAAAGTTTCCCTCTCGACGACCACAAAGTTTATACGATTATCTACAAAATCATGATTCGTTTAGATCGCATATTTGTGATAATTAATAGAAGAACATAGCTATCTTCTCCTATTGTACATCATTTAGTTAATAGTCATGTCTATTCTTCCGGCGACAAATCGTTGCTCGTGCTAAGCCCAGACGCGGTCGCAGCCCAAGACTTTGGGGGGGTCACAGACAAAGACTACCAACATATTAAGAAGAAAATTTATACTATTTTCGAAAAATTACTTTTTTTAAGTTTTACGTTTACGGCTTTGGGGGGGGGGCGGTCATGACCCCTAGGGCCCTCTCGGACCTCGCCTGGCTAGGCCTGCAGGTGTACTATGTCAATGTAGAAGTATGTTAAACTTCCAATACACTTCTACATACATTATGTTTTGGTACAGTTGCGAACACTAAAATTGCAAAACAATTTTATTTAATATTGTTGTATATTAATTTAAAAAGGTAATACATTTAATTTCTAGACATGTCCTTCCGGTGGCTTTGACAGAACTGAATAACCTTCCGTATGTAAATATTTTTTAAATAATATTTAATTACTGGCATTTGACATGCGATATGGCCTATAGTAGGTAAAAATGATAGCGAGACTACGGTAGGGTTGAGGTCATGTTTGAAACCGAAATTGACATGTCGAAGAGCTGTGCATGATAAAGGTTTAGCTCAATACTTTATTTTATAATATGTCATAATTATAATATTTATAATATACATTATATACAACCCTAGTTTTAGTATATGCGGAACCCGAAACACGTGTCTAGTATTTTTATGTAGTTACCTGGTTGTCTACATAAACATAGTCACCACGCGGCCCACCGCGCCGCCCGCGAGTCCAGCGTCGTATTGTGCTCATTGATAATACTTAGGCAGTAGGTACCTAACCGTACGGCGATTGTATTGTAATTAATTAAATTAATAACATTTTCCATCACACTTGCAAAACTATTTGGGAAATAATATAACATGGTGTAAAAATTATTGGAATCGATTGAATTACTTATTCTGAACAAACTAAGTTATGATAATGATTTATTTCTCGCCACAATATATAAGTACAAAAACATAATTAAAACTATACATATTCATTGTTATATTGTGGGAGACTGGTGCCTAAGCTAGGCGTGAGGCCTGTATTTCAGGACACCAGGTCTTCACCTCATAAGCTGATGCATTTAAGTTGCACTCTACACAAATGCGGCAAGTTACATGAAACCATATTAAACCAAAAGAGGACAAATAACACTATAGACTATTACTTATTCTAAGGTTAGTATGTGACTTTGCGCGCATGTGTTTGTTGCCAAATATGATAGGGAAGATGAAGGGCTGAATGCACAGGATAGTGATGTGTATAAATGTTTTTATTTTTGTTTAAGCAAGTTATGCCGGTGTAGATAGAAGTTCTTCACTAGCTTTATAACTTGGTAAATCCTGGAGCTAGCTCCTAACCTACATCTTACACTTAATCTTGGTGAAATTATAAATGGAGAGCGCCCTGTTTATGTTATTGTAGAGAAAGCGACCAAGGAAAGTAAATAAACTATATTCAGTTTTCACATGTACTAAAAATAATGTTGTATAACGCATACTTAAAATAGCTACTTAACTAACAATATACCCTTTTTAATCCAACCAAAAAATAAGACGACTATTAAAAATACGTATGTACTTAATAATTTTGTGCTTGACTATACCCCACTCGTAAGTATATGTAGAAGTTTACATGGAAGTTTAACATACTTCTACATAATAAACCAGGTCGAAATTATCATGGTTGGAGACGACTATTTCTTGACTATTTTTTGACACCAAATTCAAATTAAAAAACGTAAGTGTTCCGCTTCCGCAAAGGCTCACCACGTAATCCTCACCAAGACACCTTTATTTCCCTGGACTCCCATAATGACGTTTTTCGAGATTTGGCAGCGTCACGTCACGACTATTTTTGGAACGAAGTTCCATATCGCGCGTTGCGAAAGGGGGCTAGACGGAAAAAATTAAGACCAAAACTTGTAACGACACTTTTAATTAAGACCAAAAGTTGTAACGACACTTTTTGCTACGTTGTTGTAAGCTGTGCGGCGTGCGCGTGTTTCTCTGCAGACAGAGACAGAGTACAGTGAGTAAATGAGTGAGTGATTGATTGATTGATTGATTGATTGATGATTGATTGATTGGTTTTTTCTCCCTGGGACGAGAATAAAATGTTGCACATGGCACCAGGCGAAAAAAAGCGTTCCACGTAGTATTTTCTAAACATTATTATTAAATATTATTATAACTTAAATTACAATTCCTTCACTAATTAATCGAAAGCAACTTCGTTCCATCCAGGTGTCCCTTGACACCTCTCAAGTTTTTTGACTAGTTTTTGGAATAGAAACCAAGTCGATATTCCCAGCCGTTTGCTTGCACTGAGGTGAGGATTGTTTGGAGCCATTCAGCCCACAATCTTCACCAACACATAACTATACTTAACTTCGGAATCACAACGCGACTATTTTTTAACCTTTGTGACTATTTATGACTATTCTTTGGCGTACTCAAAATTGATTTTCATGAAGTTTTCAAAGGTGAGGATAGTGTGGTGAAGGACACCGACCTCTTACATATATTAACATAATTTTAATGGCATAATTTAAGTGACTAAGAGTCGCAGAGAGTATTTTGGTTACTTAGGTACCTACAGTGGCGTAGGTACCTATTTTAAATTTTACTTCTCTCGTCGTCATTCTGTTATCACCTACTTATTACTTAGGCTAACATCCAAATTTTCATTCGTATTTATAGTTCGCATCGTTATCCCTGGCCTTGGTACACACGGCTACACATCAAGCTATAGATTTCTAGTTTACACTGATCTCGCACGGTACGGAAATCCTATACAATGCGAGATCAGCTTATACTGGAAATGTATAGCTTGACGTGTAGGCGTGTGTACTAAACACGTTACACAGCCACAATAAGTACAGATGAGACCGGCTCATCATGTGCCTATTTTAGTTACTATCTATTGATGCATCAACTCATCCCTCATCAACATTGGAGATTTTTTGTGGAGTAACTGGGTAGAAATGAACTTAACATGTATTCAACGTTTGTGTGTGCTCGTAAGTACCTATCGTCTCATTTAATCGACGTATAATTAGTGTCGTGGTGTACTTGTGTTTAATATAATGATGGTATTAGCATGTGTTGTTGTCGCCCGCAGCGCGTGGACGTCGTGGCTGACGCCGCTGCTGCTGGGCATCGCCGCCACCGTCCTGTACCGCTACCTGTTCGCGTAGTCGCGCGCCCCGCAGCCGCCCCGCACACCCCACGCAGACACCTACCTTACACCTAAAGTAGATCTAAGTAAACAAAGTGTGCAAACATCGTCCAACACAACGACATCATTTCAATGCGCTGATATTTGGCAGTAATTTTAATGTAATTTGGTGTCATACATAAAATTACTCCTAGAAGTGATTCATTAAACATTGAAACGATACAAGTCGCCAGAGTAGTTCGCGACTCGTTTCTGTAGACGCTCAAGTACATTGGGGCAGACTAGTGGACTGCTGACTGGATAGAGTAATAAGCAAGTGCGTGGCCTTTTAGCAGCCTTGTGAGGTGCAGTCGGGTAGGTGCACAGCACACAGCACGCCGCAAGCATACAAACACTGGCAATATTTCCTCTTCAACCGTTGCCCTTTACAATGAAGTTCCCGCTGCCTGGCTGCTGTGGCTGCCATGTGCGCAACACTTCGCTCGACTGCTGCAAAGTTATGGCTATGTATTAATTACTTTATTTTACGGAACGGTGCCAGTAGCTGTAATTCTATTAATAATGCGTGATTGAGATTTCTGGAGGTTTGCTAAACTGTAACTACTTGTATGGAATATACATATATTTTGATGCTTTTTTAATTAAATACTACTTATGAACATTTTGTTTGTATGCCTATTGAGCATAATATACCAGAGCATAGGTATTTCCACAAGGTATTGATATCAAGCAATGTAAAGTTGTGTCCACGACTGTAGAACTTGTCTTTTAGGTACTGCATCATCAATATTTTATACTTTTCGATTTATGTATAAATCATAATAACGTGTACATAAAGGTCTATATATTAGTACCCGTGGTTTACTAAAGCTTTTGTAGAAGTTGTTCGGCAACATCGTTGGCGCCGCGCGGCGAACTGGGCGGAGGCTTGTTCTGTTACCATTCGACAGTCACGTTGTTTCAACTGTACGATGCCAGTATGCAGTTACTATTTCTTAAGGTTAAGATTATATTAGATGAATAAGCGAAATATATATTTTTTACTTTTATTATTGGGACTAGGAAATTTATGCTATTTGATGCATTCAGAGATGTAACTTTGCAACCTATATTTGGAGTTCGGTTCAAATATTATAAAAAAATATTGAAATAACATTTTATACACAGTCCTCTAAGATGGCATTAATATTATGTTTAAGCGGGGATGAAAAGTAATACTGCTTTTATTGGGCATGTCCCTACATTATAGTTAGAATTATCTGTATGTAATACCTATGTATAGGAAGATAATATACTGACATGTCACAATAAAAGCAGTCTGTGTTCTTAAGGCAGAGAGGTTTATATGTGGAATAAAATGGAAATAAAAAATAATGTGGAATAATACCACAGTTATGTATGAATGATGGACGAGGGTATATTTAAGTGGTGATTTTACTAAATAAATGCCCAGCTTGAAAAATTGTGTGTCAATTACATAACATTGTACTCCATGTCCATTTACATGTCGTGGTTGTTCCATGATCTATGCACAAAATATGTATATTTTGTTAGTGATGCCTGCATTTTGAATGTCCATGGTGTTACTAACTGCATACATTTCACCCAAATTCAAGAGAACACATTTCAAATATTTATATTTTATAGTGGCTCGTGATTGATTGTACCCATGTTGTTGGGACTTACATTGTTGTAAATCTAACAAATGTGAAATATGAAACGATAGTGTCCTCGGAAGACAAGCATTTTATTTATTAAGAGGAGGTTGAAATTAAATTTCTAAGTTGAAGCATAAAGTTTGTTTTGTTATATTTTACATATAAACTACATCAATGATTTCTGTGTTTTATTTTCTTCTAGCTTACAAAAAAGTTACAGCCCTTTTGAACTTACTTACTGATACATTTCTTTAAATACTTAACATTACAATTAATAGAAATCTCTGTTGTTTACCTTACCTATGCAGTACAAACTATTCAACTATAACAAGAAACACATACTTCGGAGCCTTCCAACCTGAAACAAATATAAAACAACATAACACACAAATACTTTATTCAATAGTACCAAGTCTTAAAAGAACTTCAGTTTACTCTGATTTCTATTATAATTCTTAACAAAAAGATAATGAGACTGTTTGTCTGTCTGATTGGACTTGTAACACTGGTTAAAGAGTTCTAAGACCAATCTAAGTGTAAGTATCAACACATCGCCTTTTCGCATTAAAAGTGTACAATTTCCAAAAATATTCGAAATTGAGTTATTATGCGGAAACGTTTGGTATCTCCACTAAGTTTCTCTTAAATACTCACAAAAGAGCGTAGTTCAACAGACACACGCTAGATGGCACATTGGTTAGTTTTGAATTGGCCGAAGTGAGAACTTGTATCGCGCGAATAACTTTTAGTTACGTTCAAACGACCGAGCAGTGCACGCGTTGTATCTCTTCAAAAGTATACAAAAAATTAAATTTGACCCTACGATAAGCATTCTATTCATTAGTATTATACAATCAAAATTTTACACTTATTGCTATAAATGTGTAGCAAAGTTTGAATTAATTCTCCCTTTAAAACTGAATAATGATAAATAAAATAATAATAAAAAAATGTT
Organism: Polymixis lichenea; assembly: GCA_949091785.1. Classification (NCBI taxonomy): domain Eukaryota; kingdom Metazoa; phylum Arthropoda; class Insecta; order Lepidoptera; family Noctuidae; genus Polymixis; species Polymixis lichenea. The sequence goes on along the minus strand of OX420933.1, from coordinate 26,165,006 downwards.
TCATTGACCAGAACAGCAAAAAAGACTGGGAAATCTTACAAAGCTAACGAATTAAATTACACTCAATTTAAAGATTTCAAATCTCTTTGTAATGGTGTAGGGCGCAATTGTAATAAAAAGTACTAATAATTAAACTATAAAGATGAATGACATAAAAATCTTAAAATTCTCTAAGAAAAATCGTGGTTGCTTCTTTTATAAAACTTTCTATAGTCAAAAAGATTTTAAAATAGTAAAGGTTGGACCCACCGCTGCAAAAGATCTTCGGGATAATTACCGTTTTAAAGCAGTATAGACCTAACGCGCCAATTAAAATTGCCGATCAGAAAAAAAAACGAAAACTATTTCCGAATATTGTCGTCCATTTTATGAAAATCTGTCATTTTGATAAAATAGACGATATTTTAAAATTAAAACAGAATGCACATTGCATAGATTTACTTGTATATTTTCTTTCTTTTAGTTTATTGTTTTGTTCAAAATTAATGAATACTTAAAGCTTTTAATATTTTATATAAACTATTTATGCGTATAAATAATGCTCAAAAGGCAGGATAAAGTTCCTAATAATCAAAAAAGTAAGACTGAAATACCTTGGTTAACAAGTTCCTAACTAAGTGCCATGTTACTTAGTGAATAACGTGATTTAATCAACCACTTAATTTTAAATCTTATTTTTTGAGACATTTTGTTTTAGTTGTATAAGTTTTAGTTCGTATTTCGTACAATAATTTCATAATTGTACTGAAATAAATAAATATTTCATAAAATATTATTGTTTTACTGCGAAACATATTTTTTTTCCTTAAATTTAATCATATTTAATAATTTAAATATTCATGTTCAAATTAAATCATAAAAATTAAGCAACATTTTATCTAGAAAAGTATTGAAACTCAAACCCATTATTTTTTCAACCTATGTTTCGGCTACTTTATAGCAAAAGTAATATATAATTTGATCTTACTTTGAAAGACAGATAATGTAACTAGCATAAAATAAAAAAATAAAAGTTGAAAAGATCATTAATATTTAAAATATTACACGTTAAACCTTTAAAACGCTCTCCTGTAAAATTTGTAAGTTTTCAGATTATACAGTTTTATCCTGAACAATCGACCTGTGTGGCTGTTATTACTTAGCCATTAGCCCCTCCATAATCTTCTGCCTTTAGCCTGACACCACTTCACGATGAAGTACCTGGGACTCGTCCTCGACAGCCGGTGGAACTTCGCGGAGCATTTCGGACGTTTGGCTCCCAGACTGGAGCGCGCCGGGGCTGCTTTGAAGCGGCTCCTGTCCAATCTAGGCGGGCCAAACGCCTCCTGCCGGAGGCTCTGCGCGGGGTTTGTGCGGTTTATATCCCTATACAGGGCACCGGTGTGGGCGCCTACATTGAGGCGCCAACCAGCCCGCCGGTTGAAGGCGTCCCATAGGGATGACCCTGATGAGGCCATCGGGTTGGTCCGGGGATACCGCGCGATCTCCGGTGAGGCGGCGGGCCTCCTTGCCGGAATGCCTCCATGGGATCTGGAGGCAAAGGTCCTCGCACACACTTGGGAGCGGCGCGAAGAGGCATAACGCCGAGGCGTAACTCTGCTGCCGCGAGAAATCGCGGCACAGCGGACAGAGCTCTGGGATCTCATGGCGACATGGAGACTGCGATTGTCGCAACCCAGTGCTGGGCACGCCACGATTGCGGAGGTAAGTCCCCTCTTTGAGGAGTGGATTGAGAGGCGCCACGGCGTCCTCGCCTTTCGCCTGACGCAGTTCCTCACTGGACACGGCTGTTTCGGGAGGTTCCTGTTTCGCAAAAGGCGGGTGGAAACGCCCGGATGTTTCCACTGCGAAGATCGCCCTGAGGACATGATGGAGCATACGGTGGAGGTCTGCCCAGCTTGAGCACCGCCATGTCCTCGTGGAGGCGTCGGCGGCGGCGATCTCTCGCGTCCGGCCCTGGTTCAGGCCATGGTACGGAGCGAGAGTGAACGGGTAACCGTCACCTCCTTCTGCGAAGGCGAAACAGTAACGCTCGCGAAGAGGGAGGCGGCGCACGTGAGGAAGAGGCATTATATACGCCCTTATGGCCCTAGTCGCCGTAGGGGACGCCCCGGGCGTCGGGAATCCCAGGCTGATTCCTGGCCACCATAGGCGCGGGCTTGCGGACGGCGAGTAAAGGGTAGCTTGCTGTCCGGTAAGGACCAAGCCCGGGTCAACGGCGCGTTATGTTCCACATGCGCCTCAAAGAGATGTCAGCACCAACTGGTGGGGTCTGTAAGGGCTGATGCCTGCTAGGGGTGCGACTTGTTAGAAAGAGACATCGTCGCCCTTGGAACACAGTCAATTGAGAGACCACGGGTGGGTTTTAGTCAGTAAAATGTGACCCGCCCTCCTGCTCCACTCAGAGCGGGAGAACTTATTTGATTTATTTATTTATTTATTACTTATTTGATGATTTGCTACCCTCATTATCAGCCTATAATGTTCCCACAGTCTGGACACAGGTCTCTTTTTTTATAAGAGCGCTAACCATTCCTTTAATATACAGTTTTCAAAAATACCTGTCACAAGGTTAATCATCAATAATGATTCAAGTATCTATACAATGAAACAAGTACTGACCCAATCATAGTGCAGCGTAGGCAGTGTGATCGCTCACAGTGGGAGCAATCATGCTGGCAGCCACTGCACAAATTTACATCACAGTAGGCACACTGGGATTCAACACCACTACCACAGGTGCATTGCTTCACTTCTGACTTGCCGTCTACCTATTATGAAAACAGAAAGAGAGAGAATGCAGTTATCTAAATATTACTCATGATGAAAAAACATACATTTTTAAAAGAGTGAATTGATGTTGTGTTTACCATGTTACCGGAACGCAAGAGTGTTCCGTCTTTACCAATAAACAATTGCTTCATTTTGTTTCGTTTATCTGTGGCGCTCAACGGATTCGCTTCGGAAATAATTTCTTGCGCAGGGCATTTTTTGGCGCCCTTAAACAGAAGGAACAAGGTCTTCTCTGAGGAACAACACAAATCGAAGTAAGAACAATACGGTTAGTTAAATCATTGATACTACAAAGAAAAGTGGTCATGAGCTTATGACACAGGATCCAAAAGGCAATTTTCTGGAAGAAATAAGTAAATGCTAAGGGTGTTAACCGTAAACTTTTTTCAGTCGGTCTTCATTATTATTGAACTGCTTCATGCCTACGTGTACTTTGCTTTGCGGTACAAAGTCTTCGATGAATGGGTTTGTTCGTTTTGCCATTTCATGTAAAAGGAAAAACTACTTTTAAATGTAAATTATTTAATTTGAATTTAAAAGAATTCCGTAATTTGAATTTTGCCTGCAATTTAGCTTCGTAATTGTTTAGTTCGTCTTACGTCAAAATTGACATACTGTCAAAGTCATCGACCGAAACGAAACTGCCAAAAGGGAAAGAAACAAAAAAATATTAGTCTAGTCATTGCCAACTTAGAATAAAAATCAATGTTTTTTCTACTCTTATGGTTCACAATTTTTTGTATTTTCTCTGTAAACCCAAAACAAGTGTTCAATTCTTTATTAGACCAAGTTCTGATATTTTTAAAATTCATAGTTTCACTTTAATGTTTTTTTTTAATTCTGCATGTAGGAGAAATTAGAATGGCGAATTGGCGACACTGCCAACAGGGCACCTTCGATCGATGGGCTGCTGTCAACAAATTCTTTATAAAATATTTATAAAATAAATTCTTTAATAGACGCAGGACTCCTATACGACAACCTTATTTCGGCCCACGTGCAAGTCGCAAATAGTATTATATTTAGTTAGTGTAGTGAAAAGATCTGGTGCGATAGTGAAAGTGTTCCTTGTATCGTTTCATTCCATTCCATGATAGTGACGGGGCTGTCGGTCGCAGCCGTAGCATATGTGAGCGGAGCCCTCGCGAATGTTATGTAAGCGGTGGTAGCGCGCGGCATGTCTTGGATGAAGCGGGCGCAGGGCGCCGCGGCACCGCCGCCGGGCCCCGATCAGCAGTCCTACGCCGCAGCCCAGGCCCAGGTGAGCCAACCAGGTTATATCTGCCAGACATAAACAATGACGTGGACCAACCGCGCCGATGTATCGCTCGTCTTAAAATCGACATAAACATTCACTTTTACATTGCTTATTGAATTTTTCTTTGCTGTTTGCATTCGCTTAGGTACTCTATTTTTTCTAATCCGGATAAGTGTATAATAGTGTCAGTTAATCAATAACTGAAAAACACTAATTAGCATAATTATTCAATTATGTTTGTGGCACTAACCAATGTGAATGTAAACCAATTATGTAGCATATGGCTAAGAATAAGAAGTAAAATGGCAGTAATGTTGTGTAGTTGAACCTTCTAAACTTTCTGAAGTGTTTTGAAACATGAAATTCGTGTTATTACAGCCATTTGGGAACCAACAGAACATGTACCCAAATTATCAAGGAGGTACAACAGGGACTATACAACCGCAGCAGTTCTGGCAATTGCCACCCCAGCAGCAGCCGCAGTACAACCAGCAGTATGGCCAGGTCTATCAGCAGCAGGACTATCCTGCCAATGCTAACCAGTTTTATCAGCAACCAAATCCAAATCAGTTCAACCAGAACTATACAAGCCCAGGCTTTAATAGCACTCCACAACAGAGTTACCAACAAAATTATTATCCAAACCAAGGAGCACCGCAACAGAATTTTCAACAAAACAAGCCCAATGCTGACAGCTGGGAGGACAACTGGGACTGGGGCTGGGAGGAATCAGCTAAGCAAGCTAAGAAGGCTTCCCAGAATGCCGTCCAGCAACCTGCCCCACCTCAGCAACAGGTGTTCAATAATGCTAATGTCATAGAAGAAAGTTTTGTTTCAACTGATAGTTGGAACTGGTCCATGGATGACAAGAAGGAATCTAAACAACCTGCTACTGTGCCTCACAACAATGAAAATAAGGAACTGCCCACTCTACCTGTCTCAAACCTTGCTGTAGAAAATAGCATAGTGCCCGAACCTAGTGCGCTGGTGAGTGCTAATAGTATGTCTGTGCAGCAAGCAGAAGAAGTCCGGACCTTGAATGATAGAGAGGTGGTTAAGGAGAGACTGCCCCATCTAGCCTTAGGTAAACGCTTCCATTTAGACAATTTAACACCTCAGTGGTCTATTGAATCACAAATGTCACAAGAATCAAGTGATGGTCCTCATACTCAATCTGAAGGAACATATAGAAGTGAAAATCAATCTAGAAACTCAAGTAAAAGTAGTCCAGGTTTAAACACAGACAATTCTAACTTCAATTATTCCCAAGCTGGATTAGATGAAGGTTACCCTCATAACAGTGAATGGTCAAGGCCCTCAGATGAACAAACTACAGCTGACCATGTTCAAAGTGACAGCAGGCATGAAAGTCATGATGAGCTGTCTAGTTCCTTGCAAGAAATGCATTTAAACAATTATGAGAACCCATCAACAGAAACATTATCTCTGGGTCTTGATGTAGAGCCTGGAAACAGTCAAGAACACGCTCCTGCGATACAACCACCAACCGCTGTGTCTCCAGCTAGTTTTCTAGCTCCAGCTCAGTCTAATGTTATTCCCCCATCAGTGTCTTCTACCATGCCACCTCCTCCTCTTGTATCATCTATATCCTTGCCTCCCACTTCTTCATCTGCTGTATTGTCAGCTCCACCCGCATGCTCTGCTATGCCTCCCCCTACTTTTCCACCGCCGACTTCAAACCAGAATCCCTTCAAAATGAATGCAGGACCATTCTCTCACAAAACTATCGCTAAGGTATCGACAAGTGCTACAACTGTCCAAGCATTCCCCTCTCCAATGTCTAGCACAAATCTGACATCACCTGCAGTGGTCAGCAAGGTGTCGCAGCACAACAGAGTGCCACTAGGATTTGAGGCAAACCTGGAAACTACACCAGATAATTCTGAGCGACCTGACCAGCCTCAAGTGTCGGCGTTCAGGCCAATGCCTGTCTCGCAACAAGTGCCCGAAAATATGGAAGTAGCGCCAAGAAATGATAGAAATGAATATCTTCAAACGGCGCATTTGTCAAGCAGTGACTATGGTGAAAATACAGATTTTAGCAGAAGCGCACCGCCGCCAGGCTTGCGGCGGTTGGTAGTTGGCCAACAAGAGTCTGAATATAATCAGAATTTAAACATTTCTGGTGATGAACCTCCACCAGGTTTGGCTAGAATGGTACCAGGACAACAGACCGAAGCTGAAAATGCTTACAATCAGTCAGGAGAAAATTTTCTGGACCGCCATATCGACGGACAACCGACCGATAATGGTGCTCGTCCGTACCGTCAGGCTGACGGGCAACAAACCCCTGACAACTATACACAGCCACCAGCTAGCAGGGTCACAGAGAGGCGCCCGGTAGGCCTGGACAGAATGGTACCAGGAGAACCAAGTAATGACGAGTACCCTCAGTATCCGGGCTCTAACTATGCTGGGGCTAACGAACACCGCATAGTGACAGGGTTGGACCATGACTTCTCTATGCCAACTGACGCCGGTCCCCCTGACGTCAGAGAGCAGAATGTAGATGGTTCTGATTACACTGAACAGAGTACTAGAAATCCGCCGAGGAATATAATCGGCGCGCGTGAGTCTAGTAACGACACCTCTCCAGACTTCAGCGCGCCGCCTGATGATCAGCAGAGAGAAGTCACTATGGAGGGCGAGAACTTGCAGGATTTGAGCATCATATCGTCAACCGAACTGACGTATTCCCGAGAGCAGGTGTTGGATGGCGCTGACATTACTCTCATGGACATGGGCACAGACAGAAAGACGGATTTATCTGACTCAATAGACCATCCAACGACAAGTTCGAGACGTCAGTCTCTAAATAGAGTAAACACTTCAGGAGAGGATTCCGAAAGAGATAGAGCTTTCAAATCCTCGCCGAGGAGGGACAGAGACAAGCACAAATCAACTAGAGACAAAGACCAAAAGCGGGATAGAGACCGCGACAGGGAGCGAGATAGAGAACGCGAAAAAGACGGCAGATTTTCTCGTGGGGACCGGAAGTACGATCCCGACAGGCGATCTGTGAGGGAAGATCGACGCGCAGAGAAAGACCGGCGAGAGCGAGACGGCTACACTCGCGATCGGCGAGAGCGGGACGAGAGCCCCGACGCACGACGGCACCGGCGCAGCAACCGCAGCCACCGGTACGAGACAGAAGACACCGACTACTATAGCGACAAGGAGAGAGATCGAAGGTCAGTTGCGACACCTTTCACTATAATGTTTGCTTAATTCACTACTATCGACTAATTTAAATTTAAATTTTTAGGCGCCACCGAGAAGGTTCGTACACATCGTCGAAACCGCCCCGTCCGGACGACAAGGAGCGGCGATACGGCGAGGAGCGAGACCGCAGCAAGCGGTACCACACGATAGAGCGAGACAGACGATACGACGACGATCGCGAGAGGCGCGAGCGGCGGCGTGGTGACCGCCAGCGCGACCGCTACGAGCGCGCCTACCGCGACATAGACCCCACCAGGAAGTACGGCAACCTGCGGCAACAGCGTGACAAGGACGATCCCAGGAGAGGTTAGTAAAAAAAATGCATTATATGTGGAAACGTTCGCGCAGAATTTCCCGTCAATAATTTAATTGCTTTATTCAGATTTGATTTGCCTTGTGTGATACTGATAAGGAAGAATGAATATGCAATATGTAACGGTCAAATTCTACAGTGACTAAAGCCAGATCTTTAGATAAACCTAAAAACGAGGAATACGGTACTTGCTCACAACGCGCTGTCCTACTGAACCAAGTCCAATGGACACAGTTGCAATAAGACACACGGGTGTTTATCACGCGTAAGTACAGCCAAAAATGTTAATTTGTAGAAAATTATTTGTTTGAGCGAGATAGCTAATACATAACAGCGTGAGAGACACGATAAGACGCATCACGCGACTCTGGCTAACGCTGACTCAACGTCATACATAAACATAATCGTAAACATTCGGCGGCTGAAGCTTAGTAAAATACTATGGCTGAAGCGCTTGCTCTCGCACGACTGTGTCGGGTCCTATCTCTGTCCTTTTTCTATTGGTAACTGTAAGTATGCAACTGTTATCACAAATGTGTGAGTTTAATTGCATGTAGTTGTGCACTGAACCCAGGTTTGGGACTGGGATGTTAGAGCGTACCGTATATTCCGCTTTTAAGTTTATCTAAGGTCAGATCCATTTAAATTTGTTTGGTCATCACTGGAATTGCAAATTATTTTACTTTACTAGGGATATTATCTCAATAACTTGTATGTTATGTAAACAAAGCTTTCGCCCCGATATCCCAAGTTGTTTATTTAGGTATATGTACACCTTTATCACATTAATTTACCACCGTACTATATGTTCGACTAACTGACTGACAGTATTATATTTATTTTGCAGTTGTGACATTCTCGAGCGATGCAAAAACGAATGATAGTTGTATGAATCAAGGTACAAACAACGCGTTTTGCTGTGCCGTGCGGTGAATGTCGTTGCACAGTGCGCGCGCTCGTCATGTTAAACTGACTTGCACAAACTTTACTCTCAGTAACATTTGAAGTACGAAAAAGCGACAAGTAAAGTTATTTTAACATCGGCGCGCGTGTGTGACATGCATGCCACATGTTTGATGGAACTGTATTCATAACACGTTTTGATCGCTTTCATGTCATTACTACAATAACATAAACACTGAATTGCGTTTGCTCTTTTATGTAAATAAATAACGTCCTCCAGTTACGAGTGGCTTTAAGGCTCCCACAGACCGACGCTACGCGACAGCGCACCTCGACTCGATTAGATAAATTTCCATGTAGTTTTCATAGAATTAGTTCTATTAAGGTGAATCTAGTCGACATTTAATCCATACAAACTTCGGGAGTGTATTACTCCACTGTTCGACAATGTACATCAAAAATTAAACATGGTATGGTTTTGTCTCATTTAGTATTGTCAGTGCGGAAACAGAATACTAAAATAAAAGGCCATTAAAAAGTTATGAGCCAACAAAGATTCGCTTTTTTTTGCTGATTTAACCGAACTTGGGCGAGTTTAAGTAACAAAAGAAGTGTAAAGTCTCCAAAACCAAGTCGGTACAGACAAAGCTCAAGTATCGAAAATTCCAGTAAACTTTATTGGTAATTGATTTGTGCAGTGGTTTTGTCATAAATTTCGATCTTCTGAAGGACTTTTCTTAATTTTTTACGTGCTTGTTTTACTATAAATGATCCTGCATCTCACGCAATAACGTTGTGCTTGTAGACTCGCGTTTAACTGCTCATCACTGATACTATCTCTGTCTGGCGCGATGCCTGGTGAGACAGCGTGCTTTTTAGCCCGGCCCACCAGTGCGTTCGAGCTCGCGACTGGTGTCCCCTTAAAGTCGCATCGCGCTTGTATGCAAGAGCCTATTAACTGATAGTTTTCGATAGCTAAAGTACGACTTGTTTACTTTTCAAATGCTTGTCATTGATCAGTACCTAGAGGTTTGTTACGAACAACTTTATGATGATTGTGTTGTGAGCCATGACAATCAACTTTAACTCTTCATTAATAGTCTTGGTGGAAGAGTCACCACAATTTTGCCAATTTTCGCGTTCTAATTATTGACAGGCTATTAATTATTGAAATGATTAGTAACTAATATAAAGCGCCATGACTTTTTAACGCACACATTTCGTAACTGTTTCAACATATTGATCGTCGTTGCGGCGCGCTCATGAATATTAAAAAAAAAAACGATGGCTGTGCAGTGTGCTTTGGCATTGATATAGTTTGCGAAACTTATTGTTACATTATTTACACATATTAAACAGAGTTCATGCGGTATTATTAGTCACTGGAGATTTGTGTTAAACTGTTATGATCCGGTTTATCTGTATAACATACATAGATACATCTATCTGTTCGCGCGTCGTACATCGATACCGTCTTGTTCTTATCTCTTGTCAATCTCCGAGCTATGAGGTGAATTCGGTATCACACCTGTTATTTACACATTTCATCTCTGCAGAGTGTAGAGGATACAATGTTATATAATATTTTGTGGGTATATACCACAATCCTTGCTATTTTCGAAAGATGGTTTCGTTTTTATAAACTTATAATCTTTTCACAAAACCAAAATAAATAAGATCTAAGTTTTCACACACGAGCAGCACGTCAACGACATAGACGACGACTATAGTTGCCTCTGCGGTTGTAGTGTGTCGCTCGTGTGAATGGACACTTACTGAACACAAAGCGACTTTTAAATTAAGTAAGCAGGTCTTAAATAAACTACCTACCCTCTTACGTAGGCGAAGATGTTCGGTGTAAAATTGGAACTACACGAACCGCTCGAAGATTCAATCTCCCGTTCGCAAGACGAGCTTTTCGTCTTTACTTCTATCTACTACAGTAATTGTTTGAGATGTAGGACACACACTCAGCTGAACTACCAGTACCATGAAGTTATCCAAGTGACTAGAACTTCCTAAAGCTTGGGTTTTCTAACAAAGCGGCGCCTTCATGTTACAACGTCATGTAATTCCATAATTTACGCCTGTGACTCAAAAGCAGTACTTAATGTAAGTACGGCCGCTATTGTGGGCCGGTATAATACGATATCGCTTTCTTCGGATACCCAAGCTTTACTTAAATGTGTGATACAAGCGCCGCGCTCATCAGCTGTGTGTGGTGTTAGCAGGCGAGTTCTCGTCGCCGTCGCGGCCGGACTCGCGCGAGGCCACCGTCACCGACGACGACCTCACCGAGTCGCGGCGCCGCCCCGACCCGCACCGCCGCAACCGTCGGACAGCCGAGCCATTCTACGATGGTGAGTTACTCGCACTACTTATAAGGCTTTCTTTATAGAGAAGATCAAGGTCAGTCGTAGGCCTTGTAAACATACTACGATTTGTTGACCGTTTTCTATTTTGTTAAGTACCTGATACTTGTTGACAGGCCTACACTGTGCTCCCATACCTATTAACACTGTAATTTGAAAACTTCGTAAAAGCCAATTACTTCTGACATGTTTGTTTTGGTCTTTAATGCCTAGTGTGTTCATAGCAGGATGTGTCACAATAGACATAATCATCTAACGTTTTGATTGAGTTAAATCATCAGTATCCGGTGTTCATCTCGGCGCATTATCTGGCTCTGGAGGTGTACGGTAGTCACATCTCAGAAAGCCGATATCCTAGCACTGGGCCGCATGCAGCATGCTCCGTGAATGTTTCGTAGTAAGAGTTTGTGGATTTACATAACATTCTCCTTCAAAGATCGGTCCAGAGACAATGGCCACAATGGGTAAGGCGTCAGATTGATCCGTTCTTTGCTTTGTTTCGGATTACGATGTCGATTGAGTTCGATCACTCGAGTTGACAGTTTGCATTGTAGAGCGTTTTCTAGCTGTAGAATACACGAGCATGTGGCGAATCACCTATCAGGTGAAGGGCGGGAGGAAACGCCCGGGTGTTTCCATTGCGAAGATCGCCCAGAGGACACGGTGGAGCATACGGTGGAGGTCTGCCCAGCTTGGGCGGAGCAACGCCGTGTCCTCGTGGAGGTGATCGGCGGCGGCGATCTCTCGCGTCCGACCCTGGTCCAGGCCATGGTACGGAGCGAGAGGGCATGGCTGGCAGTCGCCTCCTTCAGCGAAGCAGTTATGCTCGCAAAGAGGGAGGCGGCGCACGTGAGGGAGATGCAGTACATGCGCCCTCACAGCCGTGGCCTTCGCAGGAGACGTCCTGGGCGTCGGGAATCCCAGGCTGATTCCCGACCACCGTAGGCGCGGGCTTGCGGACGGCGAGTAATGGTTAGCTCGCTGTCCGGTAAGGACCAAGCCCGGGTCGACGGCGCGTTGTGTTCCACGCGCGCCTCAAAGAGATGTCAGCAGCAACAGATGGGGCCCGCAAGGGCCGATGCCTGCCGGGGGTGCGGGTTGTTCGAAAGAGATACCGCCGCCCTTGGCACACAGGCAACTGAGGGAACACGGGTGGGTTTTAGTCAGTAAAAGTCTGACACGCCCTCCCGCTCCACCCAGAGCGGGAGAAGTTATTTGATGATTTCCCACCCAGAAAAAAAAAAAACCTATCAGGTGAGTGAGGCGTCCGCGTCCAACTACAGAAAATAAAACAAACAGTGTCTTAAAGTCAAAGTCAAAGCATTTATTTCAAATAGGCACATAAAAGGCACTTTTGAACGTCAACATTTTCATTAAAATAGAATTGATTCTAGTCGCCCCTTCCAAAATGTAGTTTCGTATGGAGAAGAATGGGCAAGAAACTCCACCGGTTACTCTTTTAAAATGATTTAAGCACAATATTTAACATTTGTATAATTATGTGTGAAAACGATGCATCCAGAATAAAATTAGCATAGCAAAGTAAAAATGTAAAAATAATGAAAGTGATTACAGATAAATTAATTTTATGATAGATACATGGTGTAAATCAATGTCATAAATATAATTAATTATACAATATTCAATTAGCAACCAGTTTGATTTTGTCTAGACTCTAGATTGTCCTATGGAGCAGGACCAGCATGTTTCCAAGCATTCTTATTTTGTATATAATTCTCTAATTTGTAAGTTTTAAATTTCCTTTCATTTAATTGCAATAATATATCACAAGGTATTTTGTTATAATATTTAACACAGTACCCCATAAAAGATGTATGTATGTACTTTAGCTAATCTGAAAAACAAAGCTTAAGTACAAAAAAAAACTTTTGGCTTGGGAATCCTACTTACGTTACGAATTAAAAAAAAAAACATCTGGAAAGTACAGCCTCTAGCGATATAATAACAAACAAGTTCATGAAAAACCCGATGGACATAAAACTAAATAGAACTTAGAATGTATGTAGTTTATGAAATAAGTACTCAGTTATTATGCAAATCGGGGTGTGCAAACTGCACGTATTGTGTGCATGTGACCGGATCGAATCGGAACAGTTCGCGTTCTTTAATACTTAATAGCCTAGTTTGGAAAGAGTGGCTAACACGCATTAAATATTATTCTGAAAATTCGATTTAGTTGATATAATTAATCAACAAACATACCACGGCTTATATAGATGTTGCGTGTCACATAAGTATCGTTTAATTTTCAGTTTTTTCTCTTTACATGTTTGTATAATGTGAGTCAGCGTCATTAGCCGCCCAGCCTCGCGAGGCAAGCGCTCGCGTAAAGTAACGCAACGCGTGTCGAGGCGACTCGATCGGCCACTGTGCGCGGGTATTGATGCTACAGACGGGGTCAAACTTACAACTCCTAGTTGACCCGCGCGCCCTTGCCATTGCAGCACTGCCGCATATTCAATGAACTCATTGTTATTCCAGAGTATGGCAGCAGCGGCGGCTACGCGGACCCGTACGCGGCGCAGCGCCAGCAGTACCAGTACTACGAGCAGCTGCGGCGCAGCGACCCGGCCGCCTACGCGCAGCTGTACGCGCAGCTGGTGGCGGGCCGCCACGCCGACTACCAGCCAGGTCACTGCTACTGTCCACACACGACGCGCCAGCGACAATCACACAAAATTCCTGTTATGGCCGTCGAGTTTTCTTACCGTACTCTCTAAGGCTTAACCTAACCTAACCGAAACGATCACCACGCGAACTTCGCGTTCATTTTGTTTGGCGACGAACGCGTGGTCGCGCCGACAGCGATCGCCTTCCAGTTTTTCGAACAAATGAGTGACATACGAACGCGTCGATCGCGTATTCTTGCGACTGACCATGTTGATATGACGCGGGGTTAGGTGTCGTTCACTCAGCCCCTGATTGTTTATATACAAACTTAATAAAAACCCGTCCCCGAGGGGGGCATTTATCTCCGTTTTGCAATATCCGATGTCCAACTCCAATCTTAAAACTAATAAGAAATCTTGTGTTCAGATTTCGGCAGTTTGCCATACGAGGGGCGGCGCGAAGAGCGTGGTAGCGTGCACTCGGGCCGCTCCAGCACCACCGGGCTCAAGGGAAATGACACGTAAGTGCGGCACCATATAGCTTGGAACACATTGACGCAAGTAGGGTCACAAATGACGTTTTATACATTAATATCCCTCGTGCCCTTGTGTAAGCAGAACAAATGACCTGGGAGAAAAACTTTACGCTCAGGAAACTGAATTTCACATGATTTTATTATTTTGCTAAACCAATTGCAACAGCAAATAGTATTAACTGAACAAGTGTTGATAAAACTATCAAACCGAGGATAAGTCTCTGCTTACACTAAGACTTACATGTGACTTGAATATACACACGCCTGGCGTTTTTGTTGCCGCTGTAAATACGAGGCGCGATAGCGCGGGGAGGCAGGTACACGGGGCGCTGTGGTTGTTGTACCGAATTGTGCCACTGTATTATATGCAGGGAGTGGGTACCATTAATATTATAACACACATACCATCGTCCATCACATTATTACTATCAGGTTTTCGCACAAGTTTCACTGCATTCATACATCAAGATTGTGATATGGACAAACCCAAACAAATAAAATGTATATTTCACATGGTATTATTCATTCATGATGCGAAGGAAAATGCAAGCAATGTATCTGTTCACAGTAAGGGTCATATTTTCCTTCTTCATATTAAAACGACGCCATCGGACTAACATCTCTCGCTCATTATTACTAAAACCAGCTTTTCGTATACATGGCGCAATGTACGCGCGGCGAATGATATTTTAATTAGTTCTCACTACATTACGCCTGCTGATCGGATCTGATAAGCCCGTCTTTGTACATGAAGGATTACTGTACATTAAGTAGACGTCGCTGTACTGCGCTTGTGTCCGCTTGACCGTGAATTAGTTTCATTAGAAAACGATTCGAGCGATCTATTGTCGACTCCTACGCAGTTTTTAGTAATACACTAACTCGTTACAGCTGTTAGATAATTAATGGGGCAATAGCTTATTGCTGAATTGAGGTGTAAACTCTGGATGGGTAATATGTGTGTCGTGAGCCGCTGGGTTCAGTCGTAGTGTGTTGAGAGATGTAGTCCGTGGCGCGTGGTGACGAGACTGTGATGACGTCACGTAGGTACTTCGGGTACCGCGCCGACGCCGCCGGCTCGCTGCGCGACGCGCCGTCGCTGCGGACGGACCTCTCCGACAGGTACGCAGTGCGCACCATGCACTTCGGGTACTTTCCCGCCTACAGTTAAACCAGACAAAGTATGCGCTTCGGTAATCTTCGTGTTTCCGAAATAGCATGAACGTCGCGCCTCAGAGCGCCTCCCCACAGAGCTAGCTTCTGAATTTTATACTAAAATGTTTGGTCGAAGTGCAACTGTCATTGCGTGTTTGTATGAAGTGTTTGTCAAGTTATCTGTTATGCGCGCAGATCGTCATCTGTCACTCAAAAGTTAATTTTTATGGAATTACATAGAGATGTTAATCTATAACTTTGTAAACATGGTAATAAAAATAGGCAAGTAAAAACATGGTAGCATGGTTGTAACAGCTCTCACGTTCATATTCGTCTAGATAGACGATGATTCCCAAAGCACATACTTTCTTTGGAAAGCTTTACTTACAAGACATTGTAATGAGAGAAAAGCACACTTAGGAATATTTTTTTTAAATAATCTGAATGACAATACTCCCCAGACAAGATGGCTCACAAGATAACAGAAATCTGTGCAGCTCTTCGGTTCAATTTGTAACCGTAAATATAGTATTCTCTGTCGACTGGTGATCTGCAACTATATTATATCAGTCGCTTGCTAAGGCATCGTTTAAGCTATGCGCTCTGGTGAGCTTGGCGATAAAAAACGATGCGATGCGAGATAGCACAACTAAATGAGCGCCATAATATAATATTATCTTGAAATTTATTGGAACCCACATTTTACTTGTAACAGCTATTACTAGCTATGTTTGTACATAAACAATGCTATAGCATTGCCTTGCGTCTGTTGCTGACTGGCCACAGGTAAGTTCTAACCTACACTAGTAGATAATGCACTTTCAATGAAACAATAAAATAACGCACAGAGCGCACAGTGAGCCGTCCTATCATACCTGGCATGCAGCCTCAAATAATTGCGCCTTCGAGGTTTCCCCTACATTTATATCATATAACTAATATTACTAGATAATTATTACTATAATATTAACATTTTCGCATCATCTACACATTTTGTTCATTCTGTGTCGTTGTTCATAAGTACTCATAAAACCTTTCGCATATTCATTTTTATATGAGTTTTTTTTGCATTGCACAGTCGACGCTTTTTACATGGGTATATTAGAAGTAGTCAATTGTTTCTCTATATGTATACAGTATGCCACGAGAAACATAACTTGTAAAAAAACCACGTCTCGCGACTCAGTTCTTCTACCGTAAAAAGTTGTGAGATACATGTAATACCAAGTCGGTTAATTTATTCAGACGTTACTTAAGGGTCCTTCTGTCTTAAGTTATTACGTAATTATATATATGATATTTCAAAAGAAAAGAAATATTCTATTCTCTTCTAATTAGCTAACCTAACAACATCTTATAGTGACCATATCAATATTAAAAATCTTTTATGTTTTAAATAAATAGATTGACTTGGCAATCAACTACTATTTCAAATTGAATGAAATTTGAAATATACCGTGTTTATACAATGTCTGCTTGGTTACTGAAAATTCAGGCTTCTAGTTTTATTCTCAACGAAGTTATGGGGGGTCGAAAAAGGCCTGAACTGCTCCGAGAAAAGGATGGTACGGCCGTGCCGCTTTTTGCTCGACTTGGCGGGCACTGCCGTGGTCTCAGATTCCTAGTATAGATGTACATGTCGAGTGTTGGTGCAAGCTCTTGGCTGTAGCCGTGCGTGTTGCAGGGAGCCGCACACCGACGCGTCGCTCAACCTGCAGCTGGACGACGCGCTGCGCTCCGAGCGCGCGACGCCCTTCCGGTACTCCACGGCGCACATCAAGGTACGGACTGTCTCCTCACTGGTTAACTTGCCAGAATACCACCTTTATATGGTACCCTTCTTACAATACAGGCTACTAAAGGTGCTGTGAAACTGTTAAGAACGTCATGTATTTGTACCCCTAGCGCTTATTTTCACTGTTATGTATCCCACAGCTAATCTATACATAGCGTAGTGGGCTGCAATATTGTGTATACGTTTTGTGTATGTTCCTTTTGAATAAAATAAATAAAATAAATTACGTGGGGAGTTTTCCATGTAATAATATTTTGTACTAAGATTTCTTAGTGACCAATGAAAAACAATAATGATAACGTACTAGCTTGTGTGTCCTTTATTATGACCACATAAATAAACCTGGCCTTTGTTGGAACATTCTCTCTCAGTGGTGTGTGTTGGGTAAATTTTGAGAAATTTAACGCACGTTTAATAGCAGTAAATTGTAAACGTAAAAATACAGTACATAAATGGGGCACTACCCAGGTAACACATAAGGAAGATTACAGTACACATTTAGAACATTTTACAGTTCAAAGATGAATGTAGGTTGAGTTCGGACCCTTAAAATTCTTAACGCTTAATAGATGCTGTATTTCTGTCCTTCCCTTCTTTACGCTTAATAACCAATCATCGTAACATTATTATACAGATGTTATTTAGCATTATGCATTCCAGGTGGCTTAAAGCTGAAATACAGCCCCATCGGTAGCATTTATGTGAATAACCATAATCTGTATTGCTATTATTTATAGTTAGTAGCGTTTGAAACAGCTAATTGCTGAATAAAGTATCACCTTCTGAATAACATTGTTACATAATTCTATTATACAGCTTGATACTGAATAATTGTTTTTATTTTATCTTTAAACTGAATAAGATTCTATGTTTTACTAATTATTCAGCTGCTGAATAAACAATATTATTTATGTTTTTATTAAGCTCTCTTCAGTTTATTAGAGAGTTTCAAACTAACTTATTCAAATTAAAGACCATATTTGCATTGTTATAGCGCCCATAACTTAATACCAGCTTAATTAAGATATTATTGTACGTATTTATTTTTTACGTAATGGATCGAAAGTCGTGGAAAAAACGTAAGAGAACCGGTTATATCAAAAGCATATTTAAATATCAGCAATACTGATATTGTTCAAGTGTTTCTGGCCATCAAAGGATTTGTGAAAATAGTTTGAACAAAACTGAACCCGGTCCCAGCCAGCATGCGTGGTTGCCGTGCCATGAAGAGGGTTCCGTCCCCCAAAAAAGTCCAACAGCATTGCGATTCATGCAAGAAGGGAGTGCATCTGATGGCACCTGTATAATTATCGAAGAAGAACAATGTACCGAACACATGAAAAATTTAATATTTCGAGAAAAAATTGCTGTCGAAAAAATCATCACACAAGTAGCACTAATGGATTTGGCTAAGGGTTTCCTTTAATAGATTTTCATCTTTATCGCTAAAAGATTATGTTCAAGGTTGATTGGGGAAATTTGACAGTTTCGGGTGGCTTGATGTACTGGCGTCAATACATAAAACAAACAACAAAACATGTGTATGAATAAACTAGGGCCCAGTGCACACTACACATACGAAATCTGCTATTTTTATAAACATTTTTTTTTTTCATGAAATAATTCAAACAAAGGCGCTATAATTTTAAATGTAATCAATTTAGTGAAAGTAAAGCGGGAAAATTCCACATTATAAAAGGTTTTTGTTCGTTCGGTTAGAGAACCCTAAAAATCTGAGTAATGTAGAAATATGATCAACTATATACTAGTTATTCAGAAGTTAGTGTAATGAGACTACTCCTTTTCAAGTTATAGCTTAGTAACAAGACATGTGTGCAGTTTTATTCAGCATTATAAAGCAAAACAATCGATCGCCATTAAAAGTCTTTGTAATTTACGAGATCACCAAAATGTTAATCTTACACCTACAACATTTTCAACTCGATTCATGTTACTTTGTTGGATTAAAATTGCTAGTACTAGCTATTTCGTCACAAGTACATTTGTCAGACCTAGTATGTATGTATGAAAATACTATTTACTATCTGTTATCTTGATTATTCACGCGGCGCGTCATATGTAATGAAAAACAAACATACTATTCACGACAAAATTTATTTATTTATTTATTTATTTATTCCCCAAACACATACAACTATCATCACAGGCTCACCTAATACAATAGTGTAGTTTTAGTAATAAAAGCTTATAAATGTAGACACAATTATTATATTTAAAAACAATCAAGAGCAATTTTAAAAAATGCGGCCCGTGTGAATTCACTCAGAGTACAACTGAAGCAGTCAATCTGTTGTGACATCATATTGAGTGTTTATTACTTGCGCACTAACATTTAACATAAAGCAGACCTCTAACTTGTAAATTAAAATTTACTTATTACCGATTTTATAACTTCAACATGTCAAATCAACATTTAAATTCGACATCGACATTAAAATATTTAATCCCATTGAATTCTTTTCACAATTTGTATGAATATTGTTTGCAAAAATGTGAACAATAATTTAAATGCTTAATAAATTCTGAATACAATAACCAATTTGACTAAGCTGAATAACTCAGTGTTAAGAGCTTAATAAAAACAATGTGAGCTGTTATTCAAAAGTTATTAAGCTAATTGAAACGTTATTAAGATCCTACTCAGATGTTGCTCCGATGTTATTCAGCGTTAAGCATTTAAAATTGGGGCCCTTTTTGCTTGAATGACAGTTGAATAGACGGTACTCAGACGTTATTCAGCTTAGTATTCAGCTTATGCTCTTGATGATTGTTCTTACTCAAACTTTATTCAGCACGTCTGTGTTACTTGGGTAGCAAGTCATTCAGTACAATTTACAATATTACGTTCGAGCGTAGGTACGTCGAGCGCGGCGCACGTCCCGCGGCCCGCGTGTGCTGAGGGTTCAGCTTCGCCGCACGGAAGGGCACGCTCGTACAGTACTGCTATTCTGTAAAAATCTCACCGTGAAAACTAAGATGAAGTGAGCTGTCAATAGTGTCAATTTCTAGCGTCTCTGATAGAATAACAGCCACAGAAATCGTAATAATAAGGCAATAGAAATGCTATCTACTAACTTTTAATACTGGGACGCGTGTCGCCGGGTCGCAGCTACCAACACATAGACAAACAATAAGTACACACTTACCACGCACGCATGCATTTTGCATTGTTGCAAGAAAAATTAAACTTTTAGCGATGACATTACGCCCTATTTTCTAAAAACGCATAATCTCAGAAGGCGCGGCTCCTGCAACCAATAATAACTGTGTGCGAAAAGCAGAGAATGATATCGCGCGCTCACTCTCACTGCAGGAATAGTGCAGTGCAAAGCTTGTAATGCTCATATCGATAATTTTCCGTTGAGCGTTAATCGCCCAGGAGTCTCGCAACAATAGATAACTAACTAATTTATGGAAAGTGTTTCATTCCTATATCGATATACATTGATCTTAAAAATCCGGATCTTTTAGAAAGCTGTAATAATATCCTCCTGTCCATCCTGCAATGGATAATCTAAACAGATGCATAAACAATATGAACAGTGTATCTTTTTTCTTTATCTTTTTCATCCCCCGGCTTTTCACCGATCGAATTTAATCAACTATCATTACAATATAATAATATGTATAATTATTCTGACATAAAAAAATATAAAATACGGAACACGTCAATGATACAAGGACACTCACGCAGACTGTTTTTTAACTTACCCACATGCATAACAATAATAACAATATTTGTAAAGTTACGAGTTTTGGAAGTATTTCCGCAGTAGATATGCTGCAAACCACTATGTTCACCTCTCCGCGTCCCAAACAACACAAGTTACCGTAACAAACGCTCCACGCGTCTTTACGACTTCTATTGCCTTGTTATTTATTATTCCTCTCTCCTCTGTGCCCATTTGGAGCGGATGTGTTTTTGGTTTATGAGAATCTCTTTAACTTATTTTGATGGTGAACGCTCAGAACAACGTAAATATATAGACCAGCTAGAAAATTGAATAAATGACTTTCAAGAAAATCACAGATCAGCCGTTATTGAACTACGTAATATCTCCCCAAAGCCTAATGAAAACACAAGTGACCTAACGGAAATAGTCATGGGTGTGTGTAGATCATTGAAAGTGCAGGTAAAACCGGAAGAGATTCGGGACATTTATCGAGTGCAGAATAGCCTAGCCCCTCTAAACAAATTATTGCAGAATTTCAATCAGTCACTTTAAAAAACACAGTATTGCGCGCTGTGCGTGATTTTAACAAAGGCAAGCCACCCTCCGAAAAATTAAATAGTGAACATTCTGGCTTGAATGGTGAACGCACCCCTATATACATCGCTGATCGCCTTCCAGCAACTACCAGAAAACTTTTTTGTGACGCACATAAATTTGCCAAAATTAATGGATGCCAATATTGCTGGATGGCAAATGGAAAAATTTTCATTCGCAAGAAAGAAGGAGAAAAACCGATACTCATTATCTCTGAATCCAGCTTTCACAACATACTGCATGATAATAAGTAATATTATAACTGTTCGAGTAACTTTAGCCTGTATATTATGTAAGCTTTATCCTGTTTGTTATTTTTTAACCTTTTGTATCTTCTCTGCACAGTCACATTCATACACTTACTACTACTACTACAACCAAATACATATCACAACTCTAAAATGCACCACCCAACTATACAACTCACTCATTTATATATACAAAACACTCACAAGTCACATTGTTTGTTAATTATAGAAAATTATATTCAACTCACACTACTATTTGGTGAGATAAGGCAATATCGAATATATTACTTATCCCAGTCTATATTAGGGAATAATAACGAGCTGTTCTGTAACGCCCTAAAGCTAAAAATTATTCTAAACGTGAAATTTTTAAGTGCATATCAAAATAAATTAAATAAAAATGAATGACGTAAATTATATCTTTAATAGCTTGGATACATTTGGGGCCCATGAATCCTTCCGTTGTCCCCCTGATAAATGCCATCAGATTTTAGGAAACACCAATAAGACACTAAATGTGCTGCTTCTAAATATACGTAGTATTGGTAAGAATTTTAATAGCGTCCTTGTGTTATTATCATCCTTAAAAATTAGGTGCGATGTGATTGTTTTTTCGGAATGTTGGCTGAACAAACATACTATAGTCCCAGTTTTGCAGGGATACTCCGGTATTCGTCTTCAAATAGCCTGAATCAAAACGACGGCATAGTTATCTACGTTCTCTCAGATTTACAGCATAACATAGTGGAGCCGGAGTTTGCTGATGCAAACTGCCTAATCTGCAAACTCACTGACATCGTAATTATTGCCGTATACAGGCCGCAATCCTTCCGCCGAATTGACAACTTTCTTAACAGTCTCAATACTGTACTAGCTTCAGTATCCTCCCATAAAAATATATTTCTGGTGGGAGATATGAACATTAACTTTAGCACAACTAATCATGATCCAAATTATAACGAATATATGAATTTGACTGCTTCACACGGACTCTTACGTGCTTATACTCTCCCTACTAGAGACAATAATTGCCTGGATCATGTCATGATTAAAGTTTTGAAATTGGTATTATCTTTTATCCTGGAGAGTCACATCACCGACCATGTCCCGGTACTCGTTTGTATAAAAGACGTAACGAAACCACAAACCACTAAGACTGTGTCAAAAGTTAATCTGGTTAAAGCTGTTGCTGAAATCGCAAAAACCGATTTTACTACCATCTTGTCTACTAATAATCCAAATTGGGCTACTGAATTTCTTATCAATACAATTGTTTCAATAATACATAAAAATACCAGCACCAGTTGCATTCCTTCTAGGCTGAGAATAATCAAGCCCTGGATCACACCAGGGCTACTAAGATGCATTAGGAATAGGGACAACATGCATAGAGAACACAAAATGACACCGGACAATTATACTTTGAAATTAACTTATATCTGTTATCGCAACTTTTGCAATAAGCTTCTGCATAGGCTAAAAAATAATCACGAAAAAAATGAATTAGTGAAAGCTAAGAATAACCCTAAAAAGACCTGGAACACTATAAATACCATAATTAATAAACAAATCTCTAGATCTCCTCCTATGGAGTTATTGTCTGTGTCCAACCTAGACTGCAAGTCTTCAGTAAACTTGGTCAACAATTATTTTGCGAATATTGGCAAAGAACTTGCAGCTAAGCATACAAATGCTGATACGTTTCATGAGTCATATGTTAAGGACGACGATCACGTGAACTCAATTGTCCTTCTCCCTCCGGATCTCGCTGAAGTTGAAACCATTATTATGGGTCTCCGTTCTGATTCTGCCCCAGGATGGGATGGAATCAGTTAACAGCTACTAAAAATGTGTAGACAGACTCTTGTGCCTCTTGTCGCGCACATTTGTGGTCTTTGTATCTCCAAGGGTGTTTTCCCGAAAGTATTAAAGAGAGCGGTCGTTCACCCTATTCACAAAGGAGGGGACAGGGGCAATGTAAGTAGTAGTAGTAGTAGGGGCAACTACAGACCAATTTCGGTCTTACCGGCATTGTCGAAGGTTCTCGAGTGGGTCCTGAACAATCGACTCATGTCTTTCCTCGAAAAGCACAATATTCTCTCCAGAAATCAATTTGGATTTCGTAGGGGGAAGTCATGTGAGGACGCTTTCTCGGCCTTGATTGACGAAGTTGCTGAGACTCTTGATAAAAAGTCTAAGTGCCTTGGTTTATTCCTAGACTTATCAAAGGCATTTGACACCGTCTCTGTCCCCATCCTACTCAAAAAATTGGAGCGAGTTGGAGTAAGAGGCTCAGCACTTGCTATCTTTGCGAGTTATCTATCTGACCGAACGCAGAGTGTCAAAGTCGCCACATATGTCAGTGATGAGTGTGGATTGTCCTCCGGAGTGCCTCAAGGTATATTTTGGGGCCTACACTGTTTTTAATTTATGTAAACAGTCTATGTGACTTAGCACTCCCAAATTGTTCCATTTACACATATGCAGATGATACGGCCCTCCTTGTACATGCTGAAAATTGGAACGAAGCTCGAGAGAGAGCAGAATCTGTGGTTGGTATTGTTATATCTTGGCTATCGGCGAATAGTTTAACTATGAATGTGGATAAGACCAACTTTATCACTTTCTCCCTCAAAGCTAATTCGCAACCCGGCAACACACTTTCAGTTAAAGCGCATACTAATTGTAATGCTTACCCAAACCAATGCTCCTGCCTTTCCCTGACAAGAAAAACCAGCGTGAAATACCTAGGCTGCTTATAGACGACCTCATATCATGGAATGCTCAGATTGGGGCATTGTCTGGTAGAGAGAGAGAAAACTTATTACAGTGTTTAAAAGGCTGCGGTATTGTGCTAACGCAGATACTTTACGTATGGTTTATTTATCACTTTGCCAGTCAATATTAACGTTTGGCATAACAGTCTGGGGCGGTGCTTCGAAGACAAGTATGATACAGTTGTAGAGGGCCCAGAGAGCTGTCCTAAAAGTAATGACCTTTAAACACTATCGGTATAGTACGGCTCAATTGTACAATGAATGTCAGGTCTTGACCGTGAGGCAGCTCTTTGTGCTAAACTGTACGCTACGCAGATCTTTACAGCTGGATCACGATCGCTTGAAAAAACGTAGGTCTACGGATGTGTGCCCCATAGAGAGGCACAGAACGAAATTTGCGGGACGTAATTTTAGAATCCTTGGCAGTCGTATCTACAACTTGGTGAACAAGCTATGTAACATTTACACGGCCAAGAAATTTGAGTGTAAAGGTAAGGTCCGTAATTGGATAATGACCCTTAGCTATGACGAGGTTGAAAAAATCTCAATACGCAAATTTAACCCCCTTTGACCCTAAAATACACCCCGTCCTGCTTATCGTCAAATACACCCACCGACACAAACGACACTACGGACACAACTCCGCACAACATAACTCACATACAACACAAACACACACTCATACAAACCTACACATACACACACACACCCCTCACACACTCACATTATACAAATGGTTCTTTCTTTAATTAGTTAGTTTGTATTAGCTTCAGTCTTTATTTTCTTTAATTTTTGTCTATTGTACCTACTCTGTGAAGTTCCGAAATTTTACTTGCTAATTAGTGTAAACTTGAGAGCCCTGTCACCCATAACACAAGTTTAATCTTAGCTTGGGTGACAGAGGTTTATAACTCTGTGTGCAACTACAATTTATTAGAGTAAAATCTTAATGTATACCAAGTGGTAACCCTAAAATTGTAAAACTGGAAATAAAGATTTATTATTTATTATTTATTAAGATTCCTATGATGACAGCTCACTTTAAGTTCAGTTCACCTCTTTCACGGTGAGCTTTATACAGCATAGCCGAGCAGGTCACGTTAAGGCCGCGTTGCACCTTGTATTTGGCTATTCCAGCCAAGTTTACTTGCATCTAAGATGTCTGTTTGGAGGAAGAATGCCCAACGCTGTGGTGCGTGTTGCAGGGCAGCGTGTCGTCGCGCGACGTGGTGGTGGTGCGCGCCGCCTACCCGCTGGACGGCGTGGCGGCCACCGTGCACGTGCTGTCGCTGGCCGCGGCGCTGCGCCATCTGCCGCACGCCGCCGAGCTGGCCGCCTTCCCCGGCCCGCTCGTCAAAGGTACCGGCTCGCCACTACTGTACTGCTGTCGACGTAATTACGACATAGTCTAAAGGGCTATAAATCAGGGACCGAAACCGGTATGAACAATACCGGTATTTTTTCGGTTACAACCTTTATTTGCTTTACCGGTATTTTCAAAGGTTACCTAAATTCTTCAATTTCATACAACCAGTATTAATACCGGTTACCGAAATAAAAATTACCTCTAACTTACGCGTGCCGTCGGCATTACGCAAAGGGCGCGGATCGCCTTTGTGTGTGGCAGAGTCGAGACAAACCTCGCGCAGGTTGCGCCGATCGTTAGATCGACGCCGCCACGCCGCCACCGCATGCTTCTATCAGTTTGCTAGCGAGTGTTGGATTGTCTGGTTGACTTCGTAAATAGATAGACCATTTATTACTATTTAAAATGGGATGTAAGCGAAAAAACCATGTTTATGCATATTTTACTTATGATAACGAAACAAATGCATCGAAATGTGTTATAGAAGGTTCCAATAAGTTTATAATGGTACCTAAGTGGATCTATATTTTATCATCGGAGCTTAAGTAAAATAAGATAACTGGTTAAAGATTTTCCTCATCAAATATTGTCCCTTATGTTGTCACCTATGTCTTTATCAGTTTATTACTCATGTCGTCATCACTGTGGCTGACATATTTTTTTATTTGCAATTTATGCTTTCGAGCTAATTGAAGGTACTCAAACAGCTCACTAATCGTTGCTAACAAATATGCATCACAAATACGCATGATTATTTTTATTTCATAAATTATACGAAGAAGAAGAATTGCATCTAGGTATTTGATGTACTTATAACTTCCGACATCTTCGAGCTTCATTCACGTGTTGATTTAAGTTGTTTGACTGTTGCTTGGGTTATACCTACTTATTAAAGGTGGACCAATACCTTTTTAGTTGGCCTTTTTGGACAACTGTCCTTGTAATAGGTAATTTGAGAGAACGTCATGTCTTTGCAACGTTTCAATTTACCGCTGGCGTAAACTCATGAGTAAAGAAGAGATGTTTGGCATACTATATATACATCACCAAGGACAACAATATTTACTGGGCTATGAGAATGTAAAAGGCATAGCGTTATTCCGGATGATGAAAATGTTCATGGAACAAGCTGGGCCCGTTCACGGGCGACCTGGAAAGTTGAGACTAGCAATCAGAGACGTTTTGTGCTCCATCCCGAATGGAGGGGGTGGAGACGTATTCCGACCACCGGTACATCCGGTTTGACGTCTCCGCCCAGACCTCGAGCGCGCCGGTCCAACAGGCCCCATGTGGTCCGCGGTGTGCGCTGAAGCAGCTGGACCGGGAGCTCCTGGAAGCCTCGATCGTGCAGGCCTGGGTGTCACTACCGGACAGGCCTGCTGACATCAACTATGAGGCGGAGTGGTTCTGGGAGGCCATGTCCGAGGTATGCGACGTGGCAATACCCCGGGTCCAGCCAGGACATGCTTGACGCCAGGTGTACTGGTGGTCGCTGGAGCTCACAACTCTGCGCGAGGCGTGCGTTGCTGCACGGCACCGGTACACCAGACACCGCAGGCTCCATATCTGCCCTCCGGATACGGAAGCCACTCAGGCGGAGCTGTACGAGGGGTACACAGCGGCGAAGACCGCCCTCCGATCGGAGATCCTGCGGGCCAGGGTAATGGCCCGCGAGGAGTTGCTGGAGACTCTGAACAGAGACACGTGGGGACGCCCCTACAAAGCGGTATGGAACAGAATCCGCCCGTGGGCTCCCCAGCTGACGCAGAGTCTCCGGCTCCAGCTCGTGCAAGACGTGGTGAGCGCTCTGTTCCCTTCGCGAGGGGAGCATGCTCCCCCGCCTATGGCTCTGCCTCCTGCGGTGCCCGATGTGGACCACACCGACGTCGACGATGTTCCAGAGGTGACCGAGGTAGAGTTGAGAGTGGCGGTACGTAGGCGCAATGCGAAGAATACCGCCCCAGGACCCGGCTTGCCTGGAAAACCCTGGGTCCTGACCCTGGACGCTCTCGAGCCTCGACTAAGAGGGCTCCTAAGCACATGCTTGGAGGAGGGCCGGTTCCCACTTCACTGGAAGACGGGAAAACTGGTCCTCATAAATAAGCCGGGGTGCCCCGGGGACTCTCCGTCCGCATACCGGCCCATCGTGCTGCTCGATGAGGTGGGCAAGATCTTTGAAAGAGTAATTGCAGACTGCCTCATCGGGCGGCTGGTGCGGGTGCGGCCTGATTTGGCGGAGAGCCAGGTTGGTTTCCGCAGGGGGCGCTCTACGGTAGATGCCATCACGTGCGTGCGAGCTCTCATGACGGGGGATGCTGTGGCCCGGGGTAAGGTCATCTTGGAGGTGTCTCTAGACATCGCCAATGCCTTCAACACCCTGCCCTGGAGTTGCATAAAGGAGGCACTCCGGTATCACCGGATGCCAACCTACCTATATCATTGACACAATTGCCCCTGTCCTAACAGGCATATTTAATCAATGTTTAGACACTGGTACGTTTCCTGACTTAATGAAACATAGTAAAGTAGTACCAATTTTCAAATCGGGTAGTAAGAGTGATCCCTGTAATTATAGACCTATATCTGTGCTTCCAGCATTGAGCAAAATTTATGAAAAAATCATGCTGGACCAGATGTTGTCACATTTTAACTCAAATGGGATTTTACATGGTCGACAGTTTGGTTTCACGAAAGGTAGGTCAACGACTGACGCGGGAGTACAACTCATCAGTCACATTTTGGAATCCTGGGAGAAGTCCCAGGATGCAATTGGCATTTTCTGTGACCTCTCAAAAGCGTTTGACTGCGTTGACCACAACACACTCATCTGTAAATTACACCACTACGGAGTTCGTGGACGAGCTGCTGATCTTGTGCTTTCCTATTTATCAAACAGGCAGCAAAAAGTAAATGTTAACGGGGCAACGTCCTCGGGGTCTCTAGTCAAGATGGGCGTGCCTCAAGGTTCAATTCTTGGCCCTTTTTATTTCTACTTTATATTAATGACCTTCCTTACCTGATGGCTAACTTCTCGGATATAATTTTATTCGCTGATGACACTTCTCTTATTTTTAGAATAGATAGAAAAGATACGGATGTCTTACATGTCAACGATAGTCTAGCTGTTCTCTCGAAATGGTTTGCGGCTAGTAATCTTTTACTCAATGCGAACAAAACTAAATGTCTTAAGTTCTCATTACCAAATGTACCCCAAGTAGGGCTAAATTTAAAACTTGATGGCAAGAAACTAGATGCTATTTCGGAAACTGTATTTCTAGGAATTACTTTAGATTCAAAATTGCAATGGGGTGCCCACATTAGAGCTCTTTCAAGTAGATTAAGCTCAGCTGCTTACGCAGTAAGAAAAATAAGGCAGTTGACTGATATAGCCACAGCTAGGTTAGTATACTTTGCTTATTTTCACAGTATTATGTCTTATGGCGTTCTGCTGTGGGGGTCGGCAGCTGACGTAGATTCAGTTTTCATTCTACAAAAGAGGGCAATCCGCGCAATCTATAAAATGGGGCCTCGCGAGTCTCTTAGAAACAAATTCAACGAAGTTGACATACACTCTGCCTTCTCTTTATATCCTAGAAAATATCTTGTATGTTCGCAAAAATTTAGGTCTTTTGTTCAAAAAAAGATGCGACTTTCATAATCTAAATACACGTAGTAAAGATGAAATTGTGATTCCAAAATTTAGATTAACTAAAACTAGTAAGTCATTTCTAATAAACAGTATCCGCTTCTATAACAAGTTGCCAAAATCGGTTACAGAACTTAGCGATGGAAAGTTTAAAACTTATATCAAACGTGTCCTTATCAAAAAAGCATATTATAAGATAAAAGACTACGTTGACGACAAGGAAGTTTGGCGTTAATTCCTTCTGCACATGTGGCTTCCCTGGTAACTCATTAACTATGTGAGCGTCTATTAACTTCTTCCAAATTACAATGTTAATTTTATTAATTTTATTTTTTACACTTTCTGACATATTCTCGTCATTATTTGACATTATACAACACTTGTAATATCGAGTATTTATTAGTGATTCTCATGGAAATCATATCACTTGGTTTAAATAGGTTGATTTTACTTATGTAGATTCTTTTACATACCTATTGTGAATGGGAGAACGTTGTAGGCCTACAGTTTCTATTCTTTATTTTCATTCCTCTAAAGTACCTGGTACTTATTGACAGGCCTGCACTGTCCTCCCATATCTAATATCACTGTAATTTGAAAACATTATAAAATCCAATTATTTTTAAAAGAGTAACCGTGGAGTTTCTTGCCGGCTCTTCTCCATAGGAAGCGACAAATTGGAACCGTGCACCTAGCTTCTGACGTTTCATAAGTGCCCTTGTAGGTTTATGTGAAATAAAATATTTTGATTTTGATTTTTGATTTTACCTCGGTCGCGTGCTCGAAGCCTATTTGGCGGACAGGGCCGTCACCTACCCCGGTCACCAAGGAGAGTGGAACTGGCGAGAGATGTCGTGCCGTGTCCCACAGGGGTCGGTCTGGGGCCACATCTATGGGACATCGGATACGACTGGCTGCTGCGCGCCGACCTTCCTAGCGGCGTCAGCGTAGTTTGCTACGCTGACGATACGCTGGTCCTGGCGCAAGGGAGGTCGTATCAGGCGGCGGCCGACTGAGTGACACACGGGGTTGCGACAATCGTCGATAGGATCCGGCAACTGGGACTCGAGGTGGCCTTGCACAAGTCCGAGGCCATGTGTTTTCATAGACCTCGAAAAGCGCCACCGACGTGTTCCCAGATAACGGCAGGAGGGGTTCACATCGGCGTCGAGTTGACGATGAAGTACCTGGGACTCGTCCTCGACAGCCGGTGGAACTTCGCGGAGCATTTCCGACATTTGGCTCCAGACTGGAGCGGGTCGGGGCTGCCTTGAAGCGGCTCCTGTCCAATCTAGGGGGGCCAAACGCCTCCTGCCAGAGGCTCTACGGAGGGGTCGTGCGGTTCATGGCCCTATACGGGGCACCGGTGTGGGCGCCTTCGTTGAGGTGCCAACCGGCGCGGCCGGTTGAAGGCGTCCCATAGGGTCATGACCATCCGGATGATCCGGGGATACCGCACGATCTCCGGTGAGGCGGCGGGCTTCCTTGCCGGATTGCCGCCATGGGATCTGGAGGCAGAGGGCCTCACGCACATTTGGGAGTGGCGTGAGGAGGCCAAACGTCGGGACGTAACTCCGCTACCGTGGGAAATTGCGGCTCAGCGGACAGAGCTCCGGCGGGATCTCAGGGCAGCATGGAGAGTGTGATTGTCGCAACCCAGTGCTGGGCACGCCACGATAGCGGCGGTAAGTTCTCTCTTTGAGGAGTGGCTTGAGAGGCGGCACGGCGTCCTCACCTTCCACCTGAAACAGGTCCTCACCGGACACGGCTGTTTCGGGAGGTTCCTGTTTCACATAAGGCGGGAGGTAACGCCCGGGTGTTTCCACTGCAAAGTATCCTCGTGGAGGCGATCGGCGGCGGTGATCTCTCGCGCCCGGCCTTGGTCCAGGCCATGGTACGGAGCGAGAGTGCATGGGTAGCCGTCACCACCTTCTGCGAAGCAGTAATGCTTGCTAAAAGAGAGGCGGCGCACTTGAGGCACAGACAGTACATGTGTTCTCACGGTCTTAGTCGCCGCAGGAAACGCCATGGGCGTCGGGAATCCCAGGCTAATTCCCGGCCACTGTAGGCACAGGTTTGCGGACGGCGAGTAATGAGTAGCTCGCTGTCCGGTAAGAACCAAGCCCGGGTCGACTGCGGGTTGTGTTCCACGCGCGCCAAGAGATGTCAGCACTTACTGGTGGGGCCCGGAAGGGCTGATGCCTGCCAGGGGTGCGGGTTGTTCGAAAGAGATACCGTGGCCCCTGGCACACAGGCAACTGAAGGAACACGGGTGGGTTTTAGTCAGTAAAAGTCTGACACGCCCTCTTGCTCCACCCAGAGCGGGGGAAGTTATTTGATGATGTCCCACCCAAAAAAAAAGCTTGGTATCTACGCGCTGCTAACACGCTCATACAAATTGCAAGCTTATGTTTATGCGCTTTTTTTACAAGTCAGTGTTGCCATCTATGAGAAAAACGGGCGTACGATTCTCCGCAAATTAAGCAAACCCAAATTACCGAGTTGATTTCTATGGCAGTATAGCGAGAGAAAAACATAAACAAATTGCATTCTACCTGTTTACAATGTATTAATGTAATATTATCTTACCAGTGCTCATTTCCTTTTTTTTACTTTAACTCAAATACTCCACAAAAAGGCGAACCAAATAAACGTACACAGCAGCACGACGATTCGTCTGGTAATTTTGTATTTTATAATGCAACAAAACCAAGGACATTTTTCGGTAACCGGTATTAAAACAGTAACCTAAATAGAAGTAACATGTTTATTTTTCTTGGTTACCCGGATAGCGGTAACCGTAAGTCGTAGAGGTAACCGAAATTCTTCAATACCTGTACCGTAATTTATAAAGGTTTTCGGTCCCTGCTATAAATAGGGCAAATACCAAGAAATGTGGCTCGGGACTTAGAATTTGTAACCTTATTTCTCTGAAATGCAAAGAATTTTATTAAAATGGTAAATTACACGTTTAGTAAAGTCCTAAAACTGCTATTTAGTTTAAGCCATTCCATTTTGGCACACCTCGTAAGAAACCGATGCTAATTCCAATAATAATCTTAGTGATTTTCCTGAGCAATAAGCTTATAGGTATAAGTGAGCGTTCGCCTTACTTTGTCTGTAGTAAATAAAACTGTAGAATTACCTGACATCACGACGTACTACACACTTGTTCGAGTCTTCTTCTTCTTCTAAAATATAAAAATCAGGCAGAAGTTTAACTCAAGTTAGTCACTAATACAAGGCAAATGTTATGTAATCGGCACGAACTGGATTGAATACAAAACTGAATACGTTGCAGGTGTAACGCACAAGAAGAGCGTGATCGAGTACTGCGGCGTGCGCATGCGCAGCGCGGAGCGCGAGGGCGCGCGTGACGTCACGGGCTACGTGTTGCTGTGGGGCCTGCTGGCGCTCATGCTGCGCCAGAACGGGGTACCGCTCATTATTTATTAATTTTGAAAAAAGCCCACTAACTAATAACCGACTTAAATATCCTGCATAAGTAAGGAAATTCGCTATTTAGAAGCTTCCATAACTATATAAATTTCCAGTCGTAAGTAATTTCTGTGCCTAGTTGAAATGATACAGCGATTTGCAAGCAGCTTGTTCAATTAAAAAAAGTTAATATGTAAAGAGATTGTGTCGTATATCGCGAAAATCATTTGTCTTGAGTCTCCTACACGCGTCATCGGCTACACGCAGTTACTCGTCAAGATGCTACGGAAATGTACAATCTTTAGTAGCATTTCAACTAGCTAAACCAGCCCTACTGCTACGACATAAAGATGCTATTAATCCCATATTGTTAGACAAATCCAGACTTACAGCTGACTTGAACTGAACTTGTTGGCGGCCTTCCCTGTCCTCCCTATCAACACTGTTATTTGAAAATATTGAAAATGCAATTATTATTAAAAAACGACGGTAGACTTTCATGCTTGTCCATAGGAAACAAGTAATTGGAACGGTGCACCTAGTTTTTGACATTTCAGAAATGCCCATGTAGGTTTAAATCCGAGAAAATATTTTGAATTGGATATGTACTGATGCAGTTCTTTGAAACAGTAGCATCTAGAACATTGTGTGACATTTACGCTGAGGCCACATGTCGTGATGATGTGTCGCAAGGGACAGAAGGCGGTAGTGTAACGAGCAGCCTTGCAGGTGGTGGTGGGCTCCGACATCGCGGAGCTGCTCATGAAGAACACGCGCGACTACGAGTACAAGGTGCCCTCCGGTAAGGCACACAACGGTGAGTTGTTTATAGCTTTCTAAACTAGCCTCATTAAGCACGCTATTATAGTGTTAAAATGTTTTACAATTTTGTATATTACCCACTTTCCCTGTAACACCTACTCTCGAATGGGGTGGGGGTGATGGTTGGGGGGTACCACAATATTTGTCAAAAAAGTAAATCAATATTTGACAGAAAGTTAAGTGGTTAACAAGAACTTGACGCCACAGACACCCCCCAGAGGCAAAGTTTCTAAGTTCCGTATGCTGCCCTTCGTACACCTATCATTCCGCATTTGTATGAAGTTTTCTCTGTAGGGTGTGTACCTACTCCGGTCAACATAAGTAAGTACTTCCATAGTTGTAACAGCGCTATATTAGATCTCGCTCGTTCGTATTTCCGATGCTAGACGATAAGTCCCGCAGCTGGTAGTATTGTTGCGATGTGTACACGAGTGTGGTTGCAGAGAGCCGGCGCTCGTCGGCGTCGCGCTCGGGCCGCAGCGCGTCGCCCGGCGCGCCCGACCTGGCCCTGTCCGAGAACCTCGGTGAGTTTGTTACTGACATCATGCTCCCGCTACTTCTATTTGTTTGTGGACGGCGTGTCTTCTCCCATACATATCTTAATATAATTTATTTATATAAATGTGTACACACATCAAAAAAAGTTTGCGATCACTTTGAAACATCGGTATTTTTTTTGTTATGGTAAATTATACTATGATTTCTTCTTCTTTTTAGATTCTTTATTTACAAATATAGATTTAGAATATAAACCAATAAAACAGTTCAATTGTTTTTCCATATAAAAAGGCTTTCAGTCCTAGCTTACGCTCATTCAGAAATTTGATTTAGTCAATTTGAACGGATTTAAAATACTTTTTGGCGGAAAGTTGTGATTGAAAAAATGCCAAGAGGATTATCAGAAGTTTTACGAGCAAGAATAGTAACTTTGAGGGAAGAAGAATACACCACGAGAGAAATAGCACGACGTAGAGTTGTTATATCCCAATCCTGTGTAGTGACCACGTTGCAGAGGTACCACGGGATGGGTAATTTTGCTGACTGACCCCGCAGTGGTCGCCCTACTGTTCTAACTGCCCAAAAGCGCTATATAAGATTGCTGGCAACCTGTGACCCAACAATCAACGCTACTAAAATAAAAGCAGAAGTTCGGGCCGCCTCTGGGCTTGAAGTTAGCACTCAGACCATTCGGAATTGCTTGCACCAGGCTGGATTACGAGCACGGAGGTCTTGGCGATCTCCTCTGAATTCCCGGCAACGACAACGACGGAGATTGCAGTGGGCTAGGCTGCGGCAAAATGAAGAAAAAAACATTTGGCAAAACTGTATCTTCGTTGACGAATCGCGAATCAGTACTCATCCAGATAACCGACGTGTCCGTGTCTGGAGAAGACCAGGAAACCGTGAAAGGCAAAGAACTGCCACTGGAACAGTTCAGCAAGGCGGGAAATCGGTGTCCTTTTGGGGTGGTATTATGATTGGAGCTAGAACGCCTTTGATCCCGTATCGAGGCTTCATGACAGCAGACATGTATATAGCAGTTGCTATTGATATAATTTTCAGACCATTCCTAGTAAACCATGGGCACCAATTTGTACTTGTCGATGATAATGCGCCCGCCCATCGAGCTCAACGAGTCAATGCTGCTCTCCGAGAATACGACATCACAAGGTTAGACTGGCCTGCCGGCTCGCCTGACTTAAACCCAATAGAGCACGCGTGAGATGCTCTTAAGCGAGCTGTTTGGAACCGTCAGCCACGTCCCCAGACAGTGCCAGAGCTCAGGGAAGCCGCTATTCAAGAATGGGATAGGTTACCTCAAGAAATTCTGGATAACTTGATTCTCAGCATGCCCAGGAGGATCACCGCATGTGTTCAAGCCAAGGGAGGAGTTAGAATATTATATTGAATGTAAACCTTTTTTTAAAATTTGGTTAAACAGTCCTTTTCTTTCAAATTTCTGTTACAATTACATTATGATTAATTTACTCAAGTTTTTAAAATAAAAAATAGTTTTATTTTTAATTTCAAACAGGGTATTTCTATTTAAAGAAAACACACAACAAAGAACTTTTGTTAATAAAGTTCAATTTAAAAAATTATATCAGCTTATGCTAATGATCACAAACTTTTTTGATGTGTGTACACACACAGCATTAACCCAACATCTTTTTGTAATTATAGATGTCGCGTGTATATAAATTAAAGGAAAGCTCGGCAATATAAATGAGCGTACTTTAAACGAAAAATATATAATAACATACAAAATATATAGAAAAAAAAAACAATATAACAAAACAATTATAATTTTGGATAATAATGTAGTAATCGTTAATGTAGTTATCGTATCGTTAGCCTGGGTTTTTGTAAAAGGACATGTTTCATACATTTTATTTAAGAAAACCATCCTCCTTCGTTTCCTTTGTATCGTCCACATCTGCATTGTGTTCCTCAACCTTGTGCAGGCACTGACCCGGCCACACCCGCGCCGCCGCAGGCCGCGCCGGGCGAGCGCGTGGCGGGCGAGCACGAGCCGAGCGAGCGCGCGCCGAGCGAGCGCGCGGCGCTGGCGCGCCTGCGGGAGCTGCTCATATACGGCAACAGGCCCGACGCCCTCGGTACGTAGCCTCTTAGTATGTTTAAGGCGATCTCTTTTCGCTCTATGTAAGCGTCAAAACAAGACAAACTATGTACAGGACAGCAAGGACATTGATGCGCATACTATCACCATGAATGCAGCACATGATTCTAGACCTAGGGGGGTCTAGAATCATGAAATTTTTCGTCGGTCTGCGGTTTCATAGAAACGTACAATACCTACACGGTCTAAATGTATTTCAAAACCATCGTTACAGTTTGCTCGTCAATATCCCTGCAACCTTGTATTAAAATTAGTTCTCTATTCAGATCCGAATTCAATACTCGTATTTCCACTTAATTCAAACATAAATTTTATTTTCTTTTATAAATTAAGTAAAAATCAACTCAAAACAATCACACAAAATATTAAATACCCCGACTGCCTAAAAACTAAACTTTAATTAATTAAATTAAAAAAAACATGGAAACAAGAAACTCGTTTTAAAAGGATGACTATTAGACTGAATACTATAAGCAATCTCATGTAATTAAAACCTTTATTGCCCTGACTGCATGAGATGCATGACGATGAGAACAAGTTTCTTGTTTCCATCATTAATTAAAATTCACTTTTTAGGCAGTCGGGTTTTTTAAACCCCGACGCAAAAACGACGGGGTGTTATAAGTTTGACATGTCTGTGTGTGTGTCTGTCTGAGGCATCGTAGCTC
Organism: Polymixis lichenea; assembly: GCA_949091785.1. Classification (NCBI taxonomy): domain Eukaryota; kingdom Metazoa; phylum Arthropoda; class Insecta; order Lepidoptera; family Noctuidae; genus Polymixis; species Polymixis lichenea. The sequence goes on along the minus strand of OX420933.1, from coordinate 26,128,113 downwards.
CTGAATGGATGAACCGATTTTGTTTTTTTTTTGTTTGAAAGGTCTATTAGTCGGGAGTGTTCTTAGATATGTTTCATCAAAATCGGTTCAGCTGTTTGAAGATTATCAACTCTTTTCTGGTTGACGAAGGGATTTGAGCATCTTCCACGGGTCTCCTCATCAGCCGAAAGACGTCCACTGCTGGACATAGGCCTCCCCCAAAAGGCGGGTTTTGCCATAATTCGTCTTGATGAGTACTTTGGTCCTAGGTAATATCCATATGCAACCCCATCAAATTTGGGAAAATAAGTTCGTTCCATTTGAAATGAATGTGGATTCTGTCTGATTAGACGGATGACCCAATGCCAAGGTGAGCACGTGCCGAGGGCTGAATTTTATGAGAGTGTATCAACATGTCATATCGCTAACGCTGCGCCTCAGGGTTCCAGGGCGAACCCTGTTGTCCTGGAGCCCTTATCTCTGTACAATGGACCTCTGGGGAGATGGACCGTTTTAGTCCTATACTCGTGGGAACAACATGAACAAAAATACTAAAAAGTTAAACATTTAATTAAAAGAAAAAAAATACAAGCTTTTAATATTACTTGTTAATAAAAGAAAATAAAAAGTTAAAAATAATTTAATTCTGATAAGAAATGTACCGTTTTATAGATAACGATCTTTAACTTTCTTCATCTACTGCAAAATAATCTCATAACGTACATAATTACATAGTATTATTAAACCCTAACCGCCTTATTACAAAACGCGATCTAAATTTAGTACTGGGATTGTTAGTAGGTTTAAACCATGACTAAATAAAACGTTATTATAAAATGAAGTTTATCTCCAGTTCTTGAACTATCTGTGATACTAAAGTTAGTCCGCCGAGACCCCTAGTTTATCTTTGGATTTGACTTAAGTACTAATTAATTTGAGGTTAGCGTTGATTATTTTTGTGTCTTTTTTATTTACAAATCTATAGAAATGGATGTTAATATGATTGACATCGATTTGGATATGCTGGAGATGTCTCGGCGATCTTACAGACATCGTCATCGTGTTAATCCTTTCGGATTGAGTGACGAAGATTTTAGATATAAGTATAGGTTCACAAAACGTTTTGGTGAAAAAATTGTGGATGTTTTACGTGAAGATTCATACCACGACCCTCGAGGATGCCCACTGGGTACTGAAGTGCAAGTGGTTTGCGCATTACGCAACTGGGCTCGACATGAAGTACCTAAGTAAAGTCGATGCTACTATAACATTAGACAAAATCCTATTATTATTGTTTTATTCGTAGATTCAAGACGATACAGCTGATTTACATGGTGTGATTGCATTTATTTATCAAAACGGACGCAAAGTAAACATTCGTCTCGAATTACGCACGCTGCCGCCGAATTTAATACATTCCACTTCACGCTAGAGGTGTTACAAATATGACAATTTGATTATAATAAAAAGTGCGTCAAAAGGACAAGTTGGGCTTGTTCATTATATTGCAAACTAAACATAGAACAATTTATGACGTGTTCTTGTATTGTGCAATAATTATTTAATCGTTTCAAGTGTTATTCTAATTACAATATTTAGAGAAACCAGTACTAAAACATTTTTTTTGTAATAAGACTAGTCTTATTACAAAAAAATACTTTAGTACTGGTTTAAACCAAGACTTATAAGTCTAGGATTGTTACGGTACTAAAGTCAGTACCAGGATCAACATGCGTCTTTATTACAAAACGAAGACTATCTGAGGATCAGTTAGTACCAAAGAAGGTCCATGGTTCAAATTATATCTACAGATAATAAACAAAAATGGCATTCTTTCATTCGGGCTTTATTTGAAACAACGTTCCGTTTCTCTAAATATTGTAATTAGAATAACACTTGAAACGATTAAATAATTATTTAACAATACAAGAATACGCTTGCATCTTTGGGAAAAGTAAAAACAAAAAAAGGTGGCAACCATAATCACACCTGATGGAAAGCGATCACTTTAGTATACCTCGTATTTTTAGGTTGCCGCTGATGATTTGCGGGAGCTTTAATAACTTCAGCCGAGTAAGCATGTCCCGGTGTTGATGTGCTAATGTTCGATGTCCCAACGGTGGGATCAGGGGCGGGCGGGGTGCGGTTATGCATCGCTTGCAATGATGGCGGCTGGCGATGAACCTAACTTTGCATTTCCTGATGTCTTGGAGACTCCTCTTTTCCTTTTCATCCTTCCTGCGTGGCGGCATTCGGTCGACCATAAATACAGCAGTGTTTCTACCATGCGTATTTCCTCTTCATTGAAATTGGATGTGCAGATTTGGATCACACCTGACCTCGTCCATGACATCGAGCTGGTACTGCAGAAATGCCAGGACCTTGTTCGCCACGAGTTAATAGTCAAGGATCAGGCAGATTTGGGCGGGCGCAAAAGTCCTGCTAGATGAATGTCAGAAATTCTCTCTCTCTCTCTCTTTCTCTAATCTTTTAGCTCGTACCCGTGGAGTTATTTCTGGTGTATTAATCTGTTAACCCGGCTGTGTTGGCAGAATGGGCGATACGCAACAAGCTGTGGGGGCATGCCATGACGCTTGGCGCGCACGAGAGCAGGCGCGCGCGCGCGGCCGTGGCGGCGCGCTTCTTGGCCGCCACGCCGCACACCGACCCACTGCACACGCTCTACGCCGCGCTGCAGGCCGCACAGCCGCCTGCTGCCACCGTGAGTTACCCATCATTACTAACTTCGTGGTCGCCACGCCGCACACGCACATGAAAATAATAAATTCGATCAAATAGGGCCTTGCTGGCATGATGCACACATTTTTATTCATCACTTAGGACCGACAGATGGCGCATTTATCATATTTTAAATTCATCTTGTTTCATGTGTCAACTAACTTGCTATGTAATTTATCTATTAAATAACTTATAGTGGGCAAAAGAAACCAATTCAAGTTATTTGATTCGATAATTGGTCATAATATGCATTGAAAATGATAAAAATACAAAATTGCTGAGAAGTGGTTAGAATGCATCTCTTCGACGACAGATGTCACTATCTACAATCTCGCGATCAAATAAGAAAATGTGATTTAAAGTGAAAATATTAATTTTAGGGATTTACACGTGAATTTTTCAGTTGTAATCCTGAACAATTTTTGCATCAAAAACAGCGCACTTCATTATTTAGATTTAGGATTTAGACCAGGCAAGTCTTGCTGTCGCCAGGTCCTTAACCTCACACAACATATCGAGGATGGTTTTGAAAAGAGAAAAGTGATGGGTGCAGTATTTGTAGACTTGTCGGCGGCCTACGACACCGTTAACTTTCAGCGCTTATTGTGGAAATGTACCAACCTAACTGATGATCCACAGTTTACTCGAATTCTGCAAGAACTCCTTAGTAACCATTGATTTCAAGTAAATCTTCTCGATGACAAAAGTCGATAGCGAACCCAAAAGAATGGTTTGCCTCAGGGAAGTATACTGGCCCCTCTGTTGTTTAACATCTACACTAATGATCAACCGGTGAGCCGAAATACAACCCGCGTTCTTTACGCAGACGACCTGGCATTAACTTGCCAAGCAGAGTGAAGTCAACCTTTCCACCGCTCTCTAAGATCTGAGCTATTATTACGCTGATAACGCCCTGAAACCAAATCCCTCTAAAACACAATCATGCGCTATCTACCTACGTAACAGGTGCGGTTCGAACACTCAATATCTCATGGCAAGGGGTTTCAAATGATCCACAGTACTCACCCAAAGTATTTCGGCATCACTTTGGATAGCTTCCTTAACTTCCGGAGAAATTGCGTAAATGTCAAACAGAAAGTGCATACCAGAAACAATCTACTCCGTCGCCTAACATACACCAGATGGACATCTCCTCAAGTCCTGCGAACGACGATTGGTGCTTTGTTTCTCAGCTGGTGAATATGCCTGTCCAGTATGGAGCCGATATGTTCACTCTAAGTTAGTGAATACCGCTCTCAATGAGACATTCCGGCTTATCACTGATTGCTTAAAACCGACCCCGTTGCGAATGCTATATCCACTGACAGGCATCGCTCCTCCAGAAATTCGCAGGACTATAACCAGCCGCATCGAGATGGCGAAGCTGCAGGACGACCCACGCCACCCAATGCACAACTCTAGTCCAGGGCCACAGAGGTTTAAAAGCCGCAAAAATTTTCTTGGGTAGCGTAAGTCCAGCCGATGGCAACCGCTCCACAGGAAGATCGTTCGATCTTTGGGAAGAATTACTTAAGCCTCCTGGTTTCTTCATTAAACCATCAGAGAGCTTCCCATCCGGCCACAAGTTACCGTGGCCTACTTGGAAAACGTTAAATAGACTTCGATCCCAAGTAGGTCGCAGCAAGGACAAACTCAACAAGGATTCATGGACGGCTCAAATCTCCGGTGTGTGTGCGGCGTCTCTCTACAGGCAATGGCTCACCTTCCATCTTGCACTGCATGCTCTATTATTTGCACACGTGAGGACCTAATGACTGCATCAGCGGTCGGTATTCACGTTGCTGAATTTTGGGCTAAACAAATTTAAATAACTGTTTACTATCGACACGCTAAGAAGGAGATTAAAACAATTAAAAACTATCAAACTACAACAGACTATAACGTGATGACGATTCACTTAAAATTAAGGTTTTTGGTTTCGCCCACTGTGAAGTCATGGCCGTACTGAAGGCGCTTGGCTTAATTGCTTTGTGGTGTATTTGCTTTTTTCATTACTTTGTGTTGTGATTGCATAAAGTATTCAGTGTTATAGTCAACCACTTAAAACAAAAGTTTCTTGTTTTTTAAAGTTTACTTTTTACGCAGTCAGTTTTTGGTTTTTTTTATTTGTATTATTAGCATTGTAGTAGGTTTAGTGGGTCAAATTAAATTAGCTGGCGAAATTGTGATTGCAGTGCGTGTCAGACGAGCGCTGGGGCGACTGGCGGCCGCACGCGGCCATGCTGCTGTCCAACCCGTCGGCGCGCCCCGACCAGGACCGGCGCACGCTCACGCAGCTCGGTACGTAGCGCGCGAGCACGCTTGATGCGGCGCGGTGCAATGTCAAGCACTGTGTTGAAGCATTCACGTTTATTTCTATTCGTTTAGTCAACTATGATTAAGCAGGTAGTTTACTTGTCAACGAGATTAAATTTGTAAACGTTCAAAATGGCTTGACAAGCATGCTAGTATTTTTTATCGTTCGGAGCGTAGGGACCGCAGTATCGTACACTTATTCTTTTTTGTATCGATTTTGCGAGTCCGCCCGCATGCGTGCTGCCCAGCCCCCCGTAACACTCGGCCCCGCAGGCGACAGCCTGTCGTGCCGCGGGCTGCTGTACGCGGCGCAGTTCTGCTACGTGTCGGCGGCCGTGCCGCTGGCGCGCCACCCGCTGGCGCCGCTGGCGCCGCGCGGGGCGGGCGGGGCCGGCGGGGCGCCGCGCCTGGCGCTACTGCTGGCGGACCCACGCGCCGCCACGCTAGCGCAGCTGGCGCACAACAAGGCGCTGTTCGCCACCGAGATCTACGAGTACGCCATGTCTCTTAACCAAGAGGACTTCGTTATTGCTGAATTGCAGGTTTGTTGACTATTCTGCTTCTTTTTTATCTTCTAGCTACTAAAATAGAATTCAAGGAATGTAAAGCATTGTTTTTGGCAAATAAACATTAAATTATGTTGTTTTTATTTAGAGTGTGCGTGTGTTGATTTTTACAAAATAATTTCTTTATAATTACTCGTTGGTTTTATAAAGAGAAGAAGAGCCCTCAGTTAGACTATAACGAGAACTTAGAATGTATATTTGTGAACTGTGATCCGTGTCGACGCCTGAGCCGTGCAGTAACGCGTGCGCGCTACTGTTGCAGCCGTACAAGTTCGTGCTGGCGTGCCGCCTGCTGGACGTGGGCCTGTACGAGCGCGCGCTGGCCTACACCGAGGCGTGCGCACGCGCCGTGACGCGCGCGCCCGCAGACTACTCCGCCGCGCTCGTCAGCAGGCTCGCCGAGCTGGCCGACAGGTGCGACACACCTCACTGTACTTAAATACTAGCTGCAAGCTAACCTAAACTTTACAGTACTGTAACTGTAACTTACCATGACGATCTAATAATATAGTGCAGTTACACTTGCAACCATGGAAGAACTTCATATTTTGTATTGCCATGGTTGCAAAAGTTATCAACTCTATACAACTCCAATAATCTTTTCAACCAATAAATGCCGATCTGCAACCGAAAACTCAACTCAAACGCGCAATGACTACCTACTACAAAGCGCGGCAATACAACAACTTATGAGCATTGCCTCTGTGATGTAACGTTCGTACTAATTCAGAAACAAGAGCATTACCGAAGCGCATACCTTTTAGTTTGTCTATATGCTGCAGTTTGAGTTCAACGTCATTAGATGCAGTTGAGGTTGACAACTTCACTAGCCATTCCAGTCCTTAAACAATAAAACGTGACGCCTATGAAATACTTCACCGTATAGAGCAAAAGAGCAAGTTATAATTATTGATTGTCCCTCAGGCTGAAGTACCACGACCCGTCGCTACAGGAGGACGCGCCGCTGGTGGACGAGGCGGACAGCGCCGAGCCCTCGCCGCGCCACCAGCAGCAGTGGCTGCAGGACGTCAAGCAGGTGGCCCACATGCTCACGGTACGTAGTGCACCAGCAGCAGTGGCTGCAGGACGTCAAGCAGGTGGCCCACATGCTCACGGTACGTAGTGCACCAGCAGCAGTGGCTGCAGGACGTCAAGCAGGTGGCCCACATGCTCACGGTACGTAGTGCACCAGCAGCAGTGGCTGCAGGACGTCAAGCAGGTGGCCCACATGCTCACGGTACGTAGTGCACCAGCAGCAGTGGCTGCAGGACGTCAAGCAGGTGGCCCACATGCTCACGGTACGTAGTGCACCAGCAGCAGTGGCTGCAGGACGTCAAGCAGGTGGCCCACATGCTCACGGTACGTAGTGCACCAGCAGCAGTGGCTGCAGGACGTCAAGCAGGTGGCCCACATGCTCACGGTACGTAGTGCACCAGCAGCAGTGGCTGCAGGACGTCAAGCAGGTGGCCCACATGCTCACGGTACGTAGTGCACCAGCAGCAGTGGCTGCAGGACGTCAAGCAGGTGGCCCACATGCTCACGGTACGTAGTGCACCAGCAGCAGTGGCTGCAGGACGTCAAGCAGGTGGCCCACATGCTCACGGTACGTAGTGCACCAGCAGCAGTGGCTGCAGGACGTCAAGCAGGTGGCCCACATGCTCACGGTACGTAGTGCACCAGCAGCAGTGGCTGCAGGACGTCAAGCAGGTGGCCCACATGCTCACGGTACGTAGTGCACCAGCAGCAGTGGCTGCAGGACGTCAAGCAGGTGGCCCACATGCTCACGGTACGTAGTGCACCAGCAGCGGTGGCTGCAGGACGTCAAGCAGGTGGCCCACATGCTCACGGTACGTAGTGCACCAGCAGCGGTGGCTGCAGGACGTCAAGCAGGTGGCCCACATGCTCACGGTACGTAGTGCACCAGCAGCAGTGGCTGCAGGACGTCAAGCAGGTGGCCCACATGCTCACGGTACGTAGTGCACCAGCAGCAGTGGCTGCAGGACGTCAAGCAGGTGGCCCACATGCTCACGGTACGTAGTGCACCAGCAGCAGTGGCTGCAGGACGTCAAGCAGGTGGCCCACATGCTCACGGTACGTAGTGCACCAGCAGCAGTGGCTGCAGGACGTCAAGCAGGTGGCCCACATGCTCACGGTACGTAGTGCACCAGCAGCAGTGGCTGCAGGACGTCAAGCAGGTGGCCCACATGCTCACGGTACGTAGTGCACCAGCAGCGGTGGCTGCAGGACGTCAAGCAGGTGGCCCACATGCTCACGGTACGTAGTGCACCAGCAGCGGTGGCTGCAGGACGTCAAGCAGGTGGCCCACATGCTCACGGTACGTAGTGCACCAGCAGCAGTGGCTGCAGGACGTCAAGCAGGTGGCCCACATGCTCACGGTACGTAGTGCACCAGCAGCGGTGGCTGCAGGACGTCAAGCAGGTGGCCCACATGCTCACGGTACGTAGTGCACCAGCAGCAGTGGCTGCAGGACGTCAAGCAGGTGGCCCACATGCTCACGGTACGTAGTGCACCAGCAGCAGTGGCTGCAGGACGTCAAGCAGGTGGCCCACATGCTCACGGTACGTAGTGCACCAGCAGCAGTGGCTGCAGGACGTCAAGCACCTAAAGCAATATAATGTTTTTGGCCAAGTTCGCTATAATTATTTAACTCCGACAACGATACTAGACAAAAAAACCAAACTACTCAATATAACTCAACTTTACAGACACTGCACTTGCGTCCTTATTAAAAAAATCATCACCAAATCTGTACAATCTGTTTGATTGTACAGATTTGGTGATGATTTTTTTACACCTACACAGGAAAAATATAACATACAACGTAAGGAATAAAAACAAAATCCAGTTGAAACCAGCGCACGCTGGCACTAATTATGGCAAAAAAAAACAATATTGGTTGAAGGAGCACAGCTGTTCAATAGTTTACCGGAAGATATAAAAAAGTGTGACAGTGGGCTACTTTTTACGCGATAACCGACATCCATGCGGAGCCGCTGGAAAAAGCTAGTACTTTATAAATTCAATTGCTCTATTTCCATTTGTAAAAATATTGTCAAAGCGAATTAATAGTTACTTACAATAACAACTAACAAGTTTGTGTGTGTGCGCGTGCGCCGGTGCAGGCGGAGGGCGCGTCGCAGCACAGCACGCCGCAGCACGAGCACGCGCAGGCGCAGCAGTACGGCTGGGCGGCGCAGGCGCAGCAGGTATGGCACCGCCGTCAGGTACACGTGGCGCTCGACAAGCTTCTGCTCTACCTCCTAGATAAACAAAAACAGTCATTACCTACTGTAGGCACAGATTACCAGATAAATCATTCCATGTACGTCACGCGCGCTACCTACCGGCCACCGGGTCGCACCCGACCCATTTCTCAGTGGCACGTAAAGTCGCAAGGCGCGTACGTACGCATGGTGTATTATGTGCAGTTGATGGATGTAGATCCAACAAGAGAAGAAATAAAAACTTAACTTTTTCACCTGTTGATACAGAAAGATTAGTATCTAATTTGTTTTATTATCATTTTTCAAATAGGTAATGTGTTTAAACTTTATGTTTCGTGTTTTGTATTTTATTGGTAGGTACATAATTACTTCTACCACGTCATCTATGCTTCTGCTATGCGTCCGAGATAAAAGAAAAAGGTCAATGACCTCCATTGGTCAACTGTCATTTTAAAATTGCGTTTAACAAAAATCTACTTTGTGCAAATTTTTTTTTTTTAAATATTGCTATTATCTTGTCAATGTTATTTTCATATGATTATTGGTAATTTAAAAGCGTGTAAGTGTTAGAAAAGCGTCCATGACGTCACAATACGGCGCCAGCGCAGGTGTATTCATAGTGTACAGGCATAGTTGTTAATGAACGAACAAATCAATTAATTGTTTTTTTCAGTTTCTTCCATTTCGTATTTCATTCGTTTTAGTGGCCATGCGGAGTAGTTACGTCACTGATTATTCAATAGTTAGGTACCACACGTTGCGTACGATGTGTGTCTTACTTGTCTAAAAGCACTTATTATGTTCTTACTAACCACATAGCATTGGTTGAAGAAGCACCTAAGATTTTGCCGTATTTAAGTTCAAAACTCAAAGAAAAACATACCTTCCTTGCTCGATTACCTGACTTCACGCCATACTCAGCGCTTGCGGTGATCTATGGCACAGCAAGCTGTCACCTGTCAAATGTCAGGTCATAGCGTCTAAAAATTTTGCCGCCATGGACGTAAAATTTTTTCTCTCGTTAATTTTCTTAGAAAGTTAATAGTTTCTGGTAAAACTTTATAGAAAGTGAATAATAGTGCTTTTGGTAAGTGATAAATAGTGTTACGCTGATCGTTAGTCAGCGAAATGCCGAAATCCGAGATTGAAAGCTCACATAATAAACACGTGTTCGCCGGTGCCGTTGTAAAGCAACCGTTTGTAGCGAACTTGAGCGACGAATTTTATTGTCCTACGTGCGTAAGTGACGAAAAACGCTCTTCATCCTCGGAGGAAGAAAGTAGCTTCTTCGCACTGCTGACCAACAGACCGAACAGATTGGCACGGTTTACTGTAAGTGGACCTACGCATTTATAATGGAATAAGTAGCCAAGTAAGTGTTCAATTTCTATGAACATGACACAATTTCCATATCATATCACTAACTTTACAAAAACACCCATCAAACTTCTAACCTGGTTCTGGTTAGTATCCACTTCGGAAGTGCATTGTGGTATAATACACAATCCGGTTTTGTTTTAAGAGACAGAAGTATTACAACTGAAGGATTTCAGTGTAAAATATGATAATTAGGTAGAAAAACTCTGCTTTTAAGACAATCCACTGACCGATATTCCTGTTTCAATGAATATCAAAGTAAACCAAATACCAATTAAAGAAAAGCTCAAATTTATGGTTATCTACCCCATGTGTTTCACACTCTGCATTAGAAGTCAAAGAGTATAGACTTAAGCTACTAAACCAAACTAAAGATTATTTAGTTCCCGCGGAGGGAGTTTTGGTTGGATGCTTAATGTGGGTGGGGGTGGGTAGCTGAAGGAGCTAGTTGCTAAAGCGAGTCTACAAGGACTTGTTAATTAAGCAGCAACCTACCCAATAGGCTTGTACCCTACTATCACCTTTGGAAGTAGTTGGAACGTTTTTCAGGAAGTGTATTTTAATTTTAATTATTTATTGCTGTCTAGTGGCAAGCTGCTGTTAAATTACAGTGGTTCAGCGAAGAGCTGATCTCTTTTGAAATCTGAAATCTAGCAGATATAAATAGCATTTAGAACATTAAAAATGTTAAGTTTCATAACTAAGTAATAAGAAATGCTAAATATTTGAACAACATTTAATTTACTATGTTATACTTCTGTATTTTGTAATAATTAAGGAAATCTTATATATCAAAATATGAAAGGGAATAAATACATCCACCACACAATTTAAAACTGACAATATTATAATTAAAGCTATTATTGCAAGTAGTACTTGTTTTACTATAAAAAAAAGGAGTTTGATAAAAGGGGATCATTGCAAAGATACTTTTGATAAAAATCAGACTGCCTAAAGAACCATGTAAAACTACAGAATGAAAGGCTTATTCCCTTACTGTTTCTATACTGAGATAATAACAGGAAGTCCAACACTGAATATGTTTATATTCACAACAATTCAATTTTGAATAAGCAATAAGTAATAAGTCTTTAGTTAGCAAATTTCTATTAAACCCACATTATAAAAAATGTGGATATTTTTTGGTTTTAATACCTACTTTACACACCAATATTACTAAAAAGTAAAAAAAAAAAAAAGTATTGATATGTTAATTATGGGTAGCTTTTCATGAAATAGTCACATACCAACAACTCCGAAGAGCTTTTAGAACCAAGAAAAATATGGTAATTGACAGCACACCCTTTTGGCTTTTCTTGGGTTCTCTGGACGATCAGCCAACTGAGTGGCAGAGAATTTGCGAGCCTATGGTATCCGCATTCTTGTTAATGTAGTTCAGGTTGATATGAGCTGGCCCACTATTAAAACTCAGTTTATGATTTCTGTCTCGGAGACGGTAAGTCTTAACAAAGGTTAGGTGACAAATTAATTGCCTAAGTCTATTCTGAATCTCCATCAGGAGTAAGAACCTGTAAGCCTTCGATACTTTGTTCCCTGAATAAAGTTCAAAGCATATTAAATTTAGGTGTTCCATATATAATTGTTGCAATCCTTGCAAGGGAATGCTTGTAGTCTCAAAAGTTTTTGAGAAGGGCAGACCAAGACAAATAGAAAAAGGTTGCTCTACTGGTTGGCCATAATTAATGTGGTAGCTAGAGGCTATTGATAAACCACAGTTCAGTTCCTCTACACATGAGTAAGGAAACCCACTTCTTGTCCACACATGCAGTGGATGAAGGGTAAGGAGTCCACATGAACGGGCTACCCTATACATTCAAAGGATGTCTTTAAAAGATCACTTTTAGTGACGAGATCACTCATTGTGCCACCCTTTGTAAAATATCACTTCATATTTGTAATTCATAAGGTGGACATTATAAATAATCATGTATTCTATCCTACTCTTGTCAGGAACTTGACCAAACCAGAAAAAATGGCACTCGAACTTGGAGAGACGTTTGCCATAAACGCAGTAAGTAATAAGCAGCCAAAAAGCCAGTCTTGAGAGTACATATTCTAGTTCAATCCGACAACAACATTTGTCGCACATCTGGGATGAGCGAGGGATTCGCTTCCCTAGTGTCCTTGAACCTAACTTGCAAAATTACGAAGTTAGCAGGTTAGCTGGATATTACTCTGTCAGCGGTTTACCTCCCGGGGAGTTTAAAAGTGTTATAACGGCTTAGCCGACCGCTTATCCTCGAACAGGCCAGCCAGATGGGCTCCTGTTGCTCCAGGCCCCAGGCCTCGGAGGCCATGTTTTCCAAGTGGGGCGTCCCCGACGTCGACCTTTTCGCGTCAGATAAGTCGGCCGTTGTGCGACAGTACGTCATATGGGACTCAAATGAAGGCTTGGCAAGCTTCTGCGATGCTTTCAGTTAGAGGTGACAGCAATGATTAGTATGGGTGCTCTTTTCGCCCAATTTAAAACCGAGCGCTCAGTCATCTGCTGAACTCGGAGGTGGGTCGGGTGCTTATTATGTATAAATGGCCCATACTGGACCCAGTGTACCTGGCTCCCGTGCTTGGAGACGAGATGTCTCGCAGAGCCAATACCTATACAAGACCTATGTAAGAACCTCTTAAACCTAACAAGCTGCAACTAACCTAACCTAACCTACCCTGGAAATTTGGGGGGGGGGGGGGAGGCAGTCAGCTTGTAAGAGGCAGTGGTTGGTAAAAGAAAAATGGATTTGCTGAAATATGGTTGGAGATAATCCACACTTATTACTAGTAAAGCTCTTATTCAGAGATCAATGTCATGGTGTAAATTGCATGGCATTAGTCCTAAATAACCTGATCCCAATTTACTTATTTATTTGCATGAAGCAAATACTGTACCAACAGATCTGATGTTAGATCTAGACATTTTCTTGTCCAACTGAGTAAGTTACAAAAGCATTAGCTTTAGCTAAACCACTACCAAGAAAGTAACCCAGGTGGGATAGATAGTTTTTCCGCCTTGATTGGAGGATTTATGCATCCTAATATAATAAGATATCTTACAACTTTTAAAGGTTGAATAACAGTGCGGCCATTATGGCTCACAGAAATTAACAATCAAGTTGTTGACTTAAAATCTACCATAGTTATTGTTGGCTTTGGTTTACAATGACAGGCATGGCTAAGCTTGCTCAAGAGGTGCCTCCAAGAAGTATAACGTCTGTGGTAGCCTTCAGGAGGCTGACTACTGAGTAGCACATCAGATGAAATCAAAATGGAAGAGCCACTAGACTTACAGAATTATTACTTTTAAAAAGTAGTAAAGGAGAGGGCTACCTCAAGAGAAGTTGTCTCAAGCCTATAATGTTCCCACTGGTGGGACGAAAGACTGCTCTTTATGCAAGGGAAGGAGGATTTATTATATGAGAATTTTTAATTCCCTATGAAAGTATTTGAAAATGTTTGGGTACATTTTTGTAAGTCCATTGACTAATGAAGGGACTTATACTAGAATACCCCTTTGATCATTCATATGCAAAGATTTAATGTATTGATCATGATAATAAAAAGGTCCTAAATAAATTTCAGTTACAATGGAATTTTAACTTTGTCATGTATGACAAGCATATATTCCTACATCATTATAGGTATAAGTATTTATGAGTTTCTGTACCTTTGATTGAGAAATATTTTTACCATTGATGTCAAGTTTCAAGTAGGTATATTACCTAACTTGTATTAATTATGGATATGAATGAGTGATCCAATTATCCTTTAGTAATGAGATGATTATTTTTAATTCAGTTTAGATCTCATTGATTTTAAATTACCTTTATATCATTATATTAAAATTTCATGTTCATGTTCTATAAGGCAAATAGATTTGCCATTTATCTATAACAATTTATGAAAGATGTTTTCATTTCTGCATTTTCTTGTATGAATAGATTGAAAACTCTTAATTTTTGGTTTTAACAGTTAATGAATTCAGACGAAAATATTTGTCAATTCCGAATATGAATAATTCACATAGCGTCTACATCCTTCGGGTAGTCTTCACCAGCAGATACCACGCACAACGGACCGAGTGGGAGTCTACGTGCGGAGAAGGGAGTCCAATCATCATCATCACCAGCAGATAACAAACAGGTCTTCAACCAATGCTATGTGGTTAGTAAGAACATAATAGAGCTGTTTTGCATTAAAACAAAACAGTTATTATGTGATGAAGAACCACATAGCATTGGAGCAAGGTGCTTGCTGATGAGTTTTGAAGACTTCTATGACCTGACAGTTGACAGGTGACAGCTTGCTGTGCCATAGATCACCGCAAGCGCTGAGTATGGCGTGAAGTCAGGTAATCGAGCAAGGAAGGTATGTTTTTCTTTGAGTTTTGAACTTAAATACGGCAAAATCTTAGGTGCTTCTTCAACCAATGCTATGTGGTTCTTCATCACATAATAACTGTTTTGTTTTAATGCAAAACAGCTCTATTTTATTTCATAAAGTGTACCACAAGCACTGACTGACATCTTTCATCGAAAGAGCCAGCGCTGGCAATTCACAATAACCACGCGGCGGCGCGCAGCTACAAAGCAAAAATCTCTTTACGCTTGTAAGGTTAGGTACATTTTCATTCGCAGCGTCTAGCGACTCCCAAGGTGTAGAGGATATTATAGCAGTAGGTATTGAAACTTTTGTCTGGAGTGATTTATCTGGTGATATGTGCTATAGGTACACTTCTGCCTAACTCTTTGACGAAAATAGGCGTGATGATTTGTAATTTCATATTGTGTTCATTACTAATTTACTTATTAAACCCCATGCCTTGTTGATTAATTATTTTTAATACAGATTCTCTAAATATATCTTCTAATTTGAGCTGAACTGAACTAAGCATAACTTCAAATAGTAATATATACATGATCGCACGTTTGTGCACGGCGCAGGAGCCCCAGTACCCCCAACCGCTGCAGACGTACCCCGAGCCCCTGCCGGCGGAGGAGACGCCCGACTACGCGGCGCAGTACTACTCGCAGCAGCAGCCACAGCAACTGCTACCACAACAACTGCCGCAGCAGCCGGCGGAGGAGGGCGCGCAGTACGGCGCGGCCGACGACTGGGCGCGCGACGAGGCGCCGCACGGCTACCCCGACGCGCCGCAGGCCGCCTACTGGCCCGAGCCCGCGCCCTACGGCGAGGTGAGCACGCTTGGGGACCCGTCGGGCACGCGCCGCGGGCCCACGTGGTACCCGTCTGTAGCAACCACGTGGCGTGGCGCTCCACGTGACGCGGCGTGCGCCCGATTACGTTTATATGGGACTCCAGCCTGACGAACACACTGGACACGCTCGGCACCTCCTGCCAGTACAGAGGGTCACCAAAGTGCCTGCAATTAAACTAACAGGAGTGTTCCTCAGCTTGTTCAGTGTCACTGTAGTATTTGAGGTCACTGGGTGGAGGGTTCCTATCTCACGGTGCAGGGTCGTTTGAACACATTAACATGTAAATATGGCTCTGCTTTGAAATTAAAATTAAAAGAAGCAAATCTAAATTAAGTCCATTACCATTTAGTAAATAGTTATAACTATTTTATGACACAGGTATATACCTCTGTCATCACCTGTTTACATAACAATAGCTTAAAAAGAATCTATATCTTGACTACATAATACATAACTGTGTATTATTCAATGAGTTCAATTTTATGGTGGTTTATAGATAACATATTACCGTGCAATCACATAACAACTTTTGATAATATAAGCCGAGTATTAAATCACAAAAGTCTTTTTGAGCCGACCGCGTCAGATCACACATCGCTCGCCCAGAGATCATGTCGTAGCGTGAAGTTCGTTTGTGGCGTGTAGCGGCAAGTGGCCGGCTCGACCGAGCGCGTCGGGCCGGCACTGCCGCGTGTTCTAACTGTTGTGTGGCGCGGGTGTGCAGCCAGCCCGCCGCCCGCGCCCCGCGCCCCGCGTGCCCACCGCGCGCGTCGCGCCCACCGCCACGCCGCCGCACGCCGCGCGCCACGTGCCCCCCGCGCCCGCCGTGCCCCCCGCCGCGCCGCCTGCCGACGAGTTCGAGCTCGTGGAGTTCCATCGCTCGCCCGCACTGCGCCGCCGCGTGCACCCCAAGCCCGACGCCGGCGCCACGCACGCCTTCATGGGCCCCTCCCGCCCCGCCCGCCCCGCGCGTGCGCCCCGCATGGCGCCGCCTGCGCCGCTGTCCGACCTCGACGTGCAGCTGGCGCACGCGCCCGCGCCCGCGGCCGGCGCGCGCCCGCGCCCCGCCGGGCCCGCGCCGGGGCCCGCGCGCCCGGGCGGCCGGCTCATCTCCGCCACGGTGGACACGTGGGCGCGCAGCACGGTGCACGTGCGCGACGGCACCTTTAAACCGCTCGTGTTCGGCGGCACGTACCCCATCGACGAGCCCGCGTCGCCGCCGGCGGGGCTGGCGGGGCCGGGCGGGCCCGCGAAGCCGGGTGGGCCCGCCGGGTTGGGCGCGCTGGCCGTGCCGCCGGCGCGCCGCCCGCCCGGCGCCGGCCTGCAGCCCTCGCTCACCGGCGAGGCGCACCGACGCGAACTGAGGAAGACGATCGAGCGCAGCCTGGACAAGTTCGAGGCGATACTGGCGCGGCGCGACGCGTGCGGGGCCGGGCCGCGCGGGCCCCCGTGGCCCCTGTCCTTTGACATAGACGAGCCCATGGGGCCGGGCGCGCCGCCCCCCGAGGCCATGCCGCACGACCGGGACGCCAAGTACTACGTGGCGGGGCCCAAGACCTACAACATAGACGAGCCCGTCACCTTCATCTAGCCCGCACGGGGTACTGGTACCGCCTGACCTGTCCGCAGCGCCCGCCTCGCGCATTTGTTTTATAACGCTTTTATATTGATTCTCTAAAACTATGCTGTGATATTTATTGATATTATCCTAGAATCGTGTTAATTTATTTTATACTAAATGACGTTACTGTAAAAATACCAAATTTAAAATGGATTAATTTAACCACTAAAATGTATTATAATTGATGTCTTACAATATAATTTTTAATTTTTATTATTTTAAACACGCTTATAATGTATCCTTTATATAAGTAGAATGTTATTGTTGTACTCTAGAAGGCCTTAATATTCAATCGCCGATTTGTAGAAAAATATGTACCGCAATTAAATGTTGAGTGAAAAATGTGGTTTCACTAACACAACCGAACAATATATGATCACGTAGTGTAGTACCGCGCGGTGGCCCCGCGGCACGCCGGCGTCTCGCGGACATCGCATCGCACATCCCACGCAGTGCGCACTATGCATCGTACATCCTGCGCAGTGCGCACCATCCATCGCACATCCCGCGCAGTGCGCACCATCCATCGCACATCCCGCGCAGTGCGCACCATCCATCGCACATCCCGCGCAGTGCGCACCATCCATCGCACATCCCGCGCAGTGCGCACCATCCATCGCACATCCCGCGCAGTGCGCACCATCCATCGCACATCCCACGCAGTGCGCACCATCCATCGCACATCCCACGCAGTGCGCACCATCCATCGCACATCCCACGCAGTGCGCACCATCCATCGCACATCCCGCGCAGTGCGCACCATCCATCGCACATCCCACGCAGTGCGCACCATCCATCGTACATCCCACGCAGTGCGCACCATCCATCGCACATCCCGCGCAGTGCGCACCATCCATCGCACATCCCACGCAGTGCGCACCATCCATCGTACATCCCACGCAGTGCGCACCATCCATCGTACATCCCACGCAGTGCGCACCATCCATCGCACATCCCACGCAGTGCGCACCATCCATCGCACATCCCGCGCAGTGCGCACCATCCATCGCACATCCCACGCAGTGCGCACCATCCATCGCACATCCCACGCAGTGCGCACCATCCATCGCACATCCCACGCAGTGCGCACCATCCATCGCACATCCCGCGCAGTGCGCACCATCCATCGCACATCCCACGCAGTGCGCACCATCCATCGCACATCCCGCGCAGTGCGCACCATCCATCGCACATCCCGCGCAGTGCGCACCATCCATCGCACATCCCACGCAGTGCGCACCATCCATCGCACATCCCGCGCAGTGCGCACCATCCATCGCACATCCCACGCAGTGCGCACCATCCATCGCACATCCCACGCAGTGCGCACCATCCATCGCACATCCCACGCAGTGCGCACCATCCATCGCACATCCCACGCAGTGCGCACCATCCATCGCACATCCCGCGCAGTGCGCACCATCCATCGCACATCCCACGCAGTGCGCACCATCCATCGCACATCCCGCGCAGTGCGCACCATCCATCGCACATCCCGCGCAGTGCGCACCATCCATCGCACATCCCACGCAGTGCGCACCATCCATCGCACATCCCGCGCAGTGCGCACCATCCATCGCACATCCCACGCAGTGCGCACCATCCATCGCACATCCCACGCAGTGCGCACCATCCATCGCACATCCCACGCAGTGCGCACCATCCATCGCATATCCACCGCTTCGTGCATGTGTTGCTATCGTTTGTTTATATTCTAAATTAACAATGTACCGTTTTATTAGTTTGCAGCTGTGTAACAGCTGTTTCTAATCTCAAATTAAACTATTAATAGTTTTACAGTAAATAGAATTGCGCGCGTTCAGTGTTACACAAGCAGACTGTGCAATTGTACATGATCAGCAAGTTTACGACGGCGTGTACACTGTGCAGCCACAACATGGACAATGAAAGAGTTCAGTGCACCCATCGTTTTACAAACTAAATGTATTGTAACGAAAAGGTGGTTGATATCATCCCTCGCTTGTAATGTTAACGTGCAGTGGCCCGCTGCCAGCGCGACCAACATACTCGGCTTATATTATTACTGACGTAATTCTTACAATTGTTTTGTTTATTTACTATTTAAAACTGTTTTGATTTTCCTCTACAACTTAATATAATCTTGAACTGTAATAAAGATCGGTTAGCAGTCGCCACTTACATTAGTTCAGTGAACTACTGTGCGGTGGAGCTGAGCCTGCACAATGCACGATATGACGTATTTGCAAAGAGATAACAATATAAAAGCTATGATTTCTTTAGAAACTTGTCACTAAGGTCAATGGCAGGCGGGCTGCATAATGTTCTCTCTTATTGTTATTTATTTCTTTAACATTAATGTCAAAGAGCCGAGATAATGTCCAGATTAGGTAAAAAATACAGTATTCTGAATAACATTAACATTATTTCATTTTAACTTTAAAATCGGACTCCCTTGCTAGGTGAACAGATTATCTGGCGTGGCGATGGGATCAAAATAAATGATTTTGTGACATAATATCGCTCCGAGAGCAAACGAAATCAGAATATTGAATTTTTAACTCTAAAAAATAGCATTGCAAAAATTTTGCATGAAGTATGGTAGCTTTATCTCGGCTCGTCGTCGTGTGCGTACTACCGCTGTGCGGCCCGCAGGGCGCCGGCGACGCGGGCGGCGCGCCCCACGCGCCCAGCATCACAATGCCGGGCGCCAGCCGGCCGCGCGCGCCCTACTACCAGGACTACGACGAGCCGCCGCGCGCCGACGCGGTGAGTACACACTGCACTCCACTGGACTGCCGGCATTCGTGACAGTCTCGACGTCACTCGAGACAGTTGTTACCATCTCGATGACACTCTTGGCACTCCCGTCTACCCTTGGCAGTTCCGACGACACACGGTACACTTTCGACGACCCTCGTGCTATTCCCGTTGACACTTACGACGACGACCCTCGTAACTCTCTCGATGACTTTATTAACACTGTCGTTGAAACTCTCGACGATAGTGATACTCGACGTCACCCGAAACACCCGTGGCACTCTCGCTGACTGTCAAGACTGTCATGACACACCGACACTCGTCTACATTCGTAGTAACACTCATGGCCCTCTCGATGACGCTCGTGACGTTACCGACGTTACTCGAGCCCATCGTGACACTCTTCACCCTCGTCCACTCTTGCGACAGTAACCTAACCGATGATGAATGTTGTGCAGCAACAGAACGAGCGCGACTCCGACTCTCCGAAGGCAAGCAACAAGAAGCAAGAGGCCAAGGCCAAGGAGGACGGCGCCAAGGACGGGCGCGCCAAGGGCGGCGGCTGGCTGGGCGGCATCCTCACCAAGCTGTCGCTGCGCCCGCCCAACCAGATGATCCTGCCCGACGACAAGAACCCCACCGTGAGTCACTCTCTCCCCACCCTGCGCAGGCGCAGGCTGGCCACAGACATGCCTACATTGTTGTAAACGATAAACTAGTTTCTGTTATAAATACCGGCCTTCAAGTGACACGTAAGCTCGGCTAGCGTTACCTCGTCCCTTAGTACTCGTTTTTATCCTATGTGGTCCGGCTGCAGGGCAAAGGCCGCATTAATACAAATTAAAATAGTTTTCCCTGCTAGGAAGTTGTATGTCGATCATCTCTGATTGTTCACTATTTAATCATGTAGTTAGATTAAATTTATTGTAAATGTTCTCACTTAAATGTGTACACGAAATTAAAAGATCGACGACCAACAGTATCAATATATTCACACTCATCGGTTTTAATTACATCAATAGAATGTCTAAGAAAAATTGAAAAGTGTGTCGTGGAAATGAGTTTGTTTTATAATACCTACAGTTGTGGTCATATAATTAAAGAACGATTTGAAGTTCCAGATTTTTTATCTTAATCATGTCATAAGTAGTTATGTGTTCCTTCTTAGACGTATCTAGTTATGCTATGAAATAGCCACAGGAATAAAGCACACGGGATTAGGAAAATAAAATAATGAAATTGTTAACTATTTTTACCTATTTTCTTTATTCTCTATAGTAACAAATTCAAATAGTAATAATATATAAATATCCCATTTCTTCCCGTGGATGTCGTAGAAGGCGACTAAGAAGCTTACCAGAGAATGGGCAGCAGCGTTCTCTATGCTTTACCACTATACTGCGAATGCCAACCCCCCTGCCAAGCGTGACGATTATGGCAATTCCCTCCCTGTTTGGAGGAGGTATATGTCTAGCAGTGGACGTCTTTCGGCTGAAATGATGATGATGATGATGATATACAGGATAAGTTTTTATCCAGTGCGCAAATTGTAACCATGAATTCAGCATATCATTGTAGACCCCCGAACGTAGAAATTTTTCGTCGGTTATACAAAAAGAAAATCAGCAGTCCCATACATTTTAACCGCGTAGGCACTTTTCTATGAAACAGCTGTTTTTTTTGCGAAAAATTTCTACGTTGGGAATCTAGAATGATATGCTGAATTCATGGTTACAATTTGCGCACTGGATATTAACTTACCCTGTATATAATATTAATATTTATTTTTATTTCGGAAAAAGAATCCATAGTGTTAGAGAGCGTATAGGCCGATTTCTTCTAAGTTCACGACTCACTACCGCGGGCCGGGGGACGAGGAAGAATGCGTGGCTGCAATTGGTCAGTTCAAGGTCAAGTTGCGTAGGTATCCCTGATAAGGGATTGCTCTACTTGATTAAGGGAAAATAGTCGGTATCGATACAATGGATTTTAACATTATAAAAATACTCAATAAAAATCACATAATAATATTTAATCAAAGTCAGCCAATTACAAAAAGGAAAACAAGTATCCTGTTATTACTGATTTTAAAATGAATTCATTTAGTATATATATACAGGGTTATTTGTAAAACACCGGTAACCTCTCAGGACTACGTCACTAACATCATAATCAACAACTTTTGTTCTATGATTTTTAAAAATTCATCATATTTTAATTCATCAGATTTACATACAAAAATAAAAATATTTAAATTCAACGCTCTAAATGTTACGAAGTCTATGCGGAGCAAAAGAAAGCGATAGGTAGTACCGACAATAGCGAGGGGAGCGGGGTAGGGGGCGGCGGGGGCGCTTGAACTTGACCTATTTACGGGCGGCCTTCAGTCATTCGTTTGCTTTGATGCGCTTGCGTCGCGTCATTACGGGTCCTTGTAGTGAAATTCGGCAGTGCAGACGTATACGTAATTATCTTTACATGATGGCGTATCAATATTCCAATGTCGAGTACACGGAAATGGTGCGAATGCTAGCTAGGTGTGATGACAATGTTTCGGAAGCGTGTCGCCAATACGCCATACGATTCCCAAACGTACGTATACAAAATACTTTTATCAAGTGCTATACCGTTGTAACTTTACAGAAAATGTGAGATGTCATTGTTAGTTTGTTTTCATTACGGTGTTTAGTGCATAGGTACCGTGAAATATCAAGGTTATTTCCATGTCAAATGTTCGATTGTAGGTATAATTTGGCTTTTGCGTAAAAAGGCGGGAACCGTACCGTAGCGAGTTACTAACCCAAAAGTATTACTACGAGGACAGTGCGCGGCAATGTATGTAGGTACAGCAAAATACAGAGTTGAAATGTGTTACATAGGACAACGAAATATTTAAGGTTTGTTTTTGGTAAATGTATTATGTTTTGTAAAAAGTCGTAGAACAAAAGTTGTTGTTTATGATGTTAGTAATATAGTCCTGAGAGGTTACCGGTGTTTTACAAATAACCCTGTATATATGTTTTTCGAATTAAAGTTTTAAGGTCCTGATTGCTCTCGCTAAAAAATGATAAACGAGCGTCTACATATTTCTGAATCATAAATCATAATCTTGCTAATTCAATTAAATGATTTGTTGATTCCATTATTTTAATTTATAATTATTCTATTATATAATTAATTTTATTACCATCGATATCGACTTCAGCCGTTAAAGGTAACAGCACAGATTTTTACGATAAAAATACAAAGGGGTAAAAGAATTAGAATTTCCTAATGAAAATTTCCAAATGACTTTGCCTAAAGACATAAACGCGCGACTCATCCATGTGCTCGTTCACCCAACCACCATTTTAAATAGACCCCTGCGATGGCTCATAATCTGATTAAATCAAAAATAAGTTTATTTACCGATGAAAAGTCATGCACTCCTTTTTGTAACTAGATGTCTTGGAATGTTTCCCACGCCGCTTCACCGCGCATGAAGGCATTTTATGCGTTATATATTGGATAAAAACGTACAACTTTTCATCTACCAAACGCCTTCAAATAGTGCGTGCCGAGATTGCTGATGGGTTGTTTTCACTAACATATTTTTTTCTAAGCTTATTATTAGGCCCTTGTGAAAGATTTTGTTTTGCCAAACGAACGATATTTCGATCATCTCAACGAGATGACTTTCTCTGTTTAGGCACACGCGGA
This sequence comes from Polymixis lichenea, assembly GCA_949091785.1. Classification (NCBI taxonomy): domain Eukaryota; kingdom Metazoa; phylum Arthropoda; class Insecta; order Lepidoptera; family Noctuidae; genus Polymixis; species Polymixis lichenea. Next base: position 26,104,604 of record OX420933.1, on the reverse strand, counting down.
ACATTTGAAGTAGTTTGATACGCGGCAAAGTGCTTCACAGCGTGGAGAACCATTGTTTTTGAGCATTGCAGGTGGTCGGCTATCTTTTTATACCACCAGTTCTTCTCGCGAAGTTTGATTATCACTTCCCTTGTAGATTTATCACAACTTTTATTTTTGCCCATTGTTTTCATATAAAGCAATAACCTTTTAGACTTTTACAGCACTTAATAGCGCCAAAATTATACGAATAGTGACCTAAAACCACAGAGTCACAGAGTGTGCTCTAATTAAATTGAATAAAAAAGTAATCTATTCAGCGTTCTTAATTATGTGATCAGCCAGTAAGTAGTAATACTAGGTTCAGATCTAATGTATAAAGTATCAACGTATGTACGGCTAGTATGGAAAAGTCTTGCGATACCGAGAGAAATACAAAAAATACATGCAATTAGCTATCTTGTTACTTTGTAAAAATCTTCCCTTTGAATAAGTGTTCTTAATTATATGACCACCACTGTGTATGATTTTAATCCGGATTATATTTATATATTTTTCTAATATTATTTATATTGGCGATTTGAGTTCTTACATAATGAGTTCTGTATTTATGTAGTATATAATATTGCATTTTGTTTAGTCTACGACGATGGTCTAGACGTGGTCGATTTAGGTCGCCTGAATATGTCACGATGTCATCGATCGACGTCCTTTGTCCGCCGCTCTCGCGTTACAGCCTTAGTAAAATGATGCAGAAGTGCATCTCATCATCACTCCATGTTATGTTTGTCATCAACCACATGTTGTCTGACAGCTACCGCCACAAGACAGCCACTGTTCGCTTATTTATACATACTAAGTATGCGTTGTATGAATGCTGCTCTTGTGGTGTACAACATAATAAATTATATCTATCTATATGAATGCTTCTATCTTATGTTTATGTATCTATTAAATAAACTTATTTCGCACTCGGTAAGTTTTTTATTACACTATTTATGTAGTTACTTTGTTATTTATCAAGTAGGTACTTGCACATGTACGTTTAAGTTTTCATCTGTGGAAGTGAGCTCCAAAACCATGAAGAAAGGGACACGCAACTCACGTTCACGTGTACGCACACAAACACATGGCTCACTATCACTTTGACACACAAACAAAACACAGAATAGATTCAACATATTCAATGACGTTTACTTATGAATTGTTAAATATTGATAACAGTGCGTGTAGTATTGAGTAGTGAGCGCGGTGTCCATCTGGTGCCCGTATTATGATAAATATAAGCAAGCGATAGAAATGGTTCAGAAAAAATTTCTTCGTGCCACGCATTTCAAATGCTTCCGTACAAGGATTCCCTATGCAGATTTGCTAAGGCATTATGAGACATTGAGCTTGGATACCAGACGTTCAGCAATCATGGTTGTGATGCTGTACGGTATATGCAATAACAAATTTAATTGTGCTGAGCTCTCGAATAGATTGTGTTACGTAGTACCTAGAACTGTTATTCGGCGTGCGGTGCGCGCACCTCGACTATTGTACACTGCGCGATGTAGAACGAAGGCTGGGATGCGAGCACCTCTGCGCCTACTTTTAGAAACCTATGACACCCAATTCATAGATTTTGATATTTTCGCGCTGTCGCACTTTAAATTCAAAAGAATGATTTCACAATCTCTTGCAAGGCAAGTCGCCTGTAAGACGGATGATCTTGTCATCCGCATCCTACGATTCGTCGGTGTATAATCATTTTCTGTTTAATGTGTACTTTTTATTTTTTAATTTAAATTTTAATGTTTTCCGTTATCGTTATGCGTTCGTTATCATACTCTGATGTCACTTCGTGGACAATAGTGTGGGTTATACGTTTTTTCGACTGTGATGTAACAATTTTTTGTAAATGCTGTAATATATAACTGTTTTTTTCCCAAATAAATAAAATAAAATAAGTAAGAACGAATAAACACGGAATAAAGTTATTTTAAATTATAACCTATGAAAACGTGTGGTTATTGCTTTGTTATTCCTTATAAAACTTTATTCCGTGTTTATTACTAAGGGATAGAGTGGTCCTATAAATTAGGTCAAGTTTTTGATTAGTGGTTTTTGAGTTAGCTTCAATAATGCGTTTTTTTATTTATTTCATTTAGTTTATATTGATGATGTTATAATAACTTCCTGTCACTGTTATTTACTTAGCAAGTGAGGGTATACGAATTTGTGTGGGGTGGGTACTACAACTAAACATTGAAATATAAAAGAAAAACTACCGACTTCCCAAAAAAAAATCACAACAAACTGAAAAATTTCTTATATTTTTGAAGTCGGTGGCAAAAAATCGAAAATACAAAACCAAAGACACCGACTTTTTACCAAAATTAATGTTATTTTTCACTTGTTCTTTTTTAGTAAACTTCTAAGATTAATTAAGCTACGCTTAATGACTCATATCATTATATTCACGTATGTATTTAGTTTTTCTCTTTATGTGAATGTAATTCTTTTGAGAAATAACTATGTTTAACCGTACGTGACGTGGCGTGTGGTGGTGCGCAGATCGTGTGGGACGCGGACACCAAGCGCTGGCGCAACCTGGACGGCGACGCGCCGGCCTGCGACCAGCCGCCGGCGCCGCCGCCGCGCGCCGCCGACCTGCCGCACGCACTGTCAGTATACGCACTCGTCACTCATGTTATGTAGCTAACGGATTTACCCCTGATGTTTCAATCGTCTGATAAACTAAGTTCGATTTGTTTTAACAAAAGCTGTCAAACTTCTTGTCTTCTTATTTTCATACCGAAAACTATGGCAAAATCAACCGCATGTCATCAGAAGAACTTCACGCATTATTTATGGTACAATATTTCACACAGACATTAATGTATGTGTAAAATATTGTATTGTATTGTACCATATGTATCAACAGTCGCTTGTCCCGCAGGAGCACGTCCCCGCCGCCCGCGCCCGGCGCGCCCCCGGCGGCGCCTGTCTCTAACATATTCAAAATGCAGAAGGGAAGATGTGAGTATTGCTTTTATATTTGATGACATCAATCATCATCAAGTAGTACTGCTCGCTGTTCAGCGGCAGAACCGTACCTATTTCTGCCGCTGAACAGCGAGCGGTGAAACTGCAAGAACATTAGACATTTCAAATTTCTAGAGTACATCTGTGATGTTTCTGGTATTGCAGATGTCCCATAATTATGCCCCTGATACCTGTAGCGCGAGAGAATAACTTAAATAGCTTCTGCCCGTGAATACGTTCCCGTGGAACTCGCGGGCAGAAGCTATTAAAAATACTATTAAAATGACAAACTACTATTAAACTAAATATGACAATATGCAGGTAACTAATGTACCTACTAAGCGTAGAGCTGATCGCTCACACGATGGCATTTTGCATACTTTGATTTTTTTATACCCGTCGTAACAGCTAAACGAAAGATCCGATTCGAATAATTTAAAGAGGAATTTACATGTACATATTTCACCTTGATTATGAAACTATTTAGTTGGATAAGGATTAATATCGTGATACGTATGTCATCATCTTTCGATCCTACCGGTTTGATTGACTTATTTGAAGAAACACGGTTGTTGTGACTAAACTATAATATTATGTAGTAAGACATACAGGGTGACTTGTAATTTTACGTATTTCTTCCAGAGCTGAGTAGTGTGACCCATGTGCAAGAATTAAGCACAATGCCTACGCATAAAATCATGGAACACCTCAGTGCAATGCTTGACGACCTCAGTGGAGCTTCCGAAAAAGTGGGTCTAAAAATGAACATGGACAAGACACAGGTCATGTCAAATGCCCATGTAACACCCACTCTCATGACGATCGGAGGCACTACGCTCGAAGTTGTGGACGAGTACGTTTACCTGGGACAGACTGTCCAGTTAGGTAGGTCCAACTTCGAGAAAGAGGTCAATCGTCGAATCCGACTCGGCTGCGCTGCGTTCGGGAGACTTCGGAATATCTTCTCGTCCCAAATACCGCTGCAGTGTCTCAAGACGAAAGTCTTTGCTGTGACCAGTGTGTGTTGCCAGTGATGACCTATGGTATTAGAAACGTGGTCGCTCACAATGGGCCTTATAAGAAGGCAAACAAAGGGCAATGGGGAGGGCTATACTCGGAGTTTCCCTACATGATTGAAATAGGAATGAAGAGATCCGCAGGAGAACCAAGGTAACCGACATAGCCCGAAGAATTGCCAAACTTAAGTGGCAGTGGGCAGGACACATTGCTCGCAGAACAGATGGCTGATGGGACCGAAAGGTTCAGGAGTGGCGACCGCGTACCGGAAGACGTAGAGTGGGAAGGCCTCCCATGATGGTGACCTCCGATGACCTTGTGAAGGCCGCGGGATGTGGGAAGCACAAGACCGGTCGAAGTGGAGAAGCATGGGGGAGGGAGGCCTACGTCCAGCAGTGGACGTCTTTCGGATGAAATGATGATGATGTAATGAAATGCTCAGTTATGTAAATGGATCTTATTAAGACACGTTTACACGTCAATATTTTGTTGGTCAGTATTTTTAAAACGAGATGGCGGCGCATTTTCAGGAATTTCCTAGCTGACTGTATTCTGAGAAGAAAAGCCAAAACAAACTCAAAGATCGTGGTCCCTTTTAAAGTGCAAACATTATTTTATTTGAATTTTATATGAGTCTAACAATGCAGGGCCATGTCTGGAAAGGCCTTTTGCAGAAAGAGCCATTGCAGCTCTGAGCTGACCTGTACCAACAGACGGCATGTATCGTGAGAAGCTCAACCCTATTTTAGGGAGCTCAACAACTCATCACAAGACTACCAGATCTGCAGGACATTTGCGTAGGCCATATACAGAATACTCAAAACAACCAGACGGAGAGGTACGGATGGTACGGAGCGAGAGTGCATGGGTGGCCATCACCTCCTTCTGCGAAGCAGTAATGCTCGCGAAGAGGGAGGCGGCGCACGTGAGGGTGAGGCAGTATATGCGCCCTCTCGGCCCTAGTCGCCGTAGAAGACGTCCTGGGCGTCGGGAATCCCAGGCTTATTCCTGGCCATGGTAGGCGCGGGCTTGCGGACGGCGAGTAAAGGGTAGCTCGCTGTCCGGTAAGGACCAAGCCCGGGTCGACGGCGCGTTGTGTTCTACGCGCGCCTTAAAGAGATGTCAGCACCAACTGGTGGGGTTCGCAAGGGCCGATGCCTGCCAGGGGTGAGAGATACCGTGGCCCCTGGCACACAGGCAACTGAACGAACACGGGTGAGTTTTAGTCAGTAAAAGTCTGAAACGCCCTCTTGCCCCCCCCCGAGCGGGAGAAGTTATTTGATGACTTCCCAATCAAAAAATAAACTTGCTACGGGCCTTTGAGTTAGTGTCGAAACAACATTGAATCACTTGCGTCAAATCGGTAAGATAATAAAAGCTAGATAAGTGGGTACCACACGAACTAAATGACCAACAGCGAAACTTACGCGTCGAAGCATGCTTAGCACTACTGAATCGGCATAGAAACGAGGAAATTTTAAATCGAATTGTTACCTGCGATGAAAAGTGGATCCTGTACGACAACCGTAAGCGTCCGTCTCAGTGGGGGGACCCGGGTACAGCACCTAATCAGTGCGCTAACAAAAAGATTACTCATAGGAAGATGATGGTGACATGTACATGTACTTGTACATCAGAGCTTCTTACTGAATGGAACAACAGTGACGGCAGATGTCTATTGCCAAGAATTGCAAACAATGATGGAGAAGCTCGCAATTCAACATCCAAGTCTGGTCAATCCCTCTTCCCCATTACTTCTCACGACAGCGCGCGAGCTCACACTGCACGACAGGCCATCGCAAAGCTACAAGAGTTACAGCTGGAAGCTCTCCTTCACCCACAGTACTCACCGGACCTTGCCCCAACAGATTTCTACCTTTTTCAACATTTAGACAGTTTTTTAAGTAGGAAACAATTCAACACCCGAGAAGCAGTACAATTTCGGTGACTAATCGCCTTCCGTCCGGCATATTTCTACAGCAAAGGGATAAACAAACTGCCAACAAAATGGTAAAATTGAATAGATAATTTGGGCCAGCACTTTGATTACCTAAAATAAATAAATAACCAAAATGTTTATACTTACAATTTTCATACAATTCTCCAATTTCATAGGTAAAGACCTAATATAATAGTGCTTTGCTTGTGGGGGGTACATTGGAGCAACTTAACTAAAGTAATCCCAAGCCTGTTTGTCATCCAAGTACTCTTAACTATGCAGAAACCTTTTTGACAGAGTTTCTGTTTAATAAATGATTTCAATTTATTGAAGCTTAGTTCTTTAACATGGCTTGGGAGTTTGTTGTAAAAACGAATACTTTGGCACTGAAATGTATTATGTACTAATGTTTTGGAGCCTAGTCGTGGGGCCTATTCAAAATAAGTAAATCTTTATTTCTAGTATTTATGTTATGAATGTCGCTGTGTTTAGAATATAGATTAATGTTCTTTTTAACATAAATTAGGTTCTCATATACATTTTTAGATGCAACTGTCATTATGTTTATTTCTTGGAATTACGCGTAGTTTTTGACAATATAATATTTTGTAAAAAACAGACTTTCTTATGTGATTTATTACAGAATTATTAAAATTTTGGTTTTACGTCAATGTATGTTATTACTACAAGTTTATTTCTTAGTTACGAGTTTCTTAGCACGAAACAAGCGTCGGTACACAATATTCTCGCAAAACTAATGGTCCATCTGCACAACGATGGTTTTCGTAAAATATCTTATTTTCCTTGATTACCTTAGATGGCGATAAATAATTATCACCAGGTGGACTGGTTTGCCGAAATAAATTAAAAAAGATGGTGTTATGTTCGCGTAGCGTTTGCACGTGTCATAATGTCTAAATGTTTGCGCAGATATAAAGAAGTCGTACGTGGACGTATTCAACCCGAGCGGCGCCGCCACGCGCGCGTTGCCGCCGGCCGCCGACGTGCTGGGCCCCAGCGCGCCACTCAGCGCGCCCACCAACTACTTCGTGCCCGCGCCCGTGCCGCAGGTACACACCACCGCTCTCCTCCGCCTCTCCCGACTCCTCATATCCTTCCCAATAGAACACATCGGTCATATCTGCATGCTTACTCTTCAAACTATTTTTAATTCCAATCTAAAGCTAATACAATATTCCAATGTCAATTTTTCAGTCACGTGATTCGGTACTCTTGAAAGCAATAGTGATAATATTGGATTGAAATTGGGATTGTCCCGCGATTATTTTGTTACGCATGCAGTTAGCTATATTACGGTCCGCAATAGTGTTGTTCGACTCATTACGATAAACCGGTACCAGGGAATTAAAATGCTTTATCCTTTAAATAGCACGGCTAATAAATAAATATGATATAAATAGTTGTTTCATCGAGTAATTGTAACGTATTAAATCCATTTATAAAATTATTAAAATCATAAAATTTACTATGACTTTTGCCTAGCCCTACACTACTGATAAAAAAGACGGCGTAGAAGTTTTCCAATTTCTAAATTAAAGTGAATTCGAAATGCACGTTAGCTTAGAACAGTAACTTAAAGATATTGTTCGCGTTTGGTTCCTTTTTAGTAAGAAATACCTAAAGGCACGATCAGCACCCGCACTCGCCCTAGGATTTCTCCCACTATAGCTGTCGTGCGCTCCCTACTTACTGAGTAGGTCGCCACGCACCCTTGAATGCGTAACATAGGTACTAGGTGACCTCTCGCAGGCGAACCCATGAGGTTGTCGGCTGCTTAACCGAAGCTGCCTGTGGTTACCGTAATAAATTAAGGCTTCCAGCCAGGGTTTAAAAACTTAAAACTATAGCCACTGCTCGCTAAGGGCACTATCTGTGGAGTACGGACCTCGGCTTAGGGCATCGCTGGTAGAGGGCAGCAAGGGACAGACTGCACCGGACTGATTGACTAGTGCTAGTGCAAATAAAATGCCGGCCACCTTTACCTTGCAGAGGTTTACGATTTTTGTGACCGTTTTGTGTGTAATTTTTACTAAACCTAAATTATTTCACGCCAATCTTTACAATTATTGTTAAGTACATATATTCCATATGTTCTTTATCTAATACCTTTAAACGAGAACGGAAACGGCTCCACGATTTTCATGAAATTTAGTAGGTATGCAGGCGGTTTAAAATAAATCGAGCTAGGTTTCATTTTTAGAAAACGTCAAACCAAAAAAAAACCAAGCAAAGCTCGATCATCCAGATATTTTATATAAAATAACAATATTATGTGTGTCTATTATCAATACAAATTTTCTAGAACTAAAACATTAAAAATGTAGTGTGGAGTTTTCCCTTACATAACGTCTTGAATATCTTTGAAACCCGTGTTACGATTGGCATAATTCCAACTGGAAAAATTGTTTTATACATAGATCTATCGTTTAAAATAAAAATAATTAAAAACCGTACATAAATAAGAAATCTTTTTCAACTTACGTAATTATACCTACCTACCTTACATTATTTTCAAATATTCCTTATAAATTTACTCAAATCAGTCTAATTGGATTGGATTTTAATATCAAAACTAGTAACGAGATCAAGTTAAATTAACTAATTAGAAACCTATACATTAAGTTGAGCCAAAAAATCTCTTAACATTTTATCTATTTCTCAAATAATTTCATCGCCTCACGACTTTGCATTCATGGCGCACCTGGCAATACTTGCGCCTAGGTGTACAGAGAGGGTCTCGTCGCCGACAGTTATTGTTTCCTTTAATGCTTTAAACACGATATAATATTTAAGAATTAATAATTTATAAACAAACTGTAGAATAGAAATACAATGACACAAATAACATGAAATATATTATCCAGGAAATAAGTAAAATGTTTTAAATATGATCACAATTTAAACCTAAAAAAACCTTACACTTCTTCTCTTAAGAGTTCTCCAGTTTTATTTTTAAGGGAATTACGTAAAACACTGAATCTTACTGCTAATCGTGCCGTATTATACTCCTTTTTACTTACTGAAAACCACTTAAAACGCAAAACAATAGCAAAAAGTTGCACAGTTGCATAAGTTATTGGAAAAATCACAATCTACAAACAATCCCAGCGTAATATTGACGCAATACACAGCTGTCAAATAAACTCAAAAGTAGCGTTTACCGCACGCCAAGCCCGAGCCCGATTCCATTTAGTCCTCCAATATGACACGCAATTTAAACACAATATTTGGCGCTAGCGTCGAGCTTAAAAGTACGAAACGTGAAAATTCCAATGTCGATCGATTAGAATTGAAATCAAGAGTAAGCACGCAGATGGCAAAATTGAAAATGGCTCTCACAAAAAAGTTGAATCCTAATAAAAATATCGCATTATACAGTTTTGCCCAGCCTGACCACCACATTTAACCTCTTAGCTGCACGTGAGTTTAAACATATCAAAAATCTTATTTGGGCCTATAATGTTGAAATTTGAAATTAATCGAAGACTGGTCGTAATAGTTTAAAATGTTCAAGATGCTGTAAGGAAACTGTATTCAACTTTTGCGTTCCTATTCAAATCGTTGAACGCTTGAAATCTCCTTGGAATCATCGTACAAATAATGTTTAAAGAACAAGCAGGAGCCCGAAGTAGAACGTGGCGAGGCTGTCGCGGTGCTGATCCCCTCCTCCCCCAGCCCCTCCTGCTCGTCGTCCCCCTCCCCGCCCCCCACCCCTGACGGGGACCCCAGCGAGGTACTCATGTTCATACACTAGTTATAATTCACTACGAGATCCGTCAGTACAATGAGAGGTGGTAGACACATCCCACAAAGCTGCATCATTCATTATTCACGTGAGCACATTCATTGACTATGTGGTTATGCTATATCTAACCGCATAGACAATGAATGTGTAGTGTGTACAGAAGGGCTAGGTAGTTTACCTTCTGTTTTATGAAGCCTGATCTCAAACTGCTTCTAAACTGATGTAAGCTGTTGTTTTTATTTACCAAAACGTTCCCCTTCGCCGGAGTCAAAATAAATAACAATATTATTTGACATGACATGTGAGATATTTAACTTTAATTATGATCCGCTTGCATCACAAATCATTAAAGTAACGCTATAACATCTAAGGAAGCGCTAAACATATTTAAAACACCATTCTATCTCTGTCGTCTTCAAACGATTGACAGAAACAAAATGAAGTTTACAATTAGTTTCGCACTAAACATTCCTATTTAGTCATTTGAGGTGCAAGCGGGCCTACAAGTATAATACTTCCATTTAAAATTATGGGGCTTTCATAAAACGGAAGATTTCCTTTTCTGTTACACTGTACCTACTGTAGAAATGTAAAGATGTAATTGTAAACACAATGCGCTGTCACATGCTGCTAGGAAGCGGAGAGTCTGCCCAATGGACATTAACCGTAAGACATTCTTATAATATTGGCTAACTATTTCCACAAAAGACCTAGACAACTATTGTTATATAAAAAGCGTTCGTTACCTTGTTTTCTGTTAGGGCCTGCGCTCACTAACGCCACGGCACGGCAAGGGATTTTTATGCGACGATTAGGAATATAACTTATACGTAAGACAATAAAATTCAAATTTCAATGATGATGCGTAAGGACGTCGTGGCATGCCTAAGGATACCGCGGATTCGTTGCCTTTGAAATTCCAATTTTACTGTCGTCCTACTAAGTTATATTTCTTTTCGTGGCTTAAAAATCCTTTGCCGTGCCGTGCCGCCAGTGGGTGCTGGCCCTTAATGCTTAATATGTTGTGTCAGCATCTACTAGAGCAGGGATGGCGAACCAATGGCACGCGTGCCTTTGGTGGCACGTAACAAAATAATTTGGGCACGGTAGTCTAAGTCACAGTAACAAACAGAGAAATCTGAGCGTGATAATTTCATCTTCTTATGCCTGAGTCGTTACTTTCAGAAACCGTACCTATGTCGCATGATTCCAGTTCAGCTTGCGTTCTGCTAAAAGTAATATATGTACCTAACACCAGACACCAGAAGTTGCACTAATTTGTTGTTTCATGTAAATAAGGTGGTGTGATGTAGATTACTGTATGATAGTACAAGTCTATTTCTGTTTGCTAATAAAGAGTATGTACCTGTTATTGTGAAAGTATTTAGCCTTTTTCTAGTAGTCGACAAGTCAAGATTATTTGTTGGCACGTCAATGCCATATTTTTTTTTTTTTTTAATATGGCTCGTAGCGGTTTAGAGGTTCGCCATCACTGTACTAGAAGGTAGACTGGCAAAAATATTAATAAATCAATTATAGTGGTTTGCCGTGCGCAGGCGTAGTCAAGATTATTATCTCTCTGTCGCCCTAAACCAGAAAAACAAACGATGTGCGTCTCCGTATGTTCCCTCACAGCCGAGGAGTCGCTGAGGACAGTTTCATTAGTTGTAGTTATGTTTTCAGAGTGGGATATACGACCCGGCGATGCTAGAGGGCGACCCCGGGCCGTACGAACGCAGCGCCATATAGCCGGCCGCGCGGGCTTGCGGCAGTCGACACACCAACTCACACACCGCGCATCATTGTACTCGACACATACTTGACAAATCACCGCGTGTTCTCTTATGAACACACTGCAAGATACGTCCATTACTTACTGTGGTTATATCGAAACTGGAGCTGAAACACTTGCAACTTTCGTCAAGTAATATCTCTAGGTCGTCTAAGTTTGTAACTTAATATTTCAGTCGCAATTCCATGTTATGAGAACATCGTGTGTATATTTTTTAATATGCCTCTGTTCAGTCAGTACGATGCGTCGCAAAGAACATCGCTCGTCAGCTTTGCCAACAGGTGTCTTACGTTTACAGCAGCTTTGAGCCGCTTGTGGTAGTGTTCTTCGCGAGTAGACAGTATTATGACGAACAAGGATTTTGGGCTTTCGATAATGCAAGTTATGACCAAGTACCACCAAAAACACTTGACCAGCCGCTCCGACTACCCAGTCGGCGCGGATGCACTTGACCAGCCGAGCATCGTCTGCATCGTTCTATTTCTCTCAATCGTTTGGCGACGGAATGATGTTTTAAATACGTTTCGCGTTGCGTTTGGTGATTTGTGGTGCAAAGTGGGGACTCCGTATTGTTCTTAGGCAAACGATTATATAAGCAAGGTATTTAGATGTACATGTTAGAGGTATCGGCCAGCAGTGCCGCTGCACGCGACTGCTCGTTCGAGGTGCGCGTGCGACGCTAGCGCTGCTCATACATAATAAGTTAGTGTACCTACACTATTAGAAACACTCACTCCTTCCATTTTTATTACTCTTAGTTTTTGCTCTTCATACTCAACGTCTTAAGGAAATGGATTTTTATGTTAAATTATATTATAAATAGGAACCGATGGTATTTCTATTTGAAACATTGTGAAAAATTATTATTTAGTCAAATATGTAATTCAATTTATATTTCTATGATTTCATTATATCAATTTATTTTCTGTTAGGTTTAGATATTTAGTTCTCAGTAGTCCATTCAGAACACATTGAGATGCGTTTTCTCTTTCATTGGACAGGTTAAGTAGAGACGCTGATTGTGGCGTCGCCATTGTTCTCGAAGCCTCTGTGCGGTGAGCATGTTGTACAGTAGCGCGTGTCTGTGTGGGACGAGGGCACTCCGTGCGGACACTTGTATAAAATGTTAAATGCCTTAGTAAACTTGGATCCGAGGATAGGCGTTCATTTGTATAAAAGCATATAGTTTCGGTTTTTATGTATATTGGAGTGAAGGCAAATCGCAGAGACGCGTCTGGTTTGCATTGTATTATATTATAATGATTCAAGTTATGGAAAATATTTAAATAAAATGTTTATGTTATGCTTATGATGTGTTTAATTTATGGCCAAAGTTACTTGTGTCATGTCCTCCTCAACACGTCAAAGAACAGTAATTGTTGTATAACAGCAACAGTGCTCACTGTTCAACGTGATCATCGTGGCGCTCGCATTAGCTTGGCTCTGTAGTCTGTTCAGTACTTCAGTAGTTAGGAAGCATGTGCTATGCACACATATGATTTTTTTTTCGAAAGATATCTTTCCCTAATTTATACATAATATCGAAGGTCTATCATGAATAATTTGGTTTGTTTTTATTGCAGTCGAATTATTAAATATCACACTGTAATATTCAAAGGTTTATTGATTGACTTACATTACTTTTAGAATACTTCATTATAACACTATTTATGTAAATATTCATTACTATATTTTATTTGTTATTTCCCACTAAGTTATTTAATTTCATTTAAGTATGCATACACACGTTGCAGTATTTATAAAAAACTGATTTACGTCCCTCAGACGTCCAGGTCCAGTTGAAAACCAGCGTCAGGCACTAGTTGTCTGGCATTTGTGCTGAACTGGGCCTTTTTAGCGCAGCCGTGGGGCACACTATAATGCTAGTTTCTGACTTCTCACGTTACACTTTTAATTAATTTTTATTTTACTCTTTCCTGCTGTTTAATGTTTATTGTGCGCTTTAAAGTCTGTGCTAAATACATGTATTTTCTTTCTTTCTTTCTTTCTAGCGACGGACAAAGCGTTACGGTTTACCAAATCGGGGAACGAAACTAAAAGTGAATGACAATTAATGTTACAATTTATTTTGTGTCGTTGATCGGTCTAACTTGAGGTCGTCCACAAATCTCCGCGCCACAAGGACCGTGGACAGACGCCGCTCTATTCCTCCCGGCTTCGGTTTAATGATGGGGATAGACAACACGTTCGGGGGGGCAATGCGCAGTATCGCTCGGTCGAAAGGCGTGCTCGTGGCGGGTTTCCGTGTGGTTTCGTCGTCGACAGTCGGGCCCAAGGCATTGTAAAGGTCTCCTAGGATTCCTGGATATAGTAGTGTTTCTGTTACAACTTCGTCTGCTTTCCCTACGCTTTTTATGGCGGCCACTATTTGGAGGACGCTGGCGCCAATGGTGCATATTATGAACAGCCCCATCAGCAGCGAGATGACCAACAATCCCTTATTAGCACACACTATAAACACGAACTCGATCCGTTGTGTTTAGTAATGTTGAGAGCACACAACATCGCTCTAAGGACAAGCTGAACATAAATGTACTCTGTGCATACCACAACACGGCCACCTGTCATTCCATGTCACATGTGAGTGTACATTTAGTGCATAGAGAGTAAATATATCATTTAGTGTCTTATCTGTGCTTGTGAGGTTGGGTCCCACGGAGCATAGGTAATCTACACTAATATTACAAAGAGGAAAGATTTGTATTTTTGTATGTAACGAAAACACTACTGGACCGATTTCAAAAAAAAAATTGCCGTTAAAAAGCTACATTATCACTGAGTAACATAGGCTATATTTTATCTCCGTATTCCTACGGGAACGGGAACTACGCGGGTGAAACTGCGGAGCACTGCTAGTAATAAATATGTTGGGTCTTATAGATACATAGACTGTTTTCGTTCAGCAAAGTGAACTTAATTATTACTTATTAGAGGCCGAAACGCATCGCCTAAGCCTTCTCAGTTGGTGATGTATAAGCCAAAGAGACGTGGATAGCAGTATAAAATGTGCACCCCGTGTGTTAGATATTTTGAATAGCTCCCCAACAGGAAGGATCGCCACAGTAGGCAGCCACTAACAAATATCATAATCTCATATTAGAGTATAAAATACTGCGCATGTTGATATAAATGCTTTTATTATTATTTTTAACTGTCTTGCGACATATCTCAGAACTCTGATCCCGGACCTTTGGAAGGCGTACGGGCAGCCGAAGCTAATTCGCAGAAGGCCCTTAGACAATTTTAAATCATGAGTAGGCACCATTAACCGACGATTATCCCTGTACGCACAATGCAAGGGCACACCCACGGAAAACTCTCGCTTGGCGCAGGTAGATAGGCACTATTGCAGGCTCAGAAAACAAAACATATTTTATCGGGCTATGGATTTGGATAGCTAAATTGGACTACTATGGATGGACTATGTCCTCTGTCTGATCAACTTGCACACGCAATAATGGGACCCCGGAAACAGTCTCTAGCACATAGTGACGTAGCGACAAGGGGGCAACATGTCCTGGGGTGCACGAGGAGTAGAGAGATATTCCACGGCTATTAGAACAAACCCAGAGCCCGCGCCACCCCTACCAGCACTTACTGGAATACTTCCTCCTGCGAGCACGATTGCTGTTACGAATCAAAGTCAAAGCATTTATTTCAAATAGGCATTTAAAAGGCACTTTTGAACGTCAACATTTATCGTACGTTATATAATCTCCACTCAAGCCGGCCAATAAAGGCAAGAATGAGTTGTGAGCTTTGGTTCTCGTCAGTGTTTACTCTGCCCGGTCAATAAAGGCAAACCAGATATGACCACGACTTTTAATATTGATTGCAAGTTACAGGAGCTTGTCGCTTTCCTCAAACCTACGTAGAAAATTAGTACCCTGCAAAATTAGCACCCAAAAAGTCAAAGGTCTTTCTTACAGACCCTGATGATCCCATTACCCTCCTCCAGGAAAGCATTAGGGCCACCAGCACTATAACATTCACAAACACAAGCGTCCATCATACCGACCTCGCCGCCGTGGTCCCTCGACACGACCCCAACTAAATAGTCCCCCCGACCCTTGCTCGACGAAGTGCGAGTCCGCGCCGTAGCTGAGCCTGTAGGTTTAAATTCCCCCGTTGTTAATAATAATCATCCAAATCAGATCCAGCCTGTCTCAACTTTCTGTTCTCCCAGCGACGCCCTAAGCCGAAGGTCGTACCCCACCGGGGGTGCCCTTAGCGTGCAGTCGCGTAGTATTGTAAATGTCAAAGGTCTATTTATTCTAATACACGCTGCGGCAGAGGCGTAACAAGGGCGGGGCAGCGGGGCAGCAGGGCACGAGCCTTGGCCGCCTATTGAAGGGGGCGCGAAGTCACCATTATTTTTAAATTTAAAAAATACTTCAATAAACCATTTTATTCTGTTAAATAAAAGAAATCTGAAGAGCTACTTGAATGTATTGTGCAATATGGGGATGTAAGCGTATTTCCAAATTCGCCCATTTCTATTCAAATTCTGTTTAAGATTACAGCATTGCAAGTTGTGAACGATTTTTTTAGCAAGTTGAAATGAATACCTTCGTTATAAGAAAGTGGTTTATGCGACCTAGCATTGCTCAGTGTAAACCCTGAACATAATTATCGAAGGGGCGCAAATGTGATGCGTGCACTAGGCGCCATTTTCTATTGCCCCTGCGCTGTGGTTACAGGTCACAGGTAGACCGGAACGTGTATAATATAGCTACCACAAGCTCACGGTAGGCTCGCGCATCGACGCAGTTTAGAAAATCGGGCATTGTCTACGTTGAACCTTAGAAATAAAACGTAGGAGGTAAATAATCAAAAATAAATATAATTCATTCGATAACGGAGTCAATCCAGTCCCGCAGCGCGGCGACGTTGACGTAGAGCTGCGGCTCGCAGGCGACGCCGCACGCGCTGTTGTCGCTCATGACGCCGAACAACATGTGGTCGCGCAGCAGAGGCGCGCCGGCGCAGTAGTTGCACGGCGTGTCGCGCGAGAAGCGTGCGCCGGCGCACAGCGGCGCCGCGCCGCAGTCGGCGTGGCGCGCCGCCGGCCCGCGCAGCAGGTGGCGCGGCGCCCACGGCTCTGCGCGCGCGGCCGCCGCGCACGCCGCGCTCGACACCGCGAACACCGACACCTGGCGCAGCTGACGCGACTCAGCGCCCTTGTCGATTGTCCTGTAAGACGAGCATTTATTATATACGATGTAAAAAAAATTACCTTAAGAAATTTAAGGAGTTGTTTAAAATTACATTCAAAAATTAATCACGAAAAAAAATTTTTTAGTAGTACATAACAATCCGTTCCAAAGATATGCAATATTTTCACTTTCACTACGCGCTAATTATTATAGGTATATGCACATGCGCGCCGTACACCGAGTAGGCACAGACAGCCGCGCGAGGTCAATGCCCCAGGCATTGCAAACAGCTAATTCTAATTTTCCTATCACATTTTTCGGACCTACAAATAGCTTATTTAATGAATTTGTGTCCGTTTCAATGGCGCGGCCACGGCTATATAAAAAAAAATTACCAAGATTTTATAAAAGTTGATTACCATAGATTTGACAGTTTTATTTAAAAATAATAGATTAAAAATCTAAAAAACACTTTAAACTCGCAACTAAAAAAGCAGAAAATAATTTCAAAAAAGTGCGGGGTGCTTTTTATTTTTTATTTTTATTTTTTTATTTTTTATTGAGAGGAACAGCAAACAGTTACATTATAAGGACTTAAAACTAATAATTTAACAAAATAGCAATTTGGTTATAAAGTAACCCACAACGCTGTCCACAAGTAGGCATAGAAGTTTAAGAAAAAAAAGAGCTAACCGCTAGGAACATTAATAGCAGTACGTGTGGCAAATATTTAATTAAAAGTTAAATGATAAAAAAGGAATACATAAATAAAGACTATTATTACATGAAAAAGTAAAGAAATATATAAAAAATTTAGAATAATTTGTTCAAAATTCAAAATTATTAGGTATTTTTATAATCAATAATTATCAAGCAACCTCGCTTTTTTTAAATTATTTTCTGCTCTTTTAGTTGCGTTTTTAAAGCGTGTTTTTTTTATTTATTTTCTATTTTTTAGTTCTGCTAACTACAAAACCGTGATTTTGCAGTTTTCTTTTTTAATTATTGAACTGACATCGGTCCTCGATAAGTCTACAAAGTTTAAATGAAATCTGACCGTTTGAAGTGGGTCAAAATCAAGTCCAAAGGAGTCGACTACAAACAAACATACAGGTGAAGCTAATAAAAAGCGTGTAAAAAGTTATAAGGGTTTGAACGTGGCCGTACTATTGAAACGCGGAGGACCGCGCGGCCGCGGAGATCTTTAAAACCAAGCGTTGCAGAGACCTCAAATTTAGGTAAAGGATAGATTGAATTTTTAAAAATATAGAAGAAAATCCTAGGTTTATATTTATTGGAGCTGTTAGATTATAACCCCATGGCCGCGCCATTGAAACGGTGAAAAACACGATGTCGCCGATATCTCGCTGAAAAAGCATCGCAGACGTCTGAATTTTTTTTTAAACCCAGATTTGAATTTGTCAAAATTAGTACTCTTTATCTATCTCTATACTCGCGGTGGCTTGCGCATCGACGCAGTTTAGAAAATCGGGCATTGTCTACGTTGAGCCTTAGAAATAAAACGTAGAATAGTAAAAATTTGTAAAAATACAACAAAAGTCCTAGGTTTTTTTGTGTTGACTTTATAAACAGTTTGCCGAATTACGTATTGACAATCATTCTAATGTTATACAATACAAATAGTGTGGGTTATTATGACATGATCAGTACAAAAATACTAAAAACAGTAGCTGGTGAAACCCCCCCTACTCCTCCTCCCTCTTAGTCATATTATAAACGTGTGTATAAGAGAAGGTACTTTTCCATTTCTATTTAAAAAAAATGTAATAAAGCCATTGTTTAAATACCTTAGATTTTAAACGAATACCTAATAACAAAGCAATAACTTCATGTATTTAAATAAAACAAACTACATTGTAATATAATCAAAACCAATGTTCAAAACAATAAGTTTGAACAAAAACGATTCGATCAGCTTTTACCGTTTATGATGGTATTTATTCAGTTCTGAGCAGATTTACAGCCAATATTAGACATCTTACTATTTTGCTTTTTGCAACAGATTTTCTTTCGGTTTCAGTCACTGCCATATTGTATGTGCTCGCTCGGCACTAGTTTTTTCGGCTCATTGCTTCCCAGCCTTTTCCCAACTATGTTGGGGTCGGCTTCCAGTCTGACCCGATGCAGCTGAATACCAGTATTTCACATGGAGCGACTGCCTATCTGACCTCCACAACCCAGCAACTGGGTTGTGGATATACATTATGATTATGAATATAAATGTTAGTTCTTGATGTCGCACTAGAGTAATGTCGAGCTTCAGTGTGTCGCACAAGCGTGCATTCGAACGATGGTGAGTCGCAGTACAGTTTTGTCGCACAATCGTCGCGTTATTCGCACATCCATTTGTCGAGCTCACGTAGTACACTAGGCCAGGGACGGCGAACCCCTTCACCTCTTCGAGCCATTTTTTCCAATAAAATATTTAATATGGCATTGACGCGCCAAAATCTTAACTTATTGACTACTAGAAAAAAACGGAATCCTTTCACAATCATTGGTAGTCTTTATTAGAAAACAGAAATAGACTTGTACTATCATACAGTAATCAATATCACACCAGCTTATTTAAATGAAGGAACAAATTAGTGCAACTTCTGGTACCTGGTATTAAGGTCAAATGACATAGAATAGAACCATGTGAAGGTACGGTTTCTGAAAGTAACGACTCAGGCTTAAGAAGATGAACTTATCAAACTCCTATCATCATGGAACTCAGTTGTCGTTCGCTCTTGGGGTGGGCGCTAATAACTGCGACACAGTTACTTAACTAACGCAGTATTAACGTACACAAAAATTGTAATATGTTTTTTGTTCCAATAAATATTTGTATTTGTATCATACTGGATCTACCATACCGTGACTTACGGCCAGTTTCTTCATCAAAAGTAACAAAGTTTGATAAAATGTCTGAATTTGAATATGTACAACTCAAAGTTCAAGTCGAATATAGTATTTTGCGGCCAATTCTAATTTTAGTTAACCAACTTGTGTTGTTTAACCAAAAATTGTTGGTAAGTCTATCCAGACGGTTCACTTCGCTGTTGACTCAAAAGTTGATCAACTAGAATTGAACCGTGTGAACCCGGTATACACAAATGATGAATGAATAGTGATGTTATTACCTGTAACCTCCATAGCCGAGGATGTGGAACCTCTCGCCGAGCGCGACGAGGAAGTAGTCGAGCAGGCGCGGCAGGCGCAGCGGCGGCGCCCGCGCCCGCAGCGCGCGGTCGGCCCGCAGCGCCGCCAGGTCGTGCGCGCGCGCCGCGCTGGCGTAGCGCGGGTGCACGCGCACGTCCGCCACAGTGCGCGGCCGCGACGCGCCCGCAGACCCGAAGTCCTCTATAATCACGAACGAGTCCAGAGAGTCTACCTCCTCGATAGACTCTATACAACTGGCGGCCGTCAACGTCCAATACTTTGTTATCTTAGTCAAAATGCAGCCGAACGTCACGTCTCCCGGGGGTTTGAGCTTGACTAGGGCCACGACCTGATTTTTGTATCTAACCTCCGCCGGCTCACCGTCTGAATGTTCTAAGAATTCGACGTCGTCATACTCCTGCGACGGCTCCACACTCTCGCCGAATATCTCCAATGACTCCGTGGTAGTGGACGGACCTCTGCTATATCTGGTGCTGGTAGAGCCGCCGTCTCCGGGCGAACTGTGCCCGTCACTCAGGTAGTACCGCGTCTTCGCAGCAGTCGGCTGAGAAGGCTCCCAGGTACACTCGACGTCCGGCGCCAGAGTGCTGTGCTGAATAGTGCTAGGAACAAGCTCAAAAATGTTTGCCGTCGACGGAGAAGTTGTTAACTGCTCTTCAATATCCTTTTCAGAATCATTTTCAGGGGCCGGTTCCGGACATGCGCGACAAGCCAAAAAGTGAAGTATCAAAAACACTAAAAAACTTATAAGAACCCCAAGGAGAATAGCCTCTAGGATGGAGAGGAGTCCTTCAGTCCGCGTGAATGACTTGCACCAACCCTTTAGCTCCTTGCAGCACACATAACACATTATTTGTCGCGACTGCTCATGTTGTTGACTTGTGATTGATGCCTGACACACACGACCAATTAGATCACAAGCGTTCCATTCTTTTTGTAACTTTACGTACGAGCTTTTTCTTTAATGCACGGGGGTTCCGTAGATGAACAAGCTAGTTTGCAGACGAACTCACCTAAGTGGTTCACTGTTCAGGTTGTCCTTGGAGCTTGTGATTCCGTTTGTGGTGTGGTGGCTGTTGCTAATTAGGAATGTGATTAGGTATAAGTTACCGAGTACTTATCACCTACTGAGTCGGCACGAGCACGTTGGTGCACTCCTATCCTCATGATACATAATGATCATCTCTTGCCCTGCTTGTTATCTTTTCTTTGTCCAATAACCATGATTGGCTTTCTGAACGGCCTGTCCTGACAGCCGAACCTAAGCTGCCCGGACTCTTTGCGACCGCCGAAGCCCCCGCCGAGCCGGCGCGGCCGCCAGCCCGCCAGCCGGCGCTCCGCCTCGCGCTCCACAATAATCTCTGCGCTGTCTATGTACTCCTTCTGCATCTCTTTAAGAGCCCGGTCCACACTACCCAAGTTTTCAAATTCAATGAATGCATACTGCTTGGATTTTCCTGTTACTATATCTTTGACTACGCGGCAATTAAGTATTCTGCCAAATTTTCCAAATTCAGATTTGAGTGTTTCCTGAAATTTAATTTAACTTTTTATTTAAAAATATAATATGTACTTATGTAAAGTCAAGCGCACATCAGATGTGACATCTAGAGATTGAAGCCGCTTTCATACGCGGGGCAATAAGAGATACTACTGATGTGTAGTTGGCTAGAAATTGCTAGCTTGCTGCCCGCGCCTTCATCCGTGTGGATTTCGAATTTCCTCCTCCCCCACCAGGCACCTGCACCAGGGAGTTTTAGCTGAAAATTACCGGTAAAATATGTTGGAAACTGATAATGATAGGTGTTGGTTCTTTAAAAAGTAATACAGACTATGTATTTCTTGTTAACGGTCATATCTAAATTCGTTTTTATGACAAATCATCCATTAATTTAATGCAAAAATGCACAAATTCTGAAGTAATTGTTTTAGTAGAATGAACAATATTTCAAAATGTATAAGCCCATAAAATAAAAATACCACTTCACTCTAGATTGTTCTATAACACGTTACAGAGAATATACGTATATACTTAGGTTTATTCTCAATAGCTAAGTTTAGGGATATAATTAAAAAAACGAAAGACTAATGATGATGGCACTGAAATGGCTTTTATGGTTAACATTTTTACTGTCAATAAGGCAGTTTCATACATTTTAGTGTTTATTTCTGTTTAGCGAATGAATTACAAAGATGTTATTAGGGTTCCGTGCCCAATGGGTAAAACGGAACCCTATTACTAAGACTTCGCTGTCCGTCCGTCTGTCACCAGGGCCTCAAGTCTGCTATTACAATAGTGTCAGAATGGTCGATCATTGATTTCAAAATTGTTGATTTTGACAAGTTTGGTAATCTACTAATATAATGGCGTCATTATGACTTTCCAATGGTCAGCCACTGACACTCCATTGAAAGAAATGGCATTTATTGGTAATCTTGTACATAATGACAAATGAATGACTGATTTAGGTGGTACTTAATCTGCTAAAATTTAACACTAAAAAACTATTAAATAATATGTAAAAATATATATAAATGAAATCGGGCATTAATAAATGTTCAAATTTATTAGTCGTTTTTGAAAATCATTTCTACTAACGGGTTTTATAATAATCGCAATACGACAAAGCCATTATAACACAATTCTATTACGAGACCATTGACCGACCAATGATCGACCACTATGAATTTAGCAGATTACGAACTTTTAGTAAAATGACAATGGGATCGTGTTGGAATGACGAATTTATCTATCTCATGAACCGTGTTAGTTAGACAGTTGAAATTTTCTTAATGATGTATTTTTGTTGCCGCTATAATAACAAATAAAAACAGAATAAAATAAATATTTAAGAGGGCTCCCATACAACAAACGTGTTTTTTTTGCTCGATATTGATAACGGCAACAGGTAGACGCTTGAAATATTCACAGAATATTTAGTGTAGGTAT
Source organism: Polymixis lichenea (assembly GCA_949091785.1). Classification (NCBI taxonomy): domain Eukaryota; kingdom Metazoa; phylum Arthropoda; class Insecta; order Lepidoptera; family Noctuidae; genus Polymixis; species Polymixis lichenea. The sequence continues at coordinate 26,081,768 of OX420933.1, read as the reverse complement.
ATTCACTTTAAAAATAAAATAATTAAATTAAAATAAAACAAATATTTAAGGGGGGCTCTCATACAACAGACATTATTTTTTTGCCGTTTTTATAGATAATGGTACGGATCCCTTCGTGCGCGAGTCCAACTCGCCCTTGGCCGGTTTTAAAAAATGAAAACAACATTCTGTAAACTAAAAAAAACAGGTGCTTTATTTTGGGATGTTATTTAATGTAAATAAATAATTTGAAAATTTGCAGACTACAAAAAATTTGCTAACAAAATTAGCAACAAACTTGGGTCGAACGGTCACCTTAGGATGTAGGAGGTGCAAATTGTATCATCGCAGGTCATGTTTAAGAGCGTTTATTCTGAAAGTTGGCAACTTCGCAAATAGCTGTCAAATATTTACCTGTTTTTATTAATTTGTTAATATTACTGTATAGAAATATGAAATATAGCTAACTAGTGACCTAAAATATGAATAATGATTTGCAATTATAACACTGAATTTGATGTTGTAACTGTTTTAGGTGTAAAAAGGGCATTTGGAAAGTTTCCAAGTTCTTTTTTTGCATCTAAAACTAAATATTTGGTGTTAAAATATTACTTATTGCATTTCATAATCAATATTTTAGGTCGCTAGTTAGCGATATTTCATATCTCCTTATAGTAATATTGCCAAATTAATCAAACTAGTGAAATATTTGACAGCTATTTGGGGCGTTGCCCATTTTCAGAATAAACGCTCTTAATGGAAATAAATTCATTTGATTTGATTGCTACAAGTCATGTAAAAAGAACGCTGGAAGAAAGTGGAAGGGGTGTGTTTGCACATGGATACACTCGCGCATGAAAGTACTAAGCCTATTATTTTATTTTTGAACTAGCTTTTCGCTCGCCGCTTCGATTATTGGTATCATATCATCATGACCATATCAGCCAAAAGACGTCCACTGCTGAACATAAGCCTCTCCCAAAAGGGGGGAATTTATTTATTTGCCATAATCGCCACACTTGTCAGGCAGGTTGGTGATCACAGTATGGTGGTCAAATGCATAGAGAATGTTACTGCTCATGCTCTAGTAAGTTCCTTAGTCGCCTTCTACAACACCCATGGGAAGAAAAATAGACTGGTGCTATTTTTTTACATCTGGCACCACACAAAACCATCCGGCACACTATTTTCATTGGTAGGAACATTGAAAAATCCATCTCATCCCACCAAATAGACCGATAAATCGTCAAGTGCGCAGCTTGATCACCAGCGTTCATTTTACATGATGCGACATGTACTTGTGTGGTGTGTAAAATTGATTCTGAATTCCAGATTGCCAATTATCTATTAGACTTTTCTAGAAGTCTTAAGATCACTCCCTGAATATACTTACTTCAGTAGTTCTGGGGTTCAGTCTTCCTAGGAATAGTGTATTGACTGCGTCTCCCTTCACCAGCTTGTTGGGGGTGTACTGCGAGCGCAGCGCACGCAGGATCGCGCGGTCGTGCGGAGCGCTGTCTGTGCCTGATCACACGGTAAGAGTAGGAGTGTCACATAAACTTCTTAACAATCAGCGGTTTCATTTATGACGATGTTCTGTTACAGAGCGCGTGGTCAGACAGAGGGCCTTCCGTGCCTAGAAACTGCGTCAGGCACGATTCACTCTATAATAAAATTATCAAATCCACAATATCACCATACAGCGAACCTTACCATCAATAGATCCAACTTTTATAGGATCATATACAGTTGCATATTTCTTGAAATCATCTTCTTGCGACATTTTTACTACAAAGAAATTTGGTACTTTTCTCAATTTCCTGATTTACACAAAATATGAATTCGAAATCTCTATTTTCAATCAACGAATTAAAATCGATTGACGTTCATGTAACGATTGTACTTATTTAATTATTATTTACAATTACAACATTTACAACCTAAAGAAAGTATAAATTAAAACAACTATTCAATTCAACACAATTGACTTGACAATGACAAGTTGACAGGTAGACAGAGCAGAACTTGACAGAACCCATAGAGGAGACTGGAGAGTAGCGATGGGCGTTGAGTCAACGAACCAGTTGAATCAACCGTTGATCTTCTGTCAACGTATTAACGTTAACTGTTTATGAACCAACTAGTTGAATTTTTTCAACGACGTTCATGAATATAACTCGTTTTAAGAATCAACTAAATTAAATTTGCAAACGTACCTAACGAACTGAGCAAAAAACTTACGTTAAAAATACCATCATAGATTCCGAGCGACGGTCATATCGTAGAATTTGAACTCTAAGACCCGAGTTCACCAACACATGGTTAAATTTAAAACAGCCGGTTAGACCATAACCGGCTGATTACCAATATTTTGCTGTTCACCAAGCACTAACCATTGGTTAAGTCCTGTAATCGGATGATTAACTTAAACGAGGTGGTCAACTCAGTTTAACCGTTGGTTTATGCTTTCTGATTTGAAGTTTTGCATTGTGAATCACTTTTGGTTACAAAATAAAAATGAGTTATTATACCTAGTTATTACGCTTTGAGTTACTTAGTCTTTGAAGAGGATAATGTGTTCGATGATTTTGAAGATAATACATATAATTTTGCGCACTCCCCGTACATTCCAAACACGGCACAATTATTTCGAGGAATATGATGAGAAAGCATTTTGTACAAGATTTAGTACATACAAACGTAGTGAGTGCTCTGGAATTATTTGATTTAATTTAAAAGAAGTTTGAATAGAAGTACGTTTGCTGGGAGTGCCGAAAGCATTAAATTTGTTAGCCAGATGTTTCCGAACCCATTTTTTTCGGCATTTGTCGTAGCGTGTTTCACAAAAGAATGTTAAACCATTCGATCTTTCGATCATTTTCGACTCACTCATTCAGAAACGTTCGGTTATCTAACCGTTGCGTAGAATTGAATAATGAACTCGAAAAAACCGCGGGTTGTTTAAACATATGTTTAATACTAACAGGACGGTTACGTAATCAATGGTTATGTTGTAGTTGGTGAACTCGGGTCAACGTAAACAAGTTGATTTTTGAAATATACCAATAAAAGAATCGTTGAATGTCGCGGCGTTGAACATAACTATTCAATGAAAGAACAGTTAACGTTACAGGTCGAAAAAAGTTGCACGTTAAGTCGGTGACGAATTTAACTAGTTGATAAACGTAAATCAACGTTAACGGAAATACCGTCAACGATCATCACTACTGGAGAGTAATAAATGACAGAACCGCAGTAAACTACACTACAACAGAAAAAAAATTGTATGTAGTGCTGGTGGGAGTGTACAGTAGTCGTGATCACAGAGTACATTATTATATGGTCGTGATCCTTAGTACGATTAAAAATCATAGAAATCTAGTAAAGTAATATCTCGAACAAAACATATGCTGTTTATCAATTTCCTATGCTACCCCGCTTTAAACCAGGGAAGCCTAGGCCGGATAAACATTGCTTTGGCTTAGCTATATTCCCATCAACCGTCTTTCTGTTGACACTAGTGTACAACTAGATATCAGGCTTATTAATTCCACGAGCCGTGCTCAACAGCACAGGCTAGGGTTTTCATTGAAGTGAAGATGAGGTATGACAAGTGGGCATGGCCACATATACTCAGCCAGTCTGCGCTGCGCTGCATGTTTGGGCACACGAGAAGGCGTTTCGAACGTAACCGGATCGGTTCAGCACCTCTAAAGCGTCTTCGGGGGACGCAGGGCTTTTTTTTTGGGTGGGAAATCATCAAATAAAGAAGTTATCCCGCTCTGGGTGGAGCAGGAGGGCATGTCAGACGTGCCAGGGGCCGCGGTATCTCTTTCGAACAATCCGCACCCCTGGCAGGCATCGGCCCTTGCGGACTCCACCAAGGTTCTAACATCTCATTGAGGCGCGCGTGGAACATAACGCGCCGTCGACCCGGGCTTGGTCCTTAACTCCTTACCAGACAGCGAGCTACCTATTACTCACCGTCTGCAAGCCCGCGCCTACGGTGGCCGGGAATCAGCCTGGATTCCCGACGCCCAGGGCGTCTCTTGCGAAGTCAACGGCCGTGAAGGCGCATGTAATGCCTCTCCCTCACGTGCGCCGCCTCCCTCTTTGTGAACATCACTGCTTCGCTGAAGGAAAAGACGGCTACCCATGCACTCTCGCTCCGTACCATGGTCTAGACCAGGGGCCGGACGCGAGAGATCTCCACGAGGACACGGCGGTGCTCCGCTAGGGGGGGACGCATGGCTTACGGCTAGGTTTAGAGGGGAAGTGCCAAGGTAACCCGCGAAATTTAATTTTCTTACGTTTTTTTTAATTGCAATTTGCAGGTCGGCGTAAGGCTGTATGTTGAACAAAATATGGTTCGCGACCGTGACACGTATGAATTTACAGAATTTTAAGTTTTAAAATCGTCAACACAACCCTCTTTATTTATTCCTATTGAATGTTTTTCACGATGTAGTTCATCCTTCATGAGCTCATCCACCTTGGGAAGCGCCAAGGTAGCCCGCGAAAACCAAATTTTCTTAAGATTTTTGCAATTTGCAAATATGTTAAGTTGTTGATGAATGTGGATTAAAATATGATTAGCGACCATAACAAATATGACTTTACACAATTAAAATAATTACAATCATCAATACAACCCAACTCCATTGAATGACTTTTTTATGAAAGTCTGAACTGGGTTTTCATACGATTTTTACCAATGGACAGTTAGGCCATTCATAGAGACGTGTTATCGATAAATGCTGTTAATCTTTGTAATTAAACCAGTGGTAAAAAACATTCTTTCAGGACTTGTAATCTATACATGATACATCCCATTGTACCTAGGTAATATTAATTAATTACCTACCTGTTTTAGACGAATTGAATGTTGTATTACTGGTCTACAAAGTGTAAATAATATTTTGAGCTAGGCCCACATCAAAGAAAAAAAATAAAACCAACGTATTGTAATTAAAAAAGCATGTTACACTATTTATGACTAACTGAAAATATCTTTCAATATACTCTTTATAACGCGACACTAATGTGTACAGCTATTTTACATTAATCTGACCCAAGTACAATTATAATAATCACTACCTAAGAAATAAGATTATCCAAAGATGGCTTGTGTTAAGTAGCATAGTAGTGGTGGATGATATCAGAGAATCCTACAAGTATCAACAGACAGTCCTCAGGCACTAGCCACACAAGATTTGTTTAACAAACAAAATTGATGGACTCTTATAATTTGTGTCAATGTATTTTACACTTACAAAACATGTCTTGGTTAAAGTTTCAAGTCGCAATATAAATCAAAGAAAAAATATACAAAATGTATGTAATCAAGAGTATAATCCAATAAAATTGATGGGAAACTTCCTTGAAGAGCTCCTTGTAACATCATTACGTTAGTTGGTAATTCTAATAACTTTATACTACATACAACTTTGGGCTTGCTTCCATACTCAGTACATATCAAAGAAGTAAATAGGTATGTACAGCATAGAGTATGCAACAATATGTATAAGATACAGGCAGTGTGGACACATGCTAGCAACATGTGCAATTACACAACATAGGTACAGTAAAATACATAATATTCCATAGAGATGGCAGACAAAATGTTAAAGGCAATTTTTAAATAACATAAAATAACATTGTTTTCCCATATAGTAGTGTGAAAATGATTATTGAACCATGAAAATGTACAAAATGAAGGTTAGCATTAAGAGTTTATAGAAGTCTAGTAGTTTCTCGCAATGTGCATATAACCACTGGCAGCTTTAAGGGGATGGACAATGGACATCCACTGTGACCATGACCAGTAGCATTTCCATTCTGCTGGGTGGAGTGACCCCCTGAGCTCAACGCCACCACTGCATCTGCATGTCAAGTTTGTCCAATGACAAAACATCAACAGTTCCATACAAAGGTTGGTACAACATTTTGTACAATCTATAATTGTTATGATTATGATTTTAGAATTAGACAAGTGCAAGTTTGTGCTCCCCGTAGTCGAGTCTCGCGTGGCGTGGCAAACATTGCAGTAGCGACACTGAAGTGCAACATGGGCATTACTTAGCCACTAGTATGTTGGTATCACTCACCACCGCACAACGTGGATAATTAGATTATGACCTAGACCAAATCGTCACAGCTAATCTTAATATGCAAATATATTTCTATTTCAGTACCCAGTCCAAAATTATGACCAAATTTAATCAACACTAAAATAGAGCACTGTAAAATTATATTTTACATTATTTACTACTCTTGCATAAAGCTTATTGCTTAATTTATCAGATCACTCATTACACAGGTAGCTTGGAGCTATTCTCACAACATTGTACTGATTATTTCTAAGTTTCGACTTATGGACAGAGCACTGTATGCACGCCGCTCAGTACCCATGTCTCGAGGATTCCAAATTTATGCAAAATAGCTGCCTTTACCAGTGCGAGGATCATCCAAGCGGAGCCTCAACGCTATCCATCCCATACAATTTTTTTATATAAGTTAATACAATAAAGTAATGGAATTTTTCAGCAACATTATTTAAACATATCTAAAGGTACTTTCGACGAGTTCCTCACTGTGTCACAGTACGAGTTCAGAGCAAGGGGTCATCAGAAGGGAGCAGCCTGTGCTAGTTGAGCGACGGCGACTGTCCGTCGTCCCACATCACGTCGATGCTCGGCCACTTGGTCTGTAGACACGTGAGCATGGCGTCCGTGCTGGCGGCGCGCATGTTGCACTCCAGCAGCGCGGCGCGCCCCGTGCGGTACATCACGCGCGCGCCGGGATTGCTTCGCAACAGCCCATTATAATGATGTATAGTAAAAGTATCAGGTGCACCACGTTCACATCCTGGGAAAAACTCGTCCATGAATGCACTCAATAGGATAATGCCTAAATTCTCTGAATCCAATTTTCGTCTCATTAACTCCACATATTCAGGTTCGCTGACCAGATCTGCAGCACATAATACATCTTGCAAGGCAGCTGACGGAATAAAGTTGTTCCCCTCTGGATCAAATGAGCGGAAAATCCGCTCTGCTGACTCGCCAACTGTCTCAGGTGCAGCCAGCCGTCGCTCAAGAGAAAACAATACTGTTAGATGTGTGTCGGAGGCTAACACCCACACAGGATGTTTTGGATTTTTGTAGAAAGACCCAACTGTGCAGTATTGCATATGTTCCATTATAGTAAGGAAACCAATATCATTTTGTCTTTCAATGCCCCGCAGTCGCAATCCCCCCACGACTTGCTCATGGTCCCACACATGTGCAACAGCTCTTCCAGTTAACATTAAATTAATAAGTCCCTGTGAGCCATAGCCATATGTTGAATGTATGAGTGGGTCTGACAGTTCTGCAAGCTCCGCCTCCACAATAGCTAGCCCCTTGCTGAGAATAACACTATACAACAAAAGTAGAACACCATACTTGTCCTTCAATATTCGAATGTTCCTTGTGTAGAAAGCTTCTACTTCGGATAAAGTCTGAAATGGATGTACTTCAATCCTTCGATGGAACTGTTCTAAGGTATCAAACACCGAACAGGATTGTTCCTCCACATTGTGGTTATTGCCACTGCTAGTCTCAGCATCTGATTCATTCTTCCGGTAGACAGCTACACTGTACTTAGGAGCTAGACACTGGCTTAATATTGTACACACAGCCCTAACAAGTAAAGAATTGCACTTCTCCGATGTCAAGTCTTGAAAACTGTGTCCAGGTGTCTCCGATAAGAGTATTTTAAGCAGGAAGCCTTGAACGGGCGCAATAGCTGCGCATGGTCCACCTTCTTGTTGCACGAGGGCGCTGGGCTCGTCCGGACTGAACTGAAAGCCCTGCGCCCATCGCCGGAAGACATCCTCCTTCACATGGTCGCCCCACAGCAGGCGGCGTGTGCTCGCCAGCTCGCTGTCCAACGTCACACTTCCGGCACTCATGATATTATCTTTATTGGATATTTATGTATGGTTCGATCCGTTCAACATTTGCAGTTGCTCGAAGTTTACGCCACCTAAAATAATAACAATATACAGAAAAGACACGGGCACATAGATGTTTGTAGGGGTAACTTTAGTAACTAGTTACGATCAAGGAATTTATTAAACACATACGTAAACTAAGTCAAGCAAATCTACCACTACAAAAGAATCATAACCACGTAGTACTTACAGCCAATAAGAAGTACATGACTAACGACATTTACAACTAAATAATTGCTTCAGAAAACCGATTGACCATCTGGATCGCTTCAAATAGCATTATAAATCTTCCATAAATTGATAATAAAAACTTTTCATTTGTAGAAAAGAAAAGAAAAGCTTACGACATGAAGGCTGCCATTTTTTATGAAAAGTAGCAACATTTATTTTGTACTGTCACTTTGTGTCAAGTTGAAAATAAAATAAATTACATGCATTATTGCACAAAAAACGTTTTCCCAAAAAAAAAAAAACTACTGACTTTGAAATTTCGGAAGTCGATGACAAAAAACCAGAACACAAATCCAAAGACACCGACTTCCGAAATAGTAATTTTTTACTTTGTAGAGTTTGTAGCTTAGGTTTGTAGTGTTGTTTCGGAAGTTTGTTTTGAAAAGTGTCACTGTCAAAGTGGCGCTAGCGTAGTTTGTTCTCAAAACATTGCAATACTAGATCTTAATCAGAAAATAATTTTAAGCAGTTACAATGACGCGCTGTATTGTTTCTAAATGCTCTGAAGTCGGAACACACCAAATACCGAAAGAAAAAAATACGAAGGCTTTGGTTAAAAGACATCCGCCGTGAAAAATTGATTCCTACGAAAAGTACGAGGTTAAGGGATAAAGACTGCAGAGAGTGATTATGAAATAACAAGTAAATACACATGTAAGTTAATAAATAAAGTTCTGAATATTATAATTTCAATTATTCCTACACTCCCTAATATTTTGCACTTGCCTATGTAATTTGCAATATTTTAAATCACATGTTCTAGGAGTTAAACACCAACATAAATTCTCGAAGAAAGGAGCTATACCATCTGTTTTTCCGTGGAATGTGCCACCAATTTCCGAGAACGCGATGGCTAGAGAAGAAAGATTGGTAATCCGCAACCTCAAGAAAAGACAGCTTTTTGACATGCCGTCAAGTACACAACATTGTGAGGATAATATATTGCCACTAGGAGATAGTGGTGTATCTCAAGACTGCAATGTATCTCAAGAGCTTCTAATTGAACATAGTTCTTCTCCAATACCTACATCTATTATGCCAAACCACAACACTTGTGGAACACAAACACCTAATATATTAAGATTGTTCTCTACAGAGCTATTACTTGCTGATGATGAAACAGTGCATTTTTATACTGGGTTAGACACATTGGCAAAATTTAATTTAATTTTCAGTAATCTTCTGCCTATGGCATATGATATTAAGTACCGTTGGAGTAGAGTTGTTTCTTTGACAGTGGAGGATCAGTTTCTAATGCTATTAATTAAGCTCAGAAGAAATAAAATAGATTTTGAATTAGGTAAAATGTTTGGTGTAAGCAAAGCTGAAGTGTCAAACATTATTATGACGTGGATAAATTTTGTTGGCAATATCTGGAGCTTAATAGACATTTGGCCTAACCACAATCTGGTAAATTTTTATATGCCTGATAGTTTTAATATTATCCCTCAACAAGGCTAATACTGGATGGAACTGAAATAGAAATACAAAAGCCCAGGCAGCCCAGTGACCAGAGCCACATTTAGTACGTACAAACATAAGAATACCCAAAAAAATTTAGTTGGTGCCTCGCCAGGTGGTCTCATAACATATTGTTCAGGTGCCGGTTCAGTGAGTGACAGACAGATTGTAGAACGCAGTAAGTTATTTGATATTTGTGATTCTGGGGATAGCATTATGGCAGACAGGGGCTTTAATGTGCAAGATTTGTTTGCATGTAAAGGAATTGGGATAAATATTCCTACCTTTTTAAAAGGAAAGTCTCAAATTCCTGGTGTGCAATTAAAATTACACCAACGGTTTGCTAGTCAAAGAGTCCACATATAAAGACTTATAGGTATAACAAAAACTTATTTAATATTAAAACATGAACTTATGTTCCCTTGACATCAAATTTTTTTTTCATATGTATTTTTTTGTGTAATTTTAGAGAAGGTATACTAAATAAAAATAACTAAGATAATATCATTTATTAGGCATACAAATCATTTATGTACTTACTGTTATGTATATTGTAAATGAAACTGACATAAATACCAAGGCTGTGTTTTATTTTGTTCTGAAGTTCTCCTTACAGTTAAAATAGATGTATTTTTCAATTAAAGCTGCTTTAAAGATAGGAAAAAAGGAATCTACTTTTATTATCATAGAATTGATAAAAAAAATATCTTTTTCAATATAAATTACTTTCAGATCCCTGTAGGTGTATATAATAAGGTTGCAGTACGTTTTGCCTGAACAGTACAACTGTCCTTAAATTGTGTCCGTTACCCAGGCCAGATGTTGTCGAAAATGGTCATTTGAATCTTATAGATAATTAGTTTTGCGGCTTCTGTAATTGTTGCGCACATTTTTAAATTTGTTGCGCTTATAGTTTTTTAATTATTTCACAAAAACATTTCCTGCTGGGGTAACGTTACCCCAGCCAGACCTTTTTCTTTCTAATGGGAATATTTCAATAATTACTAGCTATAAAATTAGTTGTCTAGATGAAGTAAATGTTGTGCCTTATTTTGTATTTGTTCTTTCATCGGTTGCGAAGTTATTCGAGATTTTGCTGGGGTAACGTTTTTGGTTTTGCTAGATCTTTGAAATGGTTAAGCGGATTCTTATCATATTTTGTACATGGCTTCTTGGGAATTAGTTTAAATTTGTTCTGCAATAAAAAAACCAAAATAATACATAGCTTAAAGGATATTTCATTAAATAGAAAAACACTTCAATTGGTCCCAGCACTCTCAATAAGAGCTCTAAAGACTTACTTTAAACGTTATTTTAAAGCTTGTAACTGCCTTCAAATGTACGTGAAGTTTCATTAGTATCCTGTAAGTATTTAACAAGTTATGATGATATTGAGTTCTTCACGAGCACGGTCTTGATGCGCGCGGTGTTATTTGGCCACTGGATTGGATATATGAACTGAATGTTATGTCAATTATTAGTTTTTTAGTTCAGTTGTATATCAATAAAATTTCAGCTCAGTACATTGGATAATTAATGAGATAATACGATTAAAGTCATCAGGAAGTGAATGACCGTGGTAACCCGACCAAGTTTAGGTGGTTACGAAAAAGCGAAAACGCAGAACATTATACTATCTTTTGAAATGTTTAGTATAATACACCTTACAATTTCGGTACAGACGCGTACACTGTTAAATACATTAATAATATAATAATATCTGTACTATGAAAACATTATTATTATCTTCCAGTTGCACAAACTTATCAAAAATCACTGATATAACATGTCGTTCGGTGGGACGCGGAAGGGGTGGGGTGAAGGAGCGCATTGTTTGCATATCGCACTAAACATGCTCCGTAATCACATAATTCATCTTGTAGAGTGCGCATGCGTTTCGGCAGTTCCGTTTCCTGTTTTTGCAAATATTTATAGAGTGCGTGAGAGCTAATGTAAAATAATAAGTGTGGCGAATTACTGCTAATGTGGAGTGCTTCTATTGATGATCATAGTTATGGTGCAGGCTGCTTGATGAATTCACGAACAAGGTAAGCTTGTATAATGTAACTACAGAAATAGTAGCAAAATTATTATTAATATGTACATGTTGTTAGGTACTTATCTAAAACTGTATTTTTTTAAGGCTTAAAAACTGTAACTGTGTACTGTGTATACTGAAATCTATAATTTAATTAAAAAATAATAGAAAATTTCGAAAAAGCAAAATTACTATCTGTAATTTTAATCTGTGATTGTTTTTAAGTATAAGTTTAATAATACTTTAAAAGTTCAATTGAAATGATTATATTACCTGTCAATAAAAATTATTTAATAATCACGTAGTTTTTTTTAAACTTGTGTACATGTCTGTACTAAATTTGTAACACGATCCTACATATTTTAGAAGGTGCCATAATGTTTTGCGTTTTCGCTTTTTCGTAACCACCTAAACTTGGTCGGGTTACCACGGTCATTCACTTCCTAATGACTTTAATCGTATTATCTCATTAATTATCTAATGTACTGAGCTGAAATTTTACTGATATACAACTGAACTAAAAAACTAATAATTGACATAACATTCAGTTCATATATCCAATCCAGTGGCCAAATAACACCGCGCGCATCAAGACCGTGCTCGTGAAGAACTCAATATCATCATAACTTGTTAAATACTTACAGGATACTAATGAATCTTCACGTACATTTGAAGGCAGTTACAACCTTTAAAATAACGTTTAAAGTAAGTCTTTAGAGCTCTTATTGAGAGTGCTGGGACCAATTGAAGTGTTATTCTATTTAATGAAATAACCTTTAAGCTATGTATTATTTTGGTTTTTTTATTGCAGAACAAATTTAAACTAATTCCTAAGAAGCCATGTACAAAATATGATAAGAATCCGCTTAACCATTTCAAAGATCTAGCAAAACCAAAAACGTTACCCCAGCAAAATCTCGAATAACTTCGCAACCGATGAAAGAACAAATACAAAATAAGGCACAACATTTACTTCATCTAGACAACTAATTTTATAGCTAGTAATTATTTAAATATTCCCATTAGAAAGAAAAAGGTCTGGCTGGGGTAACGTTACCCCAGCAGGAAATGTTTTTGTGAAATAATTAAAAAACTATAAGCGCAACAAATTTAAAAATGTGCGCAACAATTACAGAAGCCGCAAAACTAATTATCTATAAGATTCAAATGACCATTTTCGACAACATCTGGCCTGGGTAACGCACACCCTTGAATTTGGAAATAATATGGGCTAGTTTTTTTTACTGTCAAAGTGCCATTATCTTTGTCCAACTATGGAACTAGTGGTATTTATTTCATGGTATTGGTTTGCATAGGGACACTTTATTTCTATAATTGTTTCATGTCCCAGTAACCCATCAGGAGAAGCAGCAAGATATGGTCTTTCTAAACTAATAAAAATACCACTTGGTTCTACTGTGAGACCAAATTCAGCTGCATATTTGATTAGAGCAATTGGTTCATTCATTATACCATGGCTTGTTGCTCTTGTCATAAATGGTTTTCTATTTAACATTTCTTTTGCATATTTACACATTGTGCTTGATTTAAGATGACAAATGGCATGAAAGTTACTTGCAGTAAGTCTTACTTGGCGGTATGTATGCCATCCGGGACACTCATTTTGGCCAATTGTAATATTTTGTATGTAGTTTATTTCTGCTTAAGTGATTGCAGACAATTTTAAATCATTTAAAAGTTTCTGCTCTGAATTTACTTTAGTATAATGGTGATCATGTACTAATGCATATAGATTCGCTGGTTCATAAAGTTGTTTCAATGGCATCTGGGAATTTGGAAAATTTATTATTATATTTCTTATCCTATTATTATAATTTTCTTTGTCCATATGCTTTGATGGGTATGGCTCAAAAATTAGATTGTGTTTATTTTTCTTGCGATACATTTTTTCTGCTTTCACAGGAGTACCTGTATATAGTTTTCTTGGAACATGGAACTGCTGTAGTCTTTGAGTGCATACTTCTTGAAGCAAAAGGAGTTTTTGATGAAACATGCTCTCAATGCCAAGTAAAAGGATTGCAACATGTTTGCATACTGCATTTATTCCACTTCCAGCTGGGCATTCACAAACTGATGCTTCAGGATTTCCATTTTTATTTAATTTTAAATTAACTTCGTACTGGAGACTCTTCATTGTTTTCCTGCAATAACCTTTTATATAGGTACTATCACCAACAACGGAAGATCTTGCCATCAGTAAGTGACGTGTCTCATATAGCTGTGTAGCTGTTGTAATTTTTTTCTCAGTGCTAGGAAACAAAGAATTATGTGATTAAATAAAAGTATGGAAAGATAATTATTTAGTGACACTTAACTTTACTTACTAGCATAAATAATGCCTTAACATTGTCTTGTTCAGAGGTGGCAAAATTGTATTGCTGTTTATATCACGATAAGATTCTTTTGATGGTAGCTCCATTCTGGGTTCATCGTCATCTCCGCGTTCAGATAGACCAAAATTAAAATTTTGATCATATAGCTCTAACCTGAAAATACCACGAAATCTTTATATTTTCGAAGTCAAAAAGTTTAAAAATGATATTATGCACAGCGCCCGTCGTTATACAAGGATTATGAACTAGGATTAAGGTTTGTTTGATGAATTAAAAACCAAAACTATACCTTTAGATACCTTTCAATGAGGTCCGCTTTTTTTCCTCGTGAGGCAGCACCGCGTTTTTTTAATTCGTCTTTCAGTTCCTTGACTCCCCAGTTAGAATACATAATGTATAAATCTGTGCTCCACTTATTTAAATCGTCTTTCAGCTGCCTTTAATTCAAAAAAGTAAAGAATTTACACGCTTCACTGCAATCAACAAAACATACGAAAATGTCAACAACTATGACATTGACGAAGGAAAAGGAACAAACTAAAACTATGCTAGCGCCATCTGCTTTCAGCTTTCTCCGGCCAACCCCAACCGCGCGAACTCGCAAAGTAGGAAACGTACGCGCACACGCTCAAGCAAAATCAAGTTTTAACCAGTGCACTTTAAGTTTCATTTTGTTATGGCGCGTTTCATTCAGAGGAGTATGAAATGGAGTGAAATACTTTTTAGACATACCAGTTTAGGTGCGTTCAATTTGGATGCGTTCGTAAACTTGCAATACAAAATCTAGTATTACAAATCTCGTTGTTCTCAAAAGTTAAGAAAATTGCCTTAAATATAAAAATTACTTACATGTTACGCGAGGGGGTCAAAAGTTACGAAAAACGTAAGAAATGTAACCTTCTGGCAACACTGTCATTGAGCTGCTTTTCCGTAAGCTTTCTTTGAGCAACGCTGCCTGCACAGACTCTGTTGTAATTTTCATGTTTGAATGCTCCAATGTCATCACCAGAGGATTGTATGCAACAGTTAAACCGGCCAACATAATGATCCCTACAAATTCATCATCCAGATCTGACTATATGCTAAGTAATGACTGGCTGGTTGACAGGATGTCATTGAGATATTCCTCCATTGACGAAAACGTTGTTAATTTGGCGCTGAATAATTTCCGCAACAAATATAGCCGTCGCAGTAACCCGCCGTCAGCATAAGATTTTTGCAACGCTTGCCAAGTATCTCTCGCTGTCTTGAGATGCATGATCATAGGATAAATATTTTCCTTGCACATGAGGCAGATCTTACTCCGAGCTTTGGCATCGTTTTTTTTAGCCTCCGCAGAGTCTGCCACATAATCATCGTTCACACACTCCCAAAGATCGAGGTCGGTCAGTCATTTTTTTCACATTTCCATGGCAAAAGCCCATGTACCATAATTAGCTTGGCCTGCCAATCTCTCAATACTCTTTACAACAGCTTGTTCCATAATTATTCGAAATTGAGATCAGATACTTTTATTTTGCTCACTTTGCTTTTGTGTTACAATGATGTTCTATTTTCATTGAAAGCAAGCTCAGCCAACAGGTTACACCAGATCACATCTGGGCCCATAACCTGTTGGCTGAGCTTGCTTTCAATGAAAATAGAACATCATTGTAACACAGTGGTTTAATCAAGTAATTTACATTTTATGAATATAAAATTAAAACGATTGCATATTCACGTTCTACCACCAATCGTGGATGGTAGGTTTAGAGTTTTAGAGCTTTATTAGTCCTCGAGTTAAAAATCTGGCAACACTGCATCAAGCCCTGCCGCCCGCCTCCTCCTCCACTCCACGGCTTCCTTCCCCCCCCCCCACTTGTGTAACTCTGCTGCTGCCTGCTGTCTTGTCAGTCAGTCAATGAGTAATGTTTTGGAGTGGTGTTTGGTTTTAGTATAGTTTTTTTTTTCGCGACTTAGCCTTCAAGTTTTATTTTATGATTTCGTGTAATGAAATTATTGCTACGTTATTTTATGAAAGTGCATTATGAATGAGTTGATTAAAGTTGTTAATTTAATGTAGGTGCATAGTTTTGTGTTTTTGTTATTTCAACATAATGAAGGTGGATGTTGTTTGGAGGCGACGCGGCGCTGCACAACTAGCAGGTTGGTTCGAACACCTTTACTTTGATTGTAATACCGACAGAAGTAGAATTTTCAATGTAAATTAGTTGGAAACCTCTGAATTAACTTAATCAAGGTGAAACTTGAAACTATTACTATAATTTGGCCGTCCGTGCCGTGTCTGCTCCATAATTAATTTAAATCATTATTTGACAGGTAGGTTCTAGGCTCATTCTGAAATTATAATGCGCGTGCGACAAAAAAAAGTGAGTGAGAACCGTAGACAGATAAGAACCTATTTAGCTAAGTAACATTACAATTCGACATGTAATAACTTCGTCTTTCCTCAACCAATGAGCATATGATTTGCGTTATTAAATTAGTCTCTTGATTATCGTAATGCTCAAGTTATTAAGTAGGTTTAAGTAGAAAGTGAGAGCCAATCTGAAAGTAATGAAAATAATGATGATAAAGCATTCAAATGACAATAAACCTCATGTTAACTTGAGTGATGCTGAGTTATCATTTAAAGTAGAAAGTCTTTCAGTACTAGATTCAACCTTCAAGCTAACACTGGACAGGGAAGGCACTAATTGACTTTCAATTCTATATTAATTGCTTGCTTTTTAAACGTTTCCTTTAGTTCCCCATAGTTGTTGACACTGGAGCTATGGCAAGCTTGCTATTATTTAAAGATATGTTTTCATACTATTTGGTTGGGGGCGGGATATACATCAATGTGTTTATTTTCATAGAAGTATGCAGCATATAAAAGCACAAATGAAACAAAATAAAAAAATTAAAAATCTATGTTTTAAATGAAGTACTAACACACACACAAAATAAAAGTCTGTTATCTAAAATATTTGCTAAAAGTATGTATTGTTTCTGTCAATGAATGGAAACTCCATCGCTATCTACCTACCATTATGTATGACCTAGTCATACCTGCCAGGTATTTGAATAAAAACTGGCAGCCTTGACCGTAAAACTAAATAGCTGCATATTTTATAGGAAACCCTGCTTGTAATGGAACTTTAATGATTGCATGGTAATTCTGGAACAAAAGCAGTAATGTAAAATATACATAGACAAAACAAGGCAAGTAGCAACTAAAATAGTCAACTTATTCACTCTGATCTACTTATAAGAAATATAAATAAGAATTTGAAAGTGTAATGAGCTCTCTTCAGGAAAAATTTATATAGGTAGGAGCATTTAGAGATTATGCACCTGACCTGACGTGAATAAAACTTAATGTAACATCACGCCTGTATTCCCTAGAGGTTTAAGTAGAGGCATAGAAAAAGTAATGCCACAATTTGCAAATTATGTTTATCAAACTTTACATTCTTTCCATGAAAATACCACATACAGAAACTGTTCTCTCTCTCTAACTACTGCCATCTCAATCATTTAATGTTGTCTTACAGAAAACTAATTTAATCTGCTACTTAGTTACATTATACTATTGAGTCTAATATTGTAATTATTCATAATAACTGTGTTATGTAAACTAGCAGCACAATGGGTATTGTGTGTATTTAGTAACATTTAAAACTATCTTAGAAGCTATAAAACTTTTTATATGAAAGTGTTAAAAGCGCCAGAGATTAAGCATATTTTTACGTTGCGCCTTTTCGTAACCCATTAATATGAACTACTGCACAACAACCAAAGCTAAAGCTCATCGAACGCTCCGCGAGATCTCGGCGCACGGAACCTTAATGATGAGCGGCCAGTGTGCAAAGCTCCTTATTCAGCATTCGTTACTCTAAAAATAAAGGTACGCCAGAACTTATTTTCGAAGAACTTCCTCGTCTTAAGGAAAACGATCTTATATCGAAGGTGCATCTGCCGTGTACTTACGTTTATTTAACATATTTTTATCTTAACAGGTAATCATGAGTCACGTAGTCATTAATGTACAAAGTAAAACAGTTACTTATGAGAAACGCGCGAGATTTGGTGGCCTCTCACTCAACGAAAGCAGCTCACACGGCCATTGTTTGTGTCGCGTGCTGTATGCCGGGAGCCCGTGTGCCGATGTGCCGGTGGGCCGCGGCGATGCAATGGGTTGATGCTTCACTTGCAAGTGGAAAGTGCGCACACAATACTTTCGTATTGTAGATATCCGCCATGTTGAATCCGAGGTTTTAGTGAAATGAGGTGAGGCTTCTCGCTAAATGCACAGCCCGTTGAGGTAAGTTGTAGTCGTGCCGTGCTCGTCTCTTGGTTGATTAAAGTGCGGATGCGCAATCTAGAAGCAATCGTGCTTAGGAAGGCTCGGGTCTAGGATCTTATGTCAAAGAAAAGACGGACAAAGTTCCTATTTGGTAATAGCAGTTTTAGTAAGAACCCTGAGGAGTCCTGCTTACTTTGAATACTAGCAGTGTTTTTTATAGCGGGAAGTATTTCATTCTCGTCCTCACGACCTCATTGCTCTAACAATTTAAAATACTAGACATACTATGCACTTGTATCTAATTAAGTCGGTACATATAATTAATATATAAATGTAAGACTTGACCAGAATCCGTGAAGTTACGAAAAGTCCATTTCAGTTATATTGCCCGTCATAGCGTTGCAAATGTGCTTGCAGTACTGAACGGTACCGTTACTGAAGAAAGGCGAACCTTGTGCGAGTCTAACGTCAGTCAGAATACATAACGGGTACCCTGGGGTAATCCACTATGTTATCATTTGCTTAGGAGGCTGACTGGTTTCCGGTTCATATCGGTTATTGCCGTGCAGGTCAGATATGGGAGAAAAAAAAGAGGCACAATCTATGCGTCTCTATGTCGTTGCTGCTGTTACTTTTTCGGGCAATGGACGTAGTAGGCGTAACAAACGTTGTAAACAGTTACAAAAATAACTATTTAGATCTATAAAAGGATCGACGCAGAGACATTGTCCCCACCCCCACTGCCAGTTATATGCATGATTAGAGCAACGATTTTAGCGAGCGCACCAACAGTAAACAGATTCACGTAATGTAGCAGTGTATCTTGTCCTCAGCGTTGACTTCCTTGTCCTTCATCGTATTCACGAAGTTTCCATTGTTTAGCCACCGTAATTACTATTATGTGTTCACTCGTTATAGTCGCTATGTCAACCAAATGAATGGGCCTTCATAGGAGACAATGCGAGGCTAGCGTTAAAACATACGGGTGGTCTACCTGTTTTGATTCAAAATGGGCAGTTTTTAAATATCAATGAGTACGAGTATGTAGTTGTGTCCGGCTTAAGAACATTAGCATGCAGGCCTATTCGGATATTAGCCATATCGCTGTAGCGCTTGGTAGCGATACCGCATCACTTTGGACCAGTAACGCTACCGAGCGCGACAGCGATGTCGCTTGTCTCTGAACTCTGAATAGGCTTTGATGCTCTAACAAACAAATGGCTACATTCTCCCAAAATAAATTGAAAAATCTGGCTTATACCAGAGAGCTACATAAACTAAGTATTATACAGCGGAGTTAATCGCATTACGAGCTTCTATGTAGAAGTGGACATTATCGCTCATTAGTAGGTCACACTCGTACAGGTCAGGGGAATGCACCAGCTGGCTACTTAACACTATCGATCTGTGCAAGCGGCAACGTTTGAGCGACTGCGGTCCTACCTACATAGATTTTGAATTGTATATGAATAAGTTGTAGGGACAAAGCGGGAGCGTGAGCTTTATTTTTTGTGACAAACGACTCGCTAACACAGTCATGATAACAGTTAAGTCCCATATTTAGCCATTTTTTTTTAAATTACGTCCTCAGGTCACTCGTCATTGAAATAGTTCATTCGCGTTAAATTTTTGCTGAGAGCAGTTTTGTTACCTGTCGGATGCACCGCAATGACCTAGTTATTGTGTAATGCTGACGGCTGTCAGCGAACATTATTGTCAAGGCGAAGTTACTACTTCTACAATGGGTTCGAAAAAGCCACCACTGAAAACTATTAAGGTAGACTTAAAAACAGAAACTGAACATCTGTTCACAAGTACCTTTGTGATAGGGTCGTGAGGGCGCATATACTGCCTCTCCCTTACGTGCGCCGCCTCCCTCTTCGCGAGTATTACTGCTTCGCAGAAGGAGGCGACGCCTACCCATGCACTCTCGCTCCGTACCATGGCCTGGACCAGGCCCGGACGCGAGAGATCGCCGCCGTCGATCGACTCCACGAGGACACGGCGGTGCTCCGCCCAAGCCGGGCAGACCTCCACCTTATGCTCCGCCGTGTCCTGGGGCGATCTTCGCAGTGAAAACACCCGGGCGTTTCTTATCGCCTTATACGAAACAGGAACCTCCCGAAACACCCGTGTCCGGTAATGACCTGCGTCAGACGGAAGGTGAGAACGCCGTGGCGCCTCTCAAGCCACTCCTCAAAGACGGGACTTACCGCCGCAATCTTGCCGTGCCCAGCACTGGGTTGCGACAATCGTACTCCATATCGCCATGAGATCCCGCCGGAGCTCTGTCCGGTGTGTGTTATGGTTCATCAGTTATTTAAGATTTTGCTGCGGTAACGTTTTGGGATTTCCCAGATCTCTAAAATGGCTCAACGCAGAAGTCCGAAAAAAATACCCATAAGAGACCTTAATTTGTTTAAACGTTCGTTTTTGATTTGGTTGACTTAAACCAACGTTTGGTTGACTTAAACCAAATGGTTTCAAAAATCAGAAAAAACTGATTTGCAAGTAAACCAAAACACTTATAACCAAATAAACAGCTGTAAAAATACCTGTGGTAGACGGTTATAACGTCAGGAATTTTAGATTTTGCAACTTTAGACGATATGAACGTAAAAACAAATATGATTAATTTTACACTGATCGTACTTCAGCGATCGAATACTCAGTTCCCATAACATTAAGAAACATGCTAAACAAATTAAAATGGATCATGAACATTCGTTCCTGTTAATTGACGCAAAGTTACTCTGGAAAGCCCGCTTCAAGAAGAAAAAAGATGAGCTCGACCTCCGATTCAAAAGAAGGTATTGGCTGCTTGAAAGAAACTCCATGCTGTCCGTGCAAAACAAATTATTGCCATACAGACAAGTGCTGATGCCAGTTTGGACTTACGGTATTCAGCTGTGGGGGCTGCACCAAACAGACCAATATATTAATTATACAACGATTCCAGAACAAAGTGCTAAGGGAAATTGTAAACGAACCTTGGTACATACGAAATGATGACCTACATCGGGACCTACAAGTTGAGTTCATCGAAACAGTGATCCAGAAATTTGCAGAAGTTCACGAAAGGAAACTTCATCAGCATGTGAACGTCGAGGCAATCCAGCTTCTCGACCACACAAAAATAATAAAATTAGAAGACCAAAAAAATTATTTACAAAATCAAAAACATCTCTAATACACTTTATTCCTCTAAATTTATGTATTTTGAAATTAATAAATGATGTTAGCTTTCATGGGTTATTTTATTAAGCACGGTTACTATTATATGATACATTCCGAAGGTCTGATGATGACCATGTAAGTACCTATCGGATCTCACTAATCACAATCATAAATATCATCATCAGATCGCAGATTTACACCTTATAGGTGAATAAGATCAGATTAAATTTGCTGGCAAAACTTCACATACGTGATAGCCACCTAATTAAATTTGACCATGTATTTTCCATTATTTAGGAATAAAGTTGGATGTCTGATATACCTAAATGAGATAAGAAAATAAGTTTCGATATTTTTAATGTTTCTTTTACAAAATCTAAAACTCTTAAAGTCCCGTCAAAAGTCAGTGAAATCCAAGTACCGTGAATAGGTCGGTTGGTAATTTATTGGGATCGGTGTTGGTGTTGATGGTGCATGTAAGCTTTCTTGAAGTACGCACATATATTCGTCTTCTGGTTTTGTAGATTATGCACCTTTATCCGGTCTCCTTGTTCTTTATTGCTTGTAATATGTATGGCGGATTTCTAATTTCCATATTTCGACTATGCCGCGGATGCAATAGTTTCGGCAAAATACAATTTAACTTAATTAAGATAAGGTACTGTTTTTGCTATTACAGTCTGGTAATAAGCCACACACCATAAAAAAGTATTTTAACAAGGTATTTTTTCTTAAAACCAAGTCTGACATTTTCAGTCGCCTTAGTCTCCATGAGCTCTTTCAAATGAGTTCACACACGACGGTTCTACGTAATGCCGTCAATGAGATCCTATACCCACCTTCGGAGTCCACCACCACCCTCCATCAAACGAAATCAAAATCAAAAGTCATTTATTCAAATTAGGCTGAGAATCAGCACTTTTCAAATGTCAAAATTACATAAGACAGTCCCCGAAAACGCCCGCCCTTCACCACTTTCCAGTGCTTTAGCTGGGAAGAAGAAGTGGCGCAACAAACTCCCCAGCAGCACAGCTGTCTGTTTAGTTATATAGACTTGATTCTATACATAGGTAGGCAAAGTAATCAACATTACGAGACAGATCTTAAATAATTTGTCATATGTCAGTTAGCTATGCCAATATACCAACAAATAAAATGAAAAGCAAACTCTACCAACATAAGCCTCCTGGTATAAATGGCGTGATAGCTTACATATGCAATGCTGGATTATGTTCACAAATGATAACCTAGGACCGTCGACATAAAATAAATAAACAGGTAGGTAGTTATTAGCAACAATAACAAAAACATGGTCAAATTCTCAAGATAGTTAAAAACGATAAAAATACTAAACATCATAGAAATAATAATGTATCTACTAAGCTTTTCAAAACTATTGGTAAGTACCTACCTTAGGTACTTACCAATAGTTTTGAAGAGCTTGACCACGCTTCACTTTATATTTATTCTTAGATTTAGGCATATTCAAGCTTATTCTATGAGGAGTTCAAAGCACAAAACGAAACTACAAACTACTTTATATATTCATAAATTTAATTTCTGTTTTTATTTTACGAAATGATTTATATTTGGACTAATTACAAAATGATTTCATTCAGAAAACATTCAAAACTTGAAGTTTAGGATTTAATTTGGAAAAATAACGCACGTATAGTCCACCCGTTGCAAGAGTCATCGATCGAGACACTGGCGTATCGCGTCCCGAGTATGCGTCGCAGGCCTTGCTTCATGCGAAGTTTCGGGTTTTTAACCGATTTCATTATTTATTATTATAAAATTTTAAATGGAATGAAAAAAAAAACAATGTTAATTGTGTCATTACGTATTTTTTAGTACACTTTATACAAAATTCACAATTTAAGTTCAAAAAGGGCCTATTTGCCACGATTTTTTCTAAAATTTGGGAACGTTAATTAAAATTTTAAACAAAACAATGCATTTATAATGATTAATGACCGTATAATATATATTTTTTATATAGAAAACGCGAAAATTATTATGTAATAATCTACAAATTTCTTTAAACATACGGTATTTTTGTGATTTGAGCCATGTAATCCCCTTAATAGTTTAGGTTATAATTAAATTACTTATTAGTCTTTTATAGGGCTAGATTGTAATGAGATTAGGGTCCGTCCTATTGATGAAACCTAGGACAAGATAAAAAAAACAGCTATAGAGGCATCGGTTAAAAAGCACTTTCCTTCTACTAAATAAATGGACGACCACCTACTGACTACGCCGTCTGACCCGCCTAACATTACCACCGCAAATACACTCGGAACTACGGTTAATATAATTGCCAAATCCAGAACAATGGGCGAAACGGTCCTCAAGTGGAATAAAAATATAATGGACGTTTTCGTTTAGTCGTCGTCGTGGTAGTTGTAGTGTGAGTAAAGTAGAGACAGCACATAAATAAAGGCAAAGATCAGTACTTCAGTAGGTTTACTCCGGAGAATAATTATAATCCAGCCCGCGCATAAACGATTACGATAGCAGAGAAATGAAAGAACAGTTTGACATTCCTCCCCAAAATAGTCGAAACAGATAGTAAGAATAGTAAGAATAGTAAGAATAATTTATTGTTTTAAAAGTTACATTCAAATGCGTTGCTTCCTGGAACTCACACTAGGATTCCCTGTGTCGTGAGATCCAGGCTCCTTCGTTCCGTTTACATTTATTGCTATATATGTAATAAATACTACGTTACAATAAATTTCTTAATTTCTACTAATTTACTGGTAATCTACTAGAAAGGAATATACAATAAAACTTAAAATAATAAAAGAATAAAAAAGAGAATAAACCTAGTATGTTACATGTTGTTAATGTATGTTGTGTGTGATTTTATGGAGTGTGTGTATGTGTGATGATGTGTGATTGTGTGGGTGTATGTACAGATCCTTGTAATGCAGCGTTAAAAAGTTATAACACCCCTCTTTTTGCGTCGGGGCTTAAAAACAGGAAAAATCTATTTCCAAAGCGCCAAGAAAAAGAAAATATAAGACCCAATAAACATTTCCTACTTTTGCGGTTAAAAAGAAGCCCGCAAAACTCAGGTCTTCTGAGTTTTATTTTGAGGTGTATCGAGAAAGGTGCGGCGGCGTGGGCGCAGGTGCCGGTTGCCGGTGCGTGACGCCCCGAGCCCCCGAGCTGCGGCACCGACCCGACACCATGCGACAGCGACCGTCTCAAACAAGTAGTAAATCGATATTTGCGAACTACGCAGCGAACATCAGCCGAAGGAAATGTTTTGAACGACAGCTGTTATTTCCCACGCCATAGCTGTTGTCTAGAAAATGTACAAACAGTAGGTTTATGTGAGTACCACTAATGATGTTTAGCATTCCTCATTGCTTTACTGATTGTTGATGAATGATGGCTAGTCACACTTTATTATTTTTTGTTGAGTTCTATTATTTACAAATATCGTCAATTCGTGTATAAAACTGCCATTGTTAAGATAGCGGTTGAAGGTTTACGAATTCGCCTACATGTGAATTTGAACAACCGCATTCGAAACCGCTTTTGCTTCAATGTTTCCTGGTACGTTTGTGGTTATTGAGTAGCTGCATAAACAATTACATAATTATTACGTACGCGTTACGCGAACCCTGGCAGATACCGAGGTCCTGTTATGATTGAACCCGATACGGTGTCTCCATCGATCGTTGAACCGCCGTGTCGCGCTGCACGCTCAATATTTTATTCATACGCGGTCTAGACTGTAGCTACACGCAAATCGAAACCAACCTCACTAGAACGTTTCCATCGCTAATTCCCATTTATGTCAATTTCTCCAACAAGCCGGCAGATTTACATGTTACATGATTCGTCGTGCAGATCCACATCCATAGGACCACCACACATAGAAGGTTATCTTTTATCCCGAGAAGAATAACTCTTCGCGTAGGTAGCTGTAAAATATATTTTTCATAATGGCTCTAGTCCGGTCCGGAGTAAATAAAGACTGCAGGCGGTGTTTAAACATTTCTGTCGACTGCAACAGTGTAGCAGTTAATTCAGTCAGTAATGATCGCTATCACCAGGCTAGGTAACCCATTGCAGTCAGCTCTTGCGGCGCTGGCGTGGGAACTTAAGTATTGCTCCTAGCGGATGCTCTAGTTTCCATTGTTAGAAATCTAATTGCTTATGCGGAGACAAAAATTATAGCATGTAATCGAGCATAACCCAGAGTGTGCAAATCAGAATTGACCGTTTCATTATAACTAGTGGTCGTCTGTGGTCGGAATTCGACCATAATTCATTTAAATCTTATATAACAATCATTTATAAAGCTTTCGAGCTGCTCTGGTTGCACTCCTTCTCCATATAAACTTTAACGGTGCTTCATACAGTCATGAGGAAATGAGGAGTATGACTGTCCGTCCGCGTAATTTTCATAAAAGGGGGTACAAAGTAACAATCACTTAATTTAAAAATTAAGTCAAAAAAGTAAACTGGTAGCGTTGCACAGAATACATACACAGATTCTAACAAACCAGTCAATGTATTTTGAGATCTTGAACATAGAGTCGGTAATGGCAGACACGTTGCAAATCAACTACATAGTTACAATATCTATGAATGAATCACGTCGGGTGTGCACTAACTAGAAACGCTAGCAGCCTCACAAAGGAGGCTTAAGGTCGAGCGTCGGCGCTTGGTTCTCGAGGTGAAGAGCTTCGCCATTCATTCAATACACAGCTACGACGGATATTCGTATGCTCAGAGTACATACGTTTGTTATTGAAAGAAAGCCAACTTTGCGGTTTATTATTTACCACTAGAATTTAAAGTGATATCGATATTATCCAACATTTTGTAATTTTGCAAAATCAAATCTTCTGTAAGGCTGTCTGTCCACCGCCACGTCAACGGGACGTCAACGAGAAGATAACGGCGCCTTAGTAGCCATACACAGACATTGTTTATGGCCGAGTGTCCATCGCACGGCCGTCAACGGGACGTCATGTTCGGTTTGAAGAATTTCTTTTCTCGTGGACGTCCCGTTGGCGGTGGCGGTGAACAGTGTTTCTCTGCAAGCCACGGCGTTATTTGGGGAATTAAATTAGCAGATATTTAATGCTAAACCTTATTAAATAATTAAGTACAGTTAATTAACAGAGTACTGTTCAGTAGTCGAGTATTGAATTGGAACCTCATCACAGACATCACAATGCTATAACGGACGGCTGAATGTAAATTGTGAATGTAAGACGCTGACTGATGATATTTCAGACGGATGATAGCACCCTATAAAAAGCGTCATTTTGCTAAATGTATAAGTTATCTACAACTACAACATAAGACTACTTTATTGGTAGGTAATTAATAGTAATTAAGTAATATGTATATTGTTACAAAAAAACGGAGGAAAATCAACGATTTTCCTCATTCAGCGATGTATTATGTTCATGAGTAGGTAATCGTGACAATCTTTGAGAATCTGGACAGGAAAAAATCAAATTTATACAAATATTATAGAGAGGTATTTTTTTGGTTGTAATTGTATGGGATATTCTCTAGAATAACCAGTCGGATTTGAAACAATCGTTTTGCATTTAATGGCCCAATTCTCGAGGAAGGGTTTTTCGTATATCAAGCTACGACCCTGAGGAGCCGAGTAAAAAGAAAAAGTCATAAAGCACGTTAATGGAAATCTAAGTAGCAGGTATCCCAGGTGGGCGATGGGATGCTATAGGAATGATATTTTGTTAAAACAAGAAATTTCACGTGTACGTAGTCGCGGGCAGGAAGAAGTAAAGTGTAAAGTCGGACTGGACCTTAATAATTAATAAATAAATCTAATCGACACCAAGCAGGGCATTTACATACATAAATGTTAACTACCAATATTAAGGGGCACGTAAACTCTTAGGTGTCGTGGTGGTGTTCTCTATTGGGTGTCAACCCAACCTCGACTTGGCGAGTCGTAGAATTTAGAGACCGTAGATAAAAACGGGCATAGTATCCCGGCGGCAGGACTGGCGAACAGTCCAGAGCACTGACAGAATACAAGTCCTACAATAGCATCCTGTAGCCGACACAACGGAATGTCAGTAGTAGTGGACTCACAAGGCTTCACGCTGTTGCAAATGTTGTGATAAAGTCAAAACCTCTCGCCCACTACTGGCTATCTCCTCAGTCCTCAGGTAATTGCGCTCTAGTTTCCTCGAGCCCGCAAGGCACTCAATTCAATACGATACGATGACAGTAAAATCCTATTCTCCACACAAACAATAGTGGTTTGTTCAGGATTGTTTAGCATCTTCTCTATTGTTTTACAATATTTTTAGTTTGTTTTAACCGTTCCGCAGTTCGAACAAAGCGGTCCAGTTTAATGATATTTTCGTAACTGTTCGCTTTTCACAGCTGTTTGTAGAACACACTGATCGAGCTGTCTTAATATTGTAAAAGTCATCCAAGGACGAAACAAAATACTACTGTGATATTTCCTTAACATTTTAATTCTTGGATGCCTTCACTTACCATGTGGAACTTCCAAGATCTTGTTATTTTCGTTTGAGATATTTTAAAATGTTGTTACCTGAATATTTTACTGCTTTTGTAATATTGTTAATCCGGATCTTCGGCGTAACGAATTCGAAATGTCCGAATGCTTTGTTTCTAAGATTTTTTATGCGCCATTTAATTATCAATGTAGCGTAGCAGTTTTTCCAGATTTTTCGTGTAACAAAGTTTTTTACTGACGTCAGATGTCACGAAAAGCTCTGTGAAGTGTGTTGCAGGTACTTGCAGGCTCGAGTGGCGGGTCACGATCCTTGCGCCACGCCTCGAGATCATTCATGTGTGTCATACGATAGTGTGGGGAAAAAAAATATTCCCACAGAATAGGATAGTATTTTTTGTCAATCCGAGATGATACCGTACAAGTGCTGTTAAATCCCCGACCACATGATAGCTTAGCCAGTTGAGTTCGAGTACCCGAGACTGATTCCAACGATGGTCTAAATTGTTGCTGATCAGTGGTGATCAGACTTTTCATAGTTTTTAACCGACTTCAAAAAGGAGGAGGTTGTACCGGCAGTTTGTCCGTCCACTGAGATATAGTATGTTATAATTATGTAGGTTGTCGATGGGTACGAAACACACGGGATGTTTTCAGGAAATAAAATCACTGTTTTGTGTCTGCTACTGATTGACCGATTTATTAGTAAAAACATGAAACCATAAAGTATAGTACATATAGTAGATTACTTGTCGTGAGCGCGAAAGCTTTTTCAGCGAATGTAAACAAGTAGGTAATCGTCGAATAAGCAAATGCTTGTTAAGAAAAACTGAATCAATACATTTCATTTGGCGATGTTCGTACACTTTTAGTAACTCATAATAAGTCATAACATTATTGGTCAATAAATAATATATTTATTTCATTGTAAACAAAAATATTTTTACTCCTGTTAGTAAGTCATCGGTTAACTTTCAAATAATATGCAGTACATGCGCACACGCAGCCGAAATGTAGCATAAATCATGTACTCTGACAATCTGACAATTAAACGCTTATTAGTTGTATTGTTTCTGTTAACGCTGCATTAACCATTGTTATGTTTCAGTAAAGTGAGTGTTCGTACGCTTTAAGTAATATTAATTATTATACGAGTATACCGATAAATAGTGTACCGTGCTTGGTATTGGGCGATCCATGATTTTATCACAAAGGGTGATTACCACACGTTTTAAATAGCAGTATGACAAACAAAATATACGTGGTCATTTAGGTCATTCAAGACATCACAGGTGTAAGTCGCAAAAAATTGCACTGCACTGAATTTTGGGATGTTAGGTTAGATACCAGTAGTGTAAAACCAAGTTTGCAGCTTCGCAATAGCTGCGCTAACTGCGCGGTGCGCGAAAAACATCGAAATTTTCTGACGACTTTTATGACTGACTTGTAAAAGGTGCATCCTAACAATATATCAAATAATCAGTACAGTGCAACTTTTTGCGACCTGCCGCGATTTTTGTGTCGCCTACGGTGACTGGCCTTTATGTCAAATATGGTCATACAAACCGATAACTAGACTCGATGCGTTTACATAGCACTGAAAATGATTTCATAATGTGATTCAGAAAGTGGCCCTGACTGGGATGGGGACACGTTCTAATTTATCTAAATCATTAGCGAATTGGTTTTACCATCACTTTTCATCAATTTAATGACACATGATGACATGACTCACTATTTTGATTTTAACACCCGAAGTTAATTCTGACTAAATCTCTGAATAAGAAGCAGTTTGACAATTCTTTGCCCATTTTCATTAACACTAGGCGACACATAAATGCATGCTTAAATAAAAGCGCGTTCTTGTATTTTCAACGCTCAGCTCTGCGCTGTCCGCCGAGACTTGAACAGTTCAATATTATTTAGGTGTTTTCTACTGTGGGTGTGCCCAATACAAGGCACGGACAACCCACCCGTGAAAAGAGTGGGCATCACAGTTTGCTGATGCCTTATAGAACTGCATACGCATAATCAGCCTATAATGTTCCCATTGCTGGGACTCAGGCCTCCTTCCTTCGAGAGGGATGTGTGATTTACATACATTCACGCGGTCCCCGTGCGGGATGGTAGATGTCACATGTCTTCGATCTTTTCCTTCACCGTTTTGAGCGGAGCGGTGATGATATAATTACAGAAATAAGTAAAGCGCCTGCCTGCAGAAGTTCGAAACACGGGCCGGGCCCCCATGACTACTCTCTCAACTTTTTCTCTTGTGTGACCATACTATCAAGGCTCGGATACCGGTAAAATTTTGAAATTGTTATTATGTACTTGACGCAAAAACCTTTACATTGGGTTTCGTTCGCGTTAAACGGTTTAGTTAGAGCAATAAAAACCGGTTAATACGGACGCACGATAAACAAACTTCGTGCGCTGTTCAGTTTTTATTCAGCCATAAGATTTTAGTTTTTTTTTTAAAGTAACTGTGAGCAATGCTTCATTACTTTCATATGGTTATCTATCGTGTTTTTTCTGTGGTACCTTATCTTAATTTCATCATTTTTTTAAAGGATTTGGTCCTGCAGCCGTGTCTGTGTTGTGTGTAAAAAAACCTCAATAATTTAGCACCATGATTTCGCCGTAAAACTTGTTCACAGTTTTCTTTCAGACATTTTGAAGTTTCATTGTTTTCATTGTAGTCAAAGTATGTATAGATATTCTTTCGCGTTCTACTTATGTTGTAATAAAGCATGTCCTGTGAAAAAAGTTACAATCAATACTAAACCAAAATTTAGCGAATGTACCTATACTGGCATTAGAAAAAGCAGAGATATTTTATATAATTTGTATCATAAAAATCATTGACTTCTGATCATGCCCTTCATAGTTATGTAAGAACCTATTCTAAGATATTCAAAAGAGTCTGGGCTCAAGCTAAACCTAAATCAATAAGTAACAAAATTAGTATTTCTAAAAAAAAAAAAAAAACCGGTGTGGCAGGCAATTAACAAAGAAACTAGAAACACAAAACAGCAAGAAAAGACTGAGTTGTATCTAAAAATGTATACTGAAACCATTTGAGACTCTCGAAAATTTATATACCAACATCCCTATAGACGTTACGAAATCTTTCCCCTCGTCATCTATACTATCTGAATCTCTTCTTAAAGAAAACTTCAGTAAGGTGATACCAAGTTTTGATTTCAAAACATCATTTAAAAGTATCAAGTAACATTTAAAAAAAAAAAAACTTAAAAACACTTATGGGCGTTTTCCGTTAAGGTTCTTTAAAATATCATTGACATAATTGCATATTTAATCAATGTTTAGACCGTGGTACGTTTCCTGACTAAATGAAACATAGTTAAGTAGTACCAATTTTACCAAAATCGGGTAGTAAGAGTGATCCCTCTAATTATAGACCTATATTTGTGCTTCCAGCATTGAGCAAAATTGATGAAAAATCATGCTAGACCAGATGTTGTCCCATTTTAATACAAATGGGATTTTACATAGTCGACAGTTTAGTTCCAGCGAAAGGTAGGTCTATGACTGATGAGGGAGTAAAACTTCAGTCACATTTTTAAATCCTGGGAGAAGTTCTAGGATGCAATTGGCATTTTCCGTGATTTCTCAAAAGCGTTTGACTGCGTTGCCCACAATACACTGATCTGTAAATTACACCACCATGGAAATGGTGGACAAGCTGCTGATCTTGTACTTTCCTATCCAGCAAACAAGTAGCAAAAAGTAAACGTTAACGAGGTGAGGCCCTTGGGGTCTTTAGTTAAGATGGGCGTGCCGCAAGCTTCAATTCTTGGCCCTTACTTATTTCTAGTTTACATTTATGACCTTCCCTACCTGAAGGCTAACTTCTCGGATATATTTTTTCGCTGATGGCACTTCTCTTATTTTTTAAATAGATAGAAATGACACAGATAT
The DNA here is from genome assembly GCA_949091785.1 of Polymixis lichenea. Taxonomy (NCBI): domain Eukaryota; kingdom Metazoa; phylum Arthropoda; class Insecta; order Lepidoptera; family Noctuidae; genus Polymixis; species Polymixis lichenea. The sequence goes on along the minus strand of OX420933.1, from coordinate 26,049,806 downwards.
ATTATAATACATGTAGTAAAAATGAAATTGTGATACCAAAATTTACAATAACAAAAACTAGCAAGTTATTTCTAATACACAGTATCCGCTTTTATAACAAGTTCCCAAAATCGGTTACATAACTTAGCGATGGAAAGTTCAAAACTCACATCAAACGTGTGCTTATCAAAAAAGATAAAAGACTATGTTGAAGACAGGGAAAATTGGCATTAAGTTCCCTGGTACCTCATTGACAACATAACTATGTAAATAATAATAATAATAATAAATTATATAAAATCGTTTATTTATAAAAGGGACACGTTTACAATAAATACCTTAACAAATAAAATAGAACACAGTTGTTAATTTGCCTGAAGTAGGTTGAACCCACGCTTCAGGCTACAAAAATGCACAAATACTTAAAGTATGTAATAATTAATTACCAATGTGTATAAAGTAATAACTAAAATAGAAATTAGGTCAACAAAAGTAAAACTGCATGTTAGCGGTTTTATTTGCAGACAACAAGTAGATCTTCTGTCAGTGCATAATCAATGGATAGTAAATGTTGAAGTACAATTTTTTTACAGCTATAGTAATTTAATTTATAAATATTTAGTTTTCTATTTAATCTATTGTACAGAAATGGGCCTAAGAATATATGAAATCTTTCTACAAAGACATGTTTTGAGGTTGCATTAGTTATGCGTACTATATCATTCCGTCTCTTGTTAGTATTGTCAGCATTGTAGGGAACCCCCCCAATAGGTTCCCGCATTGTCGTTGCGGGGGGCTCAGTAGCCGTGGTCACCTTCCTACGGTGAAGCGAAGAGGAACCCCAAGGTGGGACCGCTCGTCAGAGCTTTTGCCTCCAAGCCGACGGCGTAGCGGCCAAAAAATAGGTTGCGGTGAGGGCCGTGATGTCGAATGGGAGGCATCGCGGCTAAGGGTTACAGGCTGCGGTGGAGGAGGAATGCCGCCGGTACTTCTGAGTGGCGCTCTTCCCTTCCGTGGCCTGGACGGGGCCGCCACCGTTTGATGGCGGACGCGGTAGGGCCGCAGGGGAGGAAGAGTGTCGATATAGCGTTGGCCGCTCTCCCTATCCCCTGCGGCCGAAAAGTGGTAGGTGGCGGGGCCACTGTGCTGACCCGTCGCAGGGCCAGAAGACCTCGTGTCTTCTGGGGCCCTCATGCTATTTAGTTCCTGGGGTGGTCACGGCGTGCCATGTGTCCTGGTGCGCAGGTGATAGGGGTTATTCCCCTCAGAGTAGGGTCCGGTGACGGACAGCCGCGGCGAGTTCGCGGATGGCTTGCGCGTTTCCGTGTTCCCGCCTCAAGCGGCACTGGAGGACTCCGTGGAGTTTTAGTGGGTAACAGTCCCACATAACTGCGCTATCTCCCCGTGGTAGCGCAGTAGGCATATCTCCACGTTAAACAAAAAATAAATGCCAGGGTCGACAGCGCGTTGTGACCCACGCGCGCCGTCAGAGATGTCAGCAACAACTGGTGGGGTCCGCAAGGGCCGATGACTGCCAGGGGTGTGGGTTGTTCGAAAGAGATACCGTCGCCCTGGCACACAGGCAACTGAGGGAACACGGGTGGGTTTTAGTCAGTAAAAGTCTGACACGCCCTCCTTCTCCACCCAGAGCTAGAGAAGTTATTTGATGATATCCCACCCTCAAAAAAAAAAGCATTGTAGGGAAGCATGGTGTGCTGTTTTAATACTAAGTGCATAATGAAAAGCTGTGCATGATGTCTATTATCTGCTCCCAAATTACTATATTAATTTCTTATTCTTTTATTTTTTGCTTTCAATGTTTCACATATTCTTGTCGTTATTTGACATTATACACCTACAATTCTAATTTCAACTATGTATTAGTAATTCAACCAATTATAAATCATGTCATCTGGTTTAAATACGTTTATACATTTTATTTATATAGATTCTTTTAAATATTGTGAACGTGAGAACGTTGAAGGCCTTGCAGCGTGTAGATTTGTACACCATTTTTTATTCTTCATTTTCATTTGTTAATAAGTACATGATGCTTATTGACAGGCCTGCACTGTCCTCCCATACCTATTATCACTGTAATTTGAAAACATAGTAATAGCCAATTATTGTTCAAAGAGTAACTGTGCAGTTTCTTGCCGGCTCTTCTCCATAGCAAGCGACAAATTGGAACCGTGCACCTAGCTTCTGACGTTTCATAAGTGCCCTTGCAGGTTTATGTGAAATCAAATATTTAGATTTGAATGGAATAAATTCATTGCGCAGCAGACGTCGACTCACAAAGTCATTTTTTTCAACCTATGAGGTTGTCGGCTGCTTAGCCGGACTTAGAAAGGGGCTCCCGTGACGTTTCTAAGAAAACGGGTCTGGAGGGTCTGCATCCTATGGATGTGGTGGGGCTTAGCGTGTGCGAAGACGACGCCGACACACGCCTAAGTCATGAGGGGGCGTATGACCCCGGTGTAAATACGCAATTTGCACTTAAGGGACAATTTGCTACAGCCGTCGAATGAAAAGAAATAGCTTAAAAACGTCTACGTATCGCACCGCTGTAATAATAATAATCATAATTATTTTACTATCAGGCAACTACTAAAAAAACATTATTTTGTGTATTTTATATATAGGCCTTCTATATATAAAATAGACAAAATAATCTTAAACAATAATAATAAACTAATACATAACCTTATTAAAACTATAACTACAGGATAAGTTTTTATCCAGTGCGCAAACTGTAAAGTCGGTTTTACAAAAAAAAATCTGCTGTTTCATAGAAAAGTGCAATACCTACGCGGTCAAAAATTCATAATATATGGAACAGCTGATATTTTTTTTTGTATTATTGATGAAAAATTTCTGCGCTGAGGCGTCTATGTGCGAAATCCTTATAAGGAGTCACAAGTTGCAACGCGTTTACCGACATGCCGCTCGTCGAATAAACCGGTTAATTTAGGTTAAAATATTTTTTTTAAAACGTTTACGTTCATAAGAAAAGTTCGGAGGAAAACCGAAATAAACCGGTATTAACCGGTATTTTTTAAACCGGTGTGCGAGCCTTATGCATGCATACTATTACTTACTACAAAGTTGATACTCGCTACTAAGATGTAAATCGGCGCGGTATCAGAGTTTAGTCGTCGCGTGTGAACCACAACCCGTTACTTATGGCGTGTCGTCACGCGACGCACTCTCTTCAAAATGCGTGCGCACGCGCATCGGCCGCAGATATCGATCTGCCGGCGCACTGGGTTAATTGCTCATACTGCTCACAGCACTGCGTTAAATTGCGATAGTAGAGATCGGTCACTTAAAAATTGCACGCCCCTTCACTGCTTGATGCATACACATATCAAATATTTGTATTAGTGTTTAGTAAACTGCACGCCCAGCAGGGGCGCGCAGTTTCAAATTAAAAAATGTGTTCTTCACTATCAGGTTCTCATTCCCCAACATTAACTATGGAGATAACATGCACAAGAGAGAAGACCATAGACATAGGTTGGAATATTTTGTTGCTTGTTTTGTCTTTCACTATCTTATTTCAACGATTAACATCTGCCTCGCGGTTTCCTAACTAATTTTGGGGTCGACTTCCAGTCTTAACTAGAAGTAGCTGAATGCTAAAATTTTACGTAGGGCGACTGCCTATCTGACCTCCACAAGCCAGTTACTGGGTAACACGATACCCTTGGTAAGGCTGGTTCTCAGACTTTCGGGTTGCTAACATTACCCGTAACGACTGTTAAGTATCCACAAATAACAGCCGGGGCCAACGGCTTAACGTGCTTTCCGAGGCACGATAGGGTCTCGGTATCGGGTATGTAAACATGGTCACCCATCCACGGACGGGTATTATTACTTCACGCCACGAGACATCTCTTATTTTCTACTAGCGTATTCCATTTATTTTTAATCTGCAGAAAATCTTGCTCTTCAATTTGACATAAAAAATCACATATTCATATTTTCTCGTCTTGTTCTCACACACTATTGTCTACATTTCTTTTTCATTTCTCCTTTCGCAGGTCTACTGGAAGAAATTTCTAAAGAAATAAGCAGTACCTTTGTACTCTTGTTTAATTATGCCATATCTTGTATGTATTTTACTGTGTGTACATAAATAATAAAATAAATAAATAAAATAAATAAAACCTTTGTAATGTAACATTTGGCCTAAAATCACGAAGTTGGGCTAGAAATGAACGTGTCCGTGTCGTACGTGAGTTTAATCCCAGCATCACGGTGTAACAGTTGGGCGGCAGCATGTGACGCACTGTCTGTGCCGGTGCCGCATAGCGCACCACCGGTATCTGAAGTCGCACGGTTTGCCAAAGACACATGCACCAACGAAGTGAGATCTATGAGAGAAGAGATAATCCATCTGAACTCTGAAGCAGGTTTCATAATACTTTTAGATACTGATAAAATATCCAAAGACATGGCATAGTAAGCTCTTACTAAACATTCACAAAAGAACCCTTTACCATCTATGAAATCCTAGTTGTTTTGAATTAAATTGCTTTCATTTCATTTACCTTTATTTAACAAATCGATGGAATATTGCAGTCGACCTATGTTCAAATCGGTATCATCCGAAAAGGCATGAGAGGCAGTATGGTTTGAGGTTGAATAGGGATACAATTTAACAACAGGAGAAATAAATAGGGTCCTACAATGGAACCCTGGGGAACGCCAGCTGGGCCTTTGAAGTACTGAAGTGGTGTTTCCGATGTAAACCTGGAATTTACGATCCGCAAGTTACGATTGAATGAGTTTAATGAGAAGCACAGACACAGTCAGAGTGAGCAGCTTGTGTAGCAGGCCTTCGTGCCAAAAGCATTTTATACGCTTTGTCGAAATCCAGCAGAAACATACCTCTGGACGGTTTGAGATTTAAGTGATGGGATATGTGTTCTCTCACCCTGGCTAGCTGTTGAGTAGCTGAATGAGTGACACGAAACCAAAAATGCTCTTGGATCGGAAACTGTCCAGTGGCACGTAACAGTTTAATTTGTGGAAGCTAGTAAAGGCAACTGTAAGTGCTAAATGTACATTATTTACCTAGAAATTAGACGGTAAGCTTTCTGAAGAATAAATAAATAAGTAACTCTCAGTAACTACTCAAAAAGTCTACCGGTAGAAGGTAGTAGACTTATGGGGTAGTAATTTATGGGTAAACTGTTGCCTTTTCCAGGTTTTATAAGGGGTATTGTATAAACATGTTTCCAGATGTTAGGGAAATAGCCCAGACCAAAACAGCCATTGTTTTTTTTTTTGCATTGCAACATAAACTGTCGCTTCCCGTGGCAAGCTCTTGAAAAACAAGTTATGAATCCCGTCATGACTTACAGATTTACGGGATTTAAGCCCAGTCAAATCTTGAATTGCTTTGACCCCCGCAGCTTCCACTTATACCAATCACTTACGTTTAATTGCTCCACAGTAATGATATTTTCATTAAAATAGAGAGCACGTTTTTATTGTTGCAGCTCCGCCACAGTGACTTTCCAACACCAATCGATCGTCAGAATTAGTCATGGTATGTCAGATATCATCTGGCTGCGCGATTCGCCGCCATTTTGGCTCCGAGCTGAAGGCCGTTATGTCAATTGCTTACTGTAATTCGTTACGAAAACCAGTGGATAACTTGCAAACGTACTATGTCCAGTAGAAAGTTCTTTGTTTGGTATCTGGTGCACAATGTCTGTGAAACTGTTACGAATGTGTAATGGCTTGCCACATTTGTCACGTGCATGTTAAAGAAATTACGAGGATATGCATGCATGGTCAAAGTAAACAAGCATGAAAACAGTTGAGATTCCTCCCTCTTTGGCAAGGCAATGCCAATTTCGGGTTTTCCATTAAAAACGGTTTATGTTTTAGAAGTTCAAAAGGGGAAAAAATAATTCGTACCTTTATTCGTCCATAAAGCAAACGGGTACGAACGAAAATTAGTAGCTCTTAAGATCCGGTTCTGCTAAAAATGTGTTAACTTCAAACAAACTTTGCGAGATAGTAATTTGTATGAATGAAAGCACTTTTACACGTTTTGACTCATCTGGTCCTTTGGTGCGCCGCTTCCGCGAACGTTTTGTTTCCTGGAAAGCAAAGGACTATGACTTATGTATGAGTCATTGGTCGTTACCTGATGACCGGTGACGTCACTGCACCGCTATGCGCACGCGCATTGGTCTACCGAGCACACCGGCGCGGCAGCGGCGGCTCGCTCGTTATACCTTATATTATTGTTTATGGTGTGTTATGAATTTCTGATCAAGCACTCAGCTGGTATTATTAATCGTAAAGTGGCAAGAACTTGGCTTTGTCCTGTAATGAGTGCAGTGTCAACTATTGTGCCGGGTGCATAGACCTGACTCATAACTTGTGTTTGCTCTAGTAACGTTATTTTAATGTAAATTGTTCTGTAACAACTTTCTCTGTTTCTCGAAAAGTTTCAAAGCATTTCGGCTCCAAGCCTCAGACGTTGTTAAATGTGGTTATATCGTCATCCCTTTTCTTAAACTTTGGTTGCGCTGGCATTAAATTCGAATCCTAAGGCTATATACATATGTGAATTGGGCTGAAACTGAACAAAATTAAAACATTTTTTTTCCATAACCCGTACGGAAATGATCTTTAAAAAATATATGTTAATCTATACAATACAAAACCATGTCCCCTTCACTTATAAAAAATAAAATTTTAATATCATTAATTTATTATACATGCAAAGTAACACCTGTTTTAGAAAAAAATATAAATTGCTAGGTTTTTTATAGTCACCCTGATATTACACAATACAATACTTATAGTCATAATTTTTTACATAAATCGACATTCTGTCGTGTGAGCAACCCAGAGGGGTTGCTCACGCGACCTAATAAATCAGTGCGGGACGAGACGCGGTGCTGAACGGACCTGTACCACTTTTTCCCGCATTTTTTCGTTGGTGAAATACCTACCTAACCATTAGAAAATACTGTAAACAAACTTAAAATCAACAAAATAAGTGGGTAGGTAACCTACTTATTTTGTTGATTTTAATAGTTATTAGGGTGTGTCAATATAACAGTGGTTTTTAATATAAAGTTCTTTAGTAGTAATAATACATAGGGAATATTTGTGTTAATAAGTATATTTAAAACATAAATATGGGTGACACAAAAAGATGCAATAAGCGTTATTTCAAAATAAAATACAAGAGGAGAATACGAAGAATGAAATGGTAATTAAGTTTAGTACCTATATCTGGGGGCACGGCAGTGCCCCTGCCAAGTCGAGCAAAAAAGCGGCACGGCCGTACCATCCTTTTCTCGAAGCAGTTTAGGCCATTTTCGACCCCCATAACTTCGTTGTGGATCAAACTAGAAGCCTGAATTTTCAATAACCAAGCAGGAATTGTATAAACTCGGTATATTTCAAATTTCATTCAATTTGAACCAGTAGTTTAAGAATTATAACTAGTCAAAGTTTCTTAATTTTGTCACTCACTCACTGACCGATCATCAAAACTCTAAGGCACTTAGAACTTTGTAATCCCATATAAATATATAGGATTATAGAAAGTTACATTTGCAGTGAATGAATCAGTGTACCTGTATATGTGTAATTTATACATATACAGGTACACTTATTCTTTGGAAAGAATTCTTATTCTTTTCTTGACCCCAGGGTCAAGCGACTCACAGCCAATATCGCGCGCGCGATCCGTACGGTTGTTAAATTAATGAAAAAAAGAATAATGCATGGTAAAAGTGGATTATTTTTTTTTTGTTTGTAGGTAACTAAATTAAATTACAGCTGACGGTGTATTATTCTTGTTAGGTACTCAATATTCTATTGGGGTAATAAAATTGGGGTCAATAAGGTAGATAAATAAAAAAAAAATCTTTTCTTTGGGAAAGTTGTTTGTTATGATGAGTACAATCAAGTGTTTAAATATCGGTCACTGATTACCAGTCACCCATTATATATAAGAAAAGAAATTAGTTAACTTGAGAACAAAAACAAAACTTGTAAAAAAATCAAGTCTCGCAACTCAGTTCTTCCAAATCAGGTAATAAAAATGACGTTCGTAATTTCAGGCCTATTTCTACCTGCATTTAGCAAAATATTCGAAAAGTTGATACTCAAGCAGTTGCTAAGACATGTTAATTTAATTAGCCTCCTTCATAATGAGCAATATGATTTTATAAAAGGTCGTTCGACTACAGATGCGGGTGTTGCTCTGATGAAACACATATTTAACGTATGGGAGAAATCGCAAAATGCTATTGGAGTCTTCTGTGATCTCTCCAAAGCCTTTGATTGCGTGCACCATGAGACGCTCTTGCGTAAGCTGCGTTATTACGGTGTCCATAACGAAGCTTTAAACGTAATAAATTCTTATTTACATAATAGGTTGTAATGTGTAGAAGTTAATGGAGTAAAATCGTCCGGGCTACCAGTTCAGTTAGGTGTGCCTCAAGGCTCAATACTCGGCCCATTCTTGTTTTTAGTGTATATCAATGAGTTACCATTTTATTTAAAGGGTATTTGTGATGTTGTACTGTTTGCAGATGATACTTCTCTTATTTTTAAAGTAGACAGGAATAGACAAGATTTTGACGACGTTAACAGTGCACTCTCAATGGTTACGGATTGGTTTATGGCAAATAAACTAGTTCTCAATGCCAAGAAAACTAAATGTGTAAAGTTTGCCTTACCGAATGTTAGAAATCTAGGTCCCAACATCATCTTAAATAAAGAGGTGCTTGAGACTGTAGACTTGGCAGTTTTTCTGGGCATAACAATAGATGCCAAACTTCAGTGAGGATTACACATATCAAGCCTAGCAGGGAGGCTCAGTTCAGCTGCTTACGCCGTTAGAAAAATAAGACAAAACACTGACGTCGATACAGCTCGGTTAGTCTACTTCAGTTATTTTCACACCGTTATGTCCTACGGTATTCTGCTGTGGGGCAAAGCTGCTGATATTCAAAATACATTTATGCTTCAAAAACATGCCGTTCGAGCAATTTACCAGCTAGGTGCCAGAGATTCGTCGAGGGACTTTTTTTAAAGAAATTGGTATTCTCACGGTGGCATCACAATTCATGTTTGCCAATATCTTATATATTAGACAAAATATACACTTGTACACTAAAAATAATGACATTCACACCGTAAACACTAGAAATAAGGACAAACTACGTGCTCCTTTTCACCGGCTTCATAAGGTTCATAATTCATTTGTTGGGCTTGGTATAACCTTTTATAACTAGCTTCCCTCTGCTTTGCTAGATTTGCCTCTTGATGCGTTTAAAGCTCGAATAAAATCCAACCTTGTGTTTAAAGGCTTACTATTCCATCAACGACTATTTAAATGACAAGAATAGTTGGTCGATGTGATTAACTCAAGACAATGGTTGTGTTCTTTCTCCAGAATTAGCGTACCTAGAGACAGGTTATATGGGTTCATATAATTATTTAAAATTATAATCAATTTTTTCATTAGTTATTGACATGATCTAATCATAACAATATTTTTTATGATGAGTTGTATGGCATTATGGTTAGCTAGCGACCTCGACAATTGATCATTCTATTCTTGCCTGAGCAAGCGGCAGCAAGTTCGTCATGCTCCCGTAGATGTCACTGCTTGCGGTAGCGTTGGGATCGGGTTACCTCTTTCCCTCAAATATGGCAAGGGGGGTAATGGCTGATCTTTGTGTTATGCTCGTGAACGGGTGCTGCTTGTGGTGACTGGTCGTCTTGCTGACCAAGATTTTGTTATTGTTTGCTAATAATTACCTACCTGTTTATTTATTTTACGTCGATGGTCCTAGGTTATCATTTGTAAACATAATCCAGCTTTGCATAATTATGTAAGCTACCACGCTATTTATACCAGGAGGCTTTTATTTTGGTAGTATGCTTTGTTTACTTTTTTTGTGCTTGAGTTAAGTTTTCATTTTATTTGTTGGTAGATTGGCATGGCTAGCTGACATATGACACATTTTTAAGTTCTGTGTCTCGTAATGTTGATTAATTTGCCTAATTATGTATAGAATCAAGTCCATCTAACTAAACAGGCAGCTGTGCTGCTGGGGAGTTTGTTGCGCCACTTCTTCTTCCCAGCTAAAGTACTAGGAAGTGATGAAAGGCGGGCGTTTTGGGGGACTGTCTAATGTATTTTTGACAATCGAAAAGTGCTGATTCTCAGCCTAATTTGAATAACTGACTTTTGGTTTTGATTTTGATTTTGAATCTATTATTTAAAGGCCCATGACAATTTCATACTTTGGAAAAATAGAAAAGGTGCGAAGACATTTTCGGAAAGTGCCAGTATAAATTTGTAATTGACCTTTATATTCATGTAATTTTTTTAACCGCTTAAGCCCTTAAATTAAACGTATTCATTAATTACTTAAGTGTCACGTATTTATTTTCTCACAGAAGGAGATGAAAAGTAGAGTATACGACTCGAGAGCAAAAATATTTTTCCTTCAGGCGATATACTGTGGATACCCCTCGCTCGGGATTCAAAATAGCGCCCTCGCCGTAAAAATATTATTTTGCTCACTTTTCATACAATCTACTATTTCGTCACACCTACTCGTAAAAGGTTATTTTGATACCTCATAAAAGTAGGTATTTTTTGCCCAAGCGTGGAAATGTTACATCACCGCTCATGGGAGTTTGCAATGGACGTTTTAATTGGTCGTCTAACATTACTTCACGCTAAGTTAAGCCTTTGATTTGTTTACAAAAATCTATTAGACTACGTTTTATTTTCTTTTAATTTGTCGCAAGGTTTCGGTAAATAAGTTGAATCTAGTTTCGCAAAGCGACAATGTTGAATTTCATTGATCTACAAAAATCTACTACGCTACGATTTTGTTTTCTTTCATTTTGATTTCGACTTGGTTGGTTTCGGTAAATAGGTTTTAGTTTTGTCATCTTGAAACATGATTGGTGACTAGTGATGGGCATTGGATAAATACTCGAGTATTTATCAAAAATGGATAAATAGTCTTTTGTATGCGTTATTTACGCATATGATGAATAAATATTTTTTTGCGCATTGGCTGATTATTTTAAAATGTTTTTGACTTGTATTGCTTTCTCGGCTCTCCAAAATACTATAATATTACATTATTTAGTTTTGTTGTAAATTGTCAGGGCTGTAATTGTGTCCGGAGCTCCACTGACGCTAATAGAACATGCTCTTTGGATATATTTTTTTTGAACCTTTCTTTGTTCAGAGTGTACACAATCGCCACACACACAAGTGAATATCTCCGTGAAGAAATTCTAAAAGTCATGAAAAAATACGGCGAAGAAAAGTTGTTGTACTAACTTAACTTGTTTTATGTTATATTACTGTCTGTCAACCATCACCTTTTCCTTTTTTTTTGCCAATAAAACTTTTTTTTTTTTGTATTTTTGTTGTTGGTGACAACGCTAAAAACCTGTGAAAGGCTTTTCAGTTAGTAACAGATGTTTAGCTTTAAACTACGCAGCACGCACTATTAATTTGCTGGTTCATGGTGCACTGATATGAAAAGGTTTTAAGCGAGGCTTGTGAGGCTCCAGATCTGAGTGAGCCAGCGAGTCTCTTAATTCCGTCATCCAAGAGGGTACCACGCCCGACTCATGGAGCAGAGGTGCGGTGATTTTTTTTTTTTCAAAAAAGGTGACAAAACCTTGCTCAGGAATTCTAGACCTGAGCCTTCAATACTTCACTTCTGAGCCACGTATACAACCTGTTCTCAAAAGTCGTCACGAACTGTCTCGCCAGAAGACCCGATTTTCGAAAAGGCTTAAGCATCGTAGACCACATCCATACTGTACGGCAAATTAAACAGAAGACCAAGTAGTACAACCAGCCGCTGTGAATGGCATTTATGGACTACTAGAAAGCCTTTCTGCGACGATGTCGAATTAACGAACGCTACATCGAAGTGTTGAGATGCTTGTATGAAGTTGATACGATAACTGTCCAGATGCGGGATCAGAGAACCAGGCCCAACCAACTGCTCAGAGGAGTGAGACAGGGGATATTACATCATGGGATATACCCGAAACTGTTTACCAATGCCTTGGTGGACGTTTTCAAGACGTTGAACTGTACTGGACAGGGTCTCAACGTTAACGGCGAATACATCTCACACCTTCGCTTTGCCAATGACATCGTAATAATGGCAGAGACGCTGGAACGGCTAAACCAGATGCTGCGTTGCCTGAATGGACCCTCTCGGCGGCTTGGCCTCGGCATGAATTTGGACAAGATGAAAGTCATGTACAACTAGCACGTCTTGCCGAGTCCAATCCACATCGAAAAGGCGCTTCTCGAAGTTGTGAAGTAGACATCTACTTAGGGCAAGTCATCGGTCTTGGTAGATACGACTTTGAGAAAGAAGCCGACAGAAGGGTCCAGTTGGGCAGCGTTTGGGAAATTTCGTCAAGTCTTCTCGTCGCCTCAGACATCCTGCAATGTCTGAAGACTAAGGTCTTCAACCATTGCGTCGTGCCTTTAATAACATACGGTGCCAAACAAACGTGGACACTAACAGTTGGGGTGGTCCACAAATTCATTATCTCTCAGCGCGCTATGGAGCGGGCTATGCTCGGAGTTTCTTTTAAGGATCAGAAATGACATTATCCGGAAAAGAACCTGAGTTACCGACTTAGGGGGACATTGGGACGGGGTGTTATGGCGCAGCTTGGGAAAAGCAAAATAATAAAAATTTCGACCCCGTTTATAAAATCCAAAAACCCCTAACACTCAACCTGTAATTAATACTTTTTCATATTTTCCATACAATAAGCGAAAAATTCCTTATGAAACACGTCGAGGCTGCCCACCCTGCGCGCTTCCGGCTCTGAAAAAAATCACGTGGTAGGGCAAACAAGTCACCACGTTGCGAAGCCAAAAGAAAAAATAAATACGGCACCAGTGATTGACGAACTACATTCATGATTGAGCGAAATTACTGTTAATATCGGGTTTTGTTATTGTTAAAGTGATTAATAAAGTACAGTAAGTACTGATCTATATTGTCAGATTTTCATTCATTTCAATCCTTTTATTTGTAAAATGACAAAATTTACGTTACGAAAACTTTCTATAGTAGTTATCCGCTGTTTTAGATAAAAACTCATGTAAAAACGGATATTTATGAGTATTTATCCATTTTGAGTTTTTATCCGGATGAATATCCCGATAAAATCCCAACATTATTGTTAATAAATGTCTATTGTGTAAAATGTTTTTTTTTCCTTTAAAAAAACACTTCATTTTTCAACGGTTTTCGTCAAATGATGCTAAGATTACTCTAGACTTACAAACAAAAAAAAAACTAAATCAAATATGTTCGCAGTTGTTTTACAAAAACTTAATACTGCTTTACTTGCCTCTACTGTGGCCGTGCGCATAGGTACAGTATGCCACTTCGCTCTGTGCGATGCGAGAAAATCGTTTGCGCAGCGCGTACATGTTGCCAGGGGCTTGCGTCGAGCAAGGTCAACGGCATAGATCCAGCTCTTAAACTGACTGAGCCTTCTCTATGGCTAGAGAAGCTATACTGGCTAGCTGGCTTTGTAGATGTGGCCATCCACAAATAATACTAGATATTAGTATCACCTGCTATGTAATATGGTTTGCAGTTACGGATGGTCGAAACGGCCTATTGTGTAAGCTGCTTCTTGAATTTGCACTCTGAAGCATCGTGATAGTATCCACATTTGTGTGGTGGATGCGATGTGAATCTCAGGCAGTGGGATAGTGACGCAAGATTAACCTCGACGCCCACGCATTGTCTATGCGGTAGTTACGTGGTTTGGTATAATATTAACATTTGTACCGATGTTACTTCGAGTAGCACAACACTTCGAGTGGAATACAGGATCAATTTTTGACCAGTGCGCAAACTGTAACCACGAATTCAGCATATCATTCTAGACCCCCCAGCGCAGAGATTTTTCGTTGGTTATACAAAAAAAAATCAGCTGTTCCATACATTTTGACCGCGTAAGTGTTGCACTTTTCTATGAAACAGCTGATTTTTGAAAAAAACCGAACCGACGAAAAATTTCCGCGCTGCGGTGTCTAGAATGTTATGCTGAATTCATGGTTGCAATTTGCGCACTGGATAAAAATGTATCCTGTACTAGCTTCTGCCTGCGACTTAGTTTGCGTCAAATTTCTTGCTCCCCGGCCCACCCCGTCGCTCACCTCGCCTGCCCGTGCGAGTACTTCGCGTTCGTGACGTGACGTTTTCTCTTTGCTCGGCTCCTAAGGGTATTAGCATGATGTCATATAGCCAAAATCAAATTATTTTATTTCACATAAACCTGCAAGGGCCATTTATGAAACGTCAGAAGCTAGGTGCACGGTTCCAATTTGTCGCCGATAGCCTTCCTCGATAAATGGGCTATCCAACACTAAAATAATATTTCAATTCGAACCAGTAGTTCCTGAGATTAGCGCGTTCAACCAAACAAACAAACTATTCAGCTTTATAATTATTCACGTCAGTTGCTTCCATCTTCTGTTTATTTAAAAGAGTTTAACTTTGCAACTTCATGTTGTTCTTTGTTAAGCTTAATCACTACTCCAGTAAGCTTAGCTTATTATCTGGGACAGTTTCGAAATCTACATAGTGTTTTAAGTTCAGTGACACTTTGTCGTACAGACATAGCGTAAAGCGTGACATTACGTCACGGTCCTCAGTTCCTATTGTACATGGACCAGCTCCGTCCTACAACAGTACGCGGAACAGTCTACTTAGCGGTGCTAATTATGAAGATTATGAAGAACGCATTGTCGCAGGTTCTATGTAAAAGTTGTTTGAGATAATGTGACTACGTCCCAGTTCAGTAGGTCGTGTCGTGTGGTCAAATGCGATGCTGCAGCTGAAACTTTTGGCCGTAGACCACACTCTTGTTTGGGGTGAAGAATGTAATGTAGGTATGTGTCTTAAATGCAAATATGGGCAGTTCACGCGGCCACTTGTCCACGTCGACTTCATTTAATGTAAAATGGCCATAAACTATTTTCTTATTCATGAATTGCTGAAACTTTCAAATTAATGTTACTTAGAAAATTCTAGTACAAGGTTGTCCCAATTTCCGAATTTTACGTTGGTTACGATAGTACCGGCAGACGTGCATATCCGTTGCGCGTGCGCTGCGATCGCGCGTTGTGTAATGTGCATTACTGGATTTATTGCGTAGTATTCACTGAAATGGGTGAAAATAAAATAGTATCGCATAATAACGAATTTCTTCAGGGCCGTAGTGCTTGAAATGTAAGTTTGCACTAGGCAGTGTCCTGTCGTTCCGACAGTTACTATTTCCAAACAAATCCTTACAATAATGTAAGGATTTGTCAATACTGTCACTGTCTCACAGCGGTTTTAATCCATCTGTTGCGATAATCGCCTGGTGAAGTGCGACGCAGCGACGCTATTAGTCATATTATTATTGTAATCTCTATTTATGATGGTTTTTTTTTTTGGGTCGGAAATCTTCAAATAAGTTCTCCCGCTCTGGGTGGAGCGGGAAGGCGTGTCAGACTTTTACTGACTAAAACCCACCCGCGTTCCTTCAGTTGCCTGTGTGCCAGGGGCCGCGGTATTTATGATGGTAACATTTGTTCCTTGTAGTTTTTGTGTAAGTGAGTTCTATGATTTCGCACGTTTACGACGCTGACAGGTAGCATTCGTGGAGAAAGATGCTAGAAGGTACTGCGGTAGATAGTGTAGATACCCAGCGGTTTATGTATTACTAGCTGCTCCGGCGAACTTCGTACCGCCTCAGATTCAATAAATGTTGTGTTAACTTATCAGGAAAATATCTTGAGTCATTGCGCATGATCTCCTACCAAGTTATGACAACCTGGTATTTCGAAGACGTAAAGCGTTTTCTACCTGACATACCTTAATTGGTTGAGCTCCTACTAAGTTATGACCACCTGGTACTTCGAAGGCATAAGTCGAAATTCACATTCACGTTCTAGATTTGCAACTCTCGGTGTTGAACCGAGCATTGAGTAATGCACAGAGTGCAGTGCGAGTGAGTCTCAGCGCGTCGAATTAACACAATGTTCGATTTTCAACTCTCGCCGCTAAGCGGGAGCGTCGAAGATCCAGTGAGCGAAAAAAATCTGATTTTATTACGTCCGTGGGCACGTGTGCTGAAGCGTTTTCTAACTAACACACCTAGGTACTATGCTAGCCCACGTTTCCACGGACGCAAAAAAATTGCGGCGGGATTTATGTTATGTAATTGTTTTTTATATGCACGTGTTTCTGTGACAAATAAATCCATTTTTCTTTCTTTCTTTCTTCTTTCATTTATTGACGCACTGAATTTTCAACGAACTACTTAGCCAGTGCTAAGCAATTCGCTGGAAATCGGACAGTGTGTTTTTTGACGTGCTGAGACTCACTCCCGCTGCACTCTGTTGAATTCTCAATTCAATCTCGTTTCAATACCTCTCGCTATTCATTGAAAAGGCGGCAGCGTGCGATACAAGATACGAGTTATGACGACCTGGTACTTCGATGGCATAAAGCGTTTTCTAGCTGACACGAAAAATATATGAGAATTTTTTTTTTGTTTGAAAGGGTATACTTTCCCGGTGGTCCCATGATCGAAATTAAAGTTATTTTTCACTTTTTAGTGTTTTTTTGGAAGTCGGTTGTTTATTTTTTTTGAAAAAAGTTTTTTATTTTTCACTTTTTAGTGGTTCACATGTGCTTACCCCTTCACAGCGTACCGGCGTGATGTTATGTTATTAACTGGTGTAAACAATTGACAGACATGAGATTTCAGCAATCCCTGTCCATTTGCTATCATTTATTGAGGAGTTCCGTTGCCAATCTCCGAAGTTCTTCATCAGATCTTCACCAAATTGAAATGGAACCACTCCGAGAAAGTACTCTTCCAAAAACTACACAAATTGCTTCAAGTGTGCCTATAAAATTTGAAGAGTTCTCTCTATTTCTCCAGGATCCCATCATCAGATCCTGACTTGATGATCATGGGACCACCGGGAAAGTATACCCTTTCAAACAAAAAAAAATATCCAAATCGGTCCAGCCATCTTCGAGTAATCGGGGAACATACATAAAAAAAAAGAAAAAAAAAGAAGGTTCCGACGAATTGAGAACCTCCTCCTTTTGGAAGTCGGTTAAAAATGAAGTGAAAGAATGAAGTCCTATAAGTTATTCTGTTATTTGGGGTGGAGACAAATCCAACTAATCAAAGATCATAAAAAAACGGTTCAGCCGTTCTTGAGTTACAAATGGTGTCTAACCCGACTTTGTTTTATGTATATACATAGATTAATGTATATAAAGATCGTTGCTTTAAATTAAGTAGGTAATGACTTTGACTACGCCTGCCTTTGCCTTACCATAAATGTGTTAACAAACTCTTAAATGTTGGAGAACGGAGATGATTGCGACCTACAGAATATAAATGTACCTAGTTTCTGCACGTTTTCAGTCACACCTGGTCCAAAATATTTCCACAGGAAAAGTATCACGAATCGTAATTTAAATACGAATTAAAATTTAAATTCTTCATTTGGTAAGACCCAATGGCGAATTTAAATTCTTAATTGATATCGTTCGTTCGTTTTTAACTTGACGAATTTACCTACTTTCTGCACGTTTTCCTCATAACATCTGCTCCAAAGGATAAATAACACGAATCGTACTTAATATTCAATAAATACTATTTGAGATGAAGTCCCCAAAACCAGTACAAAATAATGGTATTAGTACGTACGTACATAAGTAACTCGTTTTACTCAATCGGCTCGTACAATGAAACTGAGACGATAAGCAGTCGATTACCCTCGTCTATGCGTTCGCCGTGCCTGAAGTAAAGTTACTCGTCATCAATTTCGTAAGTACCCACGACGTTTCACGACATGGTAAATGACTGCAGTGATTTGCGCGTCGCTCAATGTGAAGGTCTTATTTTAATACAAATTACTGTTTCCGGGATTATACGAACCCGTTTGCAAGCCCAACGTGCTCGCTTCAGCTTACTTGCAGAAACATTTCAAGTGTGAGAAAGCCTCTGGCTGAAGCTGTCAGATCTACTTTCAAGAGAATGAGCGCAGTTAGTTTCCCATAAAGTGATGGAGGCTAAATTGCTGCTAATAAAATCGCCATGGTGGCTGGTGGAGCAGTTACTCGATCTCGTGACGAATCGATTCTAACTCGATTATGTGGAGAGCGCGTGCTCTGCTCGCGCGCGCCACTACCGCTAATTGGATTGATGTATTCATGACTATAATCTACATTAACGGTCAAAGAACTCAGTCTGCACTGACATTGGACTATCTACAACTTTTACTCGACTATTCCTATGGTTTCTCTTTTGTGGCTATGTCCTATCTCTATGGGAATGCTACAGACTGCTTACAATCGATAAAAATTAAGGAAGCAAAAAGATTGCATATTTGTCCTTTTTCCATAGTGATATTTTTGGCATCTAAAGCAAAATCTAAAAACAGAACCTATTTTTCATTTTAATTGCTAACTTTTCTTTTACAAACGCATCGACATCGACAACCAATGAGCAATGCTATCCACCCATAACTTAACAATTAAACTAACACACTCCTAAATTTAATCTAATTTATTACTAAATTATTAATTATTAACTATTGGAAAGAGGAACCTAACCACGTATCGATTGGGCAAGCCACGATCGCGGCGGTAAGTCCCCTCTTTGAGCAGTGGCTTGAGAGGCGGCATGGCGTCCTCACCTTCCGTCTGACACAGGTCCTCACCGGACGCGGTTGTTTCGGGAGGTTCCTGTTTCGGATAAGGCGGGAGGAAACGCCCGGGTGTTTCCACTGCGAAGATCGCCCTGAGGACACGGTGGAGCATACGGTGGAGATCTAACCGGCTTGGGCGGAGCACCGTCGTGGCCTCGTGCGGGCGATCGGCGGCGGCGATCTCTCGCGTCAGCCCCTGATCCAGGCTATGGTACGGAGCGAGAGTGCATGGTTAGCCGTCACCTCTTTCAGCGAAGCAGTGATGCTCGCAAAGAGGGAGGCGGCGAACGTGAGGAAGAGCCAGTACATGCGCCCTCACGGCCGTAGCCTCCGCAGGAGACGCCCTGGGCGTCGGGAATCCCACGCTGATTCCCGGCCACTGTAGGCGCGGGCTTGCGGACGGCGAGTAATAGGTAGCTCGCTGTCCTGTAAGGACCAAGCCCGTGTCGACGGAGCGTTGTGTTCCACGCGCGCCTCAAAGAGATGTCAGCACCAACTGATGGGGCCCGCAAGGGCCGATGCCTGCCAGAGGTGCGGGTTGTTCGAAAGGGATACCGCGGCCCCTGGCACACAGGCAACTGAGGGAACACGGGTGGGTTTTAGTCAGTAATCATCAATATATGTGTTATTTGGAACGTTGTACTAAATTCTTAGGTATTGGGGCCAATGCTATCATGGTATACCGCGGCTTTCGTTTAGTCGTGGTCACCAAATTTCGGTCCGGGTTTCAGTTCCCAAGCGGTAATAGTAAATACGTTTAGGAGCGATCGAGGTACGAGTACGTCGATAGGTAATAAATTTGAGCCGCGGCCAGCGGTCTATCGGAGCCCTGGGCGAATGTCGGGCGCTCTCACTGCCCTAGTTGCAAGGCACTAGCGGCTAAAGTGTCGTTTGAGTAGTTACTGAGATAAAAACTCCAGGGATATGTAGCTATAATCTACAACATAAGATGAAAAGCTTATAGTATTTTAACACCGGAAGTATAACTAAATGTTACAAAATTGGCGCTTGTGGCTTACCGTTAAACTGCCAAAAAAATTGTCACAAAAAAAAAAAAACTAAAAAACACGCTTTAAAAACCAAACTAAAGAACTAGAAAATAATTTAATTCTATTAAAAAGCGTGGGGTGCTTTTTGAGGTATTTTTATAATCAATTAATATCAAGCACCCCACGCTTTTCAATAGAATTAAATTATTTTCTAGTTTTTAGTTTGGTTTTTAAAGCGTGTTTAACTATTATGTATTTACTATTTTTTAGTTCTGCTAACTACAAAAGCGTGATTTTTAAGTTTTTTTCTTTTTTTCTATTTATAAAAAAAAAAAATTGTCATCGGTCCTCGATAAATCTGCAAAGTTTAAATGAAATCTAACCGTTTGAAGTGGGTCAAAATCGTGCCCAAAAGGAGTCGGTTACAAACAAACATACAAGTGAAGCTAATATAAAGCGTGTAAAAAAAAGTAAAGGTCCACCAATGCACTTCACCCTACAACTTGCTATATCTTCTTAAAGTGTTTCAAATGCGACGAAAGATGCTGCAGCCAAGTTGGAAGGTTTTACTTTTACAAAAGTGCAATGTCTGTTGCGTTGCATCGGCACCGCTCATATCGTAAAGCGTTAACTACGCGGCGGGTCAAACATCTCAGCTGTGCATAAATAGTGAAAGGTCTGTAGGCCAGACACACGCTTTTTTACTGTAATACATTCATACATTTCCTCAACAGATTCTGACTGCTTGCGTAATCGTGTCAGATGATACAGGTTAACACTGTTGTTGCTTGCATTATTTACCGTAGAAAACTATGGTTTCGCTGATTTGTTTCAATGTATTGATTGATGGTTGTTTATTTCGCCGTGGCTAGGTTTCGGATCCAGAGCATAGCATATTTTGGAAACGGTACTGTTGTTATTAATTTCTAAAATTTAACTCTTGTAATCGCTCTCTCGCGAGTCTTGTGCCACCTGCGGGTCTAAAAAGGCCACATTAAGCAATTCCTCTAAAAGTGATTCATTTCCTGAATTCCCCTATGATTCTGCTATTTGACATTTTACTTTAATAAAGCAATTCATAATTTGGTGACCATTTTACGAATTTCCATACAAAACTGTCAAATATATGAATTGCGTGCTGTCAACGCAGATAATACTATGAATTGTCAGTTTGTGACAATTTCACGATTTTAAATATGATTCATAATATGATCATATTATGTTTCTGCCAAAGTGGCCTTTTTAGACCCCCTGCAGTGACCTAGTTTCATTGAGGCTCTACCTATGCGCCTGTATGCAATATAGCGTTTATTCCCTCACATTGAACTGTTTTCACAACGCACACATATTGCTAGCCAGCACACCAATAACTATTGTGCGACTGACGTCAGTGGCACTACGTACGTAAACTTTGTGATTGATTTCGCCGTTCCAAGGTGCTCCCGTCAGTTTGTAGTAAAGTGTTGGGAGTGTATATTGTGTACTCTTCAACGTTGCATTTCCAGAACTAGAGGTGAGCGTTTATGTCTAGAAGTCTAGCTAGATTAAGTCTAAATTACTAAGTGCTTGACCAGTTTTTCATTTATGTCTTTGATAGAGCCCTAAAAAGGGCTTATCTTAGTTCACTTACATATCATTAACCACTGTTAACATTTATGATTTCCATGTTGCAGCCGTCTGGGTGGTGCTGGCAGCGTACGCAGCAGCATTGCCGGGCGCCCGCGCCGCCGCTGGCCCGCTCGGCCCATCCGACCGGCCCGAGGCCTACTTCAACGGCAGCTCCTACCTTCGGCTAACCAAGCCCATATCACTCAAACAACTCGTTGGACTCAGTTTCCGGACATGCGTTGGTAAGTAAGCACCTTGGTGTTACTACTTGTACTGTTATGTGAACTGCTCTAGATTTGAGCTTAGTCAATTAGGGCTGCTGTAGATTCCAACGACGACGTTAAGATTATAGCCAGATAGATACAAAAAGTGTACTTAGAGAACTGAGAAGACCAAAGTGGGTGCGAATTTTTACCGTGTCTCTCAATCATAAAAGCATAGTTTTTGTGCCGAAAGAACGCATTGATCATTGGATATGGAAAGCATGCAATGTTCCAAAGATCCAGGAATTCTTAGGAAAAAAACCTCTGGCTGTCCCTCGTCTCGAGCGCGCCGTGCGCGCCGAACGTGCATCAATCAAAATGCTCCAGAGGCGAGCGTCATTACATCGCCGCCGCGTTTTTGCTGATTATTACGTGAAGTGCACGCGTTACTGCACTGCAGAACACGCTTTGTGATTCTGAGAATCGCATGTTAGTGGCGTTGACAGATGCTGTTCTTTATTAATTTTTTATTGGACGATTGCTGATTAAAAATCAAATTGAGTCCTTCATTTTAATGGGCAATTATAGAGTTTTAGACCCTTCGTCAAGCTTCCTCCTAATTTCATGTTTGGTGTCATCAGTGAATCAGTTTTTTCGTATTCATTTCATGCTTATTTATTAAAAACGAACCATTTGGCGCATCTGCGTATCTGAAATTTCAAGGCCGCGTCGGGAATTGAGTACCATTCGATGGACAAAATTGTCATAATGAATCATCATCGGCGCGTGCGCAGGCCATGCGTACTTACGTTACATTTACAAATGGGCATGTCGTGTTTTTGATCAGACTGTGGCAGTGTTGTGATCGACGTCCAGTGATCGTGCGGCCATTACCGCGGCACTTACGTCACAGCTCTCACGGCATCACACACGCGCTGGCCGCTCGGCTGGACCGGTCGCGATTCACGGCGTTGTTGTAATTATGGTTCGTTGAGAGAAAGGTGGTTCAATCACCCACTCGATAGTTGATACACTACACGAGTCGTGAGTCGTGTAGACACGATTAGATTATGTTGAATCATGGCCTTTTACAGAACACGGCCTGTCCAGTCAATAGTTTTCGTTTTCACATAGATATGTTTAAGTTTTATGTGTAGGTTTGGTTGAAAAAGTGCTAACTGTGCAAATTTGTATTATTATTGCATTTATATTTTAGTAATAAACCATCTGTTTAATGTATCGTATAGCGTACTGCCTGGCATTATCTATTTATGAATCTTAACTAGCTGATGCCCGCGGCTTCGCCCGCGTGGATGTCGGTTATCGCGACCAAAAGTAATCATGAAATTTTGATCCCGTTCCCGCAACCCATGGGAACATATTCCAGGGATAAAAAGTAGCCTATGTCTTATTCCAGGCTATAATATATCCCAGTACCAAATTTCAGCCATTGCATTGCATCAAGCGAAGCGAGGCCCTTTTTTTTTGGGTGGGAAATCATCAATACCTTCTCCCGCTCTGCGTGGAGCAGGAGGGCGTGTCAAACTTGTACTGACTATATCGCGCGTATCGCGGTATCTCTTTCGAACAACCCGCACCCCTGGCAGGCATCGGCCCTTCCGGCCCGGAAGGGCCGATGCCTGCCAGGGGTGCGGGTTGACCCGGAAGTTCCGGGTCCCATCAATTGGTGCTGACATCTCTTTGAGGCGCGCGTGGAACACAACTTGCCGTCGACCCGGGCTTGGTCCTTACCAGACAGCGAGCTACCCATTACTCACCGTCCGCAAGCCCGCGCCTATGGTGGCTGGGAATCAGCCTGGGATTCTCGACGCCCAGGGCGTCTCCTGCGGAGTCTACGGCCGTGAGGGCGCATGTACTGCCTCTCCCTCACGTGCGCTGCCTCCCTTTTTGCGAGCATCACTGCTTCGCTGAAGGAAGCGATAGCTACCCATGCACTCTCGCTCCGTACCATGGCCTGGACCAGGGCCGGACGCGAGAGATCGCCGCCGCCGATCGCCTCCACGAGGACACGGTGGTGCTCCGCCCAAGCCGTGCAAACTTCCACCGTAAGCTCCACCGTGTCCTCAGGGCGATCTTCGCAGAGGATACACCCGGGCGTTTCCTCCCGCCTTATCCGAAACAGGAACCTCCCGAAACAACGTGTCCGGTGAGGACCTGCGTCAGGCGGAAGGAGAAGACGCCGTGCCGCCTCTCAAGCCACTCCTCAAAGAGGAGACTTACCGCTTAAAGCGAGAAGCTTCAATTTCATTCTTGCGTCCGTATTTTTTTTTGCGATCACTCAAACGAAAATATTCGTTTAAATTATATGGTGTAAAAGAGTAAAATAATATGCATGAAATGCTTAAAGCCTCTAACTTATTTAAAATGATAAGGATTAATACCGTATTTGTGTAAATAGCTTTCCAATGACCGCTT
Source organism: Polymixis lichenea (assembly GCA_949091785.1). Taxonomy (NCBI): domain Eukaryota; kingdom Metazoa; phylum Arthropoda; class Insecta; order Lepidoptera; family Noctuidae; genus Polymixis; species Polymixis lichenea. The sequence goes on along the minus strand of OX420933.1, from coordinate 26,025,786 downwards.
TATAATTGCCCATTTTTCAAGTATTAAAATGGATATAGTATGTTATCTTTAAGAGATAGACATATGCTATCGCGGACTCTTCTGTAGACCTATATGAGATACACAATTCCACCATACATCATTTTGTTATCACAAAGGGTTTAGGCAGCGTTTTCGTTCGGCTAATTTTTTCCTACACTTCCAACAATTATCATTATATTTTAGCCAATGTATACAAAAACTTGACAAATTATATACTAAAACCTTCCTCGAGAACCAATCTATCCCAATGGATAGACTAACACAATATAAAAACGGCAACACATCAAGAAAACTTTTTAGAAAAGTAGAACTCGCTATTTAAAATACTAAATAACACAGTTCACATGACAACTTTACTAAGAGAATAGAAGATCACTTAGATACATTAAAACAAAAACTTCTAGTGAAGAGTCATAGACTAGCACGATACAAAAAGCCAAACAAAGAAGGATAACAATAGATTATTTGAAACAAATGAGAAACAATTTTATAGAAAGCTTAAAGGCAATAAATACGGCGATCCTTAACCCTCCATCTCGAGAGTCTTTATAAGAATTCTGGCAAGGAATCTGGCAGACAGCACTGACCATAACAAAGAAGCTGGATGGATCCTAGAAGAAATAGGTCAATCAGAAACAATAGACGAAATGCCGTTTGAAGATGCAAATGCTCTTGATATAAGCACAATAATCAATAGAACACATAATTGGAAAGCAGCAGTAATAGATGGTATACACAATTTTTGGATAAAAAGACTATTCACTTCGCTGCACGCTAGCAGAACAAATAAATGATATTTTAATAGGTAATCAAAATAAACCAGAATTTTTGAATTACATACATGATCCCAAAGTCAAGTAGAACCCAGGATCCTTCACAATATAGACCAATCACTTGTCTGCCAACCTTATTTAAAATCATAACGTCATGTACTAACAAAATTATTAAACTCATTGAACAATATAATATCCTGACTGAAGAACAGAAAGGATGTAGACGCGGTCATATGGGGTGTAAAGAGCAATTAATTATCGATTCCACTATTTTAAAATACGTTCAGAGATCTAGAAATAATTTATCCATAGATTATAAGAAAGCATTCAACAGCGTTCCGCACTCTTGGTTGATCGAAGTTTAAACATTTGTAAAATCAATCCATTAATCATACATTTTCTTAAGAATACATTGGCATCCTGGATAACTACACTAAAATTACAAACTAAAACGACAAGCTTATCCATAGACGAAATAATGAGTAAAAAGGGTATTTTCCAAGCGGACTCATTAAGCCCTCTATGATTTTGTCTAGCCCTGAATCCACTCTCGTGAGCATTAATTGATTTGAAATAAGGCTTTGATATTAAGAACGGAAGGTCGGTAGTGCACCAAATTACACATTTACTTTATATGGACGACTTAAAACTTTATGCTAATAAAAATACAGATTTGCGCGATTTATTAAACATAACAACAACATTTTCAAAAGACATATGAATGGATTTTGGTCTAGATAAATGCCGAACCCTTAATATAGAGAAGGGTAAGATTAGAGAAGGAAACTACTCAACAGACACCGAAGAAGTAATAGAAGCGATGAAAGACGAAGAATTGTTTAAATATTAAGGTTATAACCAAGCACGATTGTTAGAACATAGGACTATTAAGGATAAACAAAAACAGAATACAATATTAGAATACATTCGTAATGCAAAATGCACCTATCAAGTAAAAAAAATTCAAATCCATAAATACATACGCGATCCCTATACTAACTTATTCTTTCGGTGTAATAAAATGGTCTAACACAGAATTACATGCTCTGGAAGTAAAAATAGGACCATACTGACACAACATAGATATCACCATCCCAAATCAGCAATATAAAGAGTTATAATGACCAGAAAAGAAGGTGGTAGGGGCCTTATCGAAATATCACATCTTCATAAAAGACAAATCATAAATTTAAAACAATTTTTTAGACGAAAAAAAAAAACAGTCAACTACACAAAACAATTATAGAGATAGACAAACAGTATACACCACTAAACCTTAGCGATGATAGCAATATTGAGACAGTAGATAAAGCGAGAAATGTAGAAGAGATACACAGGAAGTGGAGGCAAAAAGAGCTACATGGAAGACATCCCAACGATTTATACCAAACATACATAGATAAAGAGGCTTCTAACGAATGGTTAGACTTAAGTGAGCTGTTTCCTGAAACAGAAGGGTTTATGTTAGCTATCCAAGATCAGGTCATTAATACAAAAAAATATAGAAAAAACATAATAAAAGATAGTACAGTAAGAATAGCATTTTCTACATAAATCATATGTAGAAAATGTCACAGCAAACCCGAAACAATACAACATATTACAGGAGCTCGTATCACACTTACCCAAAAACGACTATACACATAGACATAATCAACTCGTTAATATTATACACCCAAAACTCGCAACTAAACTCAAACTAATGCAGGACTACACACCCTTACTGCAAGTACACGCCTAGAGCTGTATTAGAAAACCAATTATACAAATTGTATTATGACCGCACTATAATTACAGACCACATCATATACACCGTGACATTTTAGTCATCTTACAACGGCAGCCCACGTCATGTATCCAATGACTACTAGTCATTAAAAAAAAATGCATTTTTTATATTTGTATAATTAAAAAAATTAAAATAACATTCACTAAGACGCTTAACGTAGTTTGACACACCGTTATGGAGATGGAATTAATGTTGGAATGTAATGGTAGGTAGATACCATCTACCGTTTGAGACGTAAACATTGTTATCAGGGAGGGTGTTTCATAATTCTAAAGCATTATTTATTTTTCTTTATACCTATTATCTTAATTAATGGTAACAATGTTTTAATCGCGCCTAGAGGTATTTTATGACTGATAGATTGAGTGGACCGCCTTTGTAAGACGACTAAAATGTCACGGTGTATAACAACAGACCTGATATAACACTAGTTGATAAAGTAAAGAAACACACATTTATAATAGACATAGCAATCCCAAATACAAAAAAAAAAACTATCACACAAAAAATCAGGAAGTATACAGAATTACAAGAAGAAATTAGAGTTTGGAAAATGAAAACTGTCACTTTAGTCCCAATAGTAATATCTTCGACGGGGGTTATCCCGAAACAAATATTCAAAAGTTTTAATGCATTAAATCTATTCAAATACACATACATAACACTACAAAAAGGTGCCATATTAAACATTTGTCGCATAGTTAGAAAATTCCTACAACTAGACTTAGATAATAATTTCACTGAAGTACAGATCAATTTACCTTCTTAAAATAATAACTAGAATTTCACCTTGGTTTAAACCCGTGAGATTCTAAAAACGCCAGGTACTAAATATGAAATGAAAAACAATAATAATAATAACTCGATTATGTCTCCCTCTCAAAATGGATGTAGGAACGGGTCCCGCGGTACTAAAGAGCTACGCCTCATCGACATAGCCATAAGCCAACAGGTTCGTCGATCCCGCAAGGATCTGTCGACATGCTGGATAGTTTATAAGAAGGTCTACGACTCGGTGCCACATGCATGGCTCATGAAAGTGCTGGAGTTGTACAAGATTAATGCAACTCTACGCATCTTCCTTGAGTCGTGCATGGGGCAATGGAGGACAGTCCTTCGCTATCCAGGATGTCCACAGATCCAGGGGAATGATAAGCCTTTATGGATCAAATGGGGAATATTTCAGGGCGACAGCTTGAGTCCACTTTGGTTTTGCTTAGCCCTGAATCCTCTAAGCACATTGCTAGAGGATTCAGTTCAGGTATAGGCTATCGGCTGAGGAGAGGCGGTGAGGTTATATCTCACCTCCTATACATGGATGACCTTAAACTCTTTACCCCCAACAAATTGCAACTGATGGAACTAAATGTGTAGTCATGCATGTAAAGCGAGGTGAGATTATGGAATCCGAGGGAATTCAACTCTCAGATTCCATACACCTCAATCCGTTTCTTCATCCGAAAGCTATAAGTATTTGGGTATGTCGGAAGCGTTAGGCATCAACGCTGGTGACATGAAGCAATCGTTGAGGGAGCGCTTCTTTGGTCGCCTGAAGAAGGTATTAATTAGTCTTCTTTCAGACGGAAACAATTTGCGCGCCTTCAACGGTTGGGTCATGCCGGTTTTGATGTACTCTTTCGGCATACTCAAATGGACTCAGACTGAACTCGACGCCCTGGATCAACGGGTCCGTACACTGCTGACTGCAAACCGGATGCATCACCCACGATCATCGGTGATGAGACTGTACATCCAGCGGAAGTGCGGGGGTCGAGGCTTTTTAAATGCGAAGACCCTCCACAACCGCGAGGTGTGCAGTCTCAGGGATTTTTTTTTAAACCGAAGTGGGTATGAACCGTGATGTGATCGCAGTGGACAAGGGGCTCACCCCGCTGTCCAGGCTAAAGAAAACTGGCGCAAACCTGTTATACTAACTATAGATGACCGCAAGGAAATATGGCGAAACAAGGAGCTTCACGGGCGCTTCTATCGGGCTCTTCATGAGCCCGGTGTTGATTTCTTAGCGTCCGTATCCTAGCTACGTTTTGGTGACCTTTTCGGGGAAACTAAAGGTTTTGTCTGTGCAATTATGTATGAAGTTATCCTGACGAATAACTACTGGAGACATATTATGAAGGACGGGACAGTTGACGTGTGTCGGGCACGTCACCATTCGGGTGAGTCCATCAGACATATTATCTTTGGTTGTCCTCGGCTGGCTAACGGCGAGTACTTGCACAGGCATAACCAAGTAGCCAGGATTATTCACCAGCAACTTGCTTGGCAATATAAACTTGTGGATTCTGAGGTACCGTATTACAAGTATGTGCCCGACGTAAGACGTACGTACCCCAAGTATGGGACCGGTCTATCATTACTGACAGTACTATTGTAGCCAATAAGCCTGATATAGTGGTGATAGATCGGTTAGCGCGCCGCACAAAAAAATCCCGCCGCGATTTTATTACGTCATGGGCTAAGTCTGTCAGATAGAACGAGATCTATGGTCCTAAAAGGAAAGTTGGTTTGTTTCTTTTGTTGGTTCGTTTGTTTTGTCCCTTTGGGGAAACACAAGCGTGATGGTATGCATACCTCGAACGAGACTAGTCGATGTTACCATTTCGCATGACGGGAACCTCGTGAAAGCTGAGAAAGAAAAGCAATTTAAATATCTCGACTTAGCACACGAGGTTGTTGACATGTGGAATGTGAACTCGGCCGTCATTGTGCCGATTGTCGTATCAGCCAATGGACTGATGGCCGAAAGCCTCGAACAACATCTCTCGAGGCTCTCGTTAGGCGGTTGGATCAAAGACCTGATTCAGAAGGCAGTACTCCTCGATATGGCTCGCATCGTGAGGAGGTTCCTGTGTCTGGAGCCCTAACCACCGGCAGCTTGAACCCTGCTCCCGATATCGGCGGTACACTACTTTATATATTTTTAACCGACTTCAAAAAGGAGGAGGTTCTCAATTCGTCGGAACCTTTTTTATGTTTGTTCCCCGATTACTCGATTTGGATTTTTTTGTTTGTTTGAAAGAGTATACTTCCTAGGTGGTCCCATGATCATTAAGTCAGGATCTGATGATGGAATCCTGGAGAAATAGAGAGAACTCTTCAAATTTGATAGGCACACTTGAAGCGATTTGGATAGTTTTTGGAAGAGTATTTTCTAGGAGTCGTCCCATTTCAATTTGGTGAAGATCTGATGAAGAACTTCGGAGATAGGCAACGGAACTCCTCAATAAATGATAGCAAATGGACTGGAATTGCTGAAATCTCATGTTTGTCTATTGTTTGTTCATAACCTAACATCCAAAAAAAAACACTAAAAAGTGAAAAATAACCTTAATTTCGGAAGGCGGTGACAAAAAATTAAAAAACATATCCAAAGTCACCGCTTTCCGAAATTAAAGTAATTTTTCACTTTTTAGTGTTTTTTTTGGAAGTCGGTTGTTTTTTTTTGAAAAAAGTTTTTTAAATGTATGTTTTATAAAAATATTTAAAAATTAATAGAATAAGATCTAAAATGAATAAACGAATAATAGTAATAATCAGCCTGTATTGTCCCACTGCAAGGCAAACACCTCCCTTTTCTTTTTCCACGCAACTCGATCCTGGGTTAATATGCAATAATCCCTCATGTAAAACACACAGCAAATGTAAAAAAAAATTGTCAAATTTAAAAAGCCTGACAAAAGCCGGACAGGCTGTACACCATATAATTAGGCCGTACACCCAACCGAAAAGCCTGACTGTGTCCGGCTTTATCCGGATGCCTGGCAACGCTATATGCGGATGACTTCGCAATAAAACAAATAACGGCGATATACGTACTATACGATGCACGTGGAATGTAAGCCTATAGAAATTCAACAAAACGGAGTTAGATTGTAGAACACGGATCAAAACAGCGATGTTTGTATAGTTGTAGTAATGATTACAAGGCCCTTGTTGTCCAACAAGCGATTCGCTCCGTCAGTAGCTCAGTACTGCTGCTCCGCAACCTGTCTCCAACACCTACACTACGTATGTTTTCATTTTCATACACATTCTGTTTCATTCATTCGGCAGACTCATGGAATTCGTCGTGTTCCACATTAGGTATTTGATCATTACATCATAGTTAGTAATCACTAGAGCTAGACCACGTGCGTTGGGACAGGGCAGATGTTTTAGTGCTTGGACCCGTTGATTGGCTTGAAGCTGGTCCTTGGATATGGTATAAGTAAAACCTAATGAATTAATTGAGAAATATTTCTTGTTCGTAGAGCATCTGCCCCGCACCTGTCTCCATAGTCTCACCATAGTCTGAATGCTAATCACACGTAATAGCGCTGTATCCATTTTACATTAACACTTACCGTTAGTCTCATTTTCCATTGACCAAATGTCATCTTGGGAATTTTCTGAGCGCGGCCTTTCAACCGTTATGTTACGATGGCCGTGAGTTGAAAGGTCACCGCACACGGCGAAGCGGGACATCTAGCCCAACTTCGTACCTTACTCTAGTCTTATAGTATGTAGACTGATTTGTTCCGATATTCCCATACTAACAGCTAGTATTCTAGCAACGCTTCGATTAACTAACTTTTTTTAGATGCTCTTTATCAGAAGGTGAAAACTTAGGAAACCAGAAAGAAGTCTGTTACTCAGATCAGCTAGAACGTTTCTTAAATACTTTGACGTTGCTGGTCTAGACACTGTCTTCTGCTCCATACACACCGGCTTCAATTAAGTCATTATTAACAATGATCACGTATTGCAGGTGGCGAGTTATTCTCGCAGAGGTTCGAGGGGTACACGCTGCACGTGACTGCGCTGTTCGAGCAGGTGGTGGTGTCCTGGGCGCGGCCGTCACAGCCGCATCGCGAGGTCGGACTCGCCAAGGAGACGCTTGACAACCGCTGGCACTGGGTCGGACTGCGCTACAACTCCGACCCCCCCTCACTGCTACTGGAGGTCGATAAGGACACACAGGTATGCCAGCGTATCCTCATACTTTGGTGTCCAAAATAAAAACTTTTAACTTAACAGACACATGTGTTTCTGAGGAGTTACTTGCGCCATTTCTGCTCCTAAAAAAACACTCGGAAGCAGTGGAGTTTTGAAAAGTGACAAAAACTTGATTGGAGCTTTCTACGAAAACTGAAAGATTTTTTGTGGAAATCTTCGGTTTTGGAAATGTTGTCAGCTGATATTGCAGCACAAACATGGTATACAATTATTATGGGTTGACGTCACGTACTGTCAGCTTGTGCACTTCCATGACCCCGCGCGCGTCCGCGGTGCACTTGTATAAACAAATCCTTTCGTACTAAATGTATTGAAACAGATGGAAGGTACTCGCAATAGTAAAAAGCAGTGGTTGTCGTAACTAAAATGCGTTGGATGCAATTGTGTTATGATTCCACAAAGACAAAAAATTATATTTACAATAAAACTCTTTGTGATTCCCAAAGCTCCCGTGCGCCCCCGTCTTTGCAGGATGCAATCTTGCTTTAATTTACCAACTCCGCGTAAAAGAATTTGTTTTCACAATTTTCTTATAAAAAAACAGAATTCTACACAAAATGTTTCCAAGACGCTATCGATGGCCTAGAATATTGTACTTAAAAAACGAGGGTGTCTTCCACCATTGGCAGCTGTGCGAAACTGTTGTTAGAATTATAACACTAATGTTTCCAACAACTTCCTAACACAGCAGCACCGTATCAGCTAGTTGATGCCCACTTTAACTATAGACCTCTCATTGATAACACTTATCTGATTGTCCGCCGTGGATTGCACGATGTTATAATAATCAATGGGTGTCATAGTTTACGCCAGAAGAATAGGGAGGAAAAAAATGTGCTTATTATTGTATCGCGTCGCGTGGAAGGACCTAAATGGGAAAGGAGGACCCATATAGTGTTAGTGCCGAAACTCCGTATGCCAAGCGGAACCATATGCGTAGACAATGATTGAAATACTTGTACGAGTATGTACTACAGGTTCAATAACTGTTTCTATAATACCCTATACCGTACTGTTACCACAATAGATCGTTATTCTATCAAAATTAACAGCAAGTAAACATAATTGGCGATAATAAGAACCTCTCAAGTCATTGCCCTATGACGTAGAATGAAGTTCAGTCCGCGTTCACTCAATGAACCAGTCATAGTAGCGTTTTGCTTTTAGTCCTTAGTCCTCCAGTTAAAAGAAGTTTTGTATTGTTTCGGCATTTGGTCGCATCGTATGTCGTGAAAGCTCCAAAATCCTTGTAAAATTATACCGACGACCTGGGAAAGATAACTGGAATACGCTGATGCGAAAGACACAGGAGCTTATGATGTAGTGCCGCTTGGGGAAGATGCTTGTCCTGCAGCGGACACCTTGCAGCTGAATGATGATGTTGATTCTACTATCCTATTAATATTATAATTGTGAAAGTTTGTATGTTTCCATGTTTGTTACTCAATCACACAAAACGGCTGAACGGATTTAGATAAAATGTAGCACACGGATCGATTATAACCTGGATTAAGACATAGGATAGCTTTTATCCCTGTAGTACGTTCCCGTGGGATAATTTTCGCCGAAGCCGCTGGCAAAAGCTAGTGTTGAAATAAATGATTTGAGTTGTCCCATAATGTTGCTGCAGATAATATCGAACGTGACGTGGAACCCGGAGCTGCTGTCGCCCGGCGCGCTGGAGGCGGGCGGCGCCGTGCTGCTGGTGGGCAACGTGTTCAGCGGCTGCATCCTCGAGGGCCCGCAGCTGGAGTTCCACGCCGCCAGCGCGCAGGACCGGAACGTGGAGTTCGGACACTGCCCGTTGACCACTGACGACTGTGAGTACCGCACGGGCCATGACTTGAACAAATTGACAGTTTTACTGTTGCCACCAGACAATTCCCAAATTAATAACGATCGCATTCTAATCTCAGTCTCCATCTGTCTAAAACAACGTTAACCTTCCATATTTTTGACGAGTTTTTGCCGTTAATTGTCGCTTAGATAAGATCGATTTCAACAACTAGATTTTGAACGTTTTCAATTACCGGAATTGACCTTCAGGTGGTGTTAACTTGTTAAGCATACTACACACGTTTGCGGGGCGCCTGAAATTGGCATAGCCGGGATAAATTGAATGTACATACTAATTAGTTATTGCATCGGGTCGGCTTTGCTGTTCCACAAATATTTCTGAATCGAATGTGCCGACCCGAACAAGTGGTGTAGCATGCCTTGCTTTCTCGAAATCTTTAACGATGTGACGTCCATGGAAAGTCTATGATATGCCTGATCTACTACCAAACAGGAAAATCCAACAATTGTGTGTGAGTAAATTAATAACGAATGAATTAAAAATATTGAATAAAAGCGTAATCTTTTAACTCCGGAAGTTGCGATTACACACCGACATTTAGTTAAATGTTTTCCTTATCCGAACAAATAACAATAGAACTTAACACAGGAAGTCCGTTGTAAATCCGATTTTTAAGTATTATTTATAGTTATATAGTATTGTATTAGTTATTATTTAAGGAGTGACGTTTTGACGTTTGTACTGGCGGGATCGTTGACTGATTTTTTTTGTGGTAATAAAATAAAATAACGACGATAAAGTTCTTAAAATTATTTAATAAAGTGTTTAACAAACCAATACAGAACATACAGTGTAGTGAGATCTCGAGAGGGCTCCTAAAGTGCATAATTCGTCCGTAATCAAATAAGAAATCTGCAAGTCATATTTATATACCCACAATATCCATATATTAGTGTGTTGCTACTGTCAACACTGTCAACGTTTTTTTTTATTGACGTCAGATCAAAAAGTAAACAAACTTTGTGTTCCCCATAAAGAGGTTCATTGAACATTTATACAGCCCTTGCAAGAATGAAGTGCGGTGCATGCGGAAAATTTTTGTCAGCATCTGAAACAGCTAGGTGCACAAAATGTAGCGTACCGTATCACAGGGTGTGCGTCGGTCTCCCTACGAAAGGTCCATTAGTCTCCGCCTGGCATTGCCCTGAGTGTAAGAAAAACGTCCGCAGGGATAACAAGGCCGAAACGCCGGTAAGAGGTTGTGTGGCGGAGGTACAGGGTGTGGACCTGGCGTCCACGTCAATGCCAACGCCGCCAGCTGTGGCAACGCTGGAGCCCGGGACGCCCACGCCGTCAACAGGGATGGTACATCCGATGACACCTGTGCTAACTGCCGAAACGCCGGCGCATCTGTCTACTGCCGCATCGCCGTCGTCTCTGTCAGCTGCCGCACCGTTGACGCCTCAGTCTATTACTGCCCCAGCGTCGCCTCTGCTGGTGGAGACGCTCTTGCAGGTTTTGACGCCTCCCCCGATCGTGACCGCTTTGGAGGGGATGCCCGAATTCCCACAGGACGTCGGCTCCGCTTTGAAAATGGTAGTTGAGGAGCTGCGCACCTTGCGATTTGAGGTCATGGAGCTAAGGAAAGACGTAGCAGAGTTGAAGGCGTCTAACGACTCGAGTCACACCCGGATGGATGGGATTGAGTCCAGGTTGGAGGCACTTGAAAAGCGTCACGATGCAGGATGCAATCCGACAAATTTAGGTGCGGTGGAGAGTGTGGTTCTGCAGCTCAAGAGGGACCTTAATGACAGGGACCAAGAGCTGATGGCAAATGACTTAATGATAGCGAACGTGCCTGAGTCGCAAGCGGAAAACCCGACACACCTGTTCCAGCTAATTGCCACAAAGCTAGGGGTCGCTTTGGAGGACCGCGACATCGTGTGCGCGGAGCGAGTTGGCGGCAGGCACATAAAGGCGTCAAGCCCCACAACATCTACAGTGCCCGCCCTCGAGCTATTATGGTGCGTCTCGCTCGTCGTGACCAGCGTGACGCCGTGTTGAACGGTGCCCGCGTGCGACGTGACGCTACAACAGAGAACCTCGGACTCTCTGGGAAACCTGTGCGCGTCTTTGTCAATGAGAGGCTGACCAGGTTCAACCAGCAGTTATTTCGTCAGACAAGGGCCGCCGCAGCGATTCATGGATGGCGATTCGTATGGACGAAGCGCGGTCGCATCTTGGTCCGGCAAAAGCCTGGAGAATCCACTCACAGGATCGCATCTGAGGAAGACATTCTTCAATTTATTGGACCATACGTGGACACTAATAATTAGACCATTTGTCAAAACGGCTCATTATTTTGTCTTAGAAAATAGCTCTTCTATTTATAATAATTTATTAAACATGGTGTCTGTGTGTCGTATCTGTCGTAATCTGAACAAGGGGGAGTATCAGAGTGAGTACTACTATAATGTAAGGAACATAGTTATATTATTTACATATATTATTATCTATACACTAAAACATTATTTACAAACAATATTTATATATTACTTGCAATTTATTTTGAATGGGAACATTATTTTAAAGGTAACACAGTTATTTATTTTCTACCCAGACTGCAACTTATGTACAATAATTATTTACACAAAAGGAATAAACAAAATTACTATAGAAAATACATAAATAAAATACTACCATTACTATATACCTACACCCATACAGCCATTTCTCATTATATAACATGACTAAGTCAAAATCATTAAAGTTTGGTTTATTCAATGCGGGCTCTCTGGCAACTAACCAGGACGAGTTTCTGATTGCCATGTCACAACACGCAGTGGATATAATGGCTATCAACGAAACGTGGTTGAAACCTGGGGAAGAGGGGCGCGCGCCCAAGGTTCCGGGATATAGGCTGAAGCACGTGCCGCGCCCAGCGAATATACGCGGGGGCCGAGGCGGAGGAGTAGCGTTTTACATTAAAACAGGAGCTAGGGCGCGTGTACTACCCCACTCAGTGCAGTCTGATGTGGAACAGATGTGGTTGAACCTTTCTTTCAATGGCAGAAAATTGTTGATTGGCACTGCATACAGGCCACCCTGGTTCGAGTTGCCAAAATTTCTGGATGGAATAACTGACAGTATTAGCGCATTGGCACCTTACGATCATTTGGTATTACTGGGGGATTTAAATGTTAATCTATTAGATACAAACAATGCAAAAGTTAAAGATATGATGGAATTCCTAAACTATACCAATCTAACTCAGGTAGTACAGTCACCAACTCATTTTGTAGGAGATAGTAGTACTCTCATTGACGTGATCTGTACCGATGTAGGGGTTCGTAGCGTGCTAGTCAGTCATATCAGTGAACTTGGTCATCACTCGTTTATTGTTTGTGATACTGTCATAAAAAAGGTAAAAGCAAACCTAGGCTAATTGTATATCGGCCTCTAAGGGACATATTGTTGGATTACTTTGAGGTAGATTTGAAATCGATCCCATGGTTTGAAATTGACTCACTGTCGGATGTTGACAACATGGTAGAACACTTTAATGTCTTCATCACCCAATTGTATGACTTACATGCTCCCATAAAGAGTAAGATATTTAGAGACCGTCCCACGCCGTGGATAACGGATAATATTAAATTAATGTTTAAACTGCGAGACGAGGCAAAAAATAACTATCACATGGACAGGCTAGATACTACAAAAAACTATTATTTGGATTTAAAAAAACAAGCTATTACAGCGCTAATGCAGGAAAGGAAGGTGTACTTTGACAGACACATTAATGGTCAAATAAAAAACCCCAAAAAGCTTTGGAAAAATCTTAAGACAAATGTGTTCTCTGAACATAGTGAAGGTATGCTTCCCGGACAATTTAATGACCCAGACGAGATTAACAAAGCATTCCTGAACGTACCAGGACAGTGCATACTGCCCAAATCGCAGTTTTCATATTTCGATGCGAATAAGTTTGGTGAAACTCAATTCAAGCTAAGAAATATTAATGAGGAAGAAATTTCTAAAATTATTAAGAGTTTGGGGTCTAACGCTAAAGGGATTGATGGAGTGAGTCTTGATATGATAACACTAACATTACCAACCACCCTTCAGGCTATCACCACAATAGTAAATAAGTCGATAGATACCAACACCTTTCCTGACTTATGGAAGTGTGCTATTGTGCGTCCTCTACCTAAAGTCAGTAACCCAAGTTCTTTTAAAGATCTACGTCCAGTTAGCATTTTGCCTTGTTTATCTAAGGTCTTAGAGAGGGTGGTTTATAACCAAATGTTGGAATATTTAGAAGCAAACAATATGCTCCCTGACCTGCAGTCTGGTTTTAGAAAAGGCCGTGGGACGGCCACAGCCCTTTCTGATGTAGTTGGGAATATCCTAGAGGCACGAGACAGGGGGGAGGGAACAATCCTTGCACTTCTTGATTTTTCACGGGCCTTCGATGCAATAAACACCAGTCTACTACTTTCCAAGTTGGCCTATTATGGTTTTGCAACGGAAACAATACAATGGTTTGCTAGCTACTTGCAAAATAGGTCACAGCTCGTTGAAATTCAGAAGGAGGATGGATCAGGGATATCATCCCCCCCTCGTCAGGTGCTACGCGGTGTGCCTCAGGGTTCCATCTTAGGGCCCCTTCTGTATATTCTTTACAGCGCTGATATTATTAAGTCTTTCCAGTATTGTAGGTATCACATGTACGCTGATGATATCCAATTATATATAACTTTTAAACCAGCAAATACATTAGAGGCAGTAGAAAAAATCAATGCCGATTTGGAAAGGGTAGCGCTATGGTCAGATAATAACTCACTAGTATTAAACCCATTGAAGTCTAAATTTATGGTTTTAGGAAGTAGGAAAATGATCAGTGCAATACTGTCAGCCAGGCCAGAAGTCGTTATCAGGGGTGAAAAAATTGAAAGGGTAGATATAGCGTGCAACCTTGGGTTAACCATGGATCCAGAACTACGATTTGAGAAGCACATCAGTAACTCCATGAGGAATTGCTTTTATAGATTGAAACTCCTATATTCAATTAGAGACTTCTTGAGTGTTGATTTGCGTAAACAATTAGTGGATAGCCTAATTTTATCAAGACTTAACTATTGTGATACCGTGTATGGCCCGTGTCTTTTATCAAGAACGGAGAAGCTAATACAACGCATACAAAATGCTTGTACGCGCTTCTGTGTAAAGATACCTCGTAGAAGTCATGTCACTCCATTTATAAACGAAAATAATATTTTGAAAATGGCTGCTAGGAGAAAGTTACATATGGCTACTTTACTCTTTGGAGTAGTCACTACACAAAAACCACACTATTTGTTTGAGAAGTTAAAGTGGAGACAAAGTAAATACGAACCACGTTTTTCTACCAAACCTCTTTGCTCCTCAAAACATAGAACCATGGCATTCAGGGGGAGCTTCAGATATGCGGCCACGCACTGTTGGAATAACCTTCCTCCGCCAGTAAGAGTCCTGAGAACGAAAAAGCACTTTTTGAGTATTTTAAAGATATATTTCATGCAGATACAACAATCCACATGATTTAGCTAGGATCTAACAACTCCTTTTTTTTTTTTATACTTACCTCGAGGGTCACGGCCTACAGGCAATGGATTTGGCTTTCCAACAGTGTGCGTGGCCTCTGTCTGATTCTGCCCTGGCTGGGTCCGGTCTGTGTTATTGTCACTTGAATTCTTGGTTTGGTTTTTAACTGATTGGTTATGTAGGTGTATTTTGCTTCTTCGTACATCGAAAAGAAAATCCCACTAAAATCAAAATTATCTTTATTAACACTATTATAAGCTATACCAATTGGTTGGGAACTGTGCTTTGATCGAAGGGCACGCAAATGGCCGCCATACCATTACAGCTCCCATGGTACACGACATTTAAATTTATTATTTAGCATTAATATTTATTAGCACTGTTTCATTGTTTTATTTTATGTATTTTAATCAATAATTATAATTTATTCCGTTTATTACAGATATGTTTTATATTTACAAGTGGTAGGCTCAGCTATTACTTAAGTTTTTCATGGAAAATTGCACTTACCCGATAATGTAACATGTTAGATCACACGATGAGCGAGCGTCTTTACGTCACTCCAAAAGGTTGTTTCTGCACAGACTACATAGAGATACTACGTATCAGACGACCCACTCCCATAGAGAAAAAATGGTCAGTAGAGATGTCAAAAGTTGGAAGTTTAAAACATGACAGTTCGTTTTTTTTTTAATTTAGATGTTAAGTTTTAGGCAAAGGCTCATACAGAAAGCCTCAATTACCCTTTTGTAGGTAGTTTCCAGATCTTTTTTTTTTGTTCGTAGCTCAAACCCAATAATGTAAAACTTATAAATTACAGGGAACTACTGAGAAATATGTAAATGATACAACAAATACTTATTAAGATTTTTATTTTTTAATTTAGTTTTATATTTATTATATGCCTAAGTTGCATTCTCGGAAGAGATTTTCCTATTAATGGGGATATATCTGTGCCTTTTATTATTTTATTTATTATACAACACCAGTTGAAAATTACTAATTTTATGATCAAAGAAGGCCTTTTCAATTTCTTTTTTATGTGTTTCACAAGAAAGGAAGTCAAATGAGTACTTAGACTTAATCACTGAGAGGATAAGATAGTACGGAAATTAATCAACGCAAACTTCACTCGATCAACAACAAAACTGTAATGGCGGTAAATAAATATCACAAGCGGAAAACTGAAAAATTATTCGAAAACCGCCTAAACTTGACAGTGACATTTGTAAATGGTCTATGGTTTTGGCACCTGGCGAAAAAGGGGTGAAGAATGATAGAAGGGGGTGAGGAGGCCTGTCTAGTTCGTTTCTTCCAACCATAGAGTATACGGTGTACATTTTTTGTTCTAAGTTTGCGTGCCGTGTGTTTCTGAAAAACAGCGCTGTTGACACTAGGTCCGTCCGAAGTCACAGCATTTTGCTGAGCAACGACCTGTTCTTGCACAGATACGACGCACGGCTTTGTTATTTTAAAATTTGTGTTTTTTTTTGGTATGAAATAATATAATGCACTCTGCTATCGGCATTTTGTTTTTGTTTTGATGGATATTATATAACTACCGGCGCCGTAAGCCGTATTTATGTTGTCTATGGTCCCAAGCCTTGACTGACATTAACAGTCAATGGACAATATTGTATAACCTTCCGACTTGGATACGGGGCTTTTGTCTAAATTGTATGTGTGCATTTTAAGTTTCTCAGCATATTTTTTTTTTTTTGTAATGTGCGTTTTGTTTGTGCAGAATAAACATTTTTTCTTTCTTTTCTTTCTTCTTTCTATTTCATGAATTATTTTTTCACTGTTGTAAAAATCACTGTTATAAATTATACTTCCTTAGCTTTCGATTAGCTGGTTTAATAAACCGGTATAAGGTACTTAGTTGTTTTGTTTCTGTCCAGGTATTGACAGAAAGGATGTGCTGCGCATCCAGCCCAAGGACCACTGCTACAACGAGCCCTGCATGCGACACGGCACCTGCATCTCACGACATGACAGGTATTAGCGAAATTATTCAATACTGTATCCCTACCACAAATGTGTGTTTTTTACACCAGTACTTTTTAACTCACACAACATAAAGCTGACTTTGCGCTAAAATTTTCAAACCTTATCACTAGTTCTAGTCATTCTGAAATCAACTTAATAAGCACTAATATAAAGTTGATATTTTCTTAAATGGAAATATCAACAATTGAAGGCAAGGATTTGAATATGGAATACCTCTTGTAAATAGTGTCAACTAAGCAACCAGCAGGATCGGATAGGGCGGGAGGAAACGCCCGGGTGTTTCCATTGCGAAGATCGCCCTGAGGACACGGTGGAGCATACGGTGGAGGTCTGCCCGGCTTGGGCGGAGCACCGCCGTGTCCTCGTGGAGGTGATCGGCAGAGGCGATCTCTCGCGTCCGACCCTGGTCCAGGCCATGGTACGGAGCGAGAGGGCATGGCTGGCAGTCGCCTCCTTCAGCGAAGCAGTTATGCTCGCAAAGAGGGAGGCGGCGCACGTGAGGGAGATGCAGTACATGCGCCCTCGCAGCCGTGGCCTTCGCAGGAGACGCCCTGGGCGTCGGGAATCCCAGGCTGATTCCCGGCCACCGTAGGCACGGGCTTGCGGACGGCGAGTAATGGGTAGCTCGCTGTCCGGTAAGGACCAAGCCCGGGTCGACGGCGCGTTGTGTTCCACGCGCGCCTCAAAGAGATGTCAGCAGCAACAGATGGGGCCTGCAAGGGCCGATGCCTGCCAGGGGTGCGGGTTGTTCGAAAGAGATACCGCCGCCCCTGGCACACAGGCAACTGAGGGAACACGGGTGGGTTTTAGTCAGTAAAAGTCTGACACGCCCTCCCGCTCCACCCAGAGCGGGAGAAGTTATTTGATGATTTCCCACCCAAAAAAAAAAAAAAGTAACCAGCAGGAACTTATTGACTTCGCTCTATGATATACCAGTGGCCAGTGGCCACCCAAGTACCACAGACGTGCTGGATAAAGATTGAGTAAGAGCACTCATTAAGAGCATAAGCTGAATAGTAAGCTGAAGTCTGAGTACCGTCTATTCAACTGTTATTCAAGCAAAAAGGGCCCCAATTTTAAATGCTTGACACTGAATAACATCTGAGCAACATCTGAGTAGGAGCGTAATAACGTTTCAATTAGCTTAGTAACAATTGAATAACAGCTCACATTGTTTTTATTAAGCTCTTACAACTGAGTTGTAAGAGCTTAATAAAAACTTGTGTTAAAATAATTGTACATCTTAGTCGAATTGGTTATTGTCTTCAGAATTTATTAAGCATTTAAATTATTGTTCACATTTTTGCAGACATTATTCATACAAATTGTGAAAAGAATTCAATTGAATTAAATATTTTAATGTCGATGTCGAATTTAAATGTTGTTTTGACATGGTGAACATAAAGAATAAAATATAATATTTATTTATTCGAGTAACCAAGACTCAACAAAATTGTTAGTAAAACTAACGACTATGTTAGTAAACACAGACTATACATAAAACAAGGAAAACAATACAAGAAACAACGGTTGGTCACCGTTGCGACATCCCATGAAAGACGGCACCACAGTGACCCACGTATACACAGTCCAGGCGACTCGCAACCATGCTTAAGACACTATTGGAGCTGCCCCACACCCTGCGCAATAGGGAAGCGCACCTTTTACGCATTGTTGCGTAAAAGCAATCTACATGCGCATCTGCGATCATCCCTGACGCACTACAGAAACGGGGCAGCCCACCAGTATCCTAAATGCATTGTTATATTGAAGGTGGAGAGCGCTGTACGTTCTTTGCGAACAATTAGCCCACAGGCTGCACGTGTAAAAAGAAGTACAGTAGACTCGACAGAGCGTGATTTGAACAGGAAGTGAGCAAGGTGCAAACCTGCGAGCCAGCATGTTCGGTCTAACCGACAACGCCCTCCGCTCTCGTTCAGTGTCATCCTTTGCAAAGGTGTATATTGTCAGTGAAAACTTTTAATTAACCTTCTTTCACTAACGGTCAACTATCTGTATCCTAGCTGTAAGTTTACTTAAGAAATAAAATAAATAAAGAAATACAGGCGGTACTGCATCAGGACTTTTACTTATAAAATCGGTAATAAGTAAATTTTAATCTACAAGTTAGATGTCTGCTATACGTTCATTGTTAGTGCGCAAGTAATTTTGTCGTGAATAGTATGTTTTTTTTTTTCATTACATATGACGCGCCGCGTGAATAATCAAGATAACAGATAGTTAATAGTATTTTCATACATACATACTAGGTCTGACAAATGTACTTGTGACGAAATAGCTAGTACTAGCAATTTTAATCCAACAAAGTAACATGAATCGAGTTGAAAATGTTGTAGTTGTAAGATTAACATTTTGGTTATCTCGTAAAATACGAAGACTTTCAATGGCGATCGATTGTTTTGCTTTATAATGCTGAATAAAACTGCACACATGTCTTGTTACTAAGCTATAACTTGAAAAAGAGTAGTCTCATTACACTTACTTCTGAATAACAAGTATATAGTGGATCATATTTCTACATTACTCAGATTTATAGGGTTCTCTAATCGAACGAACAAAAACCTTTTATAAAGTGGAATTTTCCCGCCCGGGTTTCACTATATTGAAAACATTTAAAATTATAGCGTCTGTCTTTGAACTGTTTCGCAAAAAAAAACTAATTTCTGTTTAATAAAATAGCATATTTTGTGTGTGTGGTGTGCACTGGGCTCTAGTTTATCCTCACACATGTTTTGTTATTTGTTTTATGGACAGACGCCAGTAGGTACATCAAGCCACTCGAAACTGTACAATTTTCCCAATTAACCCTGAACCTAATGCTTTAGCGATATATGGAGATAGATATGAAAATCTATTACATAAAATCCTTAGCCAAATCCTTTAATGCTACTTGTGTGATGACTTTCTAATTTTTCCTCGAAATATCAAATTTTTCATGTGTTCGGTACAATGTTCTTCTTCGATATTTGTACAGCTGCCATCAGATGTACTCTCTTCTTGCGTGAATCGCAATGCTGTTTGACTTTTTTAGTGGACGGAACCCTCTTCATTACACGGCAATCACGCATGCTGTCTGGGACCGGTTTCAGTTTTGTTCAAACTATTTTCACAAATCCTTTGATGACCAGAAACGCTTGGACAATTACTACTACTGATATTTAAATATTCTTTTAACAATTTTCTTTTGATATAACCGGTTCTCTTAAGTTTTTTCCACGACTTTCGATCCGTAACGCAAAAAAATTATATGTACAATTATATTTTAATTAAGCTGGTATTAAGCTATGGGCGCTCTATAAGAATACAAATATGGTCTTTAATTTTAATAAGTTAGTTTGAAACGGTCTATTATACTGAAAAAAGCTTAATAAAAACATAAATAATATTGTTTATTCAGCAGCTGTATAATTAGTAAAACAGAATCTTATTCAGTTTAAAGATAAAATAAAAACAATTATTCAGTATCAAGCTGTATAATATAATTATGTAACAATATTATTCAGAAGGTGATACTTTATTCAGCAATTAGCTATTTCAAACGCTACTAACTATAAATAAAAGCAATACAGATTATGGTTATTCAGATAAATGCTACCGACGGACTGTTTTTCAGCTTTAGGCCACCTGGAATGCGTAATGCTAAATAACGTCTGTATAATAATGTTACGGTGATTCGCTATTAAGCTTAGAGAAGGGAAGGACAGAAATACAGAATTTATTAAGCGCTAAGAATTGTAAGGGCCCGAACTCAACCTAATTCAGCATTTGGTTATTCCCAAAGCTGTTATACAAACTGTATTCATCTTTGAACTGGAAAATGTTTTAAATGTGTACTGTTATCTTGCTTATGTGTTACCTGGGTAGTCCTCGTCGCCGAACCAAATTAGTCCTCTATTGGTGATGAAGGTTGTCGGGTTGTCGACTTGTCGCGCCATCAATCTATGTATGTCAGAGCCTTCTCTGTGTTCTGTCAGTACATTGTTTGGAGCAGTTTGGATTAGAACAATGAGTTCGCTTACCCCCTACAACTATTGTCGGGACAGCATGTAGCATAGTTTACATAATGATGAGTGACAAGTGAAGCAAACCTTCTTGGTATGTTAGGGAGTTCAATGCTTTATTAATTGTTTACTGAACGTGTGTTTCTTATAACGAGGAGTGAAAGGCTATTTGTTTGAAGCACATTTTGGACGATATTGAGTTATATACATATTCGGATTCAGCGAATATCGTCAAAAATGTTGCTTAAAACAAATAGCCTTTCACCCCTCGATATGGTGATGCTGTCGAATATGTTTTGTTAATGAATAAAGTACCTACTTGATATTATTGATTTAGTATAGCATTTG